>JAQOWZ010000013.1:23317759-24517759 GCA_035578165.1 Stenolophus ochropezus | reverse complement strand
CGCTGTAAGTATGTTCTGATTGGCCCAAATATTTAAAATCTTGATTTTTCATTGGTTATTAAGTTGCGAAGGAAATATTCTTCTCAATTTGATTCGTCCGACAATATTCCATAGTCGTCCGAAAAATTATATTTTTCGTCTTTAAATCATAAATAACTATTTATTGAACGATGTTTAAAAAACAATATAACTATAAAGTTGTAGAAACAGTTTCAAAATGACAATATTTTAAATGACATGTTACAATTTTATTTTTAACCAGAGATTTTGAAAGTACCAATTTTTATTTTATTTTAAATAGAACTATACATTTTTTATTTGCTTATTCGGTAAAAATAAGGTGTTGCACGATTTTTCATGTTTTCCATTAATAGAATACTGAAAAATATTAGACCGGTATTTTAATATTTCCCCAATTTGAATTCTAATAATGAAAAACTGCTATTAAAAATTATATCCTTGAAAACGCGGCTGAATTCCCCCACTTCCTCCCTTATCCAGTGACGTATCAAGATTCTTACCCAACTTCACTTCGTTTCGAACGTCAAATATAATGTATTAACTTCCAAACTGACTTATAGAATAATGTAGTGCTGCATACAGTGGCACACAAAAGCCTTACAATGCTTTGAATCACAGACTGGCCACTTTACCAATTTTCAAACGCGCCAAACCACAAGATTTGGGTCTGGCATCCACACGTGGATAACTTCACAACAGAACCTACCCACGTCAAAATTTTTGCGACTTTTTTTAGTATAACTTTAAAACCGATATTATACAGAATGAGTCTGGGAAGACGCCACCCCCTTTAACTTTTTTATTATAAGTAATAGAAAAAAATGGGTCATATAAAAATTTTATCATTTTACATATACTATATGATGGTAGATGTAGATATTTTTTATAAAGTCAGGTTTACAAGATAGGACTATCAACTTTTATTTTTCAAATGGCAACCTATAATTAATTTTAATAAAATAGAAACCGCCATTTTTTTCTCTTTTCAACGATGTATTAATTTTTATAAATGTATTTGAAAAATTTCGAGAAAATTGAGATATTTTAGAAATATTAGAAATAATTTTTAAACAAATATTATAGGTGGCTATGATTCTCGAAATCGGGTAAAAATCCTTCTCAGTGTTCTTAAACTCGGTTGCCAACGTCTAGGAAACCGCTCCCGGTAAATTCGTTTTGCTCTTATGATGCAAGTCAATTAACCAATTATTAGAATCATATCAATTACTTCGTTCTTTGTGAACTATTCAAAATGTTTTTTTTTGTTCACAAAATACGTTCAATTAAGTAACAAACAAATGTATACATTTTTGACATTAATTTAATTGTTGTACATTGTTAGGTTTTGTTTATTTTCACATAGCCACCTATAATATTTATTTAAAAATTATTTCTAATATTTCTAAATTATCTCATTTTTCTCGAAATTTTTCAAATACATTAATAAAAATTAATACATCGTTGAAAAGAGAAAAAAATGGCGGTTTCTATTTTATTAAAATAATTATAGGTTGCGATTTGAAAAATAAAAGTTGATAGTCGTATCTGGTAAACCTGACTTTATAAAAAATATCTATATCTGCCATCAAATAGCATATGTAAAATAATAAAACTTTTATATGACCCATTTTTTTCTATTACTTATAATAAAAAAGTCAAAGGGGGTGGCGTCTTCCCAAACTCATCCTGTATAACATAAAAACATATAGAGCAATAAATTAGACTTTGTAAGTTTGATTTAAACAAAAAAAAGTTTCACTTATTATGTAATATATGATTTAGTGATTTATTGTATACTTACAATTTTTCCTAAATGCATTGAGGAAGTCAAGATTGGCCGGAAGTATGAACAAAAGCATGACAACAATGAGAGCTGCTGTGGCATCTTTCACTTTACTGAAATGAAAATTTTAAAAAATTACATACATTTAAGATACTTGAATATGGTTACCACATTATCAAATTACTTAGGATTAAGTAATAAAATACAGAAATTTGGAAAGGTTTAAAGTTAAAGTTGTTAGGAAGAATTTAAACCAGTTTTTCAGACGACCACATATGAAAGTAGCCATATTTACACTGTAATTATCGCCAGAAAATGAAACATAGCACACGGCGTGTGTTATAATAACACACTAGTGTGTTATATAACTGGATATGACGATTAGTGGTCAATAGATGGAACTTTGATAATGAAATGTAACAAAATTAATGAAAATTTGCTTAAAACTACGATTTTAAAATTGGTAGTGAATTAGTAACAAAAATAAAGAGTCAAAATGTACTACTAGTTTTATTAATTGTTCAAATAATACGTACTAGACTTCCAAATCAGTTTCCGGTTAACTAGTGATACTTAACCTCAAACCCAAACGTCAATGCTTTCGTGAGTTGTGTTTGACATTGACACTTTTGTATAAACCCTGTTTTTATTATAATATTTTGTGGTTGTCTGAAAAATTGTGTACATAACTCGCTTGAAAGTGGATAGCAACGCTCGTGTATTAAATCAATCTCTACACACGCTTGCTATTAATCACTTTCCACGCTTGTTATGTAAATAACTATTATGGTACAAGTGTGTTACATTTTAGTTTAGCTCACGAGGCCGTTTTGGTATTTTTTCAAGTGACTTAGGTAATTAACATATGTGTGCCATACAACATTTTATCCAACACATTTTAATCATTGATATAAAATACATATAAGATTGTTGACACACGGAATTTTGAAATGATATTTAAGAACAAAATAGTATAGAGAAGGTTTTATAACGTAGTTACTATGACACGAACCAAAAAACAGTGAGCTAATATATTTAACTCACTAGTGACTTATGACCTACTTTATTTATCTAAAAACAGCATACTTATATTGTTATAATTACACGGTGTTGGATAAAGTAATAAAATACAGAAATTTAAAAAGGTTTAAAGTTAAAGTTGTTAGGATGAATTTAAACCAGTTTTAAGCCTAACTACACTAATTACACCACACAACAAATACTCACTGATCAGTAATCCTCTCCGCCCACCCAATGATAAACTCAGGCTTCCTGAAGAACCACAGCATCACAGACAGAAGGAACCCTAGTCCCACACAGATCTCATGCCACGACATGGCGCCCATCTCCTCGTACTTCCTGCGGATGATCTTCCTGGCGATGGCCTCGTTCTTGTTGCCCTTCTCCACCTGCTTGGCCTCCGGGGAGTTCTTCTGCCACAGCCCCATGAACATCCACTGCAACCACACCCACGTCAGGATGGTGGAGATCAGCATGCCGGGCACGTTGAAGAACATCCAGTTCGTGAAGTTGATGCCTGGACTCTTTGGGAAGCGGCTGTGGAGGAAATGTAGAGTGATGAGTGTGATGGTGACAGAGTTGGGAATATTAAAATCAGGGCATTTAACCGAAAAAAAAATACTGGAGACCTATTCTAATTCAATAGACTACATTAGTGTAACGGTCATTTTGTGGCGCCAAATTCAAACTGAAACCCTAACTCGCCTCTGCCTTTTTATACGCCCATCTTATTCTTATGGGAATAAAAATGTGCTATCTTTAAACTTCTAGAAAGTATTATAAAATGCAAATCTTAACTATTAAACCTTATAAATACTAATCTCTAATGTTTTATCTATCTTCTAATGTAATATACACACCCAAAAAACACAACATTATTTAATAAACTTCAATTTAAACAGTAGGTGCAAATTTCTGAAAACGTATGTCGTAGCTGTCTTAGTATTCAGTTGAACCTGTCACTTTATCGCGGCGTTTTTAATCTGCTGCATCTAGTAACGACATATGTTACTATTTGGGATACTACTTTCATTAAAATCAAATTTTTCTTAATTTATTCTTTTATTTGTACTTTTTCTGGACGGAAAGCAAAGAGTAATATTTTAGGATATAAAAAAATACTATGTTATAGTTAAGAATCGCCAAAATGCTTTAATATCGTGAATTGAAAATGTACTCCCATAAGAAATGCATACACTCAGATTTGAATTAGGGTTTCGCGCTAAATGTAAATCTTAACCTCACTAACGTGGTCTATTTGGCGTATATTTGGACGCCATATTTGGCGTTTTTCGATCTTAGTGCCATCTAGTGAGATTACAGCTCGTCCAAAATAGAAAAGGACCTGTCAATCATTCTCGCGCATATAGTGCAACAAACAAGTTGAAGGAGACGGCAACATCAATATAGTTCAATGTGCCGCACAGTACATACTAAACGTATCGTAGACCCATGCCTGGCCTACCAGTTGCCCTGTGCAGTTCTGGGTTATAGTAGCTATACCTACCCCATGTCAACCAACTTCAAAACTGCACTGATCCAATAAACTAGGGGCGTAAACCATAAATGAGAAAGCAATCTACCATTGGCGTGGGATTATTTCAATAACAAATTGAATTTTTGTAAATATTTATATTTTAAAATGCATAATGTTTATTAATAACAGAAGAAAATATCACATTTATGAACATCATAAAAAAAAATCTAATTAAGTGGACGCGAATGGATTTCATCGGTTTGGTCACTGAAAATATTTTCCTTTGAAATAACAGCTTCTTTAATCTCTAGATTTTCAAGCCAAATTATAGTTAATCCTTTTTCTGATACATATAAGATTACGAATCACCCTTTCCATAAATGATTATTACCTGGTACTATAATCGTCGGCAAATCCTATGTAGTTTTCTGTTTATTGCAGTTATATGTTCTTTAAATCTTAATTTCGAATTTCCTTAATATATTATATACGCCACTGGTAAAAAACGCAATGGGGGGTACCTTCTCCCATTGGTTGCTCAAAATATGAACGAAAATGCGTCTTTCGCGCAGGTTCATTTCTATATTGGACGAGCTATAGTAAAACTAAACCGTAACGTCATGGATGGCGTTTATGTGACAAATCCGCCATGACCTGAGCACATGCTCTCGACTAAGTGTCATGGCGTACACGCCAAGCTAACTGCGCATGTGTGACTATATTTCGTACTCACTTTTTTAAAATAACTTGTGATATTAATTTATTTGGATTAGTTGTTTGATTATTCTAAACATATTCGTTGCTTATAATTTATTTTGAACAAACGATAAGTATAAATATAACATACATTAAAATTATATATTTGCTAAACCTTTAATTTACACACTGAAATGCAATAAAGTCGAGGAGCAATTATTATACTTTTTTCATACATTCAGTTTAAGCGATTGTATCTCCGAATATTCTGAGTTTAAATAATGTTGCCAACATCAAGTTATATTTCAAACCAACCCACAAAATAAAAATCCCAACTAAAGTAATATCACTGAACTTGGCGTTTGTCAAAGCCGCCATGACATGTGCTATCATTTAGAATAGGTCTTCTGATTGACGGTTAACCCATATTGAGAACGTTATAAAAATAAGGGTTTTAGTTCGAAAACCGGTTTATAATAATTGGAAACCGGTTTAAACAGGTTAATATATCGGGAAGTGTCTGAAAACGGTTTAAAATTTAAATATAATATTTGGTATTTGAGAGTTATATTCAAATATGATGAACTGATTAGATTTTGACAACAATTAGTTAACTGGAAGTAGTACTTTACTTGAAGCTTTAAACTGTTTTTCCGAAAAAATACCTCTAAATACCATTTTTTCGCAAATTATGTGATATATGTTATAAATATAAATGTTTTTTAATTTTCTACCAATCTGCATAATTCTGAAAATACACGTCGCATTAGATAATGTTACATATAAAAAAAAATTGTAGGTATAAAAGATTTTCGATTTGATTTCCAAAGCACGCTTGACCGAAACGAATAAATCAATAATTTTCTAATTTATTATTTTTTTTTCATTTTAATGTACATGTGTTTTATATCGGTGGATAGAGAAAAAAATCTGTATTTAAATACAGGTACTGTTAACAGTACTAAATTTTGAGCCGCATATGGAAATTGAAAGAATTACTCGAAAACTGATCGAGTTACAAAAATATTGAGGACCGCTGAAATTTCCTTGAAAAAAAAGTTTTTATTGATGGAAAAGTGGGTTATAAATTTTTCGAAAAATGTTGGAGCTACAAAAATTTTGATAACCGCTGTCAATTTTTCGTAATGTGCAAACTAGAAACTTGTATGAATTGAAATAAGAAAGTTATAAGTCAAAAAGTAATTTGACAAAAAACATGATTTTTTTTTATAACTCCCATAAATTTATTATAAAAAGTGTCTGAAGAAGGTGCACACCAAAATTTCTTAATATTTTAATTATGAAAGCTATGAGCAAAAATTAAAAATCTTAAAATTTACATTTTCTTTTATATCTAATAAACTATGCACTTTTAAGAACTTTTAAAGGAAAACAAAGGCAAAGATGGTTAAAATGGTCCTTTAATGCGACAACTTTAATCTAATTTAACCGTCCTCCAATCTTTTACCGTTCTCGAGATCCCAATACTTAACAATTTATTTGGGAACCCCTCTTATTTATCTCTTATTTCCTTTACACCCTAGGGTACGTTCAAAAACGTTACTCTGCGGTATTGAGCACACATTATAATGTTCAAATACCAAAGAGTATAATCTAGGAATGACGAAACCTGAAAATTTTGGTACCCGGGTACCCGATGTGAGTACCCGGGTAGTACCGGATACTCGATAATTACCCGAAACCCTTTATTTACCCGTTACCCGATAATTACCCGTTACCCGATAATTACCCGTTACCCGATAATTACCCGTTACCCGATAATTACCCGATACCCGATAATTACCTGATACCCTTAAAATATCCATTATTCTTTCATATTCGTTTCTTTAATAAAAAATTTTGTTATTTGTATATAAATAAATATAAATTTATATTACGACACGACTTGTGTACAAGGGTGCGCGACTACGACAGACCATGCGCGCATGCCTGAATTTTCTAGTAACGGGTAAATTTCGGGTAACGGGTAGTAAACGGGTAACGGGTAGTAAACGGGTAACGGGTAGTAAACGGGTAACGGGTAGTAAACGGGTAACGGGTAGTAAACGGGTAACGGGTAGTAAACGGGTAACGGGTAGTAAACGGGTAACGGGTAGTAAACGGGTAACGGGTACATTTCGGGTAATCGGGTACTATTTTTGATACCCGGGTATATTATTATCGGGTAGGTTCCGGGTACCCGGGTACCCATCGTCATTCCTAGTATAATCTTAAGAGTTTCCCCTATGTGCGTTCAAAAATTCAGAGTACGTACTTTAGAGTTTACTTCTCATACCCTGTAAAACTAGTAGGGTAAGCAAGGTAGCTGTCAAGAAACACTAGCTGTTAATCTGTTATTATAAATTATTTATATAAATGCAATGGATATTAATGTGGCTGATGTCAAATTTATTGGGGTGATAGAAAACGCAATAGTTTTACTAGAGAAAAAATAATAAAAAAATAAATTAATAATCTACATAATATATAACCCAGTTCGCACAAATATTATTCACATACAGTAATTGTAAAACAAGTTTTACTATAACATTGAGCGAGAAACAAACATGGTTTCTTTCATACATATTGAAATTGAAAAGTAAGGTTGTGACATATTTTGTCAAAATCAATGAACGTAACTATAAACGTTCAAAAACTTCTAAAACCACAGTCACGTGATAATGCTCAACCTAGAGTATACCTATACTCTTTACACAAATTTTTGAACGTACCCTTCATTCCCCTAACCCCTAACTTACGTCTCATAAATGCCCTTGAACGTGAGATTGGTCCCACTTCCAACAATAGATCCTAATCCTCCCAGACCAACAGCATACGCACTGGACAGGAAGTAACAAATGGTGGTCTTGGACGGGTAGGGCGCCTCGTCGGTGTCTTCCGGCTGCTGGATGTCGGCTTCCGGGTCGTCTGACTTGATGTCTTTCTTCGGTTTCAGGTACATGTCGCCCAGCCCTTGCTGGAATATGGAAAGAGATGTGGGGTTAGTTTTCAGAGAGGTATTGCGGCGTTTACATTTTATCTTCTACACATTTTATCTTCCACTTATTATATGTTCCACACATTTTATCTTTAGAAAATATTTAATACTAGATATTTCATCTAATTACAAGCATGTTAATTGCATGGGCAATAAAATGAATGGCAGGTACAATTAGAATAGAGATGTGGGGTTAGTTTTCAAAGGGGGTGTTAGGGGATGAGAAGTTTAGCCATGGGTTGTAAGTTGAGTAAGAGAGGTGGGGTTAGTTTTCATGGGTTGTAATTTGTGTAACGAGTGACTAAAATTGTGTTTAAAGTGTACCAACTGTTTTAGCTATTAATAATTGCCAGGAATTCTTCATAAGTGTTTTTAATTTATTTAGAATTAAAATTGCCAAACAGCCTTATCTTTAATACTAAACTTTCTAGATTTTTCTTAAAACTATACAACTGTTACTTTTTCAAGAATGTATTAATTTCGCGTTCTTTTGTTTGTCGAAAAATCGTCATTACTTTCTTATTTTAAGGAATATTTAAAAAATACAAAAAAAAATCAGCATTTGCTTTCGGTTCTCCAAAACATTTGTATTTACAATTATTTTCTATTTAATCAAATAACAAAATGGCGACCGATCAAAAATTTCTTAACAAGATATTTTTAAAACAAGTGAATTGATTTTTGAAAATAAAACATTTATAAAATCCTTAAACTAACTTCTAACATTTGTATATAATAATATAAACAAAAGCCTAACAATAAATGCGTACTTCAAACTTGAAACATATGTTTTCTAATTTGTACATTCAAATTTAAATACTTTTTGATCTTGTTTTTTAGATATATCTTTATTTACAAAAAGAAATTATTTACTATTTATCTTCAAAAGTTATTTGCATAATTTGTATATAAAAATGCATAATTATTATAACATTGTTGCAGTTTGTAAAAATGTATCTTGCAATTTAATTTAAATAAAATTGTCTTTTAGACAGATGTTTCAGACATATATTAATAGATAGTTTAAAGATTTTATAAATCTTTATTTTCAAAAATTGGTCGCCATTTTTTTATTTGATAAAATAGAAAATAATTGTAAATACAAATGTTTAAGAGAACCGAAAGTAAATGTTGAAAGTTTTTTCAAAAATTTGATGTAAGAAATGTTGGTTGTTTGAATGAGTTGTAACTGCCGTTTTCGGGTGTTACAACTTAGTATGAACACCTTGTATAATCTATGCTCACTACGTTGGTTCGTGCATGAAGAATCTTCGGGATGTAATAAGCCTATATCTTCCTTTATGATGCAATATACTATAGTAACACCTCAAACTTTGGGAAACACTAATCTAGAGGATTTACAAAGTAATATTTTTACTTTCCACCCACCTTTTCAAGCTCCCTGAGCACATCTTATAATATATCCCTATAGTGTACCATTTAAAATGAACACTCTATACATATACTAACCCCACTTTTGCCACCACAGACCTACCCTACTTACAACCTACCATCTACCATCTCCACACAACCCACCTCTTCAAGCTCCCGTAACACAGCCTCCATGATGGGGCACATCATGGCGATGGCGGCCGTGTTGGAGATCCACATGGACACGAACATGGACACCATCATGAGGCCGAAGATGAGGCGGCGCGGCGAGCAGCCGATGCGCAGGATGACCCACAGCGCCGTGCGCTTGTGCAGGTTGCAGTGCTCCACGGCGATGGCGATCATCAGCCCGCCCACGAACATCATGTTGGTCTCCTTCAGGTAGCACAGCGACGTGCTAGCAGGACAGGGGGGTGTTAGTGTGGTGGTAGTGGTGCAAGGGTCTCGGGGGCAAGTCATTACAATGTACCCAAGTCTGCACTCATAATAATGTGACGAACCCCTCGAGCCCAAGTTAGACCTCATAAAAATGATGCTAATCCCTCATACCCAAGTCAGCACTCATAACAATGATCTTAATCCCTCGTACCTAAGTCAGACCTCATAACAATGATGCTAATCCCTCGTACTCAAGTCAACTCTCATAACAATGTTCCGAATCCCTCCTAGCCTCTCTTTATAGTAATCTACAAGGTTTTTATATCCTGTATAATAATTTTTGTTGACATCAAAGAAGGGGTTTGACAATGACAAGAAACTGTCGGTCTGTGACTATGTGTTGTGATAAAATGAAGTTAAATTTGGAGAGCTCTAACTCCTACACGGGTAAAGATACAGCTTCAAGACCATGATATTCTTAATCTACAATGTTTCTATACCATGTATAATAATTTTTATTGGAATTAAACAAGCGGTTTGACAATGACATAAAACTGTCCGTCTGTGATTATGTGTTGTAATAAAATGTAGTTAAATTTGGAGAGCTGTAACTTCTGCACGGTTAAAGATACAGCCTCAAGACCATGATATTCTTAATCTACAATGTTTCTATACCATGTATAATAATTTTTATTAAAATTAAATAAACGGTTTGACAATGATATGAAACTGTCCGTCTGTAATAATGTGTTTTGATAAAATAAAGTTAAATTTGGAGAGCTCTAAAGTGCTACACGGTTAAAGATACAGTCTCAAGACCATGATATTCTTAATCTACAATGTTTCTATTCCATGCATAATAATTTTTATTGGAATTAAATAAGCGGTTTGACAATGACATGAAACTGTCCGTCTGTGATTATGTATTGTGATGAAATGTAGTTAAATTTGGAGAGCTGTAACTCCTACACGGTTACAGATACAGCCTCAAGACCTGCTGACGGTATGATATGGGCATGAAGGAGTGTTTGAAACTCAGTCATCATTCACCATGATCCCGAGAACCTTACACCACTACAACCAATCTAACACCAACTCTATCTTCCAGCACCTCGCTCTGCTACCTGAAAGAAACGAACATGATGTTCGTAGTCAGCTTGATGATCATCAATCTGGACCTCTTAGCTACATCATGTTCGTCTCCTTCAGGTAGCACTGCGACGTGCTAGCAGTACAGGGTGGTGTTAGATAGGGGGTAGTGGTGCAAGGGTCTCGTGGGCAAGTCAACACTCATAACAATGTGACGAACCCCTCGTGCCCAAGTCAGACCTCATAACAATATTCCTAAACCTCTCGTACCCAAGTCAGCACTCATAACAATGATCATAACCCCTCGTGCCCAAGTCAGCCTTTATAACAATGATCCTAAACCCTCGTGCCCAAGTTGACTTGACTTAATTACAAACCTGACAATGATCTACCCATCGGGTACAAGCTACCGAACGGCATTAATTCATTTAAAAGTAATTGAGATACTAATGGGCTACATTTTCATTTCAAACACCCTATTACTGACCACTGATCTGTATATATACTTGTGGCTAGGGCATAGCATGTGAAAAAGTGAAGCCTGCGGCAACCATTTTCCTCAACTCTCAATCTAATCCAATTGGCGCCAAATATTGTTGAAATCAAAGAAGGCGTTCGATAATGACATGAAACTGTCGGTCTGTGAGTATGTATTGTAATAAAATGTAGTTAAATTTGGAGAGCTGTAACTCCTACACGGTTAAAGATACAGTTTCAAGACCATGATATTCTTAATCTACAATGTTTCTATACCATGTATAATAATTTTTACTGGAATTAAATAAGCGGTTTGACAATAACATGAAACTGTCCGTCTGTGATTATGTATTGTGATAAAATGAAGTTAATTTGGAGAGCTGCAACTCCTACACGGTTAAAGATACAGCCTCAAGACCATGATATTCTTAATTTACAATGTTTCTATACCATGTATAATAATTTTTACTGGAATTAAACAAGCGATTTGACAATGACATGAAACTGTCCGTCTGTGAGTATGTGTTGTGATAAAATGAAGTTAAATTTGGAGGGCTGTAACTCCTACACGGTTAAAGATACAGGCTCAAGACCTGCTGACGGTATGATATGGGCACGAAGGAGTAAGTCACTCACAGAGTTGTTTGAAACTCAGTCATCATTCACCATGATCCCGAGAACCTTACACCAATACAAGGTTCTCGTGGGCAAGTCATATCAATGATCTTAATCCCACACGCCCAAGTTAGACGTCATAACAATGTTCCTAATCCCTCGTGCCCAAATCTGCTCTTATAACAAATGGCCGAACCCCTCGCGTTCAAATCAGCCAATCATAACAATGATCCTAATCCCTCGTACCCAAGTCAACACTCATAACAATGATCCTAATCCCTCGTGTCCAACTCAGCCCTCATAACATTGCCCTGAATCTATCGCGCTCAAATCAGCACTCATAACAATGATCCTAATCCCTTGTGCCCAAATCAGCTCTCTTAACAATGATCCTAACCCCTCGTACCCAAGTTGACTTGACTTAATGGGGAAGTTTAGCGTGGTTGAAATTACATGTGAAATATCTTCTAGTCGTAAGTATATGAATAATTCTAACTTAAAATGTAATTGAAAGTTGTTGCCAATTATTTATAATTAATGATTTATCTTCGAGCCACTCTGACGTCACAGGTGAATTATGCGCTTGCGTAGAAGGGACGGTGAGACCTGACTTTTTAAACATAGGTTGTATCTTGCGGTATTACACTACACGCTTCTCTGTTGCCATGGGAACCCAGCGCGCGCTGGTTAATATAGACGATACGTTCTCCGCGAGCCACTCTGACGTCATTTTTGTATAAAATTTCATTTTTTGAGAAATCTAGGCATCTTTGGGTGAAATAAAATGTAGAATATCACTTTTGAAGGCAATCTTGATAAAATAAAAAAATTAAAAAAATACGCTAAACTTCCCCATTGCAAGCCTAACACCCTGTCAATGATCTACCCCCTCGAGTACCAGATAATTCAGTGTTGTGAAGAATATATGTCGAATACAACTGTATTAAGTAAAACAAGGTTATCGGTAGCACTGAATCAGCCTTGTATTAAAGTATGTTTTAAGGTAATTTAGCTAATACAAGTCTTAATACAGACTTCAATATAACCGACTGAATATCACCCAATTTCCAAGAACTAACAGTATGATATGAGCACGAGGAAGTAGGTGCTCAAGTCAGACATCATAATAATGTTTCTAACCCCTCGTACCCAAGTCAGCACTCATAACAATGATCCCAACCCCTCGTGCCCAAGTTGACTTGACTTAATTGCAAGCCAATCAGTGATTTACCCCTCGGGTACAGGCTACCGAACGGCATTAATTCAATTAAAAGTAATTGAGATAGTAAGGGGTACATTTTCATTTCTGTTTTAAGGCGTATAAGCGAGAATAGTCCAGACATATAACGAAACACAGGCATTGCCCGATCACTAGATACAAGCAAAAAACTGATTTTAGCAAATTTACTTTTTCACTTATAACTCCTCAATATTTTTGTAGCTCAAACATTTTTTGAGAAATTCATACAAACTTTTAATTTGCATATAGAGCTCAAAGTTGTCTTTAGTATTGTTAAATACAGATTTCTTTTCTCTTTCCAACGATATAAAACACCTGTTTTACGACGGGTGCGGTTGTAGCCTTTCTGGATAACGTTGAACATATGTTTCTAAAGTCATCTGCTTATTTCAATGAGCAGTATATAACTCCTAACTAATTGAATTGGCTATTCAAAATTTTGTTTGAAACTAAATATTTTCAAAGACATCATTGAAATGGGCAAATAATGCGGGAACTTAGCTCCAATTTAACCGACTTCGTATCTCTTACGGTTCTCTCAGAAATGAATATAGTGGACCATTAGTATTTCAATTACTTTTAATTGAATTATAGACCAGTCAAATAAGGACAGTTCGGCGGAATGAACCTGAATAAGCTAAATATTTGCATAAATAAAAATTTCAAAAATGTAATACTATTAAAAATAATACTAAAGTTTTAAAGTAGGCCATTTATTTCAATTTTTTATTACGACAGTTTTAGGTTTATGATATTATTTTTATATTACATACTGTTTTAACTTAATCCCAAATAGTTTAAATCTATTTTAAAATATTCTCGACTATCTTAATTTTTTAGTTCTAGTTGTCTGTTTTCAAATATTTTACTGATTCTTAAACAGTCTGAAAACACTTACCGATCCGAATCTAATATGCCCATTAGTGGAAAGAGCACCATGGGTATGAGAGCAGTAACAGGCAATGGCAGACTCTCGGTTACCCAAAAGCCTGCCATTATTAACACTACGTACATACATCTGTAGGCCTGCAACAAACATAGAAATAAATAACACATTCGGAAACAACGCGACAAAAGTAAATTGGAAACGTTGTATTAAAGTTATTTAAATTTGGAAGGCTGTAACTTCTACACGGTTAAAGATACAGGCTCAAGACCTTGAAATTCCTAATCTACAATGATTTTATACCACGTATAATAATTTTTATTGGAATTAAATTAACGGTTTGCCAATGACATGAAACTGTCGGTCTGTGGTTATGTGTTGTGTTAAAATGTAGCTAAATTTGTAGGGCTGTC
This sequence comes from Stenolophus ochropezus, assembly GCA_035578165.1. Lineage (NCBI taxonomy): Eukaryota > Metazoa > Arthropoda > Insecta > Coleoptera > Carabidae > Stenolophus > Stenolophus ochropezus. The sequence continues at coordinate 24,503,274 of JAQOWZ010000013.1, read as the reverse complement.
ACTCCTACACGGTTAAGGTTACAGCCTCAAAACCTTGAAATTCGTAATCTACTATGTTTTTATACCATGTATCATAACTTTGAGTGAAATTAAATAACCGGTTTGACCGAGGGTTTGACTGTAGCTGTAGGTCGTACACGGTTATATATAAATCCTCGAAACTATAAAAATCTTAACCTACAAGGTTTCTATACCCTATTTATTAATTTTTGTTGAAATTAAAAACGTGGTTTGATAATGACATGAAACTGTCGGTCTGTAATTATGTGAGATACAGACTCGAAACATCAAAATTATTAATCTGCAAGGTTTTTACACCCTATATATATATATATATATATATATATATATATATATATATATATATTATTAAAATACAACAAGGAGTTTGAAAATAAAACAAGAAAAACTAAATTACGAAAAAAGTCGGTCTGTAAACATGTGTGAACAAATACCGTAGCTACAAATTATATAAGCGGGCATCAGTTTGGAGACAATAATTTTTTGATTTCTCAAAGTATCTAAACCTTGTTTATATATTTTTTTGCAATTTGTAAGGGGTTAGACAGGGCAGGAGGAGAACAAAATTTAATTTTGAAGGTCTTTAGCTCCTACACGGTTATAAATACAGAATCGAGACCTAAAAATTCTTAATCCCCATAATTTATTTACCCTCTATAGCAATTTTTATTAAAATCCCACAAATGGTTGAGTAATAAACAAATAAATAAAATGTGTAACTGTAGAACTGCAAATTTTTCTTGACCTTTGGGAAAATTGATTTGGAAGATTTGAAAAATATGTGTTCTTCATATTATTTATTGCAATAGTTCTATATTATTTTAAAATACAACTAATAAAAAATTTAACACGTGTTCTAAGAAGGAAAATATTTTGTGTGTGAACTTATTGATAAAAAATGTCATTGCTTTCATAAATTATTGTAAATTGTAAATAATTTTAATCGGAACAATGTTTGATTAAACTTTTATGGGAAATTTTATTGTTATTGTTCCATTAATCAGATCAAGTTATGCGACACATTTAAACATTTCTAGAAAACATTTTAAGATTGAAATTTTTAAGACTGAAATTCTATCACTTCTACAAAGTTAAGGATAAAGACACAAAATCAGAAAATTCTTAATATGGTATACGGTAAGAGATACGAGGTCGATTAAATTAGACCAAAGTTATTGCATTAAGGGACCAGTTTAATCATGTCTAAATGCATAGCTTACTAGATATCAACGAGAATGTAAATTTAACGGTTTTTAATCTTTGCTCATAACTTCTAAAATTTAAAGATTATGCTATTTTGGTGTGCACTACTTTTTTTTAGTTTTTATATTTATTAAAATAAAATAGGACTTTTTATATGGTTGAATAGTAGAAAAGATCTATTAAAAATTATCACAACTTACTATAAGCTCTATATGAAAATTAAAGTTGACACCAATAACTTCAAAATGGTACACGATAATAGTATATTATTATACAAGTTTTATAAGACGGTATATTGTTCCAGGAGTTGTTTGGCGCTCCAAAAACACGAATGGAACAGTAAGTTGTATAAAACCAGTATCGTATACTATCTTTTATACTTTGATTCATTTATTTAATAAAAATCTTAAAATTTTCATTTAAAAAAATAACTGATTGTAATCTAGGAATATATAAATATGAAATATGGTAACTCTGTTGAATGAAGTTGGGCACATTTATTTGTCAATATGCATTTAAATATTATGAAAATATTTATAAATCTATACATTATGAGTTATGAAATTTTATTATACTTTAAATTAGTTTTTCCTACAACTGTCAAAAAAACTTGACATTTCTTCATTGTTTTCGATGTGCAAAACATGTCATTTCTAAACTACACTAATGTTTCCATGGCAACCACGTGCGGTAATGTAGTTTCCCTAGCAACCACGTGCGGTAATGTATTTAGCAACCTAGGGTGGCAACTGGCAAACACTTTAGATTGCTTAAAAGTGGTATTTTGTAAATATAACACACAACTGCAACTGATTTACTGTTGACAATCGCCATTACCTTTATATATAAATTAGTTTGAAGTCATAAAATTTTTAAACTAAAATGTATGTTAGCAAATAAAATTCATACATTCCGCCCCACTCTGTCGGTAAAACAGATAACACAGCAACCCGTTCCAGAATATGTGAAGCGCACTAGTAAACATGTCAAAACTTGAATAGGAAGCAATGTTGTAGCTAAATCGCAAAACATTAAGAAAGTCACATGTAAGAGAATTGTTTATTTATTACAAAAATTTTATAATGTATTAATTATGTTATTAATTCCTTTTTTTAAATTTTAAAACAGTTGTAGGAAAAATAATGTGTGTACCATGAGTGCAAAATAGCATTGCCGCTCTAGCATATTTGAAGCTCTCAGCTGCGCTTCGAGCTTCAAACTTTATGCACGTGCGACAATGAAATATTTTGCACACTAGGTACACAAATAACTATTGTGTATTCGGTTTTCCTGCTCAGAAATAATATAAATTGTATGAAAAAACATTTAAAAATATTTGAGGTTATCAATTTGACATTTAAAGTGGGGTGCAGTTGTTAGAAGTACCAATTTTACAACAACAAAAATACCAAGAACAATATTGTATATTATTACACTTTTTTCGATATAATAATAGGGCAATTGTTAACGCAAAGTATAAAAAAATTAAAAACCCCCGTAAATTTATTACAAAAGAGTTTCTGAAGAAGGTGCACGTCAAATTCACTTAATCTTTTAATTTTGAAAGTTATGAGCAAAAATTAGAAACAGTTAAATTTCCATTTTCGTTGATATTTAGTAAGTTATACATTTAGACTTCGTTAAAATAACCCAAACCTAGAAAACAGCCCTTAATGAATATTTAAATATAATTTTTGGAACTCACCGCTATATTATGTATCACAAAAACAGGTAGTAGTACAAAAGGCCATATACAGACAAACATTGTCTTCCAGTATACGTTTATAAACTGCTTTATTCGACCACATAGTGACTCCAACCTGAAAACAAACAAACATGTCTTAAAATTGGTGTAAGTTAATCCCCAAGAGTTTCTAACTATTTCAAACCTTATACAAGTGTCTTAACTTAATAATAAACAGCTTGAAACTATTTTAAATCTTGTACAACTGTCTTAACTTAAGCCTGAAATTTTTACATCTTGTATAGTTGGACAAGAGATTTCGAGTTGACGTTTAAATTATTTTATGGTTGTGGTATCTATTCAAAGTTTTTCCCTGAGTGAAATAATTGAAAGAAATGTGACCTTTATGCGTTCTGCTATAGGGTATAGAATTGTACGAAATCCATTAGAATACACTGTTTATTCCAGGTACCCAGCTAAGCACTGGATTTGGAAATCCCAAGTTACATTAGCATATCTTACTTAATATAGATGGATTACTGTACAACCTAGAAATAACTAGACAGGGATGTATTTCAAATTTTAATACCATGTTTTATGAAAAATACTCTAATAATTATCACAAGTTGTAGTAACGTTGATGTACTCTTGGTAATAAGAACATTATGTTATAGCAGTTTCGCTTTTATGCAAAAATTGTTTGCAATTCCACGAAGATAAAGATTATTGCTAAGAAATTAACGGTATTAAAATTTTAAATACATCCCTGTCTAGTTATTTCCATGTCTTACAGTAATCCATCTATATTAAGTTAGGCATGCTAATATTACTTTGGGATTTCCAAATCCAGTGCTTAGCTGGGTACCTGGAGCAAAACTTTGAATAGATACCACAACCATAAAACAATTTAAACGTCAACTTGAGATCTTTTGTCGTACTATACTATTGTCTAACTATCTTAACTTAATTTCCTAGCCGTATTCAAAGTACCAGATAAACTAAATTTAAACTCAGTTTTCCTAGTTCTAATGTAAACCTGGTTTAATTTTATCTATTCTACACTGTTTTTCTAGCTAATTTAAGCTAGGTTTAGCTACAACTAGTTTTAAAGGATGAATCTAACAGACCTTGGTCCATGCAAACAGGTGTTCCAAAACTTAGTACAAAAAATTAAAGGTATAGTATAGGACAAGATATTTGGTTAATCCGTTAAGCTAGGTAATGGATGCGGTTAACCCTCACAACGGGTGATGAGTTGTAAATATGTTGGGGCGGTATTAAGAAAAATGTCATATTCTTATAACTGTAATGAGGAACAAAAATGGAAAGAAAATTAACCATTTCTCATTAGGCTGGATTAGTTTTTATTTACTTTCAAATTTACCGTTTTAGTACGTATAGGTAAATCAAATATTTATATCTGTATTGCATAAACCTATTTAAAAATTTGAAATCAGTCTCTGCATTTCTGGACCATAAATTTGGGGATAATCCCATGTTTACGGTATGCTAGTAGGGGGTGATGTAATCCAATTCTCAATTATGTTGTCCAGCACTATATATACTGTACGACGTGCTGATCATGAAACAAAAATATTTTTTTAAATTCTTAAAGTTAAGGGTAGTATTTGAAGTAGACATTTGTTGGACCACTGGAGTAGCTATTAATTACATAATATTAGATATTTATTAGTATTAGATATTATGTAAACAATTATTTGAAAAAAAAAATATTAAAAATTACTACCGACTAGCGACAAAAAAATATTTGCTTGAAATACGATGCATTTTTTTGCGAATTTAAAAAAAATCTTTTTGTTTTATAATCAACGTCGTACAGAATATACCCTTTAATTTTTTGTCCTAAATTGTGGAACACACTGTATAGTTCGTTATTTCCTTCATTATTATAGTTACAGAATAGTTTTTTATATGACTAGGCCAGAAACTAAACTTTTATGAGAGCGATCTTATTTTGCAATAATGTGAGATCTCACAAAAGAGTTTCTGGGAGTGTGATACACAAGATTTTTTTGCGCCGATGACACTTTTAATTTATTAAAGAAATATTATTACTACCTAAAATTTTATGTTAGTAACATATTCGATTCACATGGACATGTAAACAATTCACTTGTTTTATTAAAAAAATTTAGTGACATTTGTTCTAACCTAAAAAATTTGAATTGATATTTTTCAACAATTAACCTAATCATAATCATATAACATTAGTATTATATGAATAATAAATCAAAATTTCAATTAACGTTGTACATTTCTAATAAAACAAAATTAAAAATTTTGACAGAATGCAATGCTACAATATTTAAGTTGGCATCCCTACATTCATAGCCTATTGTATATTAATAATAAAAATAAATATTTATTTAAATTTCAATCGCTTTTTCTTCCATATTTTTATTATATAAGGATATAAAACTTTTACATGGTTGTATTCAGAAAAAAATATGCTATCGAGTAAGCATAAAAAATACTTATAATCCAATTTGAAAAAAAAATAACTTTTTGATGTAACTTGAGAACTACTGGTTTAAAAAAAAATTTTTTTCTTTGATAGGATGTCCCCTTGGTCTCCTACAAATTTATTCTGTAATATTTTTTTAATTTATAATAATAAAAAAAATAATGGCGGAGGGTGGTTTTAATGTTACATTTAGTATACAGGGTGTTGATTTTATTTTGTACACTACTACTATCTAGAAAACTATAAGAGGTAAGAGATCAGTTAAATTAGCAAATAATTTCTATTTACAAGACTAAAATGAACCAAACATTTTTTTAAACCAGTGGTTCTCGAGATATGAGGCCTAACTTTCTTATTTTATGTAGAACACCCTATATATTTTTACATATGTAGAATGTGTATAAAATAAAAAAATTAAATGACATGTATGAAATATGCATGGCAACTGCTATTTACAGGTAAAAATAAAAAAATCATCAATAAATTTGTAATTTTGTGTAGATCCAAATATGTAAAAATTAAAATAAGAAAGCTGGACACCATACATAATTTCTCTAATATCTCATTTTTGGCATATTTTAGAGAAAAATGTTAGAATTTTTTTTTAAATAATATTCATAACATGAAACTGTTTTTAAAATTTTGATTTTTTAATGAAATATAATCTAAATATTAATATTTACAGAAAAAATCAAAATTTGAAAAACAATTCGACATTAAGAATAATATTTTAAAAACATTTTTCTAATAACATTTTTCTGTAAAACATACCAAAAATTAGTTGTTAAAAAAATTCGAACGACATTTTTGCTGAAGATAGAATATACCCTTAATAAGTTTCGAACTCCCTGGTTTCCTACCCCTAAAAAAACAATCTTTATACTTGAAACTCTCTAGAATCTAACTCCCTTAACATCAACCATATAATTCATTTTCATCCCTTAAAAAACACCCTTAAATTAAAATTGAGTTCTTATTTCTTTTTAAACAATTTCGAACCCTTGGTTCAAAACTCTTCAAATTTTTAGAATCTAAATTTTGAGGTTCTTTTATCTATCATTTTGTACCCTTAAAAACTACCCCTAATTTACAAGAATAACATCGAATATTTTCTTATTTAATATGTCTATTATGTTGACACTTGAGAAGAATTTAATGTTTGAACTCACTTACGAAACGTTAGTTATTATCAGACATGATTAGTCTGTTTTACATTTTTTTCTATTAAGATATCGGAAAAAAAATATTATAGCATATGAAATCATGATTGAAAAATGACCAATTCATGTTACTCATAACATCTGGTCGTGGTTTGTTTATTTTCAAATTTTTTTGTTATTACTGCACTTCATTTTTTATTTATGATACAAATTTTTTATTGGGATGTCATATGAAGGTTTAAATTCATACCCAAGTTGCATGTTCACAAAAGATCGTAGTGTATCTAATTATTATATTTTGAAATAAGTCAGTTGGAAATAAACATCAATAACTTTTACAATAGGCGTTCGATTTTAAAAATTCATACATCACATTAAAGCCTGAACATGTGTAAAAACAAAGATATGTTACACTGTGTCATTTTTAAATAAATAATATTCAAAATGATTTTTACAGATTTTTTCTTACATGCTTATTAAACTTAATATTGTTCTTAAACTATATGCCTAAAAAAATTGATTTTTACATATATTATTGTTTATATCTTAGATGAGGTATAACATAGAGATATGGCATTGCCCAAATATATTGTCGAAAGATGTAAGGTTTCAAATCGCTTGCAGCCAGCTCATTGAGAACAGTGGACCAGTGGAGTAGTTATGTGGAAAACTCAACCAAACAAATAATGAGGATAGGTGACTAACACTATGACCAATATTTCGTTCGTCTAAAGGGCGTTTTAGACGATCATAAGTTTACATCAATTTCTACAACTTCGCATTGTTCAATGTGATTCTGACACTTTACACGTTCAAAGAATTTTGACTGTTCATAGTTCATATGCTATGACATAGAAATTCTCACTTAGAGCATGTCCTAAATTTCAAGGTCGTTTACTTCAAATTTTAGTTAATTCTAGGGATTATGTTGTTATCAAATGTCAAAAGTAAAAAATAAACAAATGTGAAATCATATATCATTGTGATCAACCTATATTTTTCTTTTCTTTATTGATACCCCTACTTTATAAGGGAAAATAGTTCAAAAATTTTGAACGTGTAAAGCGGAGCCATTTGATCAAAGAAAATGATGTAAAAATATGACATAAAATAGTTCAAATTCTTTGATCGTGTAAAGCCACCTTAACTGTAAGTGTGCACTACTCAGCTGGCGTTAGGCGATTCTCGACCATACATCTTTTGCTTGCTCAGTAGTACGTAGCTATAGGAGTGTGCCATATCTCAATGTTATACCTCATCTAAGGTTTATATAGTATACTTTTAGACAGTACATTTATAATTGTATATTTTATCATAATAATTGTTTATTTGATAATTACAAATAATGTGTATTCGGGAAACTATTCAACAGGTCAACAGTTTTACTTGAAATTAAAAGTTATATAAAACATCAAATCTATATTTTATTTATTTCACAAAAGAAAACGAAACTGTTTTAAAGATATTAATCATTTATACGATCGTCGCGTTTAAAATGTTACAATATAATTTTAAAAAATTATTATACATGGAAGTCATGTAAATTTTTAATATTTTATGTTTAAGTATCAATAAAAATGTGTATATTAATCAAATATTCATGTTTTAAAGCGATATAACCAACAATAAATGAAATGGTGTGTTTTTGTTTTTATATTATATAAACAATACTATGACACTTTTTTACTTTGTGGTTGTACATTCGTTTTCTAAGAAGATGTATTTGTAAAATATTCTAAAATTTGATAATAATAGTACAACATGTTCATTAGTAATTTAAAGTTAAACATCCTCATATTCGAATTCCTGTCAAAAATGCTGTCTTTTTATACATTTATTCTATTATTTTTTTAAAAAGCTGTACTTAAAAAATCTTGTCGTTCATATATCAAGAAATGAATGATGATCATTTTAAAGTTTACCGCAATCTTTTGTATGAATTAATATAGAATATATTCACGTTCAAAGTGAACTGACTATAATGATTTCTATGATAGAATAAATATGACAGTGCTTCTGTTTTAAAACAACAAGAGATTTATGTTGTCCATTGAACAAAGTGTCCAAACAATGTATATTGTTGTAATAAATAAAGTATTTTAATATTATTATACCTATAAAAATGCGTTATTACTTTTCTAAGAAATAATTATTTATTTGAAAATTTCTTTGCATAAACAATGAAAATGTTGCAGGTGCTTTAGTAAAACAAGATTTAAAATAGTTCTAAATGGTTTGAGATTAAGTTAAGTAAGTGTTAAAAAGTTTAAAATTGTTTCAGACTGTTTGGACATACCGGGTGTCCCAGCTCGACCGACACATGGGAGTTTTACATGAGAAATCAGTTAATTATGAATAGTATCTCCCCAGTGCAACATATTAACTTGAAATTTTGTATTCTTATCGGAGAATATTAATTCTATGGATCACACTTATTTGAAATATGTAATTTCGTCTGCAAGACGAGATTTATTAAATTATAAAATCTAACATTTTCGTTCAAAATCAGTCAGCCATGGAAATAAAAGAAAATATCTATGTGACAGTTCTGACATTTAATGACATGCCATTGTAGATATTTATATTTTCGTAATATTGGTATATTATTTAACAAAAAGAAACTAACTTCAATTTAAATAATATTAAAATACAGGGAATAAGAATTAAAATCAGTGATACTTCACTAAACTGTCAGATAAATATTTTCTTTTATTTCCATGGCTGTCTGATTTTGAACGAAAATATTAGATTTTAAATTTAATAAATCTCGCCCTGCAGACGAAATTGCATATTTCAAATAAGTGTGATCCATAGAATTAATATTCTCCGATAAGTATACAAAATTTGAAGTTAATATCTAGCACTGGGGAGATACTATTCATAATTAACTGATTGCCCATGTAAAACTCCCATGTGTCGGTAGAGCTGGGACACCCGGTATGTATTCCTATTTAAAATTAATTTTAAAAGTGTCTAAATACGTTAAAAATTGTTTACACAATTTATTGTTGTATATAATATCCAAGTATTAAATGATTCCTAAATAATTTAACTTCATTAGCTAGAAACATTGTTAAATAGTAAAAAATAATTTTAGGCACGTATACATTTTATCCTCCACATATGTTATATTACTAGTCATTGTACCTTTCAAACATTTAATCTTGCACACCTTTTATCCTCCACACTTTTAGTCCACGAAGAAAAGTTATCTTACACACATTTTATCTTGTGCACATTTTATCATCCACACATTTTATCTTCGCCAACGTCTTTAAAACATTGTTAATTGTACCTGCCATTTATTTTATTGACCATGCAATTAACATACTTATAATTAGATGAAATATCCAGTATTAATTTTTTTTGAAGATAAAATGTGTAAAAGGTAAAATGTGTGGAACATAAAATGAGTGGCAGATAAAATGTGTGGATGATAAGAAGATTTGAAAGATAAAATGTGGGTAAGACAACTTTTTAACTGGATTAAAAGTGTGGAGTATAAAAGGTGTGCAAGATTGAAAGTGTGCAAGGTACAATGTCAAGAAATATAACATGTGTGGAGAATAAAATGTATACGCCCCGAACTTTAAATATGTTGTAAATATATTTAAACATATTTTGAACTCGTTAATCTCAATATAAATGTCATAAGATTATTTGAACTAAGCCGAAATTTTTTTATGTGGTATATGTATAACCGTTATTCCAAATTATTAAAAACTATTTCAGTAGACGTATCTTTCATACAAATATAAATTTTTTGGTGTTCGATTTCGGTCTATTCGAGAGACAACTTTGACAGCGTTTCGACATCTTTTTTTCTCTCGCTTCAAAGTGATTCTATAATCGTTCCGTTGCTACAATTTTTAGGGGCATACTACCGTCAGGTAGTTTCCTAGCTAGATAGAAAATTATATTTCGTTTCAAATAGAAGCTATTAATTGTTTCATCTTCCATAAATTTAAACAAATTAAAAACTAATTGTCTATTTTTACTATTTAAAAATAGTAGTTTGTAAATATATAGATATTAATAAAATAATAGTATATTATTATAAAAGTTTTATAAGACGGTATATTGTTCTATGAGTTGTTTGGGACTACAAAAACACGAATGGAACAACACATCGTATAAAACCAGTATAATATACAGTATTTTTTATACTTTGCTTCATTTATTTAATAAAAATTTAAAAATTTTAAGTTAAAAAATAACAGATTGTAATTTAGGGATATATAAATGTGAAATATGGTAACTCAGTTAAATGAAGTTGAGCACATTTATCTGTCACAGTGTATTCAAAATATTGTGAAAATATTTACAAATCTGTAGGTTATGACTTACGAAATTTTAATACGCTTTTAAATTAGTTTTGTTTATTCAGTTTTCATACTCAGAAATAATAAAAATTGTATTAAATTAAAATTGTATTAAAAAACATTTTAAAATATTTGAGGTTATCAATTTGACATTTAAAGTGGGGTGCAGTTGTTAGAAGTACCAATTTTACAACTACAAAATACCAAAAACAGTTTAAGAATAACTTATATTTAATTCTTTTAAATTAGTTTTGTTTATTCGGTTTTCATACTCAGAAACAATATAAATTGTATTAAAAAACATTTTAAAATATTTGAGGTTATCAATGAGACATTAAAGTGGGGTGCAGTTGTTAGAAGTACTAATTTTACAACTACAAAATACCAAATACAGTTTAACAATAACTTATATTTAATTCTTTTAAATTAGTTTTGTTTATTCGGTTTTCATACTCAGAAACGATATAAATTGTATTAAAAAACATTTTAAAATATTTGAGGTTGTCAATTTGACATTTAAAGTGGGGTGCAGTTGTTAGAAGTACCAATTTTACAACTACAAAAATACCATAAACAGTTTAAGAATATCTTATATTATTAAACTGTTTTCGATAGAACAGTAGAGCAATTGTTAGCGCAAACTATAAAAACACTGTTTTATTGTGACAATCGTTTTGTTCTCTCGAATATCATTTGTTTGTACATTCATGTACAAATTAACAGTATATATATAATATTTTTCAAACTCGGTTTGGTCATGGACAGTATTTTTCTTTGAAATAACGGCTTCCTTAATCTCTAGAATTTCCATCTAATTCATTGTTAATTCTTTTTCTGCTATATGTAAAATGTTGAGACAGCATTGTATTGAAAGATTATTACCTGCTAATACAATGGTCGGCAAATCCTGTATTATGTTTTTATTTATTGTATTTACAGGTTTGTTAAATCTTAATTTGGAACTAATAGTTTCCCCGTACGAACTAAGAATTAAGTACAGTACTGGAAAAAAAAAAAACTCAACGAGGGGTACTTTTTTTTATTGGTTGCTCAACATATGTACGAAAAGTTGTGCAATAGTTGTCCATTTTAATTATGTATTTTCCCGAAAAATACATAGCTCACTAGATATAAGCAAAAAACTGATTTTGGCAAATTAACTTTTTGACTTATAACTTTCTTGTTTCAATTCATACAAGTTTCTAGTTTGCACATTCTAAAGAAACTTTTTTTTACGAAAAATTGACAGCAGCTCTCAAAATTTTTATATGGGGCTCAAATTTATTTTTAGTTATGTTTCCAATGATACAAGACACATACATATTAAAATGAAAATAAACTAAGAAATAATAAAAATAAATAAAAAAATAGTTGAAACATTATTACCACTTAAAATTTTATACAGTTATAGGTTTTTATATCAGTAACATTTTCAATTCACATGGATATATAACAATTCACTTGTTTTATTGAAGAAAATTAGTGACATTTTTTCTAACCTAAAGAATAAAACGAATGTGAATTGATATTTTTTAACAATTAACATAATCATAATCATACAAGACGAGTATAATATGAATAATAAATCAAAAATAGTAATAATGTTCTAATTAACGTTTTACATTTCCAATAAAATAAAATTAACCATTTTCACAGAACGTAATGCGACAATATTTAAGTTGGCATTCCTACATTTTGCCGGCTTAGGCCGGCAAACAGTGAGCTTCAGAACAATTGTAAGTTCTATAATACTAATCATAAGGAAACAGAGGCATGAAAAATATTTTTCCTGAAATCGGCCAGTAATCTATCAAATGGCTGCCGCAAAATAGGCAGGGAAATTGGATTTCCCTGCCTAGGCAGTGGTAAAATGCAATGTTGCCAACTCTATTTTGACAAGTAGGTATATTTATATTTCAATACGAAACATTGTTTACGTGAACAATAAATAAAATTCAAATGTTTATAACATGTAGTATTTATACTAAATAAACTAGATTTAGAAGATCAATGCATTTAAGAAATTATAATAAAAAAATTTAGTTTCTTAATTTGTGATCTGGCAACCATGAGTTTGCCCTGCGTGCCATGTGCTAGCTAAACAAACAACAGAGCGGGTTGACACATAACCTCAGTAGCCTAGTATGTAAGTATTAGTTCAGTTCGAAATATTAAATTTTATATTTTTAATAATTACTTTTAGTTGAAAAGCCAGCAATAAATAATAACATGGAGAGTGAAAACGAGAATACTCTCAGGAGACATATCATAAACGTCCACATCGGATATAGTGTTAACCAGTAAACAGGCACCGATCAATATCAGTAACAATAAAAAAATAAAATAATTATTAATAATAATAAAATTAATTAATTAAAACTAAAATAAATTATGTTCAAAATTCAATTGTTTTTAATGACAGTTACTCGTAAAATACATATAGGTGATGTATAAATACATATATTATTCGTTGATTTTAGTACGATTTCAGAAAAAATATAATACATATCTCGTCAGGGAGGTACCTTTTCATGACTCATTCATGGTTATTTGCCTCGGCCTGCGCCTCGGCAAACAATCTCCATATTCGTCATGAAAAGATTAACCTCCCTGCCATGATATGTAAATAACTATTTAAATACACATAATATTAAATTAGATAATTTTGAGACAATTGGGTATTAAATTTAGACAGTTGTACAATGTTTAAAATAGTTTAAATCTATCTGAGATTAATTTCAGACAGTTTTATACGGTTTAATATAGGTTAAGGCAGATTGAAATTAAATTAAAATAGTTGTACAAGGTTTTAGATATTTCTGAATAGTTTAGGATTAATTTGCGATAGTTTTACAATTAACAATAGTTTAATGCTGTCTAAAATTGACTTAAGACAGTTGTAGAATGTTTAAAAATAGTTTCAAAATGTTTGAGGTGAAATTAAAACAGTTGTAACAAGTTTAAAAAAGTTTCATAAGACAGTTATCAAGTTTAAAACAATACCAGAAAATTTGAGATTATAATAAAACCGGTATACAAAATTTAATATTGTTTTAGACAGTTGTACAAAGATTAAAACACTTTAAAACTAGTTTAGATAAAATAAGACAGTTTAAAACAGTGTGCAAAATAGTTTTTATTTAAAAGTCAAAATTCAAAGTTTAAAACAATGTAAACAGTTTAAAGTTACATAAAAGTAAAATAAGCTCTTTTAAATTAATTTCTGACTTTGTCAAACATTCCAAAACGGTTTAAAATCCATAAAACAATTTAAAATAGTTCAAATACAAATAAAATAATTAAATATTATAATTATTTTCTGGGAAAAAGAAAATTTGAATATGTTACTTACATTTTCATGTACTTTTCCTAATTTTTGAACCACTAAATTTTAAAACAGTCACTGTTAAATAATACCGCATGAGATCTATCTGTGAACGCTAGTAAACAAGCACTACACCAAAATTCGTAACAGAATTATAAGTACGTATAACTCCCACCACTATTTTAATATGCATGTGTATTATTGCTTTTTAAAGTCTTCTGTGTTATTAAAACTGATACTATATTACGTAGGTAATTACCAAAATTAATACAAATTATCAAAACATACAAAATATTCATTAACATTTGTATTATTATAAAGTGTACTTATATTTTTTTATACTTTGCGTTAACAATTGCCCTATTATTATATCGAAAACAGTTTATAAATATAAAATTTTGTTGAACAGTTTTTGGTATTTTTGTTGTAAAATTGGTACATCTAACAACTGCACCTCACTTTAAATGTCAAATTAATAACCTCAAATATTTTTACATGATTTTTAATACAATTTATATTATTTCTGTAGATGAAAACCGAATAAACAAAATTAATTTAAAAGGATATTAAAATTTCATAACTCAGTGTATAGATTTATAAATATTTTCATAATATTTTAAATGCATATTGACAGATAAACATGCCCAACTTCATTCAACAGAGTTACCATATTTCTCATTTATATATTCCTATATTACAATCTGTTCTTTTTTTAATTTTTAAGATTTTTATTAAATAAGTGAAGCTAAGTATAAAAAGTAGTATATGATACTGGTTTTATACGACGTATACACAATCGTGGAATTTATATATTTAATTCATATAAGATGATATTACATTATAAAAATGTAAAACTGACCATAAAAAACTGTATTTAATTTGAATTTGTTCCCATATTTATTTTATATAAATTTGATATGAATATTCTACGTGTATTTTATGTATATTTATAATTTATACGAAATTTACTTCTATTGCAGGTTTTTTTTTGTTAAATAGATGGTCCTTTAATTATACTAATTAAGTAAGTTGTAACATTTTGTATTTTGTGTATGATAGAAAAGTTATTTATCAGAAATAAAATTAATAATAGGAGTATTGCAGTAAATATGTTTTGATTTTTTAAATAAATATATGAGTTGTTTTTGTTTCGCTCTATATAATTTTAAAATAATAAAATCACAGCCAGATTCATAAAAGGCGTTAGTCAGTAACCCGGATTAGTTATACCTCTTGTTAACAACCTGAAATGTCAAACTAACATATACTAACTTTTATACATATAAAAAATAAGTAATGTTATATGATTATAAAATTAAAAAAATTCATCTAAATAACTATATGTCGTAAAAACAAAATTTGGAATATAGAATTATATGACCTGATCGTGCGTGATCAAAATAAAAGTTGAGCGTGATCATTCGTGATTGCATTTTTAATTTCGTGAACGTGCATGATCACGAACAAAAAATTTCTTGTGCGCCCATATCTAAAAACAGCCTTAACACGTTAACTGCCACCATTAAAAAAAAAGGTGGGTCACTTGGGCCATTTTTTCTTTTTTACAGATTTAGGCTGTTTTCATATTAGAAAATACAAGTATGATAGCAGAATTGATTTTTTTAATGTTCTTCTAAAATTTGAAGAATTTTATTGAGGCACAATATATGTACCTCACCTTAGTATTTTACCATTCCAGAGACTAAAAAACAAAAAAATCATGCGCTAAGAATAGGTTTTGGTCTGTCAGGCCACCGAGAATTAAACTACGTTCACAGATATGAGTTGCGAGGTACAAACGTTAGACCACGAATCATAATGTGTATTCAAACACTGAGGCACAAACGATGTATCTCAGAGCATACGAGGATATTTTAGTGAGACACATAAGATGTACCTCATGGCAGTTAACGTGTTAATTCAATTCCAAACGAATTAAAACCATTTTAAAATTTGTACAACTCTTTACATAATCCTAGACAAGTTGAAACTATTTCATACCTTGTTCAATTGAATTATCTTAATCATCTTAACGTAGAATTGCTAGAAATATTGTAAATATTGTAGAATTATCTTAAAATTATTCAGAAACTATTTTAAACATTATCCTCCAGATTCATAAAAAAGTCAATAACCTGATTAGTTCATTCCAAAGATATAACTCTTGTTAACATCCTGAAATGTCAAACTAATACTCTCAATTCATAAAAACAATTCACTATATTATTTTGTTTTATAACTCTAGTTTGCTGGAATTAGCAATATTTGTAAATGATTATTAAACTAAATTTGTTTTTATACTTTGCCTATTATTATATCGAAAACAGTTTAATATAAAATATTGTGAAACTGTTTTTGGTATTTTTGTTGTTGTAAAATTGCGGTACTTCTAACAACTGCACCCCACTTTAAATGCAAATTGATAACCTCAAATATTTTTAAATGTTTTCTAAAATAATTTATATTATTTCTGCATATGAAAACCGAATAAACAAAATTAATTTAAAAGGATATTAAAATTTCATAACTCAATGTAGAGATTTATAAATATTTTCGTAATATTTTAAATGCATGTTGACAGATAAATGTGCCCAACTTCATTCAACAGAGTTACCATATTTCATATTTATATCCTGAGATTACACTCTATTATATTTTAATTGAAAATTTTAAGTCTTTTATTAAATAAGTGAAGCAAAATATAAAAAATAGTATATTACACTGGTTTTATACGACGTATTGTTCCATTCGTGTTTTTGGAGTCGCAAACAACTCATGGAACAATATACCGTCTTATAAAACTTATATAATAATATACTATTATTGAGGTATCAAACACCACCATACCATTTAGTAATATTTAAACACTTAGAATTGTCTTAATTATTTTTAAACACTTTTCAATAATTTTAAACACTTTTTTACCGTCTGAATTTAATATAAAACAGCACAGAACTGTCTTAAGTTAAGCTGTCTATAAGAATCTAAAATACTGTTAGATACTCGTAACTTATATTTATTTTGTACTTCTTGAAAGTTTAAACTAAACTATTTGTAGTTGAGTAAGCATCGAACTATATCCTAAATCAATTCAGGACTGTCCAATAGATATATTTTAACCTTGGTATATTATCGCATTGAATAAATTTTTAATAATCGTTTAAAAATGAAATATTTTGCTGTTGTTTTCTTTAAAAGTGCACAGAACTAATTTAATTGTTTCTAAGCGAGTGTTGAAATTAATTAAGGATTGTAAGTAACTATTCTGTCCATGGCTACAGTCTAAATCGAAGGCAATATATGTTTAGAATACAAATTGTTTAATTTTTATTTTCACCTTCGGGTCGTATATTGTTTACATTATATAAACAATCTTTTTATTTCTATAAGGTTATGTTTTATTAACCAATCAAAGCATTTAAACTATTTTAACAATAAGCCATTTTTGGTTATTTGCAATAAATATATAAAAACATGATTTATGAGTTTTAAATATTTCACAAGATTAAAAAAGTCTCAAGTTTCGTTTTGGAAAGTGTAGACTATAGAGTGACTAAATGGTTTGAAAATTTATATGAAACTTTATCTATTTTGAAATTTTACCATTTTTACCTCTCGCCTGTCAATATATAGATAAGGGAGGTATTATTTTTGGTCAAATTTCTCCAGTGTGAGTTTTCAACATATGAGCACGAATTAGAGTCCCTAGAATATGATTTTACTATTTTTACCGTGATGTCTGTATGTCCGTGTGTGTGTCTGTTACGATTTTTCGTTCACGATAACTCCAATATGATACGTGTAAGAAATATAATGTTTGGTATTTCAGGCTTGTATACAAATATGATGAACTGATAAGATTTTGACTACAATTGGTTAACCGGAAGTAGTACTTTACTTGAAGCTTTAAACCGTTTTTCCTAAAAAATGCTTCTAAATATATTTTTTTCGTAAACTATTTATTAAATATAAAGATTTTTTAATTTTCTACCGATCTGCATAATTACGTTTATATATAACTTCTAACTAAACTAAAAACAGTTATTCATATGTTCACAAAATCTGACATATGATGTCAATTTTGATGAAAGTAAATTTAAAAGATAAAATAAGAAAATTTGAAGTTGTTTTATTGTAACATTTAAAAAGGCTGAAGATATGTATAAGGAATATGGTTGCATGCGTAAATCAAGGTAAGTTCGGTTTCGGTTTCAGTATTGTCAAAAATACCTGCTTTTTTGGTCATACAAATATTAGGAAAAAAATTTTAAGTATGAAATTAAAAATATTCTGAACTGCAATAACAAACTAATTTTATAACTACAAAATGAATGAACTGAAAACTTACTACAGTGGTGGGAGGTAATGTGTTTGACATATCAGATTTTTTTAAAATAATTTCTCTAAATTCAATTGAGCTAAAATCCTCTATTCGGTTCTCAAACAGTAGGGTGAGCTAAAAATTTCAAATAGGACGAAATGAGGACAGGTCTGCAGAATGAATTTGAATAAGCTAAATTTTTGCATAGACCTTTGTTTCGACACAAACGACAGGCTGAAAATTCGGCAACGAAATTGCATAAGCAAAGCAAGATATCAAAGGTCACGAAAATCTGTTTGAGCCCCATATGAAAACTTAAAGTATGAATTTCTCAAAAAGTATATGAGCTATAAAAATTTTGAAGACCACTGTCAATTAATGGGGTCATTTAAAAAAAAATGTTACGATTTTTTTTACGTACAGGGTGGCCCAGTGAAAATTATCAGCGCAATTTTTGGCCATTTTACATTAATTTTGCAAAAAAGCCTACTTGATTGCAGTTTTGCACACTTGATAAAATTTGTTTTAAACGATATTTCTCTGGAACTAATGATCCGATTTGAAAAATAAAAAAACTGTTGAAAAGAGAATTGAAAAGCCTTTCGAACTGGGTCATATTTGACACCCTTTTCCATCTAAAATTTTTGAGGTGCAGTCCACACCCATTTTAGGGTTGAAGTTATGTCATTGGTACTAATCCATTTAGGTGTCCCCCTTTATATTAAAATTGACGTGTTCGAGCGTTTTTTGCAAAATTAATGTTAAATGGCCAAAAATTGCACTGATAATTTTCACTGGGCCACTCTGTATATGGAACCTGCGACACTTACTATACATATCGCAATATAATGTACGCCGAAATATAATACTTTTCATTCATAACTTTGTTATAAGATATTCGCGCTGCGAATTTCGTGACGTCACGAATCAAAAACTCACACAAAGATACATCTCACACATACACGTACACCGAGGCGCTACAAGTTGAATGTCAGTGTGACGCAGGAAGTATAATTTTATACTTTGTGATGTAAAGTAACCTAAAATTTATATAGTTGTCAGAGGAAAAGTACGCAGGTTGTTGTTTTGTTTATATTAGTGTAGAACTACAGGTTTGTAAGCGTGAAATATAATTGAAATTACATCAGAGTGTAATATATTTATATATTTAGGTAAAACATGGTCAACGAAGTTTACATTTCGTCCGCAAGAGTGAGCTGATCATTCTGATTCGTGACGTATTGGCAAATGGCGTCCTGTTGAGATTTGAAATCGAAGTCTAATTTCAAAAAATTATATCTACAAAACAATGTACCCAAATGACATGAAAATATTATTTACATATATTGTAGACGGTAGACTTTCAGGAAAAAATAAAACAGAAAATGTGAAATGACCCCATTTGCCAATATCTTGTGAGCTATATTTTTTTCTGGAAAACAAATACATAATTGAAATAACTAATGCGGCAACTTTGCCCGAATGATATTAGCCTTTTAAAACGGACCCCTGTATAAATAAATTCTAACAACAAAACATTATTTTTGTGATTATTTTATTCCTTACTTGGAAATATGCATAAATAGTAAGCATTTTAATAAAATAATTTATAAATTATTAGGAATAATGTAGTGGGAATTTTGACAGACATTGGCATGATTTTGCTGCTTATTCATTCAACATCTCTTTCATTTCCATATCGTCAATATTTTTTTACACAATTTTTTTTGATCGCATATTATTTAATAACAAATGTCTCTAAATGTGGATTAGCCCTGAAATACGCTTTGTGTTTTGTATTTAATTAGCAGCTGTAGATTAATTGTCAAATATGAGATGTGACACTTTTTACCTCCCGCCTATCATTATTTAAATATGGGAGATATTGGCCCGTATTACGAACTCACTTTTATAATAAAATCGCGATTTTAACGCTCACTTTTACATCAAAATCTTTTGTAAAAATGAACGTTAAAATCGCGATTTTATTATAAAAGTGAGCTCGTAATATGGGCCATTGTTTTTGGTCAATTTTTACTATTTTACCGTGATGTCTGTATCTCTGTGTGTATGTGTGTCTGTGACGATTTTTCGTCCACGATAACTCCAATACAATACATGTAAAAAATATAATATTTGGTATGTAAGGCTTATATTCAAATATAATGAACTGTTTATATTTTGACTACAATTAATTAACTGGAAGTAGTATTTTACATGTAACATTAAAAGGTTTTTCTTAAAAAGACCCCTCTAAATTATTTTTTTTTTTGTAAATTACGTTATTATAAATTTGTTATTATATAAATTATTTAATATTCTACCGGTCTGCATAATTTTATACATAACTTCTGGCTAAACAGAAAAAAAATATTATTTATATTAACTTTACACATTGTTCAAGCTGAGGAATTTCTATAAAACATGAGTTACTCATATGTTTACAAAATTTGACATAATATGCTGTTGTTAAACTTGACGTAAAAATTTTAAAGATAAAATAAGTAAATATGAAGTTTTTTTATTGGAAAATACAAAAAGATGGAAGAAATGTACAAGGAAAAGATTTTAGTTACGCCAAAGTAACTGTTTTCTTCGGTTTCTGATACAGTATTAGAAATTTGATAAAGGAAATTTCAGCTACGGATTGAATTAAAAATATTCTGAACAAACTAATTAAAAAAAAAAATATTTAATGTACTAAAGAATTTTTAAAGATAGTTTCCGGCCGTTTAAAATTGTTTGAAGCTGTTTATACAAGTATAATCCTATCTAAAATTAGTAAAATTACTTCTTAAAGTGTATGTTAAAATTTGTTAACACAATTTATTATTATTGTATCCAAACTATTTTAAGTTTTATCCAAATATTTTGACTTAATTAGCTACAAACAATATTAAATAGTAAAATAGTTATTTGTCAAACTAGAGAGGAAAAGGTAGGTTCCTTTCGGTTAGACACAACATTTTTTTCAAGACCTGATTCAAAAATCAATTTATTCGGACGAAAAGACACAGCAACATAAGTTAGAAAATGAGGTTATGTAAACTTAGACGTTTAGCAGTGTAATTGTTCCAGTACTGCCAACATGACACTAGTTCAAGTTGTCAAATTGAGAAATAATGTGAAAATAAAGAACAAGATATAATTGCCATATATTTTTAAAGAATATCATTATTAAATAAGAATTTTAAATATAATAATAATTTTTTTCTTCAAACGTCATAAAAGTGACATCTTCTGTGACGTGATTGACAAGGTTGAAGTTTAATTTCTATGCCAACGTAATATAATTTTTTATTCTAGCCGCCGTATAATATTGTCGCCGCCGTATAATATTGTCGCCGCCGTATAGCCAATAAGAAGCGCCGTATAATATTGTCGCCGCCGTATAGCCAATAAGAAGTAACTTGTATAATAGAAATCTGTAATATCGCCCTAAATGTCACTACAAAAACTAGATAACCTAAGAATAAAGTTACTAAAAAATATGAATAACTGACAGGTAACCTACATATTAAACGTCAAATAGTAATTTATTTTTTAAAATTTCTAAGTTTGAAGAAAAAATAGCATGTGTTATTCAGAGTAAAAGTGTCTTTGTGTGCCTCGCATGCAATTGTCCGACTCGCTTCGCTTGTCGTGCAAACTTCCATGCTCGCCACACAAAGTATCACTTTTACTCTTAATAACACAATATACTATTTCCAATATTTCATTCTATAATAATATTTATGTTATATTGTTGGTAACACTGTACATTTTACATTTTCCTCTCGAGAGGGAAAACTGTTTTTTTTTGTCCGAAATTTGTTTGGCATTAATTTAGAAAGTTCTAGAATATTTGTTATTAAATTAACACAGTTGATAAATAATAAAAGTTTTATTTAAAAATTCGATTACGATCGTCAATAATATTTATTATTTTGACAGGTCACACGTAAACATATGAGACGTATAACAGATCAAAATACAACTTATTTCAAAAAGGTGCTGACGTTTCATTTATTATCATTTATTTGTTATCTTTACGATATTTTTATCATTTAGAAACATATACGTAGTTTAAAATTAATATTAAATCTTATAAACATTGACCAACTGTTTGGCAAAATCTGAAAAAATCGGAAGTCGTTGACCTTAGATTTTTTTCGATTTTTGACCTTTTCATTTTTTTCCTTGTAGAAATTCTATCTGTTGAGATAAAAATCTAAATATTGGTACACTAATGTAATTTTGTCCGTAGAATTGAATGGTGAGGTCGCCGAAACTTTAAACCTAACCATTTAAGGTATATATATATACTTAAAAAACCTAATTTTTAGGTATAACTTCGAATTCAAATATTTCGAAAACGGGAAGTGATAATTGAATTCTGTTTGAAAATTTGGTATCAGCTAATTCTTTAAAAATATTACAAACAAAATTTTGTAAAATTTGAAAATTTTTGAGCTAATAATTCGTAATTTTTAAATATTTTCAGGTTTACGCAAAAGTACAGCATCGGCGGCTTTGGAAATTACTTCCTTTGTTATTACTACATATTTAATACCCCTTCCAAGTGTGTATTTTTACCGCGTGTGGTTTGGATTTTATTAAAAGATTTGTGTTGATGTTATCAAAACTACTTTCCGCTATATGGGAGGCTTCTACAATAAAATTTATTTATTTATTCCCCAACTATTGGGTGGATTTTCATGAAAATTGGTATGAGGGGGTAAAGAAACTATGTAATAGCTATAGCGCTTTAAACTTGATTAAATTTTAGTGTAACACATAATCACAGACAGACACTTTACTTTTTTGTGTCACTTCTTAACGTCTTCAACAATTTTAATATAAATTACTACGTATGGTATATATACCTCAAAGAAACTAGAAATCATAGTCTTGAAGCTGTATTTTTAACCGTTTAGGAGCTACAGTGCTTTAAACTTGATTAAATTTTAGTGTAACACATAATCACAGACAGACATTTTACTTTTTTGCTTCATTTCTCAACGTCTTGTTTGATTTTAATATAAATTACTACTCAAGGTAAATATATCTTGAAGAAACTAGAATTCATAGTTTTGAAGCTTTATTTTTAATCGTGTGGAAGTTAAGCTCTGCAAACTTCCATAACTTTTATTCCAAGTTCACAATTTTGCCAATTTACAAAATACGCCTTTTTTTTAAAGTAAACCATAGAGAATACAAATTTGAAGATACTAACCCTGTATCTCATTTTCTTTCATTAGAAAATCATTCTTAACTTTAACGTTGATTAAAAAATATATAGATAAGCAAGCTTATGGGAAAATTCGTTTTATTTACATAACTGTGAGTCTGGTTGCATTTGGGGTTAATATCAAGCGTTTCTGTCAAATATTATACAAATAGATCAGATGTTAGATAATTAATAATACAAATTAGTTCTATTTTAAAATGTACCAATGAATTATTGAAAGAACCATTTTAATACTTCGGTAAATATGTAAAACATTTTTATTTATCTGATATTTTGCTTGTTTAATTCCGCAAAGTAGTTCATGAAACCACGAACTAGACGACTTTAATTAAATATAATATTTTTTTCTGAAATTTTCCTCACGTTATAAGCTTATTTTTCATTGGGTTAATTCCGAACCCCTTATTAAAATTTAATAAAAATTACTACATATAGTAAAAATATCCTGTAGAATCCAAAAAAGTAGTCTTCAGGCTGCATCTCAAGTCATTATTTCAGAAAATAATAATTTATGATACTTACGGTGGCTCAACTGTTCTAAGGGGTAGTGTAACTGCCTTTGGCTCTAACTGGAACTCTTCTTTGTCATGCGTCATTCCTAGAATTGTTTATTAGATGATGCAACACCTGAAACAACACAAACATACTTTAAAATGGTATCCCTTAACAGTAAGCAACATACAATACACATACGGTGTGTTGGTTGCATATGAATAGAAAATTAAATATCTGTTTTTAAATAGAGAATATTTTATGCTATGAAAGAAGTAATATAAATTTAAAATCTAAACAAAAAGAAAGAAATAGAAAGTTGTGCTTATTGATGAACTTGCAAAATACAGACATTTTGTTTAATAAAAATGTTTACAAAATATATGTACCTATTTATTTAATCTATATTGCTTTTATTGGCCGTATTTATTTGGGAGTTTTTAAGTAATGTAGTAGGTTAATTCTGTTTACTTGGTACGTTTCAAGTAACCCAGAAATGATCCCGAGCTGACCCAACTCACCCAGCTATTTTGCTGGGTTGGTGAGTTGAACCCGTTTTCTGTCTTTGTTTACACATTGCTTTCTCTTTCTATTTTTATCAAAAGTTATATTTTTTTGTATATTATAACGGAGAACATAAATAAATAAGTTTAATAAATAACTGAAATTTACTGCTTAAAATTTTCACAAACTGTAAAATTTGATTGTTTACTTGGTACCAACCCGGGTACGTTTAAGATCAGTTTAGGGTTGTTTTAAAATTTCCCAAATAAATACGGCCATAATATGGAAAAAGTTATAATTTTAGTATTTTTACATTTTTAAAAATTCTTTTATCATTCAAAACAAAATAAATTGGAAGGTCCACAATGCTCCAAGGTCATAGAACTGACTAGGGTAACATCAAAGGTATCTACACGAAGTGTCGTTTCTGTATACAGGGTGGAAATGAACTTAATGTCATAAATTTATGGGTGAGTAGTATGACATGTGTAGATAACGAAAGTGACAGATTTTTACAAATTCGAAAACCGAAAATTCGACTTTTTGTAATGAAATTTTTTTTACTGCTCTTTTAATGTTTCATTAAAAACATGTTTATAAAAAATACATTCAAAATTAGTAGTATAACATATTATTCTTAATAATTAAATTAAATACCATTTGTAATGAAAAGTATGTTTTTATTTACAGAAGAATGCAAATGCGTTGCCAGTAATCCAGTAGTACAAAAAATGTTAGCTTCATGAAAACTACCCTTCAATATGCGAATTTTTTAAAAATTCCTTAACTTTCGTAATCTACACATGTCATACTACTCACCCTTAAATTTCCACCCTGTATCCAAAAACGACACTCCATGTCGATACCTTTGATGTTACCCTAGTCAGTTCTATGACCTTGGAGCATTGAGGGACTTTAAATTTATTTTGGTCTGAATGATAAAAGAATTTTTAATATGCAAAAATATTGAAATTTTAAAGTTATACATATAATAAAAGCAAAATAGATAAAATAAATAGATACATACAGGGTGTTCGAAAAATAGGGGACCAAATTTGGAAAATATGTTAATCAAACCAAAACAAGAAAATAATCCTAATATACCCATGTCCGGAAACGAACCATTTCGGAATAAAACACTCTTTTGTTTGAATTTTGAATTTTATTTTTAGTAATGTTTTTACTCTCAAAATTACAATAGTTGTTCAAAATGTCCTCCTTGATGTTGCATGCAACATTCTAGAAGTGTTCTCATTGAATGTCGGACACGTTCGAATATTCCTGGTTTTAGTCTTATACTATTGAAACAGTCTATGATTCTTTGCCGCTAATTCTCTACGTTACTAATGGGCGTCGAATAAACTAATCTCTTTAAATCAACCCAAAAATAAAAATCAAACGGATTCAAGTCTAGTGAACGTGGAGGCCACGTAGTTGAACCACCTCTGCCTATCCACCGATCAAGAAATAAATTTTGAAGATATTGTCTTACTTGGAAACTAAAATGTGGAGGCGTGCATAAACCACATATGATGCCGTGTGAATAGTGAAACATTTTCCAATAAATTTGGTAAATTATTTTTCAGATAATGTAGGTACAAATTTCCCGTTAATCTGTTATGCAAAAAATAAAGTCCTATCAACTTATCTCCAACAATAACAACAATTAATAGAAAAGCTTCAAAACAATATCAAAATATTTTAATTACGGTGAGAACAAATTTTGACAGTTACTAAGGAAACGTGAATAAACAAAATACAAGTATTAACGTAACTATTGTATTTTTGACAGTAAAAAACATTACTAAAAATAAAATTCAAAATTCAAACAAAAGAGTGTTTTATTCCGAAATGGTTCGTTTCCGTACATGGGTATATTAGGATTATTTTCTTGTTTTGGGTTGATTAATATATTTTCCAAATTTGGTCCCCTATTTTTCGAACACCCTGTATATTTTGTAAACATTGTTATTAAACAAAATGCCTGTATTTTGCAAGTTCATCAATAAGCACAATTTTATATTTCTTTCTTTTTGATTAGATTTAAAATTCATATTACTTATTTCATAACATAAATTACATAAAATGTTTTGATTTACTATTGGAGAATTTCAGGAGTTGAAACCCATTTTTTTACTACCTCGTTTAAGCAATATCCTACACTTTTAATTAATACAAACCAATTTTTCAATATTTTTATAAAAAGTACTAAATAAAATACGTAATTATAAAAATATTCGTGAGTTGTTTTAAAATTTACAATCTCAGAATTCTCCAAATTATAATTTTTATAATGTATAAATATATTGTTGTCTAATTCGAAATTTTGTTGACAAATCGTCAAGCTTCACATTTCTGTATTTTTAAACAATTGTTTAACAAGTACAAGTTTGAATGAGGCAGTATCATCGTATACATTAACGTCGACAAAGCGTCGAAAGCTGATACAGCTTCTTCCACTTTGGAGGAAATATAATAATTTCTTTTTTATATATTTTTTCTAATTTTATCAGTGATAACATATTTGTTGCTTGCTACAAATCGATTTTTATATTTTTATTATTGTCCACTTATTAAAAATGTTGTAGGCGCGTTAATGATTGATAAAGAAAGAGTGTCGAGGCAGGAAGATGTGAGGAAACTTTGGGATTTAAAACGATGAGCCCTTTAAATTTGTTGGCTTTCCCCATCTCTCTCTAATTTTCGTTTCTCTGTCTTACTGTCGCTTCTGTATATAACTATTCTGTGACTCAGTCATGTGCAGAAATAAAACTATAAATATCACAATTATAATAAAGCGGGCTGACCGTGTTAAAATGTTACTGCATGTTCTTGTTTTTGTTACGAAAATAAGTATTTCATTCATACAGGATGTCCGTTTTAAGAGGGTAAGCATTGGGATGTGGAGAACCGTAAGAGATACGAAGTCGGGTAAATTGGGGCAAAGTTGCCGCATTAGTTGCCCATTTCAATCATGTATTTGTTTTCCCCAAAACATGCGTAGCTCACTAGATATGAACAAAAAACTGATTTTGGTCAATTTACTTTTTGACTTATAATTTTCTTGTTTCAATTCATACAAGTTTCTAGTTTACACATTTTACAGACACTTTTTTAGGAGGAATTGACAACGGTCCTCAAATTTTTTGTAGCTCGAACACTTTTCGAGAAATTCGTACTAACTTTTAATTTTCATATGGGGCTCAAAGTTGTCTTTAATATTGTTAAATACAGATTTTTGTTTCTTTTTCCAATGAAATAAAACACATGTACGTTAAAATCAAAATAAACTTAGAAGTTAGAAAATTATTGATTTTATTCATTTCAGTCAAATGTGCTTTGAAAACAAAATCGTAAATCTTTTGTTTGAATCAAAATTTTGACTAATCAAACCAATTAGGTAGGAGTTTAATATGCTGCTCCTCAAAATAAGCAAAACGTATGCTATCGAATAAGCATAAAAAAGACGACGTCTAAGCAGGTGTAAACATAAATGAAAATTATAAAGAAATATTAGACATTTTGACAGTAGGTTTGTTATCACAGCCATCCCCGTCTCTATAGCTAACTGACGTTTTACAAACACATCATGCTATTTATTTATGTTTTTATTTAATAATTTAACGATTTCGGAGAAAATATAATGTATATCTAAGGTCTAAAGTATTTTTTATTACTCACATGGTTTCTTCTCCTCGGCTATCGCTTCGAAGAATAAATTCCATATGCGTAATAAACAATTATACTTTAGTCCCTTGATATACAAGTAACTATTTTTGTATTAAGTGCGCGAAGTTTGTGTTTTTAGTGCGTAAGACGTTACTTTTTTGACGAAGTTGCACACTATGTTTTAGACGACCGCCTAAAAAAGTGATGTACTTGACACTTGGTAACCATAGCAACAATAAAAGAGAATGATTTTGCTTAAATATGGTGGTATATTAAATTGAAACGAATAATTTTTTGTAGTAGCTGCCTAAAAAATTATTTTCAGAACATTTAAAATTAATTTAAGATAGTGATACAATGTTCAAAATAATTTCAGAGAGTTTGAGATTTAGTTACGATAGTGCTACAAGGTTTCAAATAGATTCAGCTTGCTTGGGATTCAATTAAAGTATTTAGGAAGTGTTGTTTATTTATTTACAATTAAAACAAATATATTTTATCAAATTTGGAACTTATCTGCGTTAAACATACAGATAAAGCTTCGTAAATATAATTAAATAAAAATATTTTTAAGTGTATTCAACTTTTGATAAATTATTAATAAGTATTATCAGGAAATATTTTGAATAATTTCTTTAATATGCAAAATGTATATACCGGGTGTCCCAGCTCGACCGACACATGAGAGTTTTACATAGGAAATCAGTTAATTATGAATAGTATCTCCCCAGTGCAAGATATTAACTTGAAATTTTGTATGCTTATTTTGGAATATTATTTCTATGGGTATGGATTACAGTTATTTGAAATATGTAATTTCGTCTGCAAGACGAGATTTATTAAATTATAAAATCTAACATTTTCGTTCAAAATAAGTCAGCCATGGAAATAAAAGAAAATATCTTCTGACAGTTAATGACATGCCATTGTAGATATTTATATTTTTGTAATATTGGTATATTATTTAACAAAAGCAAACTATATTTAACTTAAATAATATTAAAATACAGGGAATAAAAATTAAAATCAGTGATACTTCACTAAACTGTCAGATAAATATTTTCTTTTATTTCCATGGCTGTCTGATTTTGAAGGAAAATATTAGATTTTAAATTTAATAAATCTCGCCCTGCAGACGAAATTGCATATTTCAAATATGTGTAATCCATAGAATTAATATTCTCCGATAAGTATACAAAATTTCAAGTTAATATCTTGCACTGGGGAGATACTATTCATAATTAACTGATTTCCTATGTAAAACTCCCATGTGTCGGTCGAGCTGGGACACCCGGTATAAAGAAAATTAACAAATAAAAATTAATGTTATCATCAACTAACTTGAACTAATCAGATTATAGTATATTTGGATTTCGACTAATGAGAATCAAATAGTGTTTCACAAGATTTCTTGTCTTGTCTCGAAAAACAAGACAAGTTATTTACGTATGTCTTGTCTTTCATTACTCCTGCATATAAAAATTTTATCTTGATCGTCATTTTCTTGCATATTTCTTGGAACGTATACATTTTATCCTCTACACATGTTATATTGCTTGACATCGTATCTTGCTCACTTTCAATCTTGCATACCTTTTATCGTGCACACTTTTAATGCGCGAAAAAAGTTATCTTACTTACATTTTATCTTTTAAGTCATTTTATCATCCACACATTTTATCTTCCTCATTTTACGTTCCACATATATTATCTTTTACACATTTTACCTTCAGAAAAATGTAATACTGGACATTTGATCTAATTACAAATATGTTAATTGCATGGGCAATAAAATGAATGGCAGGTACAGTTTTAAAGATGAAACGTTGACGAAGTAAAATGTGTGGAAAATAAAATGAATGATAGATGTAATGTGTGGATGATAAAATGTGTGTATGATAACTTTTCTTCGCGGATTAAAAGTGTAGAGGATAAAAGTTGTGCAAGATTAAATGTTTGAAAGATACAATGTCAAGCAATATAACATGTGTGGAGGATAAAATGTATACGCCCCTATTTCTTGTCTTGCAGGTTAAAACGTAGTCACTGATTCGCCTAGTCGCAAATGAACATATAATTAATCTTTGTATAACACATACATTTTTTGTTTAGATAATATAAATGTCATTTATGAAGTATATATTTCATAATGTAATTATTATTATTACGTAAATATTAAAAAATAAAAACAAAAAACTGTATAGTAGCACAACAGCGACATCTGTACAGCATAAAAGCTTTTTTCCAATACTCCTTGGTTATAACAAATCGTTTTGTGCCTTAACTCTTGGTTATAAATTTCAAAGAATAATTATATTATTGAGCCTGTAATAATAATCATTACTATATATTTTTTAAAATGAAATTTACAACTTATGTATTTCTTTTTTTAATACATATATATTTCTGTACTTTTAGGTAAATAAAATCTATATGTTAATGTTACTACATTTAAAAAATACAAAATTCATTATTTTCCAATTTAGTGACATATATTTATAGGTAGATTCTTATAATAAATATACATATATTTTAAATTAACAAAAAAAAAACCGCAAGAGTACAAGAAATGAAGAAAATCTTATTATTCTTGCACTTTTCTTGTTAGTCAACTTCTTGTCTTCTCTTGCTTCAAAATTTATAGTTCTTGTCTTGCATTTTTTGATGCAAAACCAAAAAAATAAAACTCTCGTGAAACACTGGAATCGAATATACTGCATATGTGCATAACCTGGGTATATTTGACGTTTATTAAGTATTTTAACTTCAAAGATGACGTTTGTGTGACAATTTTAAACATATGTTTACAGGTAACAATATTTCTTTATATATAAATTGAACACCTGATAAAATTTGTTTTAAACGATATTTCTTTGGAATTCATGATCGGATTTGAAAAATGAAAAAACTGTTGAAAAGAGAATTGAAAGGCCTTTCGAACTGTCATGTTGGACACCCTCTTCCATTTAAAATTTTTGAGGTGCTGTCCACACCCATTTTAGGGTTGAAGTTATGGCATTGGTATTAATCCATTCAGGTGCCCTCCTTTATACTAAAATTGATATGTTGGAGAGTTTTTTGCAAAATTGATATTAATAGGCCAATTCTGAATAAATCTGTAAATCTGTAAATAATGAACAAAATCGCAACGAAACCAGTCGCTCTTATGCATAATTTTACATTAACTCTTTCAGTCACAGAAAATTTACCATATTTATCACCTGTGCGTTACAGAAAAATAAAATAAGTTATTTTAGAAAAAAAAAATGCTTTAATAACGATGCATGAAGTGCATTACAACAAAACGCGCGTAGCTCTCATAGTACCTACACAATCATATAAACATATTTATAGAGGTGGTACAGTTTCTAGCCTACTGGTAAGAATGGAAATAACATTTATGTAAGTGGTACAATTTATGTACCACCATGGCGCACTTGATTTAAAAAAAGTGGTACAGACACCGTACCGCTAAACCTGAAAGAGTTAATCAACTAAAATCGATGCGTTTTTGTCAGTTTTTTACAGATTTACAGATCTGTAAGACTTACAGATTTGTTCAGAATTTGTCCGTAAGTGGCCAAAAATTGCACTGATAATTTTCATTGGGCCACCCTGTATAGAATGTATTATTACAGTGGCGGGAGGTAATGTGTGGGACACATCAGATTTTTTAAGCTTCAAGTTGATATAATTTTTTCCACGTGTCTTTCATTTTTATTTAGAATTGCGTTAAACTATTAGCAACCTTGGACAATTGACTTAACGTACCTAATCTAAGACCGCCTGTAACCATTTTATCATTTTAAACATTTCCTAATGAATGTAAAACTGTATGCAACTGATACAAGATGCAAAGTGCATAAGAGTGCATTAATTGTTATTTATTACACTTTAAATCATCCTATCGTCAATTGTTCGAATTAGAGACACTTCATGACGTCACATCATCTTAACATACTTCGATTAGAAAGATATTAGTATCCTTGAACTATTTTTATATCTTCCATTCAACTAGTGCTTGTCTATTACAATCTATAGTTATATCACAAGTGCATAGGAAATAATATATGTGAATATTTTTTTGAGAAAAATTTCACATGATATATACAGGGTGATTCAACATGAGTGTGCCAAAATAAAACCATATATTGTGGGAGTTATATTAAGTAAAAATGTTTTCCTTACATAGTTTGCTTTAATAATTCTGTTTAATAATTGTTTATTTGACATAATTATAAATAATATGTATTCGGGAAACTACTCAACAAGGTAACACTTTTACTTGAAATTAAAAGTTATATAAAACATCAAATCTATATTTTATTAATTTCACAAAAGAAAACGAAACTGCGGCGCGTTTAAAATATTGCAATATAATTTTAAAAAAATATTATACATGTAAGTCATGTACATTTTTTCATATTTTATGTATAAGTATTATTAAAAATATGCATCCTAATGAAATATTCATGTTTTAAAGCGATATGACCAACAATAAATAAAACGCTGTGTTTTTGTTTTTATTATTATATAAACAATACTATGATACTTTTTTACTTTCTGTTTGTACATTCCTTTTCTAAGAAAATGTATTTATAATATTCTAAAATTTGAAAATAATGTTTATTATTTTATATATTATTATTTATAACAACATGTTTATTAGTAATTTAAAGTTAAAATTTCTCATATTCGAATTCCTATCAAAAATGCTGTCTTTTATACTTTTATTCTATTATTTTTTAAATTACTGTACTTAAATAGTTATTTGTGTATCAAGGTTCTAAAAGTAATCTTTTTGGGCCGAAACCGAAGTTTGCAGCCGAGGCAAAGCCGAGGCTACAAATCAGATGAGGTCCAAAAAGAACTTTTAGCCGAGGTGCACACAACATTTTTTAGGCGATTACAACAAGAAATTATGAATTTTCATTCAAAATCAATTTTTGACATCTGTCAAAATTTACTTTACGGCCGCATTTACTTTACGGCCGCATTTACTTTACGGCCGCATTTACCTTACGGCCGCATTTACTTTACGGCCGCTATTTTTACGCGCAAATTCATTACTTTTTCATTAATATTTGTAAAAGAATAGTTAAAATTTTACTTACATTTGTTATTATATTCTAAAATAATTAATCACATTAATATGAACTATGTAAATCAATAATGAACAAACTAGCGGCCAAAAATTTTGACTTTGACAGATGTCAAATAAAAATTGATACTTTAAGGTTGTCAGCAGATACGAAAAACAACAATTTATGTACCAGCCGCCTAAAAAAATTCTTATCGTTCATATAAATCTAGAAATGACTGATGATCATTTTAAAGTTTACCGCAATTTTTTATATGAATTATTATAGAATATATTTACGTTCAAAGTCAACTGACTATAATTATCTCTCACACATCTACCCTATTCCAAATTTTTGCTACTTCCAACCCTACTGTCAGTGTCAGATGTTATATTTCACTATTAATCTATAGCTGCTAATTAAATACAAAATACAAAGCACATTTCAGAGCTAATGTAAATTTAGAAAAAATAGTTGTTAATTACTGTGCGGTTAGGAAAATTTGTGAAAAAATATTGACGATATGGAAATGAAAGAGATGTTGAATGACATAGGCAGAAAAATCATGCCTGTCATGTCAAATCTCAGACTATAATATTCCTATAGTTCGTCCAATATAGAAATGAACCTGCGCGAAAGACGCATTTTCGTTCATATTTTGAGCAACCAATGGGAGAAGGTACCCCCCATTGCGTTTTTTAGCAGTGGCGTACTTAGTTCTTAGTTCATATGGGGAAACTATATTAGGAAATTATTATATAATATTAAGGAAATTCGAAATTAAGATTTAAAGAACATATAATTGCAATGAACAGAAAACAGCACAGGATTTGCCGAGGATTATATTAGCAGGTAATAATCATTTATGGAAAGGGTGATTCGGAATCTTACATGTAGCAGAAAAAGGATTAACTATAATTTGGCTTGAAAATCTAGAGATTAAAGAAGCTGTTATTTCAAAGGAAAATATTGTCAGTGACCAAACCGATGTAATCCATTCGCCTCTACTTAATTAGATTTTTTTATGATGTTCATAAATGTGATATTTTCTTTTGTTATTCATAAACATTATGCATTTTAAAATATAAATATTTACAAAAATTCAATTTGTTATTGAAATAATCCCACGCCAATGGTAGATTGCTTTCCCATTTATGGTTTACGCCCCTAGTTTATTGGATCAGTGCAGTTTTGAACTTGGTTGACATGGGGTAGGTATAGCTACTATAACCCAGAACTGCACAGGGCAACTGGTAGGCCAGGCATGGGTCTACGATACGTTTAGTATGTACTGTGCGGCACATTGAACACCATTATAAAAAAGTATATTTATGTTGCCGTCTCCTTCAACTTGTTTGTTGCATTATATGCGCGAGAATGATTGACAGGTCCTTTTCTATTTTGGATGAGCTATAATCATTTATAAATTATTTGATTAAAATGCTTACTATTTTACAATAGTTATTTAAAACATTTGATATGTTTTTATAACAGTTGAAATAGATCAATTTATGTAACTGAAATATTTAGCGAACCCCACTGTTTGAGAACCGAATTACATTAACCTCTAGGTCACAGAATATTTAAAAATAAATAATACGGCTTAACAAATAACAATTAAGTATTTTTGAAACTACACCTTGTTTTTACAACGTAAAAAACAGTTTTAATGTTTTTGTTTACAATTATGTTAAAAAAAGTTAGAAAAGCTTTAAACAAGTTCATCTGGCACTGTTATATTTTAAGACATATACATACAACATAAAATACCTCAATAATATATTTACTTTTCATACTATTTGTGAAGCACTAATATTTATTTAAAAATTATTGTAGTGACGCATATGTAAATATATAATTATCATATCCCAGTGTAAATACAGTAGATTAATTAGTAATTCTAAAAAAATAGTAAACAATAATGTCGTAGGCAACCCATAATACATGCAGGTAAAAATATTCACGTCATAAAGGTGTCATTATTTTAAGAACCCATTTCAGACTTTTCTAATATAAATTAGACAGTTGTTTGTACATAAAACAGTTCTAAGCAATTTTAAATAAATTTCAGACAATGCACTAGACAAATGAATGCGAAAAGCGACACTCACGCCACGTAGTAGCCCCGAAAATAAACTCCTTGTGTCTGTTCAAACATATTCTGACAAAATTTGTTGATACGAGTACATAAGGATTGCATTAATTATATACATACATATATAATCAATTCATGAACATAATGTAGCCAAGAAAATAAGTGTATATAGAAACTGGGGGAGTAGGTTTTTATAATCAACGATTTCATTCTTTCATAAATTTTTATTTATTGTAATCATTCTACCCAATACACGATCAAAGCACCAATAAAATCAAAGTAATGATTTTTAACAGAAAACGTTATTATTAATAATTAGAATACTGTCAAGTACTAGCGGAAATGAATTACTTAATAATGGTATTAAATCCTTTTTTAATAAAAAAAAATCCGATGTGTCCAGCACATTACCTCCCGCTGCTGTACTAATACATTCTATACAAGTTTTTTAGTAAATGCAATTTATAGTTTTAAAATTAGTTTATTGTTGTAGTTCAGAATATTTTTAATTCATTTCATACCTAAAATTTGTTTATAAAATTTGTATGACAAAAAAACAGCTATTTTTCATGTTACTTAAACCAGAACCGAACTTACTTTGATTCACGCTTGCAAATATATTCCTTATATATTTCTTCCACCTTTTTTACTTTACTTATTTTATCTTTTAAAAAACTTACATCAAATTTGACATCATATCTCAAATTTTGTGAACATATGAATAACTCATCTGTTTTATAAAAATTCCTCAGCCTAAACGATATGTAAAATTATTATACTCTATATATTTTTCATTATCTAGCTACAAGTTATACATAAAAAACGTAATTATGCCGATCGGTAGAAAATTTAAAAAATCTTTATATTTAATAATAACTTAATTTGTGAAAAAAATGTAATTTAGAGGTATTTTAAGAAGAACTATTTAAAGCTTCAAAGTAAAGTACTACTTTCGGTTAACCAATTGTAGTCAAAATCTAATCAGTTCATCATATTTGAATATAAGTCTTAATACCAAATATTATATTTTTTACATGTATCGCATTGGAGTTATCGTGGACGAAAAATCGTCACAGACACACACACACACACACATGGACATACAGACATAACGGTAAAAATAGTAAAATCGTTTTCTAGGGAGCCTAATTCGTGCTCATATATTGAAAACTCACACTGGAGAAATCTGACCAAAAACAATACCTCCCTTATCTATATATATCGATAGGCGGGAGGTAAAAACTTCGTATGGTTACGAAAGACAAATATACTTACCAGTAATAGTATATCTAATTATATATTACAATATAAAATTTTGAGATGGAATTACTATAGTAAATTAGAATATAAGTTGAAAAACATCCTGAAAAATAAAAGCGTCAAATTTAGATTCAACTTATCGCCGTATCGGGTAACGAAAGACTGAAAGAATAAAAGAGTGTCATTTGTTTAAACCTACTTGATTGCAATTTTGAACACCTGATAAAATTTGTTTTAAACGGTATTTCTCAGAAACTAATGATCGGATTTGAAAAATAAAAAAACTGTTGAAAAGAGAATTGAAAGGCCTTTCGAACTGTGTCATATTTGACACCATTTTCCATTTAAATTTTTTGAGGTGCAGTCCACCCCCATTTTAGGGTTGAAGTTATGCCATTGGTATACTAATCCATTCAGGTGTCCCACTCTATACGAAAATTGACGTGTTGGAGCGTTTTTTGCAAAATTGATGTTAAGTGGCCAAAAATTGCGCTGATAATTTTCATTGGGCCACCCTGTATATCTTGTTTAATAATATAACAAAAATTTAAATGAAAGTAGAACAATTGAAAACATTGAAATTATTATTTTTCTTGTTTTTTCAAATTTAAAGAGTTTTGAATAATTAAAAATAAGGAGAGACAGTTATGAATTAATTTCTAGTACGGATATGACATTTTTTCAACGAAATTGTCAATATTTCATGACAACTGTAAATCAATACAAAAATTACCTTGAACCTGAAGTGACCAACAAATATAACTATGACAAATTACTACAATCGATACTAAACTTTTTTGAAACAATTCCTAGAATTATATAAATATACTACCATTAAATGATCCATACGTTTTACAGATACTGTTTTTACTATGTTCAGTATGGTTTGAAATTGTCTTAAATGTTTTTTACATTATCTTAACGGAATGAGGACTTGCAAAAAAATTATGTGAACCTTTTCTTGTTCAAATCGTCTACAATGTCTATGATAATTCTTTTTACCTCCCGCCTATCAATATATAGAAAAGGGAGGTATTGTTTTTGGCCAAATTTCATGAGTGTGAGTTTTCAACATATGAGCATGAATTATAGTTCCTATAATACGATTTTACTTTTTTTATCGTGATGTCTGTATGTCCGTGTGTGTGTGTGTGTCTGTGAAGATTTTTCGTCCACGATAACTCCAATACGATACATGTAAAAAATATAATACATATATGGTATTTGAGAGTTACATTCAAATATGATGAATTGATTAGATTTTTACAACAATTGGTTAACCGGAAGTAGGACTTTACTTGAAGCTTTAAACCGTTTTTCCTAAAAAAAACATCTAAATCTTTTCGGGAATTACATTATTATTAAATATAAAGTTTTTTAAATTTTCTACGGATCTTCATAATTACGTTTATTTATAACTTCTAGCTAAACGGAAAATATATAAATTATAATAATTTTACATACTGTTTAGGCTGAGGAATTTCTATAAAACAAAGGAATTATTATATGTTCACAAAATTTGACATATGTCAAATTTAATGTAAGTAAGTTTAAAAGATAAAATAAGTAAATATGAAGTACTTTTATTGTAAAATTAAAAAAGATGGATAAGCAATATATTTGCATGTGTGAATCAAGGTAAGTTCGATTAACTTGTTTCATAAAAATCACAAAAATAAAGTAGGTTGTCTTTGCTTTTATATTTGACATTTCAGTTTATTAACCTCACTTTTGATTTTTAATTTGGTTTTATTTAATTTACTTATTTAATTTAGACAGCATATTTAAATTGTGAATCCATACTTTACACTTTTCTTGAGTTAAATTATTCAAACAATATTTGGATTTGGAGACTTTAGTATCTTTAAAAAGTTACAGTTTTCATTATCGACCATGGTTAATAATAATTTATTATTGACGTAGGTGACCATGGTTACCAAGTAAGCGATAGTGAAAAACAATTGCTCATGTCGAATTAAGGTTAATAATAGTGGGTGTCCAGGCCAGTAATGTATCGAGAACTATATTAAATTTTGTATAAATATTTTTAACTATTCTCAATGAGTTTGAAACTAGGGTTGGGAAAAACATCCGATTTATTTAATAAAAATAAAAAAAATATGTGGACACCACATGACTCCCTTGTACGCTAAATTATACAGGGTGAATACTGAAAACCTTGACATAGGGAAATAACATGGGAAAACAGTTTTTTGCTGTTTCCATCTGTCCCGCTAAATAAAATCGGGTGTATATGGTATCGTTAGTTAGATTACTTAATTTTGCATCTAATAAAACCAAATGTTGTGTAATATGGCCTTTTCTAACTGAAATATTTGATAAAATAAATTGTATTTTGAAGGTTATCCTTCATATTTTCGAATAAGAAACGTCGAAAACAAAATGCTCCATAGCCGAGTGGATACGAGGGCTGTTTCATAACATAAATAATCTACAAGACCTGGTTCGAGACCACCTCAGCCCTACTTTTTTTTTAAATTATGCTTAAAATATCTTTATTATATCAGACTATTTTAATAAAATAGCAATATTCATATTTTTATAAATAAAAAAATCCAAATATTTAATAGAATTATTATTTGCTGTCTGTCAAACTTAACAATTAATTCGAATTTAGTTTTTGGTGTATAATTTTGTATTTCATGTTTCGAAACATGATATTTTAAGTATAATTTAATTTAAAAAAAAATAGGGCCGAGGTGGTCTCGAACCAGGTCTTGTAGATTATTTATGTTATGAAACAGCCCTCGTATCCACTCGGCTATGGAGCATTTTGTTTTTGACGTTTCTTATTCGAAAATATGAAGAATAACCTTCAAAATACAATTTATTTTATCAAATATTTCAGTTAGAAAAGGCCATATTACACAACATTTGGTTTTATTAGATGCAAAATTAAGTAATCTAACTAACGATACCATATACACCCGATTTTATTTAGCGGGACAGATGAAAACAGCAAAAAACTGTTTTCCCATGTTATTTCCCTATGTCAAGGTTTTCAGTATTCACCCTGTACACATTTTTGCTGCACTTCATTTAAACTTATTAAACTTGAAAGTGAGAAATGGATCATCTTTTGAAAAATTTATTAATATGTTTATCACTATTCCTTATTGCATTAAACAACGTTATTTTAATCGCTCAATAACTTCAAAGAAAGAAATATAATGTTAATTTATTTCGTACATATTTCTCAGGAAATATGACAGTTGTCAATGTCAATTTATTATCAAATGTTTCCTACAAATATTAAAAGCCAACTAAATTATTATTTTTATTAAGTTTCTGCCAACGGTAAAGTGCCCTTTGAAAAGGCCAATTGGAACCAAAAATGGCGGTGCATAACTAGATGTTATAGTAACTACATAAATAAAATTTCAACATTCTACGGCTAATAATTTTTTAATTATGCAAAAAATTCAAAAAAACACTAGAAGCAAAGTGTTCTTTTGGCACTGCCGATTGCAATGAAAATGGGAGATGCACAACAAAATGTTATAGCTTATAGCAATCCCAAATACAAAATTTCAACATTTTACGGCTAATCATTTTTGAGTTACGCGAAACTAGTCAAAATGAATTCAGAGATGTTCAAAATGGTTATTTCCGTTGAAATCTGAAAACCGAATTTTTGGCGATTACAATACTTCGTTTACCTCGTACAAGGAAGTAAAAATCGTTTTTACCTCCCGCCTATCAATATATAATAAGGGAGATATTGTTTTTGGTCAGATTTCTCGAGTGTGAGTTTTCAACATATGAAAACGAATTAGGGTCCCTAGAATACGATTTTACTATTTTTACCGTGAAGTCTGTATGTCCGTGTGTGTGACGATTTTTCGTCCACGATAACTCCAATACGATACATGTAAAAAATATAATACATATATGGTATTTGAGAGTTACATTCAAATATGATGAACTGTTTAGATGTTGACTACAATTGGTTAACCGGAAGAAGTACTTTACTTCAAGCTTTAAACCGTTTTTCCTAAAAATAACTCTACATACCATTTTTCGCAAATTACGTTATTATTAAATATAAAGATTTTTAAATTTTCTGCTGATCTGCATAATTACGTTTATATATAACTTCTAGCTAAACAGAAAAAATATATAAATTATAATAAGTTTACATATCGTTTAGGCTGAGAAATTTCTATAAAAAAAGTTATTCATATGTTCACAAAATTTATCATATGATGTCAAGTGTAAGTGAGTGTAAAAGATAAAATAAGTACATATGAAGTAATTTTATTGAAAAATTAAAAAAAATGGAAGAAATATATAAGGAATATATTTGCATGCGTGAATCAAGGTAAGTTCGGTTCCGGTTTTAGTATCGCCAAAAGAAAAACTGTTTTTTTTTTGGTCATACAAATTTTAGGTATGAAATGTATTAAAAATATTCTGAACTGCAATAACACATTAATTATAAAACTACAAATTGAATGTAATGAAAAACTTACATAGAATATATTTCTACAGTGGCGGGAGGTAATGTGTTGAACACATTTTTTTTTATTTTTATTAAATAAATCTGATTGTAAACCTTGAGTATCTGATTTAAATTAATTTAGAAGCTGTAATTTATTGAAAATACACAAAATAGATGCGATATCCCGACCTTGGTTAAAAATAGTATTAGCACGGTATGTACGTCACTGAATGTAAATTATTTATAAGAACAACTACTTCAACAATATCTTCTAGAAATGTTTCCACGTTAAATATAAAGTTTTAACTTCCAAACTGACGAGTAGAAGAATCTTATGCATTTACAGTGTGTTCATCGAAATTCAGAACATAGGGATTACCATTGCTTTCCATTTTACTTTATAGTTTATAGCAATGTTTTATACACCCGAATTTAGGGCCGGTTTTTCAATCTCTGGTTAAAGTGCTGGTTACCTTAACCATCGGTTAACAGAAAAATATCGCATCGAAAATCTGATGTAAGTTTGTCAAAAATACACATTATTTACTATTTCGATGAGATATTTTTCTGTTAACCGATGGTTGAGGTAACCGGCACTTTAACCAGAGATTGAAAAACCGGCCCTTAAAGAATAAAATCCTGCATTTTTTGGTACGAAAATTTATTATTTTCTGTCCTCCGATGTAGAATAAACTTAATTTGAATATTTCTTAAACAAGAATCCAGTAAATGTAATTCTGATATTCTTATTTTCAAATTTACACTTACTGGATTCTTGTTTAATACATACTCTAATTAAGATTTTTCGACAACCAAGGGTACAAAATAATAAATTTTTATACTGAAAAATGCAGGATTTAATTCTTTAAATGTCTGTATAAAATATTGCTATAAATTAAAATGGGAAGCAACGCGCATAAAAAAACTGTTTTCTTATGTTAAATCCTTATGTTCTGAATTTCGATGAACACACTATGTACACACAAACCAATTAGTCTCCGTACACCAGTAAAGGAAAAAAGTATTCTATTCTTTTAAAGTTTTTTTTAATATATATACACGAAATAAAGTTTATAATATACTTACTAATATTAATAAATAAAATGATGTATTGGGACGTATACATTTTATCCTCCACACATGTTATATTGCTCGACATTGTATCTTTCAAACATTTAATCTTGCACAACTTTTATCCTCCACACTTTTAATCCGCGAAGAAAAGTTATCTTACACACATTTTATCTTGCGCACATTTTATCATCCACACATTTTATCTTTCATTCATTTTATTTTCCACACATTTTATCTTCGCCAACTTTTAATCTTTAAAACATTGTAATTGTACCTGCCATTCATTTTATTGTCCATGCAATTAACATAGTTATAATTAGATGAAATATCTAGTATTAAATTTTTCTGAAGATGAAATGTGTAAAAGATAAAATATGTGGAATAATAACATAAAATGAGTGGAAGATAAAATGTGTGGATGATAAAATTATTTGGAAGATAAAATGTGTGTAAGATAACTTTTATCGTGGATTAAAAGTGTGCACGATAAAAGGTATGCAAGATTGAAAGTATGCAAGGTATAATGTCAAGCAATATAACATGTATGGAGGATAAAATGTATACGTCCTGATGTGTTGACTTCTTAAATTTTTCGTAATGAAATCAAGAAAAAATATATTTATTATAACAACTAAGTAAGGCAATTTAGTCTCCGTACACCTGTAAATTATATG
The DNA here is from genome assembly GCA_035578165.1 of Stenolophus ochropezus. NCBI lineage: Eukaryota > Metazoa > Arthropoda > Insecta > Coleoptera > Carabidae > Stenolophus > Stenolophus ochropezus. The sequence continues at coordinate 24,460,212 of JAQOWZ010000013.1, read as the reverse complement.
GAATCAATGATCTTTTGAACCGCCATTCATTAGAATTACTTCCCTTAAACGGTTTGTCATACTTCCCACTAATTTTCTTGGAGTTTGGGAGTCAATTTTACCCCATTCTACCATAAATGTAGTAGTTCTTTCACATTCTTTGGGCGTCTTATTTTACACATTTTTTAAAATAAATCCCAGAGATGTTCAATGGGATTCATATCTGAAGACTGTGGTTTCTTAATTGTTATCTACAATTGTACAATAACTATTCTAGCAGTTAACGTGTAGTACGTTTGTGGTCTCTTGTTGAAAGATATAAGAATCCTTTAAACTCAATTTTCAATACATTTTTCCAAATTCTCTTTTAAAATATTCAAATAACCCACTTTCCCATCAATAAAAATTAAGTTTCCCACCCCTTCTGCACTCATACAGCCCCATACAAGCACAGAACCACTTTCATATTTCACTGTTGGGCATAATGTTTTTGTTTTCATTTATTCACTCTTTCTTTTCCAAACAATAATTCGTCCATGTGATCCAAAAAGGTTTATTTTGGTTTATCTGAAACAATAAGTGAGTTCCAGAAGGTTTCTGGGTGGTTTTTATATTTCAAAAACAAAGCGCAAAGATATGTGTTCGGAGACTAGTTGGTTTGAGTGTATCTTCAGCGTTATCCAGAAATTTACGCGATTATTGAAAAGAAATTTTAGATTTTTGTTTCCAAAGCACATTTGACTGAAATGAATAAAAACAATAATTTTTTTAATTTCTTAGTTTATTTTCATTTTAATGTACATGTGTTTTATATCATTGGAAAGAGAAAAAAAATCTGTATTTAACAGTAATAAAGACAACTTTAAACCTCATATGAAAATTGAAAGTTAGTATAAATTCCTCGAAAAGTGTTAGTTACAAAAATTTTGAGGACCGTTGTCAATTCCTCCTAAAAAAAGTGTCTGTAAAATGTGCCAATTAGAAACTTGTATGAATTGAAACAAGAAAGCTATAGGTCAAAAAGTAAATTTGCCAAAATCAGTTTTTTGTTCATATCTAGTGACCTACGCATTTTTTGGGGAAAACAAATACATGATAGAAATGGGCAACTAATGCGACAAATTTGCCTCAATTTAACCGACTTCGTATCTCTTACGGTTCTCGAGATACCAATGGTTACGGACAAACTGTATAACATAAAAGGGAAACAAAAAAAATGAGCTTTGTTGATTCGATTTAAATAAAAACATGTTCACTTTAAAAAAATGTTTAATTTACTGCATAAATTGTTTAAACGATTTTAAATTAATCCCAAATTGACATTTAACTGTTTTAAAACTTATACAACTATCATAATAGACACATATACTTTTGACGTCACAGGCTACAGATAGCTCCGCCTTCTGAAGTAAAGGACAACAAGTTAGTAGAGAGAGTGAGTTGACAGACCAAGTCCCATCGGATCAATTCTTCGAAAGTGCTATCTTAATGGTCTTGGTATACCGCCCTCTTTACTGCACTACTGCCCGCAGTGCCTAAGTTGTTGTTGTCGAATTGTTGCCGGCGGTGGAGGTTTTAGTTTGCGTAAATGTATTATTTGTATTTATAATAACTTGAGTAGAATAGTTTCTTCTTTTTATTACTTCTGTTTGTGTTGATGCATTGCTGTTCCCAAAATAAGTTTGTGTGGATTTATCTACATTGTAAAAAATATGTTTGTGTTTCTTTGTTCATTTTATTATTTTTTAACCTAATTTATGTATCACAGAATCCTACAAATATATACGAGTATATATATATATATATATATATATATATATATATATATATATATATATATATATATATATATATATATATATACAGGGTGAATACTGAAAACCTTGACATAGGGAAATAACATGGGAAAACAGTTTTTTGCTGTTTCCATCTGTCCCGCTAAATAAAATCGGGTGTATATGGTATCGTTAGTTAGATTACTTAATTTTGCATCTAATAAAACCAAATGTTGTGTAATATGGCCTTTTCTAACTGAAATATTTGATAAAATAAATTGTATTTTGAAGGTTATCATTCATATTTCTGAATAAGGAACGTCAAAAACAAAGTGCTCCATAGCCGAGTGGATACGAGGGCTGTTTCATAACATAAATAATCTACAAGACCTGGTTCGAGACCACCTCGGCCCTATTTTTTTTTAAATTAAATTATACTTAAAATATCATGTTTCGAAACATGAAATACAAAATTATACACCAAAAACTAAATTCGAATTAATTGTTAAGTTTGACAGACAGAAAATAATAATTCAACTAAATATTTGGATTTTTTTATTTATAAAAATATGAATATTGCTATTTTATTAAAATAGTCTGATATAATAAAGATATTTTAAGCATAATTTAATTAAAAAAAATAGGGCCGAGGTGGTCTCGAACCAGGTCTTGTAGATTATTTATGTTATGAAACAGCCCTCGTATCCACTCGGCTATGGAGCATTTTGTTTTTGACGTTTCTTATTCGAAATATGAAGGATAAACTTCAAAATTCAATTTATATTATCAAATATTTCAGTTAGAAAAGGTCTTATTACACAACATTTAGTTTTATTAGATGCAAAATTAAGTAATGTAACTAACGATACCATATACACCCGATTTTATTTAGCGGGACAGATGGAAACAGCAAAAAACTGTTTTCCCATGTTATTTCCCTATGTCAAGGTTTTCAGTATTCACCCTGTATATATATAATTATATTAATTGTGTATTTGTATATCTTTATTTACTTCATTAATTTCACTTTCATTCTCTTTTGGTTATATTTACATGACAAACGTCAAACGTAATTACTCCGGTACTCACCAGAATGCGCTACTCAAATTTTAATGTTATAAGTGTCTATTTATCTCAAATAGTTAAGATCCTTCCACAACTGTCATAACATTATCCCAGACAATTGATTAGTCATTCAAGTATTTATGGCACATAAAACTATTTTTTTATCATTTTATTATCTGTTATTATTTTTTATATAAACTAATTTAAAGAGATAACATGTTAGAAAAAATCTAAAATTCATGTCATGATCTGTTTTAAAACGGAAGAATTAATTTAGAAGTGTCTTCAGTTGAATTCTAAACAAATTTTTAAAAATATAATATTTCCCGAATTAACATCTAATTATATATGATATAATCGAGAATATAAAATTATTCAAATTCAACTTTTTTATTTATTGCTTCAAAGAAATATTATTTTCGTTTTATAGCCGTGTTTTGTTTTTCATTTCATAATTTTATTCATTTATTTTGCCTGTAATTTACAATAAACCAGTTCTTAAACAAGTAAAAAAAAACGCAACAAAACAATTTTTTACATTCTCTTTTACCTGCAGCCTTAACCATTCATCTGTTATTTGTTAAATTTTGTACACAAATATTGCAAACCCTTCTGAATGAATTATCGTAAAAATCAAATCGATATTTATAACAGTGTAAGAGTTATGAGTTATTTTATGCAAAACGATTTCATTTTTACAAGTTTGACAGCGTACCACTCCTACACGGTTAAAAATACAGGCACGACACCTCAAAATTCTTAATCCTCATTGTTTCTTTACCCTATTTACCAGTTTTTATATAAAAATGCCTACTGGTTGAGAAGTAAACAAATAAAATATACCGCGAAAACTTTTTATGTGGTGGAAAATAGTTTTGATATCACTAACTTAAGTCTTTAGTAATTTAAAATACCCGCGGTAAAAATATGCAACTTCAGAAGGATATTTGGCAACACTGTTCTCAGTTTTATTCGATACAGTTGAGTGATAAAAGTTTTGTAAAGTTAAATGTTATTTGTGATATTTCTTATGAATTTAGTTGTCAAAATAAAATAACACTATTGTAATAAATATAAGTGAATCCACAAAGATTAGTCAGTAACCCGGATTAGTTATACCCCTTGTTGACATTCTTTAATGTTAAACTAACTGCACTAGTTTGCTGGAATTACCAATATTTATACATGATTATCAGCATTGCTAAATGATACAGAGGAAGATTTGTGCTGATATTTCACAACCTACAACTCTAATACTTTGATACACGCATGCATAAAGAATTCATTCATTATGGTTGTAATCAATTTTTTTAAATATTTTTTATAAAGGTGTATTACATGGAACGGAAACGTTAAAGTTTTATTTCAATTTTATAATGTAGTAACTAAATATATGTATTTATTTATTTTAGTTCAAAATGATTTAATTTTTGAGATGTTTAGTTGAAGATCGAGATGAACGTTAAAAATAATTACTACATTACAAAAAAAAGATTAACTTTAACATTTCTGTTCCATGTAATACGAATTTAATAAAAATATATTTAAAAAATTGATTATAACCATAGTTGAATGAATGGTTTGCGTATTCGTGTAATCAAAGTATCAGAGTTGTAGGTTGTCAGATATTAGCACAAATCTTTCTGTGTGTCATTTAGAAATGCTGATAATCATGTACAAATATTGCTAATTCCAGCAAACTAGTGCAGTTATGTTTGGAACTAAATAATATAGTGAATTGCAAGTGGAGTCAGTTTGACATTTCAGGATGTGAACAAGGGATATAACTAATCCGGGTTACTGGCTAACATTTTTTATGAATCAGTGTATTAAGAGTTTAAAATTACAGTCCTCCAAACTTTTAAAATTCAAATTTTTAATTTTCTTCCAAGTTCACAATTTAATCTTTTTAGGGTTATATCCGAACCCTGTATTAAACTACAACAAAAATTAATGTATATGATATACAAATCCTAAGGATTACAATTTTGAGGTTTTGAGGCTGTGTCTTTAACCGTGTAGGAACTACAACTCTTAAAATTTCCAAAATTTTTTAACAAAGTTTACCAGATAGATTTTAGTGTGTTACTTACGAACCCCTTATTCAATTTCAACAAAAAAAAGATATCTTGAAACTATGCGGATTGAGAATTTCAAGGTCTCGACGCTCTATATTTAAACGTGTAGGAGTGACAAACATCTACCATATTTTTTCCGAAAATTTTTCTCGTATCAATTCCGAACCATTTTATACTGAAACTTTCCTTATATTTCATAACCTCTATATTCCATATTTGACACTTTCAAGTCTGTATTTTTAACCGTGTAGGAGTGCCAAACAACAATATTATTTAACTTTTGGAGCACTTTAAACAATTGGAGTCCTGAACCATTTTTTTTTTCTGAAAGAACAGAGTTAAATAAGTATAGTAGTGAAAACACGATTGAAAAATATGTCGTGGTAAGTGAGACATTTTTTAAAGTGAAAATTTTAGCCTCTAATGTCATCTGTTTTCGCCAGTGATAAACAAACTGTTAGTTGTGTAGGGTATTACTTATTTTCATATTCGTATAGCTAAACTATGTTTATATATAAATTTATATGTATATGAATGAAAAAAATATTATTAGGCATAAATAAAATTTATTTTTCGTAAGAAAAATAAGAACATAGAGTAACATTTTGACACGCCAAGCCGCATACATGTTTCCCCTCTGCAAGTTCTAAGAAATGCGGATACGCAATTGTTTTTTTAAATCATACAACTAATTATATAATTTCATTTTAAAGTATGGGGAACTATAAGACTATTGGTACAAATTCGATGAAAATGTTTATATTAATAAGCGAATTACAGATTTCCAAAATTTTAAATATCCAATGTAACGTCACGAATATGGATTTTCTTGTTAAACTGTTTTCTTCGTAAAATGTTCTTGAAGTTTATGCTGCTTCTATACATTATATTTATAAAAAATAAATTAATATTACAATACAGTATAAGTCTACATTCTTAAAGTTGCACGTGTATTCCAATTATATAAGTTTATAAATGATGTTTATATTGAAATAAAAACTGTTTGAGAATAGCAGTGGCGCTAGTGATACAAACTTTTAACAATTTACACATAAACAGGGAATGTATGCACTAATCTCGTAAATAATACTGTCACAGATGTAAAAGAAATAATAAAAGCGAATATATAAGACACGCATTCAAGTAATAACAGTTTAGAAGTCCACGTGTGAAGTTTAGTGTGAGTCAAAGTCACGTCCCTTGGGTTCTTCAAGCTCATTCGCCAGACTTGAGGCGGGATTTTTCATTTGCAATCAAAACATTCGCGGGCTTTTAAAGTTCCCAATCAAAAGATGCCCGCGTATTTTGAAAGTATTTTAATTATATGATTTTATTTCTTTATTAATATTCATTATTATGCATATTTTTATATTTCAAACTAATTTCTCTAAAATATATGGATTTTAAATTATTTTTAGGCAACAACAAAAATAAAACATTTTTTAAATTATAGATTTCATTACATCATGTATTACTTTTTTTTAAATATTTTAATAAATTCCCATGTGATTAATTCAATTCAATGAAAACCACATTTGAATTATCTGCAATTATTTTTATTAATTATTTTTGAAATTGTATTCTTCTGTAGAAATAATGTTATTTAACACTTTTTTGACACGTTTTGAGACAAAACTAAAAAAGTTTGATCTAATTTAAGACATAGGACAGTTATAATGAAAGTAGGAAGGTTTTTTTAAGTACTGTTATTTAAAACTGTAAGAGTTAGGTAACTATGATAAAAAAGATATTCATTTCAAGGATACTTCCAAACGCTTCAAATAATCAAAATTATTTTCTGCTTTCTACTATGAACAACTAAGCAATTTTCTATTTCCTAAACCAATTATCTACGTAATTATTAAATTTTCACATAAATGTACTCTTCAATTATTTTAAATAACCAGTTTTATTTACAAAACACTTTTTTTAAGTCATAAACTATTTGAAATTATTCACAAGTGTTTAAATCACAACAAAACACTTTCAAACTAATTTAAATCACTGTACAATATTTAAAAATTAATTTAGACAGTTCAGAATTTATTTAAAACATTTTAAAACCATTTTAAATAGTTTCTCGCGGTTTTAAATTAATTTAAAACAGTTTCATGATGTTTAAATAAAAGTTAAGACATTTAACAACATTTAAAATTAATTTGAAACAGTTGAAAAGCATGTAAAATAATATAAACAAAAGTAGTAATAACATAACTATCTGAGAAGTAATTATAGTCAGTCGGAAATAAATATCAATAACTTTTACAGTAGAAGTTCGATTTTTAAAATTCATACATCACATTAAAGTCTGAACATTCTTCTTTAACATGTGTAAAAACAAAGGTATGTTACGCTGTCATTTTTAAATAAATAAATATTCAAAATGATTTTATGCAGCTATTTTCTAACATGCTTATTTAACTTAATATTGCTTTTAAATAGCCAAAAAAATTGATTTTTACGCACATTATTTTTATACAGTATACTTTTAAACAGTACATTTATAATTCTATACTTTATCAGAATAATTGTTTATTTGACATAATTGTAAATAATGTGTATTCGGAAAACTACTCAACAGGGCAACAGTTTTACTTGAAATTAAAATATGTTATATAAAACATCAAATCTATATTTTATTAATTTTACAAAAGTAAACGAAACTGTTTTAAAAATATTAATAATTTACAAGACCTGCGCGTTAAAAATGTTACAATATAATTTAAAAAAATTATTATACATGTAAGTCAAGTATATATTTTCATATTTTATGTGTAAGCATTATTAAAATTGTGTATATTAATCAAATATTCATGTTTACAAGCGATATCACCAACAATAAATGAAATACTGTGTTTTTGTTTTTATTATTATATAAACAATACTATGACACTTTTTTACTTTCTGTTTTACATTCCTTTTCTAAGATGTATTTAAATTCTAAAATTTGAAAATATAGTAGATGTTCATTAGTAATTTAAAGTTAAACTTCCGCATATTCGAATTCGTATAAAAATGCTGTCTTTTATACATTTTATATTATTTTTTAAATGGATGTACTTAAAAAATCCTTATATTTTATGTATATCAAGAAAAGAATGTTGATTATTATAAAATTTACCACAATTTTTTATATGGATTATTATAAAATATATTATTCATGGTCAAAGGGAACTAACTATAATTATTTCTCCGATAGTAGGTTTTACTTGAGGAAACAAGTTTAAAACAAATTCAAGCTGTCAAAAATTAAATTAAAACAGTTTCTGTCAGTTTAAAATTACGTTAAAACAGTTTACAGCACTTAAAAATTAATATTGGACAGTTTTACACTAATATAAAACAATTGAAAAGTGTTAAAAATAATATAAACAATTTTTGAAAAAGTTTAGAATGAATTTCACATAGTTTTAGTTTTTCAAATTTAAAATAAAATTTAGACAATTTTATACAATTTAAGACAGACTGACACTGTTAATTTTTAGAATGTTTTGAATTTTATATAAATGTAAGACTTACAACCGGTTTAAATTATTATCAAACGATTCTAAACCAGTTTAAGACACTTTAAAACAATGTCAAACCACTTGAAATCACAAGAAGACAGTAAATTTTTTTTAGAGTAAATTACATAATTTTTAATAGAAATCAAAACAGTTTCACGCTGTTTTGAACCAATTTAAAATAGCCAGAAACCAGTGTCAGATTCAGAGTTAAATATAGACAGTACGAGATGAAGTTAAGCAGTTTAAAGCAGTTAGGCGATCCCTAACGGTAGATTTACTTACATTTACAAAAATTACTTTCAATAAAAACAGTTGTTTGTTTATAAATATATAAAGTGGTGTATTAAATTGAAAACATTGACCAAAATATATTTTTAAACTGTATAAAATGTGTCTCAAATTGTTAAACTTCAAAATTGGTCACTAGATAATTTTTAATGTTTATAATTTGATTGTACTGTCTCAAATGTGGTTAAAATATGTTCACAATAATTTTAATTGTTTACATTTACCGAAATTTACAAAAATTACGTTTAAATAAAAACAATTGTTTATTTATAAATTTATTTAGTGTTGTATAAAATTGTAAAACGTCTAAAATTTTATTAAATTTGTTTTTAAACTGTATTAAACGTGTCTCAAATTGTTCAACTTCAAAATTGGACTGTTTTACTGTCTGAAATAAGTTCACAATAATTTAAATTGTTTAAAATGTGTTAATTATATTTATGTTTGTCATACGTTTTGTCTGTTTTTAATAAAATATATACACTGTGTTTTAATCTGTCTAAAATTATTGTTTAAGTGTGTAAAAGAATATAAAACTGTTTTAAACTTAAAGTAACACACTGAAACTGTCGAACCAAAATGATAAACACTTTTTTATCTATACAAACCGTCGTGATAATTTTAAAAAGTGTGGCAAATATACACTATACATATTAAACTGTTTTAAAGTTCTTCAGAACCATATCCGGCGGAAATTACGCACTATTTATTACAAATAACAACAAAAAATACCTTAAAAGTGAGGTTAACTGATCATAACAGAAGATTTTGGCGGTAAATGCCACTTGTCTGACTTCAGCAGAAGACTGAGCAGCGAACACGACCAGTCAGTCAGAGAAAGAATAACATGTATCTGTCCTCTACAAGTCTATACCCGTCTCACTTGTGACCAATCGCCGCGTGCTTTCCTCGGCTGATTTGCCTGCATTGTTGCCACATGTACTTCGCGTTTTCTTTCAAGCGGAAAGAACAATGACCAAAGAAATGGGTTCGGATAAACCAAAATGTTGTATAAAGTGTAATGTGATAATAACGAAAGATGTGACTGACAGTAAGTGTTTTAAATGTTTATGTTTGACGGTGTGCCACTCCTACACGGTTAAAAATACAAGCTTGAGACCTAAAAATTCTTAATCCTTATAGTTTTTTTACACTATATACCTATTTTTATTAAAATCTATGGAGTGGTTTTAGAATAAATAATTAAAACAGAAATTGTCTTGTACAACAGTAAAAATAATTACCACTCCTACACGGATAAAGATACAAGCTTGACATCTCAAAATTATTAATGCTCATTGTTTTTTTACCATCTTTACCAACTTTTATTAAAAACTATCAAGTGCTTTCCCAATAAATAAATAAAATGTAGTACAATATAACAGCTAAAATAATTAAGAAAGTTTGAAGGGCTGTAACTTCTATACGATTAAAGATACAAGCTTGAGACCTCAAAATTCTTAATCCTCATAATTTCTTTACCCTGTATACCAATATTTATGAAAAATCATGGAGTGGTTTCGGAATAAATAATTAAAACAGAAATTGTCTTGTAAAACAGTAAAAATAATTAAGAAAGTTTGACTGCCTACCACTCCTACACAGTTAAAAATACAAGCTTGAAACCTCAAAATTCGTAATCCTGATAGTTTTTAACCACCTATACCAAATTTTATTCAAAACCATCGAGTGATTTCGTAATAAATAAATAAAATGTAGTACAGTATAACAGTTAAAATAATTAAGAAAGTTTAACTGTCTACCACTACTGCACGGTTGGAGATACAAGGTTGATACCTCAAAATTCTTAATCCTCATAGTTTTTTTACCCTGTGTACCAATTTTTATTAAAAATCATTGAGTGATTTCGGAATAAATAATTAAAACAGAAATTGTCTTGTAAAACGATAAAAATAAAGTTTGACTGCCGACCACTCCTGCACGGTTAAAGATACAAGCTCGATACCTCAAAATTATAAATCCTCATAGTATCTTTACACTGTGTACTAATTTTTATTAAAAACTGGTGGTTTCAGATTAAATAAATAAAACATAAAAACTTTATTTTAACAGTAAAAATAATTAAGAATGTTTAAAGGTCTGTAGTTCCTACACGGTTAAAGATACAGATACGAGACCTCAAAATTATTAATCCTTATAGTTTCTTTACCCTCTATACCATTTTTATGAAAAACAACCAAATTGTTTCAGAACAAATAAAGAAAATGTAACTACCAGCAACAAAACTTGATTATAACTATAAAAATAAATTAATAAAGTTTGGAGGGTTGTAGCTCCTACACGGTTAAAGATACAGCTTCGAGACCTCAAAATTATTAATCCTCATACTTTTTTCACCATCTTTACTAATTTTTATTGAAAACCACCAAGTGGTTTCGGAATAAATAAATAAAATATAGCACATAAACCAGCAACAAAACTTGATTATAACAGTAAAAATAATTAAGAAAGTTTGGAAGGGCTGTAGCTCCTACACGGTTAAAGCTACAACTTCGAGACCTCGAAAATCTTAATCCTCATAGTTTCTTTACCCTCTATACTTACTTTCACTAAAAACCACGAAGTGGTTTCAAAATAAATAAACAAAATGTAACGTCAAAACCTCCATGTTGTGGAAAGTAATTTTGATAACATCAACACAAATCCTTTTGTAAAACGAAAACCACTCACGGTAAAAATACGCAACTTGGAATATATAATCAGAAAGATAGTTGATAAGAGTATACCAAGTTTTATTACTTACAGTTAAGTGGTTTGGTTTTAATAATCACATATGTAATTTGTGACCATTTTTTATAAATTTGTTTATCAAAATTGAACCACTCTACTGTAACACAAATAAATAGGTATACATAGAGTGTAAAACACGCTGAATTGATTGCCGCAAGAATCAAGTCGATATCTTTAACCGTGTAGGAGATTCAATAATTCAAACTTTGTTAACTTTATACTAGTTTTGTTTAGTTTTCTTGGGGTTTCAATCGAACCCCTTATTCAATATAAATCAAAATTGTTATATAAAGTTTACAATGTATAAAAAATTAAACTATAAAGAATTAGATTCAAAACAATATTTTTATCCATTCAAAAGCTACAAGTGGTTTTAAAAATTATTGATTTTGCAAATTTTATTGACCGTTTTTAATTAGTGTTCACCAATTTTAAATATTTTTAGATAGCGTCAATCAGTTTTAAATTTAAATACAATATACTATAAAGGTGTTTATTGACTGTAGATATTTTTAAATAAGTTATTATTGAGTTTTCCCATAATTAGCATAAACTATTGTTAACGGTGACTTTCAAAATTTGTTTATTAACTTTAAAATAGTATAGTATTTAAAATTGTGTCCTCCGATTAATAATTAACACAAGTACGTTATTCATTTGTTTTACCGCACATGTTGAAACCCGAAACCGAGTTTCAAATGTCTCAAAACAGTCATGTTTACAAGATAAATAAATAAAAAATACGCAATTTTTATTCGAAATGTTTTGACTACAATATGAACAATATTTACTTCTAAGACTTTAACTAAATATTATTTATTTGTTACATTTCCATGAAGAAAATAAGTTCAGGCAGTTTCAGCTTTAAAAAAGTTTCAGAAAATTTGGGACGACAATGTTTTCCTTCACTATTTTGTTTTTTATTTTTATATGAAACTTTATCTAATATGAAAACGAGGTGCAGTTTCAGAATATCTTAATTGTTGTTTGTTAAGCCGTAATATATTTTTTAAATAAATTCTATGACGTCGATGTCAAGGCAATGCGGTTCTCAAACAAAGAGGTTCGCTAAAAATTTCAATTACATAAATTGATCTATTTTAACTATTATAAAAACAAATAAAAATGTTTTAAATAACTATTGTTTCCCTTACTTGGAAATAAGCATAAATAGTAAGCATTTTAATAAAATAATTTATAAATGAGGAATATTATAGTAGGCGATTTGACAGGCACTGGCATCATTTTGCTGCCTATGTCATTCAACATCTCTTTCATTTTCATATCGTAAATATTTTTTTCACAAATTTTCCTGATCGCTCAGTATTTAAAACCATTTTTCTAAATTTAGATTAGGTCTGAAATACAATTTGTATTTTGTATTTAATTAGCAGCTGTAGATTAATTGTTAAATATGACAACTGCCACTGACACTAGGGTTCCAAGTAGCAAGAATTTGGAATAGGGTAGATGTATAGAAAGGTGTATTATTGTTATTTAGATGTTAAGGACACTAAAAACTCCAATAAATTAAAAACTAATAACTTTTTCCAAACTTTGATAGTTTCTATCATACAGAACAGAATGAAGGACTGGATTGACTATAAGTGATCAATTTTGTAATTTGTTACTATGCTGAAAGTACCCTATTGTACAAATTTGCAAATTGTTTTAGTTTATTTGAAATTAAATTAAAATAGTTATATAAAATTTAGGATTATTTTAAGCTCTCTGAGACTAATTTAAGACAGTTGCATAAGATTAAAAATAGTTTCACAGCATTTAGAATAATACTAAGTTTAAAATAGTTACAAAAGTTTTAAAATTAAGTTACACAATACTTCCAATGGTTTAAGAAGATTTGGGAATAAATTAAGATAGTAATAGCCAGTACGGTTGTGTGGTCGTGGCGTGTCTTGTCTGATCGTGTAGATAAGCAACATAGCCCGCCCTGTCCAATTGGATGGGTTACCGCACAACGGCTCGGTGTGTGCTGGCCTTGCAGAGACTGTAGGCTGACAACCTGCATCACTAAAATGCAAGTAAAACTGTCATGAAACAAGTACCTCAGGTACTTGAGGCCCTATTCCTCAGAGGAATGTTGTGCCATAGAGGTAGAGATAGAATATATACCCAGATTCATAAAAAAACCACTAACCCGGATTAGTAATACACCCCATGTTAACATCCGGAAATGTCAAACTAAATCCACTCCCTATTCATAAAAACAAAAACAAACACTTTATTATTTAGTTCCAAACATAACTGCACTAGTTTGCTGGAATTAGTAATATTTGTAGATGATTATCAGCATTTCTAAATGATACAGAGGAAGATTTGTGTTGATATTTCACAACCTACAACTCTAATACTTTGATTACACGCATGCGCAAACCATTCTACCAACTATGGTTATAATCAACTTGTTTTAATATTTTTTTATTAAATTCGTTTTACATGGAACAGAAACGTTAAATTTAATCTTTATTATTTTATAATGTAGTAATTAAATATATGTATTTATTTATTTCAAAGTCCAATGATAGATTGAGATGAACGTTAAAAAAAAATCAGAAAATAGTATATTGTGCAATCAGTGCAGAAAGTCGCCTATTTCACACGAGTTGTGAAAAATCACACAAGGTGGGAAATAGGTAATTCTGAACTAGGGCACACTATACTTTTTCTATGACCACACTGCTAAATAGCTTTCGTACATGTATTTTTTAACCTCATAAAGAGAACCTTTACGCATGCGCAGTGTTGGCATATACGGTGAGACAAATAATTTCTTACATTTTAACCCACGATAAATGGAAATATGCAATTTTAACGTTTTATGTAGTGTGAGAAAGAGCCAATTTCCAGTGTCGTAGAAAAAAATACTACATTATAAAACATAAAAGATTAACTTTAAAGTTTCTGTTCCATGTAATAAGAATTTAATAAAAAACAATTTAAAAAATTGATTATAACCATAAAATGGTTTGCGTATTGAAATAAAAAAAAGTTACAAGTAAAAACACAAAATTTTTGTTCAAATATGTAATATATTATATGTAATATACTATTAAATATTATGTGACCTACAATTGTCTACATTATAAAATAAAAAAGATTAACTTTAACTTTATTAAAAATAAAATTGATTATAACCATAGTTGGTAGAATGGTTTGCGCATGCGTGTAATCAAAGTATTTGACTTGTAGGTTGTCAGATATCAGCACAAGTCTTCCTCTGTGTCATTTAGAAATGCTGATAATCATGTACAAATATTGCCAATTCCCTCAAACTAGTGGAGTTATGTTTAGAACTAAATAATATAGTTAATTGTATTTATGAATTGGGACTGGAGTTAGTTTGACATTTCAGAATGGTAACAAGAGGTATAACTTTGGAATTAACTAATTAGGGTTATTGGCCTTTTTATGAATCTGGGTGATAATGTTTAAAACAATTTCTGAATAATTTTAAGACAATTTTACAATATTTACAATATTTTCTAGTAATTCTACGTTAAGATGATTACGATAATCAATTGAACAAGGTATAAAATAGTTTCAACCTGTCCAGGATTATGTTAAGACAGTTATACAAATTTTAAAATGGTTTCAAGCCGTTTGAAATTAATTTAAGACCGTAGTTAGAGGTGGACGCGCAAGAAAATTTTTATTTGCGATCACGCGCGCTCCCGAAACTAAAAATGCAATCACGACTGATCACGCACGACATTTATTTTGATATTCACGGTTGATCACGCACGAGTTACGATCAGGTCACGTAATTTTATATTCGAAATTTGGTTCAAACTAGATATTGTTATTTAGATGAAATTTTTATATTTTATATTCATATAATCTATCTTTTACATGCATATTCCCTGAAATAATATTTCTTAGCGTATGTTCAATAAAAATATAAATATTTACATTAGGAATGACGATGGGTACCCGGGTACCCGGAACCTACCCGATAATAATGTACCCGGATATCAAAAATAGTACCCGATTACCCGAAATGTACCCGTTACCCGTTTATTACCCGTTACCCGAAATCTACCCATTACCTAAAATCTGTTGTTGCCAGTTAAAGACAGTTTTCCACTGCCGGAAACAATGTAACAAAACGAAGATCAAATCTGAATGCAGATACATCATCCTTGCTGATATGTGCGAATAGAAATATGAGATATTCCTAAGTAGTTAAATCAAATGTACTTCCGTAATAAGTTTTAATTTTGTAATTTTATATTGCTGATATACTCGTATATTATATAAAATAACAATGTTTTTTTTTATTTCTATACTAGAAAATAATATTTTTTTGTTCATTAATTAAATTAATACTCAAATAACAAAAATTTGTATTAAAAAAATGAATATGAAAGAATAACGGATATTTTAAGGGTATTACGTAATTATTGGGTATCAGGTTATTATCGGGTATCGGGTAATTATCGGGTAACGGGTAATTATCGAGTATCCGGTACTACCCGGGTATTCATATCGGGTACCCGGGTACCAAAATTTTCAGGTTTCGTCATTCCTAATTTACATACATATGTCGTTAATACGAAAGAAATTGTTACATTTTTTATTAGAAAAAATTGTAAATTTTTCTTATGTAAAAGATTTTTATATTAAATAGACGGTGTCCGTTTTAAGAGTGTAATCATTGGGATCTCGAGAACTGTAAGAGATACAAAGTCGGTTAAATTGGGGCAAAGTTGTCGCATTAGTTGCTCATTACAATCATGTACTTGTTTTCCCCAAATGCATAGGGCACTATACTTAGGACGCCGAACAGATGCACAAGAAGCTCCTACCATTAACGAATGCTAAATTTGAATAGAATATTGCTATTGGTATAATTAGTTTCCATATAACTGTTTGAATACGTGTACTGAGATTGGTATTTATTAAAGTACTTCAAGTATTAACTTCATTTCTAATATAAACATCACTGTTTTACATTTCTTAATTTGTAACGTGCCTGCCCATTAATGTAATTGGTGCGTCTGTTCGGCGTCCCAAGTATTTTTTGGCAAATTTACTTTTTGATTTATATCTTTCTTGTTTCAATTCATACAAGTTTCTAGTTTGAACATTCTACAGGTACTTTTTTACGAGGAATTGGCAGCAGTCCTCAAGAATTTTGTAGCTGAAAAATTGTTCAAGAAATTCATACTAACTTTCAAATAATACTGCCTCAGATGTAACAGAAATAATAAAAGTGAATGTACAGGGTGGAAATGAACTTAATGTCATAAATTTAAGGGTGAGTAGTAGGAATGACGATGGGTACCCGGGTACCCGGAACCTACCCGATAATAATGTACCCGGATATCAAAAATAGTACCCGATTACCCGAAATGTACCCGTTACCCGTTTATTACCCGTTATCCGAAATCCACCCATTACCTAAAATCTGTTGTTGCCAGTTAAAGACAGTTTTCCACTGCCGGAAACATTGTAACAAAACGAAGATCAAATCTGAATGCAGATACATCATCCATGCTGATATGTGCGAATAGAAATATGAGATATTCCTAAGTAGTTAAATCAAATGTACTTCCGTAATAAGTTTTAGTTTTGTAATGTTATACTGCTGATATACTCGTATATTATATAAAATAACAATGTTTTTTTTTTATTTCCATACTAGAAAATAATATTTTTTTGTTCATTAATTAAATTAATACTCAAATAACAAAAATTTGTATTAAAAAAATGAATATGAAAGAATAACGGATATTTTAAGGGTATTACGTAATTATTGGGTATCAGGTTATTATCGGGTATCGGGTAATTATCGGGTAACGGGTAATTATCGAGTATCCGGTACTACCCGGGTATTCATATCAGGTACCCGGGTACCAAAATTTTCAGGTTTCGTCATTCCTAGTGAGTAGTATGACATGTGTTTGAAAAACGAAAATTCGACTTTTCTTAAGGAAACTTTTTTTACTGCTGTTTTACTTCATATTTCATTAAAAATATATCAAAAATACATTCAAAATTAATTGTATAAGATATTATTCATAATGAAATAATAAATTTAATAGTATTTTTACAAAAATTATGTTTTTATTTACAGAAGAATGCAAATGCGTTGCCAGTATAGTCCAGTAGTACAAAAAATGTTACCTTAATTAAAACTACCCTTAAATATACGAATTTTTTAAAAAAAAATTTCCTTTCGAAATCTACACATGTCATACTACTCACTCTTAAATTTATGACATTAAGTTCATTTCCATCCTGTATAAAAAATTTTCCTATTCCTTCTAATAAAAAAGTTAAAGGGAGATACGTGTTCTCTGACACATTATGTATATAAATAAAACCATATATTCTTACACAATCTTCAGATAAAATTCTATCACCTATTTCAAATTCTTCGAAACTATTCAATGGGGATACCCAGATTAGATTGAAATCTCACAATCTGTACGTGATTATTAACAACTAGATTTACAAAACAGGATTGTCTTTAAACCGGTTCAAAGGTTGAATTATACAAGGTTTAAAACATTTTCAGATACTTCGGTTAAGATAAGACAGTCTGCAAATTTTACTATTAATAGAATTACTATTCGTGACTATTTTATTTAACTATTATTCGTAGAAATTTAATAATATACAAATAATTATTTCTAAAAAACTAATTCAGTTTTAATAAGAAAAGAACTACTTTAATCTGTTTTAAAGTATTGCTAGAGACATTGAAACTATTTAAAAATAAACACACACTTCTATTATTTAACAACAATAGAAAAAATTTAAAAATAGGTTAGGATTTCCTAAAAAGTAGGTCATTAACAATTTTATTTTCAAAGTTCTATTTTTACTAGAATGTATTGGCTTGGGTACAGTTATTACGTCACTAGTGCGTATACAAATATTTTACGCACGTGCACAACATTCTCAATTGTTTTAATTGCATTTTGACAGTTGTAAACACTAAAAGACATGCAATTCTAAATTAAATTTTGAAAAAAAATAAAAATTCTTATATCTAACTAAATATGTTAATCTTTTTACATTCCAAAGTTATTTTCAATTTTAGTTGACCATGAAAATTTTTCATATACAACCGAAAAAATCCAAAAATACCCATATTTGTGTCAAAAATTTTAGTTTTTCAAAACAGTCCAAATTGATGGACATTTGCGCTGATTAAAAATTTACAAACAGAATTTAATTATCTCTTTTCGTTCCTGAGGTTGTTGGTTTCAAAGTTGCACCTCAAAAAAGTGTTTTTTGCGTATATCTCTAAAATGGGTAGAGATACAACCTCAACGATTATACCAGTCGATTCTATAGGTAAAGTTACATAAAGAAATGTTTTCTTCGCATATACGTTTTTTTAAACGATTCGATGAAAAACTTTTTTTCTCTAAAATTTTTCATTTTCTGGATTTAAGTACATATGAATGCGCTGATTCAAAATTTTCAAACCGAATTTAATTATCTTTTACCGTTCTCGAGATATTTACTTTCAAAGTTTGACCTGAAAAATGAGGTTTTTCTGGCATAATGGGTCAAAATATGACCTCACCAATCGATTCTATAGGCAAAATTACATAAGTGTACCAATTTTCAGATTTTTATTCCAATGGATACAATTTTTAAAAAGGAAAAACTGAAAATGACCAAAATCGAGAAGAAACAAGATTTTTGTCTATTTTCACCGATTTTGGTTTTTTCCTCCTAGAAATTCTATCTGTTGAGATAAATATCTAAAACTTGGTACACTTATGTAATTTTGACCGTAGAATCGAATGGTGATGTCGCCGAAGTCTTAAACCTAATCATTTAAGGGGTAAACCTAAAAAACCTGATTTTTAGGTATAACTTTAAACTCACATATCTCGAGAACGGGAAGAGATAATTGAATTCTGTTCGAAAATTTGAAATCAGCGCATCCATATTTACTTAAGTCCATAAAATGAAATAAATTGGAAGAAAAAAGTTTCCGAGCAAAAACTTGAAATTCTGGTTTTTCCGTTTTTCTCATTTTTCACCGAATCGTTCTAAAGAACGTATATGCGGAGAAAACATTTTTTTATGTAACTTTGCCCGTATAATCGACTGATAAAATCGTTGATATTGTAGCTATACCCATTTTAGAGATATAACCAAAAAAACACTTTTTTGAGGTGCAACTTTGACAGCCAAAATCTCATGAACGAAAAGAGATAATAAAATTTCGTTTGTAAATTTGGAATCATTGCAACGTATGACTATTTTCAAAAACCAAAATTTTTGACCCAAAAATAGGCATTTTTGAATTTCTTCGGTTGCATATGAAAAATTTCAGATGGAAAAACCAAATGTTGTATGTTTTCGTGTTCAACTATGAATGGAAATAATTTTGGGATGTAGAAAGATTTTGAATATTTAGATTTTTTCGGCTGTATATAAAAAATTAAGAGTGAAAAACCAAAAATTAAAACTTTTCATGTTCAACTGTGTTTCTTATGTTAATAAAATTATATAATTATGTTAAAATGGAGAAGTCACTTAATTCGATCCCAAGAAGTATGAAACAATCAGGTTTTGTAAAAAAATTAAGTGAATATTTTTGTTTAAATCGAACCTACAATGTATACTTTGTCGCTCTATATGATGTAATCCTTTTTTATTTACATTTTATGTTATATAATATCGTTTTAAAGTATCACACTAACAAAAAACCGCAAAAATTGTGACATTCGTAGTTTATGGTGTGAAGTTATCCACGTGTGGATGCCAGATCCAAAATCTTGTGGTTTGGCGCGTTTGAAAGTTGGTAAAGTGGCCGGTCTGTGATTGAAAGCATTGTAAGGCTTTTGCGTGCCACTATATGCAGCACTACATTATTCTATGTCAGTTTGGAAGTTAAAGTATTCTATTTGACATTTGAAACAAAGTGAAGTTGGGTAACAACCTTGATACGTCACTGGACAAGGGGAGAAGTGGGGGAATTCAGCCGCGTTTTCAATAATTTCATTTTTAATCGCAGTTTTTTCAGTATTAAAAGTCAATTTGAGTTCTAATATTTTTCATTATTCTATTGATTAAAGGTAAAAATGAAAAATCGTGCAAGATCTCATTATATTAACAGCGATGAAAATGTTTTTAACTTTAACACATGAGGATTTTTAGAAATAATTATTTCTAAATTATTAATTTTCCAGGAATAATAAATGAATAAAATAATCAAGAACAACTATTTTTCATGTAAAAAAATGTACATGTTATTGCATGACATTTTAACTGTCCTTGTATAATACATTATTTGTGTATTGTGCAAGACAAATAATGAATTCAGAGGTCAATATCTTTTTAAGAATGTGTGAGAGATTTGATTAACCTATAAATGAAGTCAATTGTTATCTGATTCACAGCTATTGTGATTGAAATAAATTAATAGATCATTGTTTCATGGGGTCCTCCATTATTTGTTTTTATATTTTTTATTGAATATACAGGGTGTTTGGCGAAAAGCCGGCACTTCGAATATTTTGTTTATTTTGAGAGATACAAGAAAATGTTTAGAAGAAAAATATAACTACACAAGGGGCTCATAAAATGATCGTAGGAATAATATTGTGTCACTTCCGGTTTTAACGGAAATGTGTACAACTTTAATTCTAGTATAGGGAATCGGTATTTTTATATTTTTTTTCGAAATATACATAAAATTAGCTTTGTAATGATATCAAAATATCATTGTTTTACTTCAACCAGCTATTTGAGATTTTGTTACTTGAAACTAAATAAATAATGTCAAAAAATATTAGATCTACTTTTGCTGACGATGTAATGGCAGAATTTGTTATATGTGACAAATTGTGCAGAAAATGACGGCAGCCATTTTGAGTATTTTTAAGTTTAATTTTGTTTGTTGTATTTAGTAATAGTTTTTGTATTGTGTTGATTATTATAAGGTATTTTAAACATATTTTTTTTTGTTAATTACCTATAGTTGTAAGTACATAAATATGAAAATAAATTGTCGCCATTTTGAAATGGTTGAATGGTCCAAAAAAAAAATACCTATTCCCTATGCTAGAATCAAAGTTGTACACACTTCCGCTAAAACCGAAAGTGACACAAAATTCTTACTAAGATCATTTTATGAGTCCTTTTGACTATTTTAATTTTGTTCCGTAATATTTTTCTGTATCTCTCATAATAAACGAAATATTCTGGGTGCCGGCCTTTCGCCAAACACTCTGTATATACAGGAAATAAATTTTATATTATATTTACTATATTAATAAATAAAATGATGTATTGACTTCTTAAATTTTTGTAATGAAATCGAGAAAAAAATATCTATTTTTAATACTAGTGAGCAAAGTAGTGCATTTAATCACGAGGTCAGACGTTGGGCGCCCGAGCTGTAGGCGAGGGCCCCAACTGGATGAGTGATTAAATGCACGTTTGCTCACGAGTGTAAAATCTGATTTTTTCCACAATCGTTTAATTTTATATTGCCTTTTGGACTTGCTAGATAGTAGATCTAATGTTGCACTTTTTGCAATTTCAATTATTTCTGGGGGAGTATTTTGCTCAAACTCCCTTCTAATTAAACAATTAAATTACACAGATGAATCATTTGTACCAAATTAGTAAAAGAATACACACAAAAAGTTTTAGGCCAAGCCGGTGAGGTAATAACATCACTGACGTTTGACAACAGTACCAACATATAGTCGGTGTCGGTGTTAGCATGAATTTCCCCAGTAGTTCCTGAATTTCTTACAATGTTATTTTTTTTTGTAAATTAAAATGTAACGTTACAAGTTATGCATTTTACGAAATTAGAAATTCAACAACGCAATTATTTTAATATTGTCAAATAATTTAAAATCAAATGGCGGAATAATTTTTTGGCGCTATCTACTGACAATTTTTAAAACAAGAGTGATAAAAAAATTTTAATCACAAGTGATTAAAAAGCGTACTTTGCTCACTCAAAAGAGTGAGCAAACAACATCAAAATTAAACGATTGTGGAAAATAGCTATTTTTAGTACAAGTGATCAAAATATGTCTTTTTCTCACGGGCCCAGAAATTGGCCACACGAGCGAAGCGAGTGTGCCAACTGGACAAGTGAGAAAAAGACATGCTCACGTGTGCTAAACATAATTTTTTCCACAATCTTAAAATATAATTTAAAAAAAAACAAAACATTGTACTTTTTTATTTAATAATGAAAATCTCAACAGTACAATTATGTTTATAAATTATAATTAAATTTAAACGTAAAATGTATTATAATGTCTGTTATCCCATGAAAACACTGTGCTCAGAGTTAGTGTATTTTGCTCACTAATGTTATTTACTTTGCTCACTTGTGAAGAAATTTATTTACTTTGCTCACTTGTGATTCAATATGCTACTTTGCTCACTGTTTTAAGTTGAATAATGATGTATTTTGCTAACGATTTTGGAAAAATATATTTTTCTTGAAATTTGTAGAAGATATGTTCTCCCTGGAAAATTTATAAAATGTTTTCTTGGTGAAACTCGAGGCAAAGTTGTTCTTTGATCAAAATATGCATATTTCCTGAAAACCGAATTTTTCGCGACTACAATACTTCCTTTACTTCGCACAAGGAAGTAAAAAGATTCTCTTTTTTTTGCAAGACTCATTTCTTGAAACTATTTCAAACTCTTTAAATCTAATCTAACAATTTTAAATTAATTGACATTTCTATTGCAGAAAAATGGCGGATGGCAACAATCTTCAGCTACGTCATAATCCTAATAGGATTTGGCATTCCACTTTGGTGGGGCACCACGAGGGTCTACAGGGCCCCGCTGCCCCTAGAGGAGATGCTGGAGCTACGCCCTGAACCCTTGCCTCCTTTGAAGATATTTATCAACGCCGCTAGTGGAGATGAAACAGAAAATATAATCAAAGAAATGAATCATGTATTGGGTAAGTATTTACAAGGTTACCACTCCTACACGGTTAAAGATACAGACAAAAGACCTCAAAATTTATAATCCTCGTATGTTTTTAACCCCCTATACCAATTTTTATTAAAAACCATTACGCTACTGGAGATGAGACTGAAAATATAATCAAAGAAATGAATCATGTTTTGGGTAAGTATTTGGAGGGTTACCACTCCTACACAGTTAAAGATACAAATTAAAAACCATGTAGGGGTTTTGGAATAAATAAATAAAATGTAAAACAAAACCATTGACACAACTTGATTATAATAATAAAAAATATATTTAAGTTTATAAAGATGTAGCTCCTACACGGTTAAAAATACAGCTTCCAAACTTCAAAATTTGTAATCATGGTACTTTTTTTACCCCTTATACTAATTTTCATTAAAAACCATATAGTGGTTTTGTTTGAAATAAATAAATAAAATGTAAAACAAAATCACTTGATTACAACAGTAAAAAAATATTTAAGTGTACAAAGCTGTAGGTCCTACACGGTTAAAAATATAGTTTCGAAACCTCAAAATTCATAATTCGCATAGTTTTTTTACCCTTCATGTCAATTTTTATTAAAAACTCTCAAGTAGTTTGGAAATAAATAAATAAAATGTGACTCATGAATTAAAATCAAAACACAGGCTCTGTAGGTTTCAATCTTTGGCGATTTTATATAATTCGTGGTTCCTAAACGATTATAGATATCGACTTGAGCTTTTTGCTAATCAATAGGGTCCTGAACATTTGTCGAAATATTAACAATTTGCAGAAGAATATAAAAATATACAACAATTAATGAGTATCAGTGAAAATATTTCATTTAAATATTATTTCGTTCGCGAACAATTTTTTTATAATTTAATTTTAAAGTATGAGGGATTCTAAGACTATTGGTAAAAGTACGATGAAAATATTTAAATTAATAAGCGAGTTACAGACTTCCAAAGTTTGAAATAATTATGTGACGTCACGTATATGGATTTTCTTGTCAAACTGTTTTTTTCGTAAAATGTTCTTCAAATATATGCTGTTTCTACATTAAATTTATAAAAAATAAATTAATATTACAATACAGTATAAGTCTACATTCTTAAAAATTGCACGTGTATTTAAATTATACAAGTTTAAAAATGATATTTATATTGAAATAAAAACTGTTTGAGAGTAGCAGTGGCGCTAGTGATGCAAACTTTTAACAAATTACTCAAACATGTAATTTACGCACTAATCTTAATAATACTGTCACAGATGTAAAAGAAATAATAAAAGTGAATATATATGACACGCATTCAAGTAATAACAGTTTAAAAGTCCACGTGTGAAGTTTAGTGTGAGTCAAGGCCACGCCCCTTGGGTTCTTCATGCTCATTCGTCAGACTTGAGGCGGGATTTTTCACTTGCCAATCAAAACATTCGCGGGCTTTTAAAGTCCCTAATCAAAATATTGATACAATTCATAAAATTACAGAAAATAAAAATAAATAAAAGGTTTAAGGTGGTATCATTTTCTCGAAAACAGTATGACAAATAAAAATTTGGAATACTACAGTAAATTCGTTGTTAAAAAGTGCCTGAATAATGTTCAAGTTAAACTGTTTTTTGTATTGAAAGAAAAAAAAAGTTACAAGTAAGAACACAAAATTTTTGTTCAAATATTTAATATATTATATGTAATATACTATTAAATATTCTGTGACCTAGAATTGTTTACATTATAAAATAAAAAAGATTAACTTTAACGTTATTAAAAATAAAATTGATTATAACCATAGTTGAATGAATGGTTTGCGCATGCGTGTAATCAAAGTATTAGAGTTGTAGGTTATGAAATATCAGCACAAATCTTCCTGTGTATCATTTAGAAATGCTGATAATCATCTACAAATATTGCTAATTCCATCAAACTAGTGCAGTTATGTTTGGAACTAAATATAGTGAATTGTTTTTATGAAATGGGTGTGGAGTTAGTTCGACATTTTTGAATGTTAGCAAGTGATGTAACTAATCCGGATTACTGGATAATTCCATTTATAAATGTAAATTTACAATAATATTTAATTGCAAACTAATGCAATGTTTTTATGATTTATAAGTAGAATGTATAGTGGTTAGTTTCTACTAATATAATAAGATTTAAGGTAGAAACAATATAAAGTGACGATGTACCTTTGAATATAAAATCTCAGAAAAGAGAGTTTAAGAAATAACCTTGCGACCGGGATGGGTTTTGCATATGGCGGATAGTTATTCGTCATTTCCGTTCGACAGTGGCGTGCCATCCTAAACAATTTGGGATACAACAAACTTAAAATTGCTCTAAATTGTGTAGTAATAATTTACAATTTGATAAATATAATTGTGAACTACAAAAAGTAAGAGGTAAAATATTTACATATAGAAAATAAAGCAAATACAAAAATTGAAGTTTTTATTGTCCTTTAAACAATGTATTTATTTTATTAATTTTTGAGTTTGGATGAATATGTTTAATACATTTAAAAAGGTTTTAAAACCATAAAGACAGTCGAATTGACTTAATTCTTATCACACATATTACAATTACTTAAACCAATATTTCATTCCAGGTTCATCAGTTATCCTAACACCATACTCTTTTCTCTCCTCAAAGACCCTTCCCCCTGGGTCTCTTCTGCTGGAAGAGAGAGCTAACCACGTGGAAGACATCACCATGTCTCCACACCAAGTCATATATTTCAAACCAGGAGTGGGAGGGAATAGGTTAGCTAACCTCTTACGTAATTGGCCAGGAGTTCAGCCAGATACAGCTCTAATTGGCGGACCAAATCTAAGGGGAAGTGACGTCACTAAAGGAAGGTCGTTTCCAGCTGTGGGGGAGTATGACGTCATGGTTACTGTTGTGGAAAACAATGGGAAGAGGATGAAGTGGGATCTGGTTGAAGGAATTGAAGGTAAAAACAGAAATTATGATTTAAAATTGTTGCAACAGTTAGAGACATCCTTGCATATACAGGGTGTTCATATTATTTTGTCCACTATTGCTATCTCGAGAACTATAAGAGCTACGAGGTCAATTAAATTAGCAAACAATTTCTATTTTACAACACTATAAACATGAGGCAAACAATTTTTTTTTTAAACCAGTGGTTCTCAAAATACGGGTCCCAACTTTTTATTTTAAATGTGAACCTTTTTTTATGTGCTTATTCAATAGAGAATTTTATTCTGAATTCAATGATATAATATTATCATACCCTAACATAATGATTTTTTTGAAAAAAATGCATCTGAAGTTTTATACTAATTTGATTAAAATATGACAATAATAAGAGTGCCATGACGGGAAAAAACGGTATACCTACAAGTCATTTTTTAACCTGGAATTAGAGTGCCTTGACAGATGAAGTGAATAAAATTTAATTCAAGGCACTCTAATACCAAATTAAAAAATGAGTTGTATTCCGTTTTTTTCCGCCATGACACTCTTATTATTATCATATTTTAAACAAATTAATATAAAATTTCAATTGTATTTTTCTCAAAAAAATCGTTATGTTAGTGTATGATAATATTATATCATTGCATTCAAAATAAAATTCTCTATTCAATAAGCAAATAAAAAAAATAGGTTCCCATTTAAAATAAGAAAGTTGGGACCCGTAATTTGAGAACCACCGATTTAAATGAAAAATTGTTTGTCTCATGTTAATAGTGTTGTAAAATAGAAATTGTTTGCTAATTTAACCGACCTCGTAGCTCTTATAGTTCTCGAGATAGCAATAGTGGACAAAATAAAATGAACACCTTGTATAACCAGAAAATATCCAAGAAAGACTTATTTAAAAGAACAATAAAACCAATTTAAAACCGACCTACAAAGTGTTCTTAAATATTCGTATATTGTTAAATATACAGGGTGTTCCATTTAAGTGTGCCACCATTGCTATCTCGAGAACTATAAGAGCTACGAGGTTGGTTAAATTAGCAAACAACCACCATTTTACAACACTAATACAATGAGTAAGAAAATATTTTTTTTCGGCCAGTGGATCTCAAAATACTGGACACAAGTTTCTTATTTTAAATGGGAACATATGTTTATTTTTATGTTATTCGATAGAGTATTTTTTCTGAATTCAACGATATAAAAATATTTGTCGTTGTTTGTATATTTGTGGATTATGCTCTGGTTTCAATGGATCAGGAATTACAGCACTCAGAAGTGTTTGCTTTAATTCTAAGCCAGCTTAAATCAGAGCAGATTCTGGAGCAATGAAGCTTTGGGTTTTGCTCTGGTTTTAGTGTGTCAAGAATTAGACTACGTAGAAATGTTTACTCTAATTCTTGGCCTGCAGAAACCAGAGCACATTCTGTAGTAGATATGACTGCTCTGAATTGTACTCTGATTTCAGTATTCAAGAATTGCAGCATTCAGAAGTGTTTGTTCTAATTCTAGGTCTGTATTCTGGAGCAGATTTGGCTGTTTTGAATTGGGTTCTGATTTCAGTGGGTTAAGAATTAAAGTATTCTAAAGTGTTTGCTTTAATTCTAAGCCTGCTGAAACCAGAGCACATTCTGGAGCAAGTTTAGCTGCTCTGCATTGTACTCTACGTTCAATAGATCAAGACACTTCATCTCTATTATAGCTCGTCCAATATAGAAATGAACCTGCGCGAAAGACGCATTTTCCTTCATATTTTGAGCAACCAATAGGAGAAGGTACCCCCCATTGCGTTTTTTACCAGTGGCGTACTTAGTTTCTAGTTCATATGGGGAAACTATAATAGGAAATTATTATATAATATTAAGGAAATTCGACATTAAGATTTAAAGAACATATAACTGAAATAAACAGAAAACAACACAGGATTTGTCGACGACTATAGTAGCAGGTAATAATCATTTATGGAAAGGGTGATTCGTAATATTATATGTAGCAGAAAAAGGATTAACAATAATTTGGCTTGAATATCTAGAGATTAAAGAAGCTGTTATTTCTAAAAAAAAATATAGCCATGACCAAACCGATGTAATCCATTCTCATATCCATTTTAATCTAGAGATTAAAGAAGCTGTTATTTCAAAAGAAAATATCGTTAGTGACCAAACCGATGTAATTCATTCGCCTCTACAATTAGAGTTTTTTTTATGATGTTCATAAATATTTACAAAAATTCCATTTGTTATTGAAATAATCCCACGCCACTGGTAGATTGCTTTCCCATTTATGGTTTACGCCCCTAGTTTATTGGATCAGTGCAGTTTTGAATTTCGTTGATATGGTGTATAGCTCATCCAAAATAGAAAAGTACCTGTCAATCATTCTCGCGCATATAATGCAACAAACAAGTTGAAGGAGACGGCAACATAAATATAGTTTTTTTCTAATAGTGTTCAATGTGCCGCACAGTACATACTATACGCATCGTAGACCTATGTCTGGCCTACCAGTGGCCCTTTGCAGTACTGGGTTATAGTAGCGATACCTACCCCATATAAACGATGTTCAAAACTGCACTGATCCAATAAAGTAGGGGCGTAAACCATAAATGGGAAAGCAATCTACCAGTGGCGTGGGATTATTTTAATACAAACGGAATTTTTGTAAATAGTTATATTTTAAAACAACAACATTTATGAACATCATCAACGTCTTCTCGGATACCGTCTGACTTATTGATGTACAAATTAACAGTATATATACTATTTTTCTAATTAAGTAGAGGAGAATGGTTTGATCATTATCAATATTTTTCTTTGAAATAACAGCTTCTTTAATCTCTAGATTTTCAAGCCAAATTATTGTAAATCCTTTTTCTGCTACATACAAGATTACCAATCACCCTTTCCATAAATGATTACCTGCTAATATAATCGTCGGCAAATTCTGTGCTGTTTTCTGTTTATTGCAGTTATATGTTATTTAAATCTTAATTTCGAATTTCCTAAATATTATATAATAATTTCCTAATATAGTGTCCCCATATGAACTAGGAACTAAGTACGCCACTAGTAAAAAACGCAATGGGGAGTACCTTCTCCCATTGGTTGCTCAAAATATGAACGGAAATATGACTTTCGCGCAGGTTCATTTCTATTTTGGACGAGCTATAGGTATAGCTACTATAACCCAGTACTGCACAGGGCCACTGGTAGGCCAGGCATGGATCTAAGATGCGTTTAATATGTACTGTGCAGCACATTGAACACCATTACAAAAAAACTATATTGATGTTGCCGTCTCCTTCAACTTGTTTGTTGCATTATATGCGCGAGAATGATTCACAGGTCCTTTTCTATTTTGGACAAGCTATAACTTTATTCATTGAAGCTTGCTCCACACTCACCCACTATCTCCATTACAGAGTACCTGCACCCATACCTAGCGTCGTTCTCTCCCGTGTCTAACTTCACGGTGAAGTCCTCGTGGGTGCGCTACGCCGCGCTGGGGGTCCGGGGCCGCCGCGTGGCTCTGTCGGGGGCCCTGCCCGAGGCTATACTCGCCCAGGGCGCCGCCCCGCTGGAGGCAAGGCTGCCCAGTCCAGGGTCGCCCAAACCACAGATACATGTTGTGTTGTATGTCGTGCCGTGTGATGAGGCGCCGTTGTATATTTATAATAAGTCAGGTATGTATGTGATTTAATGTTATACAGGGTGAATACTGAAAACCTTGACATAGGGAAATAACATGGGAAAACAGTTTTTTGCTGTTTCCATCTGTCCCGCTAAATAAAATCGGGTGTATATGGTATCGTTAGTTAGATTACTTAATTTTGCATCTAATAAAACCAAATATTGTGTAATATGGCCTTTTCTAACTGAAATATTTGATAAAATAAATTGTATTTTGAAGTTTATCCTTCATATTTCCGAATAAGAAACGTCAAAAATAAAATGCTCCATAGCCGAGTGGATAAGAGGACGGATTCATAATATAAATAATCTACAAGACCTGGTTCGAGACCACCTCGGGCCTACTTTTTTTTTAAATTAAATTATACTTAAAATATTATTATTAAAAGTAACTAACGATACCATATACACCCTATTTTATTTAGCGGGACAGATGGAAACAGCAAAGAACTGTTTTCCCATGTTATTTCCCTATGTCAAGGTTTTCAGTATTCACCCTGTATTGTTGCTTATGTGGTGATAATATGTTAGATAAATTAAAGAGATGTTTTTCAAGCATAGTACAAGAATTGATTATATCATTGTGGCAATTTTTAGATTAAATTAATAGTATATTGTGTTATTAAGAGTAAAAGTGATACTTTGTGTGGCGAGCATGGAAGTTTGCACGACGAGCGAAGCGAGTCGGACAATTGCATGCGAGGCACACAAACACACTTTTACTCTGAATAACACATGCTATTTTTTCTTCAAACTTAGAAATTTTAAAAAATAAATTACTATTTGACGTTTAATAGGTAGGATACCTGTCAGTTATTCATAATTTTTAGTAACTTTATTCTTAGGTTATCTAGTTTCTATAGTGACATTTAGGGCGATATTACAGATTTCTATTGTACAAGTTACTTCTTATTGGCTGATTCTACATACGGCGGCTAGAATAAAAAATTATATTACGGAGGCATAGAAATTAAACTTCAACCTTGTCAATCACTTCACAGAAGATGTCACTTTTATAACGTTTGAAGAAAAAATTAATTCTTAATAATTTTACCTACAGCAACATCACCATTTGTAATATTTTTATGCCCGGATGCAGAAATTCTAATAAAAAAAATCACTGATTAATTTGACGTTGTTACCATGGCCACGTATTAAAAATACATTGCTGTCAAAAAATTAATCAATGATGAAAATTGATGAAGCCTTGTGCAACTCGACCTTAGTCTTTTTTCCCCAGGAATTCCCCGGAAAACCCGGGAAATATCGTGGGAAATTTTCCGAAATATTCGTTTCCGGGAAATTACCCATCGGTAGTCGTATTTCGACTTATTAGAAATTAAAGGGCTATGCTTGGAAAACCTTTTTTTTTTTGGGTCTAACTTTGAGTGGAAGTATTTTGAGAATGGTAAAATAGAGTCAGTCCATCAATATTTACTTAATTCCACAAAATAAAATTTTTTGGAGGAAAAAGTTCTCGAGCGAAAAACTAAAATTCCGGTTTTTTGTGTGTTTGATATACACAAATACAACTTTGACAGCAAAAATTTCAAGAACGAAAAGAAATATTTAAATTCTGTTTGTATTCTACAGACACTTTTCTACGAGGAATTGATTGAGGTTTAATTCATACACGTTTCTAGTTTGCACATTCTACAGATACTTATTTACGAGGATTTCACAGCGATTCTCAAAATTTTTGTAGTACTGTTAAATGGAGATTTCTTTCCTCTTTCCAATGATATAAAACACATGTTTATTAAAATTAAAATAAATTAAGAAATTAGAAAATTATTGCTTTTATTCATTTCGGTCAAGTGTGCTTTGCAAACAAAATCAAAAATCTTTTGTTTAACACAAAGTTTTAACGAATTAATTCAATTGGTTAGGAGTTAAACATGCTGCTCACCGAAATAAGCAAATTACTTTAGAAACATATTTTCAGCGTTATTCAGAAAGGCTACATTCGCACCTGTAGTGGGATCACGCCGAATAGAATTCTATATTTTTGACATTACACTTGGCGATTATCGCTTTGAAACTACATATTGGTATCACGCCGAAAAATCGCTTGTTTTCCCTCGTTCCCGTTCCCCGCCGATAGTATCGCTTTGAAACGCGAATTTTTATCTGTCCTTTTCATCATTTGTCTCTCTTTTTCACGGCCCTTTTACAATGTTCTGTCTCTATCTTGTTTAAACTGACTATTCGTGATTATTGAATCGAAGTAGTTTGGTAAAATATGGATTAATTCTATTGTTCTGTCAATTGCATGACGTTTTGAATTATTTACGTTTATCTTAGACATGAGAGTTACAGCGGATCATTGGGCTTTGTTGCTCGATTTTTGCGAACAGCACTAACTTCATTTACACATTTACGTATAGTATTTTGTGCCATGGATAGAACAAAACTTTGTCCTATCGATCTTTGATGAGATCTTGTGGCAAAGAAATATAATGCTGCGAAAATTCTTAAAATTGGACATACGGAGTTCGTATGTGTGGATTGCGAGATATGAGGCATTAATTGTTGTAGTAAATAAAAAACCATATCCTTTGTTAGTCTATATAGTTCTACAAATCGTGTATCCGGATCTGAAAATGAGTCGCTATTATTTCTCATAATTCTACTTCGGATATTATATTCACGAATATTTTGTCTTCTTTCCTCCTCTTCTATTTGTTGTAAAATGAATATTTGCACGGGTAACATCTACTTATAATTAAATTTAGGGACAAAAATGATTTGTAACATAAATATATTTAAAATGATTACCTTCTTTGTTCAAAATATAATTTTTTAAAACGTCTTTTTGATCTGTCAAGTTGACACATTCGTAATTGACGCGCGAATATTCGGAAAATGGTCAATGTTTACTGAAAAGGTAGTAGCATTTCCGAAAACACACGAAGTACAATTCTACTATCGCTTGCGACATGGCATGCTACCAAATATGATTTCGACTCGCTTTTTTTGTTTGACATTAGAACTATAGAATTCTATTTGGCGCGATCCCTACACTGATCTATTTGCTTCTATTTTCATTTTTGTTTTTGTTTTCAAAGCACACTTGATCAAAATGAATAAATCAATAATTTTCTAATTTCTTAGTTTATTTTTATTTTAAATATAAAAATCTTTATTTAATAGCATTAAAATAAAAGTTCCATGTGAAAATTGTAAGTAAATATAAATGAGGTTTGCAAAAAAATTAAGTATACCATTTTTTTTTTCTTTAAATGGAACCTACAATGTCTAATTTCTTGCTCTATATATCATACTAAAAAAAGTCGTAAAAATTGTGACGTGTGAAGGTTCTGAAGGTGTGAAGTTATCCACGTGTGGATGCCAGATCCCAAATCTTGTGGTTTGGCGCGTTTGAAAGTTGGTAAAGTGGCCAGTCTGTGTTTGAAAGCATTGTAAGACTTTTGTGTGCCACTATATGCAGCACTACATTATTAAATAAGTCAGTTTGGAAGTTAAAACATTATATTTGACGTTTGAAACGAAGTTAGGTAAGAATCTTGATACGTCACTGGACAAGTGAGGAAAGACGGATATAATTTTAATAGCAGTGTTTCCATTATTAGAAGTTAATTTGGGGAAAATTAAAAAATAAGGGTTTCATATTTTTTATTATTCTATTGATAAAGCTAAAAATGAAAAATCATGCAAGACCTCATTCCTCGAAAAGTGAGCTACAAAAATCATGAGGACCGCTGTCAATTCCCCGAAAAAAGGTCTATAGAATGTGTAAACTAGGTTAAAAACTTACCAAAACTTGTGCATGTTTTGTGGAAAACAAACACATGATTAAAATGTCCGACTAAGCCACAACTTTGCCTCAATTTAACCACCTTCATAACTCTTACACTTACACATCCCAATGTACACACATTGTAACACCTTCCCGTGCCCAGGTCAGAAGATCTCGTCTCCAATTCCAGCAGGTACAGTTGTTGCTTAGTTGGACATTTTAATCATGTGTGTTTTCCACAAAACATGCATAGCTGACTAGATGTGAGCAAAACACTGCCACTGCACTACACACTACAATACCATTGCACTAAGTTCTAAATGAATGGGCCTTAAGAGATACGAAGTGGATTAAATTGGGGCAAATTTGTCGCTTTAGTTGCTCATTTTAATCATGTACTTGTTTTCCCCAAAACATGTGTAGCTCACTAGACATGAGCAAAACACTGATTTTGGCAAATTTACTGTTTGACTTATAACTTTCTTGATTCAATTCATTCCAGTTTCTAGTTTGCACATTCTACAGACTGAATGAACACCGGTCCTCAACATTTTTGTAACTCGTACACTATTCTAGGAGTTTTATTAACTTTGTTAAAATTTACTGTACGGTCTACACAAAATTGAAATTTTTACCAGTAGGAGGCCATTTGATGTTACCAGTGGCAAGAAAACAGTGGTTATTTCGATGGATTTTAGAATGAGTTTGAAATGTTTGACATTGTAAAGAAATGTACTTTTTGTTAGGATATTTATCAAACTTAACCTAACCTAACCTTTTTGATAGTTTAATTCTATTCTAGTATAGTAAATTTCGTCGGCTGAATGGCTGAGCGAGTTAGCGCACATCTCTAACTCGCTGTGACGTCATTCGAACTTGAGATCGTAGGTTCAAGGCCCAGCGATCGACAACGTGTGATTTTTCGTAAAATAAAAAAACACAGCTACTTGTGTATCACTCTCGGATGCTATAGACTTGCCATCTTTACATCTTAAATAGAAGTAGCGCTGGCATGAAACAACCGACAGTACGGCAGTTAGAACTGCGGCTCGGTGAGTTCGGTTGCCCTACGCTCCGCTTGGGAGATACAGGGATACATTATTATAGTAAATTTCAACCCTAACTTTCAATTTGCTTGAAATGGGCAACTAATGCGAAACTTTACCTCAATTTAACTTCCTTCATAACTCTTCCAATTCTCCACATCCCAATACAGACCTCTTACAACACTCTGTATAGTTTGTCTCACGAGACATCGCAGTATAGGCATAAAACGATTAACCACCTCTCACTTAAGCTCACAAAGAAACCTAAATTTATAGCTGTCATAAATAGGACTGGGCACACTGGCACTGTTTTGCACAGAGTTGGACTTATTCCTAACAAAAATATTGCACAGCATTCACAGATTTACACAAATTTTTATTGTAATAAATATAAAGTTTAAATATTATGGATATATTGTGGTTATATTTGCCTGCTAAGAAACGAAAGATATTAACTAGATTTCAACATTAAAAATAAGTTATTATATAAGGTATATAATGCACACATTTAAAAAATTATATAGTTTTCACAATACATAGTTAGAGTTATTTACATCAGTAATATAATATATTATATACCTATGTACATAATTTTAATGGATAATATAATTAATTATCTGATTCTGTACTTGAATCATCGTTAGTTAAATTTATTACAAATGTTTGATCATTATTAAATCTAAAACATTCTTCAGTTTTTTATTAATACAATAATAATTAGTTAATTTCTTATTGTTGCAATAAATATTCTTGGATCTTTGGTTAATTTTGTAATCTATATTACATAAGAGCATTGTCGTATTTCATAAGAAGTATTAATTTTCCCTTTAGTTCAACCCTGGAAACTGCAGGTACTCGAAGACACCCATAGCAATTTGTGGTGTACCGCGCAAAACTGTCCTTTTGTAGTTTTATAGTATCGGGGCGGTTAATCGTTTTATGCCGATGCTGCGATTTCTCGTGAGACAAACTATACACACATTTACCAACTTCCCGTCGCCAGGTCAGAAGATCTCGTCCCCACTCCCAGCCTTCGTCTCCCCGCGCTGGGGCGGCGTGCAGATCCTCAACCCCGACTGTTCCGACGCGGCGTGGGCCCCGCCCACTGCGCTGGTGATGCGCACAGCCGCCGCGCAGCTGTCTACCCTGCTGGGGGTGCCCACGTTACCAGGGGTAGCCGCCCTGGCGTCCGAGACAGGGGGCGTGGCCGCCTGGCAGAGGGACTGGATGGTTAGAGGAAGGACTAAGGAGTACCTGGATAGTGCTAGGTGGGTATAGCTTGTGGGGGTGGTGAAGTGAGTGAGAGTGATGTGTGTGTAATGGGGAGTTTATGCCGCTTTCATACTATAGCTCGTCCAAAATAGAAAAGGACCTGTCAATCATTCTCGCGCATATAATGCAACAAACAAGTTGAAGGAGACGGCAACATAAATATAGTTACCAGTGGCCCTGTGCAGTACATACTACAGGCATCTTAGATCCATGCCTGGCCTACCAGTGGCCCTGTGCAGTACATACTACAGGCATCTTAGATCCATGCCTGGCCTACCAGTTGCCCTGTGCAGTACTGGGTTATAGTAGGTAGCTATACCTACCCCATATCAACCAAGTTCAAAACTGCACTGATCCAATAAACTAGGGGCGTAAACCATAAATGGGAAAGCAATCTACCAGTGGCGTGGGATTATTTCAATAACAAATTGAATTTTTGTAAATATTTATATTTTAAAATGCATAATGTTTATGAATAACAAAAGAAAATATCACATTTATGAAAATCATAAAAAAATTCGAATTAGGTAGAGGCGAATGGATTACATCGGTTTGGTCACTGACAATATTTTCCTTTGAAATAACAGCTTCTTTAATCTCTAGATTTTCAAGCCAAATTATAGTTAATCCTTTTTCTGCTACATGTAAGATTACGAATCACCCTTTCCATAATTGATTATTACCTGCTAATATAATCCTCGGCAAATTCTGTGCTGTTTTCCGTTTATTGCAATTATATGTTCTTTAAATCTTAATTTCGAATTTCCTTAATATTATATAATAGTTTCCTAATATAGTTTCCCCATATGAACTAAGAACTAAGTACGCCACTGGTAATAAACGCAATGGGGGGTACCTTCTCCCATTGGTTGCTCAAAATATGAACGAAAATGCGTCTTTCGCGCAGGTTCATTTCTATATTGGACGAGCTATAGATGATAACTAAAGAGCGGATTATATGCACTAAAAAAGTGTCAAAATATGCATGCAATATGCATTCAAAAATCATCAAAGTATGCATGATATATGCAAAAAAGTAATAAATATGCACTTTACTATAAAAATATGCAAAATATAATGTCATCAGGCTCGTTTTACTGATATAATTTTCTTATTTCTATTTTTACATGCAGTGTTTTATTTGGAACATTTAATGAAATGTATTAAGACAGTAAATATCACAGGTAATTCTAACAAAAATAAAAAAATCTCGAATTCATATTCATATTGAAATTTACAAAAGCTCTTTTTTGAAACAAAAACCAAAAAAGTCATCTTTATCGAGAAAGTTGCTATATGCTGCTCATATTTTTAATACATTTTTTTCGGCATTACTAATTGTTGTTATAGTTCCAAACATACGAATTTCAGTGACAGATATTATTTACTTACCTTACTCACAAAATAAGAATTACTTAAGTTTTAAGCAGTTCTAAAACACTGATAGAATCACTTTTTTTTTTTTTGTTCTGACGAGAAATTAAATATGATTGTAATGGTTTCAATGAGTATATTTTATATAAATTCTCACTTGTTAAAAGTACAATCAAAATTATATATACAAAAGTATATTGTAATATACTGTTTTCAAAAAAGAACAAAATTTGTCAAAAATTAATTTTTGTTTTTGAAAAAAGTCTTAAAATATGCACTAATATGCAAAAAAATCAAAATATGCAATAAAGTATCATTAAATGCAAAATATGCATTATTTTCTTTTCATATTTGGCATTAATTTTTGATGAAACGTGAACATATGAAAACAGTTTGTTGATATGCCTAATATAAACAACACATGCAATTGCATAGAATCCGCTCTTTAATGATAACTATAGGATCGTAATGTTACCCCATCGTAATGTCCTAGTGTGAACGCATGAAATCGAACATTACGATCGGATCACGTGATGTTTGTGACGTTTCAGTACCAACATAAATTGAAATTTAGTTTGTAAACTGTCATAGACAAGACATAGTTATCAATTATAAACACAAGTTTAAGATGTTTGATGATGATGATATGTGTAATTATTTTTTGCAAATATTTGAATTATATCAAATATATCAAACTGCAAGAAAAAGTCGTAGACGAAGATTAAAATTTATTATACAACAAATAAACCAAACCAAACATAATCGCAAAATGACTCATTGCCTCAGGTGCCACATTCATTGTTTGTTGTTTGTTGTGTAGAATTTAACCACGGACTAACTAGATTCAAACAAACCTAGGAAATTCAGGCTAGCCAACTTTAAAAAAAAATGTAATGTCTTATAAATGCAATAGATGGCGATAGTTTCTAGTGTGAATAGACAGCTATCATTACGACAGAGTATCGTAATGATAGTATATCGTAATCATCTAGTGTGAAAGAGGCATTAGCGTGGTTGAAATTCCATGTGAAATATCTTTTAGTCGTAAGTATATGAATAATTATAACTTAAAATGTAATTGAAAGTTAAAATTATGTTGCCAATTATTTATAATTAATGATTTATCTTCGAGCCACTCTGACGTCACAAGTGAGTTATGCGCTTGCGCAGAAGGGATGGTGAGACCTGACTTTTTGAACGTAGGTTGTATCTTGAGGCTTTACATCACACGCTTCTCTGTTGCCATGGGAACCCAGCGCGCGCTGGTTAAGATAGACGATACGTTCTCCGCGAGCCACTCTGACGTCATTTTTGTATAAAATTTCATTTTTTGAGAAATCTAGACATCTTTGGGTGAAATAAAATGTAGAATATCACTTTTGAGGGCAATCTTGAGAAAATAAAAGAAATACGCTAAACTTCCCCATTCAAAAAAACAATTCACTATATTATTTTTTTACGACATGCATAGAGAGCTCTACTTTCTTCTCGCGAAATAATAAGGTAAATTAATTTTCCCTCTTTAAAGAAGAAAATGTATAGTGTTACCAACAAAATAATATGGATATTATTATAGAATGAAGTATTGGAAATATTCATTATTATATTAAAAAATCTTATTTCATAATGATATTCTTTAAAAAAAACTATAGAATTATGTCGTGGTCGTTTCTTTTTTTATATTATTTCACAATTTGACAATTTGAACTTGAATTGGTATGTTGGCAATACTGTAACAATTGCACTGCTAAACGTCAAAGTTTACATAATCTAATTTTCTAACTTATGATGTTGCTACGCCTTTTCATCTGATATAACACGAAAGGAAAACACTTGTTACACTCTCACTCGAAATCGAATCAACAATTTACATTGTCGATCGGCTTTTGTTTTTTTGCAACTGTTATTGAAATTATGTCGTGTTTAGTATCAAATGAAAGATAGATGGTAAATATAATACATAAATTCAATTATCTTTTGTTTTTTGCAAAAAGTTGTCCGAAATATGTCGTGTTTGGTATCAAATGAAAGCACTTGACACGGGCTGTCATGCGAAAATGACAAATATTTACTATGTCAATTGGCTTTTGTTTTGTGCAAAAAGTTTTCAAAAATATATTTACGACAAAAACTGGCTTGCAAAAATAAAATCATTCATCAAATAGAACTATTTTAACTAAATCTCATACAGCTCGAAACAATTTAAAACATTACACAACCATTTAACCACAACCTGAAAAAGTCTGAAACTGTTTACCCCTACTACAACAATAACAATCTTAACTAAAACCTCATCAACTTGAAATTTCTTTCAGGTTAACTCTACGATCCCTAGCTCAACTATTATCAGAAATCAGCAACATCGTAATCCGAGACGACGTGGCCGCCAGTGTAGAGCGAGCTTTAGAATGCATTAAGTCTTCCCAACGGTACTTGGTGTCTGGAGACACTATCAAAGCTCTGGAGAAAGCTCAACGAGCTTTCGAAGAAGCGGAGGCAGCTTTTACAGATCCTTCTCTTCTTGCGTTGTTGTATTTCCCGGATGATCAAAAGTAAGTTAATTCAATTGAAATTAAATAACAGGTTCGGATATGAAATGAAATAGTCTGTCTGTGATGTGTTAGTATAAAAGTTAGTCAAGTTTGGAGTGCTGTAGCTTCTACACGGTTAAAGATAAAGCCTCGAGACCATGAAGTTCTAAATTCTAGATGTTTGAACACTCTGTATATTAATTTTTGTTCAAATTGAATAACAGGTTCGGATATGAACTGAAATAGTCTGTCTGTGAAGTGTTAGTATAAAAGTTACTCACGTTTGGAATGCTGTAACTCGTACACGGTTAAAGATAAAGCCTCGAGACTATGAAATTCTTAATTCTAGACGTTTGTATACTCTGCATATTAATTTTTGTTGAAATTAAATAACAGGTTCGGATATGAAATGAAATAGTCTGTCTGTGATGTGTTAGTATAAAATTTAGTCAAGTTTGGAGTGCTGTAGCTTCTACACGGTTAAAGATAAAGCCTCGAGACCATGAAGTTCTAAATTCTAGATGTTTGAACACTCTGTATATTAATTTTTGTTCAAATTGAATAACAGGTTCGGATATGAACTGAAATAGTCTGTCTGTGAAGTGTTAGTATAAAAGTTACTCACGTTTGGAATGCTGTAACTCGTACACGGTTAAAGATAAAGCCTCGAGACTATGAAATTCTTAATTCTAGACGTTTGTATACTCTGCATATTAATTTTTGTTGAAATTAAATAACAGGTTCGGATATGAAATGAAATAGTCTGTCTGTGATGTGTTAGTATAAAAGTTAGTCAATTTTAGAGGGCTTTAGCTCCTACACTGTTAAATATATAACGTCGAGAACTCAAATTTCTTTAATCCTCGTAGTTATTATACTCCGAGTAGTCATTTTTGTTAAATTCAAAAAAGAAGTTCGGAAATGAAATGAAAAAGTCGGTCTGTGAACATGTGTTGTGCTAAGTATTAATCAAGTTTGACGCTGCGTGGCTATAAACTGGGTGGAGATACAGTCACAAGAGTACAATTTTTGGATTTTGTAGACTTTACTCTACAAGCGGATGAATTTTACAGCTTGTAAATAAATCAAAAGGTACGAAAATGATGCACGAAAAACTAATTTGACATCTTGAGAAATAATTTATTATATGTTATTAACTATGCAGGGCTGTAGCATCAGAAATACAATCTCACGAGATTTATCACTTCATCACAGTTGATTTGCGTCGAAAAGAACAGTCACAATAAGTGAATTAGTTGAAGTGATGTGATATAGAGTAAAAAGAATGTATCAAACATAATATTTTGTGGTTTACAGTTCCGTAAGTTCTGAAATTCATTTTCTGGTATCTAAAAACTAGTCTCAATAGACCTTTGAATATCAGAAATCAGCAACATCGTAATCCGAGACGACGTAGCCGCCAGTGTAGAGCGAGCTTTAGACTGTATTAAGTCCTCCCAGAGGTACTTGGTGTCTGGAGATACTATTAAAGCTCTGGAGAAATCTCAGAGGGCTTTCGAAGAAGCAGAGGCAGCTTTTACAGATCCTTCTCTTCTTGCGTTGTTGTATTTTGCTGATGATCAAAAGTAAGTCAGTTCAGGGTAGTTTTAAATATAAAATACATTTCAGGACTTACGAAACTGTAAACCACAAACCTGATCGAACCGGTTGTGATACGAAACGAACTATTATGTTTAGGTACATTCTTTTTACACTATATCACATCACTTCAACTAATTCACTTACTAAACAAAATGTATTAAATTATCTCTCAAGTTGTCAATTTAATTTTTTCGTACATCATTTTTTCTGCTGTTTGATTTACAAACCTTAAACAAAAATATATTCACCAACAACCAGATTCACAAAACTGGATTAACTGTTAAACTGGTTATAATATGTCGAATTGTGCTTAAATTTGATATATCTAAACCGGTTTAAGAGCTAATCCTGTTTTGTGAATCTGGCTGTTATAGTTTACACTCTACAGAATACAAAAATTTTAGTCTCCTGACTGTATCTCCCTTCAGTTTTTAACCACGGAGATTCAAACTTGATTAATATTTAGCACAACACATTTTCACAGACCGACTTTTTTATGTCATTTCTAAACTCCTTTTTTGAATTTAACAAAAATGACTACTCGGGGTATAATAACTCCGAGCATTAAGAATATTGAGTTCTCGAGGCTTTATCTTTAACCGTGTATGAGCTACAGCATTCCAAATTTGACTAACTCTTATAGTAACACATCACAGACCGACTATTCCATGTCATATCCGAACCTGTCATTCAATATCATCAAAAATTAATATAAAAAGTATAAAAACGTCTAGAATTAAGAATTTCATGATCTCAATGCTTTATCTTTAACCGTGTAAGAGCTACAGCCCTCCAAACTTGACTAACTTTTATACTAACACTTCACAGACCGACTATTTCATTTCATATCCGAACCTATTATTTAATTTCAACAAAAATTAATATACTGAGTAATACAAACGTCTAGAATTACGAATTTCATTGTCTCGAGCCTTTATCTTTTACCGTGTATGAGATACAGCACTCCAAATTTGACTAACTCCTATACTAACATATCACAGACAGACTATTTCATATCATATCCGAACCTTTTATTTAATTTCAACAAAAATTAATATACAGAGTATAAAAACGTTTAGAATTAAGAATTTTATTGTCTCGAGGCTTTATCTTTAACCGTGTAAGAGTTACAACCCTCCAAACTTTCTAACTTTTATAATAACACCTCACAGACCGACTTTTTCATTTCATATCCGAACCTATTATTTAATTTCAACAAAAATTAATATACAGAGTATACAAACGGCTAGAATTAAGAATTTCATGGTCTTGAGGCTTTATATTTAACCGTGTAGGAGTTGCAGCTCTCCAAACTTGACTAACTTTTATAGTAACACATCACAGACCGACTAGTTTATGTCATATCCGAACCTTGTATTCAATTTTAACAAAAATTAATGTACAAAGTATACAAACGTCTAGACTTAAGAATTTCATGGTTTCGAGACTGTATTTTTAACCGTGTACGAGCTACAGTGCTCTAAACTTAACTAACATTTTTCTTCTAAATCATGCATTTCCGAACCCCTTACAAATAATTATTTATGTTTCAGATATGCAGTCTACATTCCACTATTTCTACCAATTATGATTCCTGTTATAATGTCCACCAAACAGTTAGTATTTTATTTGAAGAAAAATAAATAAACTTGTATCTGTATAAATGTTAAACACATTGTAATAATTAATAGAAAAATAAAGTTTCATAATATTGTAGTATCTATATATTTATT
Organism: Stenolophus ochropezus; assembly: GCA_035578165.1. Taxonomy (NCBI): domain Eukaryota; kingdom Metazoa; phylum Arthropoda; class Insecta; order Coleoptera; family Carabidae; genus Stenolophus; species Stenolophus ochropezus. The sequence continues at coordinate 24,416,882 of JAQOWZ010000013.1, read as the reverse complement.
AAATGATAGCTATTTATGTAATAAGTACATAATGTAGGTCTTTATTGGCGAGTCATACAGTTTATGGCAGAGTGAGGTAAATAAATAGGGCGAGTTAATAAAGCCTAATTTTATACGAATTGAATACAAAACTTTATGTACGACTGCGAAAATCGGTTTCTCTTAATAAAGTAAAATGTTCATGATTCATGATATCGGAGAATATTAATTCTATGGATCACACTTATTTGAAATATGCAATTTTGTCTGCAGTGCGAGATTTAAAAGAAAATATTTATCTGACAGTTTAGTGAAGTATCACTGATTTTAATTCTTATTCCCTTTATTTTAATATTATTTAAGTTGAATTAGTTTCTTTTTGTTAAATAATATACCAATATTACAAAAATATAAATATCTACAATGGCATGTCATTAACTGTCAGAACTGTCACATAGATATTTTCTTTTATTTCCATGGCTGACTGATATTGAACGAAAATGTTAGATTTTATAATTTAATAAATCTCGTCTTGCAGTCGAAATTACATATTTCAAATAAGAGTGATCCATAGAATTAATATTCTCCGATAAGTATACAAAATTTCAATTCAATATCTTGCAGTGGGGAGATACTATTCGTAATTAACTGATTTCCCATGTAAAACTCCTATGTGTCGGTCGAGCTGGGACACCCGCTATACGACGAGTCATACAATGCGAATCGGAAATGGTGTTCTAGTAACAATGTTGAAAGAACTTCTGAAAATTACTTTATTTTACTAGTACTATAAAGAGGTACTTAATGGCCGCAAAACTATTATATAAATCAAACTTTAACGTGCAGTCGTACATAAATGACATTATATGGTCTGCACATTACCTCCCTCTAAACAGTTCATTCCCAGTCAAAATAAAACTTTAAAAAATCTGATGTGTCGAACACATTACCTCTTGTCACTGTAATAATACATTCTATGCAGGGTGTCCCATTTAAGGTACGAATGCATTGGTATCTCGAGAACCATAAGAGCTACGAGGTTGGTTAAATTAGACCAAAGTTGCCTCGTTAGGAGGCTATTTTAATTGTGTTTTGTTTTTTCCGAAAAAATGCATAGGTCACTAGATATAGGGGAAAATGTAAATTTAGTGATTTTCTTTTTTTGCTTATAACTTTGTTATATGAAATAATACGAGAATCTGGTTTGCACTTTCTTAAGACACTTTTATTTGGTGAATTTGCGGAAGTACTCAAATTTTTTTTATATCTAACCATTTACGAGTTACTGATAGCAACTTTTATTTTTCATATGGAGGTCATATTAAGCTATGGTATTTTTAAATAGAGTTTTTGTTTAGCTTTACAATGATATAAAACAGTTATAATTTATTTTTATAATTAACAGAAAAATTAACAAAAATTGTTATCTATACTAAAATTGCATTGAAAAAAGTAAATCGAAGGCGGCTGTAGAAGAAAATAACTAAATTTATTGTAATGTTTTCGCAAATTATTTTTGTATTTTTAACTTTAATTAAATAAACTTGTTGCAATATATGTTATGAAATAGTTATTTTCTTCCACAGCAGCCTTCGATTTATTTTTTCAATGCAATTTTAGTATAGATAACAATTTTTGTTAATTTTTCTGTTAATTATAAAAATAAATTATAACTGTTTTATATCATTGTAAAGCTAAACAAAAACTCTATTTAAAAATACCATAGCTTAATATGACCTCCATATGAAAAATAAAAGTTGCTATCAGTAAATGGTTAGGTATAAAAAAAATTTGAGTACTTCCGCAAATTCACCAAATAAAAGTGTCTTAAGAAAGTGCAAACCAGATTCTCGTATTATTTCATATAACAAAGTTATAAGCAAAAAAAGAAAATCACTAAATTTACATTTTCCCCTATATCTAGTGACCTATGCATTTTTTCGGAAAAAACAAAACACAATTAAAATAGCCTCCTAACGAGGCAACTTTGGTCTAATTTAACCAACCTCGTAGCTCTTATGGTTCTCGAGATACCAATGCATTCGTACCTTAAATGGGACACCCTGCATAGAATGTATTATTACAGTGACAAGAGGTAATGTGTTCGACACATCAGATTTTTTAAAGTTTTATTTTGACTGGGAATGAACTGTTTAGAGGGAGGTAATGTGCAGACCATATAATGTCATTTATGTACGACTGCACGTTAAAGTTTGATTTATATAATAGTTTTGCGGCCATTAAGTACCTCTTTATAGTACTAGTAAAATAAAGTAATTTTCAGAAGTTCTTTCAACATTGTTACTAGAACACCATTTCCGATTCGCATTGTATGACTCGTCGTATAGCGGGTGTCCCAGCTCGACCGACACATAGGAGTTTTACATGGGAAATCAGTTAATTACGAATAGTATCTCCCCACTGCAAGATATTGAATTGAAATTTTGTATACCATTAAAATAGCCTCCTAACGAGGCAACTTCGGTCTAATTTAACCAACCTCGTAGCTCTTACGGTTCTCGAGATACCAATGCATTCGTACCTTAAATGGGACACCCTGTATAAGTTTTTTAGTACATTCAATTTATAGTTTTAAAATTAGTTTGTTAATGCAGTTAGAATATTATTCATACCTAAAATTTTCTTTATAAAATTTGACTAACCAAAAAAAAGTTATTTTTGATGTTACTAAAACCGGATCCGCACTTCCACCTTTTGTAATTTTACAATAAAACTACTTCATATTTACTTATGTAATCTTTAAACTTATTTACATCAAATTTGACACCATATGTCAAATGTTGGGAACACATGAATAACTCATCTATTTTATAGAAATTCCTCAGCCTAACCGATATGTAAAATTATAAATAGTACATTTTTTCTGCTTAGCTAGAAGTTATATAATCGTAATTATGCAGATCGTTAGAAGATGAAAAAAATCTTTAAATTTAATAATAACGTAATTTGCGAAAAAATAGTATTTAGAGGTATTTTTGACTAAAAACAATACCTCCCTTATCTATACAGGGTGTTCCATTTAAAAGTGCCACCATTGCTATCTCGAGAACTATAAGAGCTACGAGGTTGGTTAAATTAGCAAAGAACCACCATTTTACAACACTAATGCAATGAGCAAAAAAAAATTTTTTTTCGACAAGTAGTTCTCAAAATACGGGACACAACTTTCTTATTTTAAATGGGAACATATGTTTATTTTTAGGTTATTCAATAGAGTATTTTTTTCTGAATTCAGCGATATAAACATATCATATACTACTATAACAAAATAATTGAGAAAAATGCATGTTAGATTTATATGTATTTTATTTATATCTGGCTGAAACAAGAATGCTTTGGATAGAAAACAATTCAATTTCTTCTTAAAACTGACAGTTTAAGAACATAAAATTTAACAAAAAATAATCAAACAATGTTAGACAGAACAATATGTCAATGTTTTCTATCCATAGCACTCCTGTTTCAGCCAGATATAAATAAAATACATATTAATTTAACATGCATTTTTCTCAATTATTTTGTTATAGTAGTATATGATATGTTTATATCGCTGAATTCAGAAAAAAATACTCTATTGAATAACCTAAAAATAAACTTATGTTCCCATTTAAAATAAGAAAGTTGGGTCCCGTATTTTGAGAACCACTGGTCGAAAAAAATTTTTTTTTTGCTCATTGCATTAGTGTTGTAAAATGGTGGTTCTTTGCTAATTTAACCAACCTCGTAGCTCTTATAGTTCTCGAGATAGCAATGGTGGCACTTTTAAATGGAACACCCTGTATATTGATAGGCGGGAGGTAAAAATAGGATTAAATGCAAAATTCTAAAAATGCAATTGGAATAATGAATTTAAGAATGGTTCAACAAATTCGAAATACATTTAAAGCACTTAAAAACAAACTTAAAACAGTTTGTATGTTTAGGGAAAGTTAAAACATTTCATAAACTATTTAAATCAGTTTTTGATTTAACTTCGGTTAATATACGAGATTTGTAAATTAAGAAATAAAACTCCCTCTATACAATCCTTGATTAAAATTCGTGGGCAGATGTCATATTTGACAACTAATCAAAATCAAAATACTAAGCGTATTTCAGGGCTAATCTAAATTTAAAAAAATCTGATGTATCCAACAGATTACCTCCTGCCACTGTAGTAATATATTCTATATAAGTTTTTCTGTACATTTAATTTGTAGTTCTAAAATTAGTTTGTTATTGCAGTTAAGAGTACTTTTAATTTATTTCATAACTAAAACTTCCTACATAAAATTTGTATGACAGATATTTTTGAAGTTACTAAAACCGGTACCGAACTTACCTTGATTCACGCGTGCAAATACATTCCTTATACATTTCTTCCACTTTTTAAATTTTACAATAAAACTACTTCATTAAAACGGTTAAAATCTTCATGTAAAGTACTATTTCCGGTTAACCAATTATAGTCAAAATCTAATCAGTTCATCATATTTGAACATAACTCTTAAAAACCAAATATTATATTTTTTACAAGTCGTATTGGAGTTATCGTGGATGAAAAATCGACAAAAACACACGGACATACAGACATCACGGTAAAAATAGTAAAATCTTATTCTAGGGTACCTAATTCGTGCTCATATGTTGAAAACTCACATTCAAGAAATTTGACCAAAAAACAATACCTCCCTTATCTATACATTGATAGGTAAAAAAAGGTAGGAGGTAATAGTTATTTGTATATCAAGTGCTGAAAGTCTATCTTTGTCGAACTAAAACGAAAGTTGCAGCCTGAGCGAAGCGAAGGTTGCAATCGTTTGTGTTCGACAAAGGACTTTCATCACGTGTTATACACACTATTTTTTCTACTCCTGCAAGATAAAAAATAAGGAAATAAAACAATGTTTTTCAAACATAATTTGACATTTATTGCAAATTTTGTATTTGTGATGCGCAAGTGATGCGTATCCATGGCAGCAACAATGCAACAAACATTTATTAGTGCTGCAAAGAGTCACTTTCAGCATGAAAAACAAACCAGAAAATTGTATTTTCAAAGCAGGAGTAGAAAACAATACTCACAATATGGAAATGAAAGATAAGTTGAATGACATAGGCAGCAAAATCATGCCAATGCCTGTCAAAACTCCTACTATAATATTCCTAATCATTTATAAATTATTTTATTAAAATGCTTACTATTTATGCATATTTCCAAGTAAGGAACACAACAGTTATTTAAAACATATTTACATATTTTTATAACAGTTGAAATAGATCAATTTATGTAATTGAACTTTTTAGCGAACCCCACTGTTTAAGAACCGAATTACTTTAACATTTACGTCACAGAACACTTAAAAATTATTACGGGTTTACAAATGAAATAACAATTAAGATTTCTAAAACTACACCTCGCTGTCAAATTAGATAAAGTTTCATTAGAAAAAACATAATACAACAATACTTTGTATAAACAATTTTTAACATGTTGAAATATTTTTTTATAATTATAGGCAGGAATAAACTTGTTGAAGGACTTCAAGGTTGTATAAAAAGTATTGTTATGGGTTCACGTGTTTACACCTGTCATTAGGCAATATATGTTGAATATATCCATATTTTATACGATTTACGTTTTTTATCGATAATTTATTTAGTGTTTTAATTTTATGTACTTTACGGCTATGTTTTCGTACAATTTATTTATATTTCACAATGTATAACAAAAACTCTGGAACATAATAGAATTTTTATTATTTTGCTGCTGTTATAAAAGAAAACGCAAGTAACGATTTCTTATTACGCAGTGTTCTTTACACGTTCAAACATGTAAGTACCTTCTCTGTATCAGCTACAAGTACCCATGCACTTTTCTATTACATTACCTTGTTCACAATAATCATTTCTGTTTTGGTTTCTGAAATGGAATAGGGGATTCTAATATAATTTTTTTTTATAATTTTATTTTAAAGTATGAGGGGCACTAAGACTTAGTGAAAATCCGATGAAAATGTTTCTATTAATAAGCGAGTTACAAACTCCCAAAAAATGGAGTAATCAAGGTTATGTCAGGCAAATGTATTTTTTTGACAAACTATTTTTTCGTGGACCAAAATGTTCTTGAAGTATATGCTGTTCCCACATTATATTTATAATAAATAAATTAACATTACAATACAATATAAGTCTACATTCTTAAAAATTGCACGTGTATTTAAATTATTTAATTTTAATAATGATATTTATATTGAAATAAAAACTGTTTAAGAATAGCAGTGGCGCTAGTGATGCAAACTTTTAACAAATTACACATAAACAGGTAATTTACGTGCTTACCTTATAAACATAGGCGTGCGCACTATTTAAGATAGTAAATGTATCCTTGACAATATTAACTAAATTTATTCTGTCAATTTTTAAAAATTGTGACAATATGATGTTTTCAAGGTACATAGTGTCAGATTTCAAACAAACCAAACAATAGTATTAAACCAAAAATTGTGTTGACAAACGCGAAATATCCCAAAAATACTTATTTTGTACCCAAAATTTTATTATCTCTTATCGATCCTGAGATATTTGATGTTAAAATTGCACCTCAAAAAAGTGTGTTTTTTGGCTATATCTCTAAAATGGGTAGAGATACAATCTCAATGATTATAGCAGTTGATTCTACGGGAATAGTTACGTAAAGAAATGTTTTCTCCGCATATACGTTCTTTGGAACGATTAGGTGAAAAATGAGAAAATCAAAAAAACCTAAATTTCTCCGAGGAACATTTTTCTTCAAAACTTTTAATTTTCTAGAATTAAGTAAATATCGATGCCCTGATTTCAAATTTTCAAACCGAATTAAATTATCTCTTGCCATTTTCATGATATTCGTATTCAAAGTTGAGTTTTGGCAATACCTAAAAAATAGGTTTTTTAGGTATACCCCTATAAGGGTTAGGTTTACGACTTCAGCGACTTCACCAATCGTTTCTACAGGCAAAATTACACAAATATACCTATTCTCAGATTTTTATTCCCACGGATATAATTTTTAGTTAAAAAACGAAAATTGGCAAAATTGAAATCAGATTTTTTTTTCGATTTTTGGCCATTTTCAGTTTTTTCCTTCTAGATATTCTGTATGTTCAGATAAAGATCTGAAAATTAATACACTTATGTAATTTATAATTTTGCCCGTAGAAACGAATGGTGAGGTCGCCGAAGTCGTAAACCTAACCATTTAAGGGGTATAACTTTGAATTAAAATATCTCGAGAACAAGAAGAGATAATTGAATTCTGTTTGAAAATTTAGAATCAGCGCATCGAAATCTACTTAAGTGCAAAAATTAAAAAATTGGAGACAAAAAGTTTTGAGATGAAAAATCGAAATTTAGCTTTTTTCGTTTTTCGTATTTTTCACCGAATCGTTCCAAAGAACTTATATGTGGGCAAAACATTTATTTACATAACTTTTCCTGTAGAAACGAATGGTAAAGTAATTGGCATTGTATCTCATTTTTTAAATTTAATCAAAAAACACACTTTTTTGAAGTGCAACTTTGACAGCAACTATCTCTGAAACGAAAAGAGATAATTCAATTCTGTCTGTATATTCGGTATTAACGTCGCTACCTAATTCTTCAAAAAATATTACAAACAAAATTTTGTAAAATTTTTAAATTCGCTATTTTCGAATATTTTCTGATTTACGAAAAAAATACAGCATCAGTGGCTTTGGGAATTACTTCCTCTGTTATTACTATATAAAGTAGTAAAATAAATGGTTCCACTTACATCTAATACTTTTATTTTATAATAATAATAATACAAATTTATTTTGGCACCCCTAAAAGAAAAGTTCTGCGCACGCCTATACTTATAAATAATACTGCCATATGTAAAAGAAATAATAAAAATCTGATGTGTCCAACACATTACCTCCCGCTATTATAGTAATATATTCTATACAAAAAATTCTTTAGTATATTAAATATTTAGTTTAAAAATTAGTTTCTTCAGAATATTTTTTATTCAATTCATACCTAAAATTTCCTGGTATCAAATTTCTAATACTTTATCGGAAACCGAAGAAAACAGTTATTTTTAGTATAACTAAAATCTATTCCTTGTATATTTCTTCCATCTTTTTATATTTCACAAGGAAAAACTTTACATTTACTTATCTTATCTTTGAAAATTATTTACGTCATATGTCAAAAATTGTAAACGTGAATAACTCATTTGTTTTATATTTATATTAAGCCGGTTTTACATTGGCCAACGGTTGCAAATGCAACTGCATCTTGCAATTGATAGCGGCAATAACTTGCTAATACAATTTTTCTTGCTTTACATTAAGCAACATGCAACTTAAACATATTTATAGTGTCACCAACAGTATTACCAACATTACTTATTAATAACTATTATTTTAACATTACGGTCATTACGGGTGAACAAAAGATAAGTATTTTCAGCGTTGTTCACTTGTTCATCAGTCCATTGAACAGGCATGGCTATTAAAGAGAACAATTTACTTGTTTAAATGGATATCAAAAGTTGACTTACTCATCAAAATAAATACATAACCTATCAATAGCAGATAAACAAAAGTTGGTTGTACTGTAAGTTACCAAGTTGCGCGTGCAATTGTTGCACGAATTAGGACATGCGCTATTTTCGGGAAATAGGTTGCGGCTATATGTTGCACGTGCAATTTTCATATTACACTATGCAATATTGCCGCTATCAATTGCAAGTTGCAGTTGCACGCGCAATTGTTGCCCAATGTAAAACCGGCATTATGAAACTATTTTCGATATAACAATTGCCCTATTATTATATCGCAAATAGTTTAATAATATAAGTTATTGTTAAACGGTTTTTGGTATTTTTGTTGTAAAATTGCACAGAGACGCGAGCTTTTGTTATTTATTTGTCAAAATGTGATAAGTTTTAATAAACTTATATTTTTCTTGTTATAGCTGTGGATAAAGTATAGCCGTATTCTATTCACATGTAATGGCTATTACAGTTGTTGACTTCTATTTAATTATTTAATTGTTTTACTTTTTTTCTCAGCGAATATCCCTCAGTCATTTATAAATTACTTATAATTTTATGACAACTTATTTAAGGACGTTGCTTGTAGGTTACAGTATAGTTATATACAGAAGCGACAGTAGCACAGAGAAACGAAAATTAGAGAGAGATGGGGAAAGTCAACAAATTTAAAGGTCTTTATCGTTTCAAATCCCAAAGTTTCCTCACATCTTCCTGCCTCGACACTCTCTCTTTATCAATCATTAACGCCAGATGTAAACATTCTCAATAACGGGGCAATCATAAAAATATAAAAATACACAAATCGAATCTAACAAACAACAAATATGTTATCACTTTGATAAATGTTAGAAAATATAATTATCAAAAAGAAATTATTATATTCAGTTCTATAACCTTGGAGCATTGGTGGACATTTCAGTTTGTTGGCTGATTTACGCTTCAAATTTAAATTGAATGATAAAAGAATTTTTGGAATGTAAAAATACCAAAATTATAAATTTATCAATATAATAAAAGTAAATTAAATGAAATAAATAAGTACATAATTATATTTGTAAACATTTTTGTTAAACAAAATGTCTGTATTTTGCAAGTTCATCAATAAGCACAAAATTTTCTAATTCTTTCTTTTTGATTAGATTTCAAATTCATATTACATAACATAAAATATAATAATAAATAAATAATATAATAAGTCAAACATATAATTTTCTTAATAATCTAGTGGAGAATTTTGAATTTTTTTTACTAAAACTCATATAAGCAAAAAGCAATATCCTACACCTTTAATTAATACAAATCAATTTTTCAATATTTATATAAAAAGTATGTTCTAAACAAAACATGTAATTATAAAAATATTCGTGTATTGTTTTAAATTTACAAACTCAGAATTCTCCAAATTATGATTCTTATAATTTATAAATATGTTGCCTAATTTGAAATTTTGTTGAAAAAATGTCTTTCTGAATTTTTTTATTTTTATTATTGTACCTTTATTGAAAATTTTCTAGGTGTGTGATTGATAAACAGAGAAACTGGAGGCAGGAAGATGTGAGAAAACTTTGGGATTTGAAACGATGAGTCCTTTAAATTTGTTGGCTTTCCCCATCTCTCTCTAATTTTCGTCTTTCTATCTGACTGTCGTTTCTGTATATAACTATTCTGTGTTATAGTCATATTTTGAATATCATCTATAATAAATAAAAATTTAGGAGGTGTATTTGTACTTAGCAAACATAAAAATAACCTCAAAAATGTAAAATTGGTTGTTTAAATTGCTATGTTTTTGTTTCAGGGACAATTTATTTCAGACTTCCGTCGTGTCAAAATGGTACGCGAACAAGTCAGTACTCGTTACCGGAGGTACTGGTTTTATGGGAAAAGTACTGGTTGAAAAAATTCTAAGAAGTTGTCCAAATGTCAACAAAATATATTTACTGATTCGATATAAGAATAATGTAGCACCAGAAGAGCGAATGAAAAAACTACTAGATGCTCCAGTAAGTATATACAGGTGTCCGTTTTAAGAGGGTAACCATTGGGATGTGGAGAACCGGAAGAGATACAAAGTCGGTTAATTTGAGGCAAAGTTGCCGCAATAGTTGCACATTTTAATCATGTATTTGTTTTCCCCAAAACATGCAAAGCTCACTAGATATGAGAAAAAAACTTATTTTGGGAAATTTATTTTTTGACTTATAACTTTCTTGTTTCAATTCATTTAAGTTTCTAGTTCGCACATTCTATAGGCACTTTTTTACGAGAAATTGACATCGGTCCTCAAAATTTTTGTAGATGGAACACCTATTTAAAAATTCATACTAACCTTCAATTATCATATAGGGCTCAAAGTTTAGACACATTTAATAGAATAATTTTTGGAAATTCTGTTGATATATGTTTCAAAATATTTTAAATAAAAGCCAATGAAAGAAGATTCAGAAAAACAACGTCTAGATGTTACTGTTTTCACCGATTCTAATGACATACTAGAACTACTTATTCTCGGTATGACAAAAATTTATATTTTATAAATTATGACAACTTTTGTTCTTGTAATTCGAATAGGTATAAATTCTTTGATCTATTTGATTTGGGCAATTAATTTTATTTCAGAATCTATTATTATTGTACATTTTGGGTAATATACAGGGTGGCCCAGTGAAAATTATCAGCGCAATTTTTGGCCACTTAACATTAATTTTGCAAAAAACGCTCGAACACGTCAATTTTAATATAAAGGGGGACACCTAAATGGATTAGTACCAATGGCGTAACTTCAACCCTGAAATGGGTGTGGACTGCACCTCAAAAATTTTAAATGGAAAAGGGTGTCAAATATGACACAGTTCGAAAGGCCTTTCAATTCTCTCTTCAACAGTTTTTTTATTTTTCAAATCCGATCATTAGTTCCAGAGAAATATCGTTTAAAACAAATTTTATCGGGTGTAAAAAACAGCAATCAAGTAGGCTTAAACAAATGACAGTTTATTAGGTGTTCAAAATGACTATTTCCAACTTCCATACAATAATAAAGATTTTTCTTAAAATTTTGGAGATACGGTACGTTCCCGTAAATCTTCTAAAAATTCGGGTAGCGTGGCATAAACTTTAGACTTCAAATAACCCCACAAAAAAAATCCAACTTACAAATTACTTGTTTATTACAAACAACTTGTCGAAAGAATTGTTTATTTAGTTTCTGTCATTTGTATTAGCCTACTTGATGGCAATTTTGAACGCCTGATAATAGTTATTTGTGTATCAAGGTTCTAAAAGTAATCTTTTTGGGCCGAGACCGAAGTTTGCAGCCGAGGCAAAGCCGAGGCTACAAATCAGATGGGGTCCAAAAAGAACTTTTAGCCGAGATGCACACAACATTTTTTAGGCGATTACAACAAGAAATTATGAATTTTCATTCAAAATCAATTTTTGACATTTGTCAAAATTTACTTTACGGCCGCATTTACTTTACGGCCGCTAATTTTACTCGCAAATTCATTACTTTTTCATTAATATTTGGAAAGGAATAGTTAAAATTTTACTTACATTTGTTATTATATTCTAAAATAATTAATAACATTAATATGAACTATGTAAATCAGTAACAAACAAACAAGCGGCCAAAAATTTTGACTTTGACAGATGTCACATAAAAATTGATACTTTAAGGTTGCCAGCAGATACGAAAAACAACAATTTATGTACCAGCCGCCTAAAAAATTTGTTTTAAACAATATTTCTGTGGATCGGATGATCGGATTTGAAAAATAAAAAAACTGTTGAAAAGAGAATTGATAGGCCTTTCGAACTGTATCATGTTTGACACCCTTTTCCATTTAAAATTTTTGAGGTGCAGTCCACACCCATTTTAGGGTTGAAGTTATGCCATTCGTACTAATCCATTTAGGTGTCCCCCTTTATATTAAAATTGACGTGTTCGAGCGTTTTTTGCAAAATTAATGTTAAGTGGCCAAAAATTGCGCTGATAATTTTCACTGGGCCACCCTGTATATAATCTAATGTACGTGCTGGCCATTAGATTATATTTCATATTACAGTTGATACAGAGATAATACATGATTTTTTACATAACGTTAATGCAATTTTGACCGCTAGGTCGGCGCTGACTACTAATGTGATATTATTATAAATAGTGTAAAACCATCTGCCGTGTATTTGCATCTGTTTAGAAATGTCTTAAATTAAGCGAAAAACAACACAAGATCACAGACCGACAAGTTTTATAAAATATTTTTAACTTCCAACTCATTATACAAAACATACTAAAACTAATGTAAACCTTGGAAAACTATCTTCAATGTGTTTGAATTAGCTTAAAACTTTTTTAAAATTAATATATAATATCTTGAAACTATTTAATAGTATATTAAAGAACGAATTTTATAAGACATGTTTTTTTTTCGCACGCGTCAAGGTTTAGAAAACGAGCTCCGCGAGTTTTCTAAATGACAAGTGCGAAAGGAAGTCTTATAAAATAAGTCCTTTATACTATTTTTTATATTTTGCATATTTTACATACTAAAATATTAAGAAAACAAATGTTATATTACTCCGAATTGATATAGGAAAATTTGTATGTATAATGTTGTGTTGGTAACATTGGGTTCTGGTGTGACAGATCAAGTAATGCACATACTACCTCCAATGACAGCCTGTTGGAACAAGAATTTTTGGTTGATGGTGATAAAAATTAAACATTTATAGTTGACAGCGAAAGCGACAACAGAAATGTGCAACAAAATTTTTTGACAGCCCAACATTTGCCGGGAATTATGATTAAGGCACAAGATACGTGTACTGTAACTGTAAAAGTTTATAATAATTGTACAATTCAAGGTGACCAGTAAAGTCATAATAAGAGTAAATAAAGGTAGAAATTTTTGACGTTTAAAAAGTACCTAAATGTCATCCAATACCAACTATGAAAATCAAAAAAATGCGTTTCGAAAAATAAGACTTTTCGATAGTCAATTGGGTTTCATAATGACTTCATTATGAACGCAAAATATAAAAATATAATTTTATTTCAGCTATTTGACGTCTTGAAGAAATTGGACCCAAACTTTTCCAGTAAGATTAAACTAATGCAAGGAGATGTGTCTAAAGAGAACTTAGGACTGTCTGAAGAAGACAGAGACGAACTGGCTCAAAATGTAGCGATAGTATTTCATGTGGCAGCCACTGTTAAATTCGACGAGCCGTTAAAATACGCAGTGGAAATGAATATAATTGGTACAGAATCTGTTATAGAACTCTGTTATGAAATGAAAAAACTCGAGGTCAGTTTCTACACAATTCCCAACACTTTAACTTAATGTACAACAATTTGGGACTATTTTAAGCTCTGTATAACTGGCTTAATAAACTCCAAACAGACTCAAACTTTTTTAAATTTTGTACATCTGTTTTATCTTACTCTCAAATAGCCTGAAATTATTTTAAACTAACTGTTTTAATTGAATAAAACTACTTTTTTAGTTTTAGTTCTGTATAGGCTATTGGCGCATCGATAGTGGCGCCTCTATTGCAAAAACCGCACAATAAATCTTACACATAATTACATTAATAAATTGAATCAGTGCAACAAAAAGAAACGTTAAACACATACTGAAACATTTTTTTAACGTTATAAAATAATTACTCAATTTAATAAAGGGATATTTTAAAGGTTTATCATCAAATTTTTTTCAAAATTTGTTTGACAAGCGGTTACTTAATGTTAATGAATATTAATTTTTAATATTAGATATTGTAATTATGCAGCAATATTTAAGGTTTACATGAGACATTTTTTTAATTTATCAACAAATTATTACAGTGAATTTCAGCAACATACCTCAACAATAGTTGTGTAAAAGTTTTCTTTTTTCATTCTTTCACATGCCCTATACATGAGGACTTAACTAACGAAACGAAATTTTATTTCATATTATTTTTATCGGAACTGAATGAAACGAAACGAAAAAAATATTTTAGTTCCGGGTCCCTCGTTTCACATAAAATCATTTAAATTTATGCACCGTATAGAATTTTATTTGCACTAATTTCAACACAATTATCCAAACTTTTCTCTTAAAAATAGTCAGTGTTTTTATTTTTAATTAGTTCTATTTATATTAAATCAAACGTCACATTTAAATATGTATGTGAATTACTTATACCGCCATCCGGTAGATGGCGTGGCAATCGGTCGGAACCAAATTGTCAACAGCCTATATTTTATTAAACCTAAACGTTTCGGCAGCCTAAACTGCTGTCTTCTTCAAAGTAATGACAAATACAACAAAGCAAGTAAACAAGTAATTAAGAAACGAATTATAACATATTTAATTTAGGAAGCCATGCTTTATTAATTTCCAAACCATAGTAGTGATTGAGATTAATATTCTTAGTTTTAAATATCTCTGTGGCTTCTTTTAAATCAAATAGGCTATAACATTTTTAAACATGACCTAATCTGCAACTAATATAGTTTAAAATTATTTCAAAATCTTTTGAAACAATCTTACACCTTGTAAATTAATCCCAAATAACCCGTAATTATTTTAAAATTTGTGTAACTATCTTAAGGTAATTCCAAATAGTTTGTATATATTTTAAACTTTATATAACTTTCTTAATTTAATTAAAAACTATATTTTTCAGGCTTTTGTCTATTTATCAACAGCTTTTAGTAACTGTAATTTAAAAGAAATAGAAGAAAAAGTCTACGACCCTCCATATGATTTAGAAAAATTAAAAATGTGTATTGAAAGTTTAGACAGTGAAATGTTAGAACAATTAAAACAAAGGTACGTATTACTGGAAAATATACTCGAAACTATGCTATCTTAGGCCGTATTTATTTGGGAAATTTGAATCCAACCCTCAACTGATCCTAAACGCACCCAGGTTGGTACCAAATAAACAATCAAACTTTACAGTTGGTGAAAATTTTAACCAGTTAATTCAAGTTATTTGTTAAAGTTTAAAATTTAAGTTTTTCATTTTAACCTATAAAAGATATTATTTGTGACAGAAATAGAAAGAGAAAGCAATGTAAACAAAGATAGAAAACAGGTTCAACTCACCGACCCAGAAAAATAGCTGGTTAGTTGGGTCAGTTCAGGATCAGTTCTGGGTTACTTCAAACGTACCAAGTAAACAGAATTAACCTACCAGGTTACTTTAAAAATCCCAAATAAATACGGCCTTATTAAATGGGGTATTAACCATTAACAGAGTTGGCACAGTGATCTCTATATATTTGTGGATGGGGCATATCATATGAGCAAGTGAAGTCTGCGGCGGCCATTTTCCTCACCTCTCAATCTAATACAATTGGCGCCAAATATCAATACACTCATTACTATCTACAACCAAATATCACTAATCTATTTACATTTGATTTATAGTAGTTATTTTATTTTGAATTGTTTTAGGTACTTATGTAATTGATAGAATTATGAATGTATGTTGTTTTCATGATAACAAATTGCACCGCAGAATGATCGTTCATAGTTACTAAAAATAAGTTAGAAACGACTATAACCGAACAATGCCTAAATCATCTAATATTTCTGAGCTTCAACAATTAACAATTATATTTTACGAGCATTATAATAATAATCATTTCTAAATATGGATTTTCAGTTTTTATTCCGACATAAAACCAGCTCTGCATTTTTATTTCATGTAAAAATAGAGTGTATTAAACTAAAAATGATATTCTGTGAAATTTATGCATAGTATACTTTTATTTGTGATTTTTAATATTTCATTAAATGTTCCTTTAGATTGAATATTAATATTTGTATAACTTTTTCGCGCAATGCGTTTTTTTTCATATTTTACTCGTTTCCATTATTCATGTAATTAAATAAATAGGTGCTTTAAATTATTTTAAAATATTAATTATCACAAGTAAAAATATACTATGCATAAAATTAACAAAATATCATTTTTAGTTTAATGCACCCTATTTTTACATGATATAAAAATGCAGAGCTGGTTTTATGTCGGAATAAAAACTGAAAATTCATATTTAGTTAATGATTATTATTATAATGCTCGTAAAATATCATTGTTAATTTTTGAAACTCAGAAATATTAGATGATTTAGACATTGTTCGGTCATAATCGTTTCGTTACAGAAGTACCTAAAACAATTCAATATAAAATAACTAAAACAAATCAAATGTAAAAAGATTAGTGATATTTGGTTGTAGATAGTAATGAGTGTATTGATATTTGGCGCCAATTGTATTAGATTGAGAGGTGAGGAAAATGGCCGCCGCAGGCTTCACTTTTCATATTTATGCCTTGTAGATATAGATATCAGTCAGTGGTACACGTATTTTTTTTTAACCGATTTATTTTTAATAATAAAATAAATATGATTGTATTTTTATTTACGAAAAACAATGGACTGCCTTCTGTAGCTGTTATTTTCCGTAGTCTAGCAACTACACAAAAATACCGGAATAATGCACTTTCTGGTTCGAAAACACACCGGAAAGATGTCAGTTTTCGTCTCATGAAAAAAATAATGACTATTATAATACCTTATACAGGGTGAGTCTGGGAAGACGCCCCCCCCCCCCCCCCTTTAACTTTTTTATTATAAGTAATAGAAAAAAATGGCTCTTATAAAAGTTTTATTATTTTACATATACTAGTTGATGGCAGATATAGATATTTTTTATAAAGTCAGGTTTACAAGATACGACTATCAACTTTTATTTTTCAAATGACAACCTATAATTATTTTAATAAAATAGAAACCGCCATTTTTTTCTCTTTTTAACGATGTATTAACTTTTATTAATGTATATGAAAAATTTCGAGAAAAATGAGATATTTAAAAATATTTGAAATAATTATTAAATAAATATTATAGGTGGCTATATGAAAATAAACAAAACGTAACAATGTAAAACAATTAAATTAATGTCAAAAATGTATACATTTGTTTGTTACTTACTGAGAAGGATGTTTACCCGATTTCGAGAAACATAGCCACCTATGATATTTGTTTAAAAATTATTTCTGACATTTCTAAATGATCTCATTTTTCTCGAAATTTTTCATATACATTAATAAAAGTTAATACATCGTTAAAAAGAGAAAAAAATGGCGGTTTCTATTTTATTAAAATAATTATAGGTTGTCATTTGAAAAATAGAAGTTGATAGTCGTATATTGTAAACCTGACTTTATAAAAAATATCTACATCTGCCATCAAATAGTATATGTAAAATTATAAAACTTTTGTATGAGCCATTTTTTTCTATTACTTATAATAAAAAAGTTAAGGGGGGGGAGCGTCTTCCCAGACTCACCCTGTATATAATACACTATTTTGCAGTATTGCAGTTCTAGATAAAGAATAATTAAATGACTAATGAATTGAATGTTTCAGATTAATCCGAGGTCGTCCAAATATTTATGCATTTACAAAAGCAATGGCAGAAAGTATAGTCAACCGACACAGTACAAATCTTCCTGTGGCCATTGTAAGGCCTTCTGTGGTGGGTTGTACTTGGAATGACCCTTTTCCTGGTTGGGTGGACAACAGGAATGGACCTGCAGGTTCGTTACATAACCTCCAAATAAAACCATAACCTCTACACATCATAACCTTACATTGTTTCTACCTTAGATCTTATACATATTAGGCAGTCCAGAACAAATGAAATTGGCAGAGGGCAGCTGTCAAAATATTATTTCAAGTTTATTAAAAATTTACTGGTAATAGAATAAAATAATTCTATTCATGTGTATCGATACTTCGCATTGTAAAGATATTGTTTAAATTATATATTCACTCAAACTGTCAATAACTTTGTCAAATATATATATACAGGCTGGCTGATTTTTCATTATCCAGGCCATATCTCCTGAAATATTAAATATACAAGAAAAAGCTAAATAGGAAACTTGTGTAACAAGACCTGGTCTATAAAATAGCGTTAACAGATGTTTTCCATGGCCTACTGATTTGGCGAAAAAGTATTTACCTTTGGTTTTTTAAATGGAACACCCTATATATTTATACGGAATAAGATTCTACATCAATTTCTCTTTACAATTATGTATAACAAGTGGGGGTTTGCCTTAAATTTATGTTTAATAATGCAAAAAATAAAATTATATAAGTCGGCTGTGTTTTCTCATTGTTAATCACTATTTTTTTTATAAATCTGATACAAGTGTTTATTAGAAGTGTTTTATGGTTTTTATTTAATTATTATTTTATTTGTTAAAACAACAGAGCATATCAACCATTTCACTATTTGTGAAATTCTTTTTTTTTGTAATTACGAAGTACAACACCTTTTCAACTAATAAATACTTCTGTCTGTTTCTTGGCAGTTGTTTACAAGTATAAATCATAAAATAATTGCAAATCACAGCCGTCTCATATAATTTTATTTTTTACATTATTAAGCATAAATTAAAGGCAAACCTCCAGTTGTTTTACATAATTGTAAAGAGAAATTGATGTAGAAACTTATTCCATAGAAACATATAGGGTGTTCCATTTAAAAAACCAAAGTTAAATATATTTCCGCCAAATCAGTAGGCCATGGAAAACATCTGTTAACGCTATTTTATAGGCAAGGTCTTATTACACAAGTTTCCTATTTAGCTTTTTCTTGTATATTTAATATTTCAGGAGATATGGCCTGGACAATGAAAAATCAGCCACTCGCTATAATAGTGAAGTCTGACCTCACTATTAGATATATTCATATATTTGACAAACTTTAAACAGTTTGAGTGAAAATATAATTTAAACAATATCTCTACAATGTGAAATATCAATACAGATGCATAAAATTATATTATTGTATTACCAGTAAACTTTTAATAAATTTGAAATAATATTTTGACAGCTGCCCTCTGCCAATTTCATTTGTTCTGGACTGCCTAATTGTTTCTACCTTAGATCTTATACATATTGTTAGTAAAATCTAACCACTGTAGCTTCTTATTATAATCATAAAAACTTTGCATTAGTTTGTAATTAAATTGTTATCATCAAATTTAAATTCATAAAATGGGTTAGCCAGTAACCCGGATTAGTTATAACGCTTGTTAACATCCTAAAATGTCAAACTAACTCCAGGCCCAATTCATAAAAACAATGCACTGTATTATTTAGTTCCAAACCTAACTGCACTAATTTGGTGGAGTTAGCAATATTTGTAGATGATTATCAGCATTTCTAAATGATACAGAGGAAGATTTGTGCTGATATTTCACAACCTACAACTCTAATACTTTGATTACACGAATGCGCAAACCATCCATTCAACTATGGTTTTAATCAATTAATTTTTTTTTTTTTTATTAAATTCGTATTACATGAAACAGAAACGTTAAAGTTAAACTTTTTTATTTTATAATGTAGTAATTAAATATATGAATTAGTTATTTTAGTTTAAAATGATTTGATTTTTACAATGTTTAGTGGAAGATTGAGGTGAACGTTAATCAGAACTTTTGCATCCGAGAATGAATTTTTTTTGCGAGTACCTACAACAAGCAACAAAAATCCATTCAAGAATACAAAAGCATCTCGCTATCAAGTACCTACCAAATAACATTTTTTCGATTAGCATGTTCTCAGATTAGTAAAAATGCAAAGAGAAAATTCAGACGTTTTTCAAATCAGATATTCTTTAATAGTTGACAGCAGAAATCAAACAATTGTTTTAAATTATATCAATTTTCAAGTGGAATATTTCAATACTTCTTTGTTGAATATATTATTAAAATGATATCAGAAAGCGATGAAGACAATAAAATGACAGTTTTGATTAAATTGTTACCAATTATTTTATCAAAAAATTGCTACATCCTACAGACAAAAAACAATCATTTCGCTTGTTGATTTATATGTTTCCAAAGCAACTTCATCGAAATGAATACAAGGAATAATTTTCGAATTTCTTAATTTCTTTCATTTTAATATAAAAAATTGAGGACCGCTGTTAATTCCTCGTAAAAAGTGTCTGTAGAATGTGCAAACTAGAAACTTGTATGAAAGTCAAAAAGTAAATTTGCCAAAATTAGTTTTTTGCTCATATCTAGCAAGCTACGAATTTTTTCATGATATGCTATTAGTTATTTATGTTTTATAATTACGTATTTTTTCATAAATTTTAAATTGAAACGTTTAAATACATATTAATTTTCTTTCTATTTTTAATGCATGAACTCAGACTTGTCGAAGCTTTGCATCTTTGAAAAAATAATGAACCGATATACAGTAATATAATAATTACACTGCGAAAACAATTTTTGTTTGACTTACTTACATTTTTAAATGGTAAACGTCTGTATCAATCTATCAATCTATATTCTTAATGCAAAGAACAAGAGGATTCCCATTAGATGTCAGCCGTTTTAATATTTTTCGTGAAAATATATTTTATTTTACTATACCGCAAGAGCTAGATATATGTTTATTTCGCACTTAAAATAATATTCCGAGATGTTTAAACTATAAATCTGTTGCTTGTCTTACTTTAAAGTGATCTGTGAGATTCTAGAAAAATTTTTTCTCTTTGTGCCATAATCTCAACACTACTTCTGGATGTTCCTTTCAGTATTACTGTGCAACACTCACTTAAAACAACACACAATGTCTTATCTTCACTACTAAATGTTCTTTTGACCATCATCATATTGTATTAGACGTTTTTCAACAAAAAGTCACCAAAATTGTTCCAAAGTTCGGTGATCTCTCACGTACAAAACACAACTAATTCAATCATAGAATCTCTTTGTTTTAAATGCCTAACGTCTTGTATTATTGCATCACAACTTAATCAACATGAAATTAATAAAACAAATGAAAGACTCGGTTCGTAATCTTGTCATGTAACACATTTATTTAAACAGTATTGTAAAATATAAATTGTTTTATTATTGAACATGAACAGTTCCCATGTTTTGTTGTGGTTCATTCGCCTCATTTTATTTTTTTTATTTTGGCACCACTTGCAGGTTTTTAATAAAAATTAATATATGGGGTAAAGAAACTACGAGGATTAAGAATTTTGAGGTCTTGAAGCTGTATTTTTAACGGTGTAGGAGCTATTGCTCTTCAAACTAGATTAATATTTAATATAAACACATAATCCCAGACCGATAAGTTCATATTTTAGTTTTTCTCATGTCATTCTTACAATCCTTGTTTAATGTTAAAAAATTAATAAAAGGGGTAAAAAAATTATGAGAATTAAAAATTTTGTGGTCTCCAGTCAGTATCTTTAACCGTGTAAGAGTTAAAGCTCTTCATACTAGATTAATTTTTAATTTAAACACATAATCATAGACCGACATATTCATATTTTATGTTTCGCACGAAATTTCCAAGCCATTTATTCAGTTTTATCAAAAATTACTAAAGGGAGTAAAGAAACTATGGTGATTAAGAATTTTGAGGTCTCGGGCCAGTATCTTTAATCGTGTAGGATCTACACCCTTATATACTTAACAAACATTTTTTCCAAAGCTTTAATTTTAGTTTTCCTTGTTTTTGTTTTCAACCCTTTAATTCTTAACCCTTATAATTTTATCCCCTGTAGTTCAAACTCTCTTGAATCCAAATCCGGAAGACTCAACCTTGTATCTTGTTTTCTTTAAACTTTACAATTTATTTCATAGGTTCCAAATTCATATTTTCTTACAATAATTCCAACTCTAATATCATCCCACATAATTCAAATCCTCTAAAATCCAACATTAAAAACCCTTATAATAATTTTCCTTACCCTAAACAACTACCCATAATTGAAATAATAAACTTTTTGTAGGAATAATTTTGGGGATTGGCAAAGGAGTTATTCGAACTCTGATTGGACGAGATGAAGCCATCGCTGACGTCATACCTGTTGATATTTCTATTAATTTAATGATTTGTACGGCGTGGTACATCGCTAAAAATAAGTACGAACAAATATACACTGACGGTCTTTAAAAATGCAACACCAAAAATATTACAAATAAATATAATATAAAATAAAATTTAGCATACAATCACAGAATAGTTATATAAAGAAGCGACACTCCGTGTCGGTACCTTTGATGTTACCATAGACAGTTCTATGACCTTGGAGCATTGTGTAGACTTTTAAATTTGTTGGCTCATTTACGCGCGATAATTAAATTTTTGTTTGAATGATAAAATAATTTTTAGAATGCAAAAATACTAAAATTATAAATTTATCAATATAATAAAAGCAAATTAGATGAAATAAATAGGTACGTATATTTTGTAAACATTTTTATTAAACAAAATGTCTGTATTTTGCAAGTTCATCAGTAGATATAAAATTCGTATTACTTAATTGATAAAATATTCAGTGTCTTACATATAATTTTTTTAATAATCTAGTGGAGAATTTCACGAGTTGAAACCCAATTTTTACTACTCATATAAGCAATATCCTACACCTTTAATTAATACAAATCAATTTTTTCAATATTTATATAAAAAAGTATTTTCTGAACAAAATATGTAATTATAAAATATTGGAGTGTTGTTTTAAAATTTGCAAACTCAGAATTCGCCAAATTATGATTTTTATATTGTATAAATATGTTTTCTAATTCGAAATTTTGTTGAAAGAAGTCTCACAAGCTTTACATTTGTGTATTTTTAAACAATTATTTAACATGCACAACTTTCATTGAGGTAGTATCATCGTATACATGGATGCCAACTAAGTGTGGAAAGCTGATACAACTTCTTCCACTTTGGAGTATGTGAAATATAATAATTTCTTTTTGATAATTATTTTTCCTAAGTTTTATCAAAGTGATAACATATTTGTTGCTTGTTAGAAATCGATTTATGTATTTTTATGATTTTCCCGTTATTGAAAATGTTGTAGGCGCGTTAATGATTGATAAAGAGAGAGTGTCGAGGCAGGAACATGTGAGGAAACTTTGGGATTTGAAACGATGAGCTCTTTAAATTTTTTGGCTTTCCTTATCTCTCTCTAATTATTTCACTAAGTATATAATTGTTCTGTGATACAATATAACAAACTAAATGAAGGTTTGTCTAGTTATAATTTTTTGTAATTATCAACTGTATACTCTGTATAACTGTATATTTTTCCGGCGTTGCCTTTTTAGAATCGTCAGTGAAAAAATCAAAGGAAATAAAATTTTATTTTATTGTTTTTCAGCCTAAAGTCAACTTTTGTAGTAAATGGAGTCTACACAGGACTAAATCCTTTAACATGGGGTGATGTAATTCATCAAGCTGAGACTAATTTTTGCAATTACCCCCAAAACGGGGTAGCGTGGTACCCCAATGTCAAATTCAGGACAAACTTATTCGAGTTCAGACTTGTCAAACATTTCATTGTTGAAAAACCCTCCAAATTGATAGACTTGTTTTGTTATTTAAGTGGAAGACCCATGTAGTAAGTATACTTCGATTAAAATCATTTAAATGTGGTTAAACTGTTTTAAAATTAAATATGTATGACCACGGATCGAATTGCAAAGATTTTTATTTTTTATTGTAAAGATAAAAGTTTTGCATGTTCCAAAACAGCCAATTCAGTTTTAACGTCTTCAAATTTTCTTTTTAGTTTTGGAGAAAAATCGAAAATAGTTCAATTTAGTTAAAAGACGTTTTTTTTGTTGGTTGTTGTATTTAAAGTTTAGGTATTTTCAAATTGTTTTAATTTAACTTAACACTTAGTTTCATAAAAGGGATTAGCCACTAATTAGTGATACCCCTTGTTAACATTCAGAAATGTCAAACTAACTCCAGTCCCAATTCATAAAAACAATTCACTATTTTATTTAGTTCCCAACATAACTGCACTAGTTTGCTGGAATTAGCAATATTTGTAGATGATTATCAGCATTTATAAATGATAGAGAGGAAGATTTGTGCTGATATTTCACAACCTACAAGTCTAATACTTTGATTACACGCATGCGCAAACATTCATTCAACTATGGTTATAATCAATTAGGCAGTCCAGAACAAATGAAATTGGCAGAGGGAAGCTGTCAAAATATTATTTCAAATTTATTAAAAGTTTACTGGTAATACAATAAAATAATTTTATACATCTGTATTGATATTTCGCATTGTAGAGATATTGTTTAAATTATATTTTCACTCAAACTGTTTAAAGTTTGTCAAATATATCTAATAGTGAGGTCAGACTTCACTATTATATATATTTGACAAAGTTTTTGACAATTTGAGTAAATATATAATTTAAACAATATCTTTACAATGCGAAATATCGATACACATGAAAAGAATTATTTTATGCTATTACCAGTAAATTTTTAATAAACTTGAAATAATATTTTGACAGCTGCCCTCTGCCAATTTCATTTGTTCTGGACTGCCTAATTGATGTTACTTTTTAGTTTATTTCCTTACATCTAAATTCATAAATAAAAAAGATTAAATTCTTAGTTATCTAACTTCAAATCTAATCCGGTATAAATTTTATGAAATTAGAGCGATTCACAAAACAGATCAGGGTTGGTTAAATAAAAATTTAATTATTTGCTTCAAAACTAGTAATATTAACCAAAATATATTCTGTATATAATAATACCTTAAAATTAAATGATATTTTATTCCTATATTTGTATTTCAACATTGTTATAGTTATAACGCTTTGTTAAATATTTTCTCTAATAATCAATTCGTCTTTGAAAAAAATTAATATGTAATCAGTTCATCATATTTGAATATAACTCTTAAATACTAAATATTATATTTTTAACATGTATCGTATTGGACGAAAAATCGTCACAGACACACACACACACACACAAAAGTACATACACACATCACGGTAAAAAAAGTAAAGTCGTATTCTAGGAACCCTAATTCGTGCTCATATGATGAAAACTCACACTCGAGAAATTTGACCAAAAACGATACCTTCCTTATCTATATAATATCTAAAAAATATTTTAAAAATTGATTATAACTATACTTCTATGAATGGTTTGCACATGCGTGTAATCAAAGTATTAGACTTGTAGGTTGTGAAATATCAGCACAAATCTTCCTCTGTATCATTTACAAATGCTGATAATCATGTACAAATATTGCTAATTCCATCAAACTAGTACAGTTATGTTTGGAATTAAATAATATAGTGAACTGTTTTTATGAAATAGGAGTGGAGTTAGTTTGACATTTTAGGATGTTAACAAGGGGTATAACTAATCCGGGTTACTGGCTAATCCCTTTTATGACTCTACGTAAAAAAGTTTTAAACATTATACTGCCTTAACTTCTTCCCAAACAGCGTAATCAAAAACCTTCTAAAACTAATCAAGATTTATTGTAGCGCTAGAAGAATGGAAAGCCAATTAACAGCAGCCATATACGCTATGGGATTCTTCACTTCGAACCAATGGTTTTTTGAAAAGAAGAATTCAGGAATTCTTTTTAAATCTCTGACGCCAGAAGATCAAAAACTTTTTAATTTAGACTATTCCAATATTAATTGGAAACAGTATAATGAACAGTATGCTATAGGTACCAAACGCTTCGTATTAAAGGAAGAATTAGAGACTTTACCGACCGCTAGAAAACGTCTCAGAATGTAAGTATTTTTATTTCCACCTTCTATATAATTGTCACTTTACAGGCTTCTTGGTAGCTACGTAAATAAACAATTACAGTAACAAACCTGTAAAAATTTACAAGGCTATACTCTGTTTTTAAACTATAGACTGTAACTAGAAATTCTAGTGAGAAAATCAAAGCATGTGATTGGCTGTTACCCCATTTCATGTAGCCACATTTAACTAGACAAAATTTCAAGTTAACCTTCTTAAACGTAACTGAAACGTCAAACTCTCAGCTGAATTTGCACGTGTTTCTTGTTTCATTTCTCTTTTTGTGATATTTCACGATTAAAACCAGTTGTTTTCAGAACTATTAGTATTTCACTAACGCTGTGGTGTAGTGACTTCCTCTAGTGCTGTCTATAGTTAAAAAACGGAGGTTAGCCTTGTAAAATTTTACAATGCTCATAAAAAATAATAGAAAATAATGAAAGATTTTTTATGTATTTTATTATAAATATTACAAATTTAATTTATTTAGGTTTATGTGAGTAATTATACACATTTATAGTGCATTTTGATTCACTGGCGAAACTCATTTGACAACGTCTAGCTATAAATTGTTCTACCACCGCCAACTACCTTTGATTCCAAAATAGAGTCAATATTTTTTTGAAGAATAAAATAAATTAATAAAAAAAAGCTATGAAGGTGGAAATAAAATATTGTATGCGGCACGCGTGCAATTAATCTTTCCTGGGCTCACTTCATCGCTCGCCTCACAAATTTCCAGCTCGCCCTGTAAAGATTAACTTACACCGCTGGCCACGTAAATAAGTATTATCAGTTGATAGTTTCATGTGTACTTCTCACATATGTTAGTCAGGGAGGTATACAGGCTTGTCAGATATTTCTTCCTATCACCAGTAAAACTGGTTTACTTTCCTAATAAAATAAAATATTAAGGTGAACCCTCTCTATATGAAGAGTTAATTTTATTTTTTATACTTTGGGTTAACAATTGCCGTATTATTATATCGAAAACAGTTTAATAATATAAAATGTTGTTATACTGTTTTTGGTATTTTTGTTGTTGTAAAATTGGTACTTCTAATAACTGTACCCCACTTTAAATGTCAAATTGATAACTTCAAATATTTTTAAATGTTTCTTAATACAATTTATATTATTTCGGTGTATGACAACCGAGTGCACAAAACTAATTCAAAAGGATATTAAAATTTAATAAGTCATAAGATATAGATTTATAAATATTTTCATAATATTTTAAATGCATATTGACAGATAAATATAACCAACTTCATTCAACAGAGTTACCATATTTCACATTTATATATCCCTAGATTACAATCTGTTATTTTTGTAATTGAAAATTGTAAAATTTTTATTAGAAAGTGAAGCAAAGTATAAAAAGTAATATATGATACTCGTTTTATTCGACGCATTGTTCTATTCGGGTTTTTAAAGCCTCAAACAACTCATAGAACAATATACCGTCTATAAAACTCGTGTAATAATAAACAATATTATTATCAGGAAAGAACAATTTTTTCACATCAGACTTTTGTTTCAGGTTGAAGCTGACGTACTACAGTCTTTTATTGATGTTGTTACTACTTTTTTTTTTCTTATTTTTTTTTTGTTTTGACCTAATGAAATGTGCAGTGTCCTATTCGTATAAAGGGATCGTAGCGGTTTTTTCAATGTTTTATTTTTATTTGTATTTGTGATGGTAATAAATATCAATAATATTGTTGTGTTTTATTTTCCTTATAAATATCCATGAAACACCTGGAGACCCATGGACACGCTTGTAGAAAGTACATGTAATGCAAATTGTTTTGTAGCTTGTGATCTAGTAGAGATACAGCCTCGAAAGTAGGATATTTATAATCTGGAGGGTTAAAATATTGTATCAACAAACGTGGAACACCTGGAGACTCATGGACACGCTCACAATGAGTGCATGTAAAGTAAATTGCCTTCTAGCTTGGAATCTAGTAGACATACAGCCTCGAAGGTAGGATATTTATAATCTGGAGGGCTAGAACATTGTATAAACACACGTGGAACACCTGGAGACTCATGGACACGCTCACAGAGAGTACATGTAAAGTAAATTGCCTTGTAGCTTGTGACATAGTAGATATTAATACTAATTTTCATGAAAATACAACACAGGTTTTTAAAATTATACAACAATTTGTAAATTGTTTCACATGAAAAATATAAAAAATAACAATTCTTGTAACATCTACACGGTTAATAGTACAGACTTGGGACCTCAAAATTATTAATCCTCATAGTTTCTTTACCCTATCTACTAATTTTCATGAAAATAAAATACAGGCTTTTGAAATTATACAACAATTTGTAAATTGGAAACATGAAAAATATAAAAAATAAGTTTGGATGCTTGTAACTTCTACACGGTTAAAAGTACAGGCTTGAGACCTCAAAATTATTAATCCTCATAGTTTTTATTACCCTATCTACTTATTTTCAAGAAAATACAACACAGGCTTTTAAAATTATACAACAATTTGTAAATTGTTCCACATGAAAAATATAAAAAATAAGTTTGGCGCGTCAGTTACATTATGCGATATTTGTCTAGTAACGATACTGGAGATAAAAAAAAACAAGGCCCTTGGCCAAGGTTTATCACTTTATTATTATTATTTTCACCACAAGTTTGTGAATTTTCAGAAATAATTACTGAAAGTTTCATTACCACCCGAGTTTGAGTTTGAAAAAGTGCTTTCTTTTCGTTTGTAGACCCAACATTTTATGACGAGACGGCGGGATATTCTCAGGAAGAACATATAAGGTTGGGGCTTAGGGATTTTTGTTCTGCAATGTTTGCACTGTAAGTATTGTTGTTTTGGGGTTTGAAAACCAAGAGATTGGCAATAGACGCAAGAAAAACCAAATTAGGAACGTGTGAGAAAATTTGAATTTGGAGATGTGCCACTCCTTCACGGTTAAAGATACAACTTCGAGATTTTATAATTATTAATCCTCATAGTTCTTTTAATCCCTGTACAAATTTTTATGAAAATTCTTTGCATAGTTGGGAAATAAATAATAAATGCTGGTTTACGCGACACATTTAATTATTTTCTACTCCTGTATAAATAAATAAATCACCATTATTTCATCTTTTTTCGATTAATCCTAATTCACAACAGTAAATTACAATTACCAAAATTAACTGCGATTATAATTGCCATAATTAACGAGCGTGAATTATAATTGTTATAATTCACGAGTGTGAATTATAATTATCATAATTTACGAGCGTGAATTATAATAGCCATAATTTACGAGAGTGCATTATAATTATCATAATTCACGAGCGTGAATTATAGTGGCCATAATTCACGAGAGTGAGAATTTATTAACTAGTATTTGAGTAATCTTACTAAGTGACGAGAGGTAAAAAACGAACTAGTACTTTATAATGACTAAGTTTATTTATATTTAATAATAATACATGTTACTCAGTATGAGTTTTATTATTAGCATTTTCTTCATTTTCATCATCATCGGCCATAAGAACGTGCTGATTAGGAATACACATTTCAAAAAGTTTCCTGTATTTGTTGTAATATTTATCCATGTCGAAAATACTACCCTGTAACAAAATATAATTGTAACTTTACACTTTCTGTATCTCACTAAACCTTAAACAGTCTAATATTATTTTACACTTCGTACAACTGCTTAATCTTAATCACAAATAACAAGAATTTGCTTAAAACTTTATAAACAGTCAAAAATCATACATACCTCTGACTGATTTCCAAAAGATTGTTGATAGAAATCAAAAAATAATTTGTAGAAAAATGCAGCTTGAAACAGAATGAGATATCCAAAGAGTTTATTTACTGGACAGTCACTGTACAGTGTCCAAACAGTGTGGCTAAATACTAGTACAAACTGGCCCTAAAAATACAACAAACCATTATTGTTTATTAAAATTAAGTTAGGGATTTGGAAAGCACACGAAAAGTTAGATAAGTTTGAAGGGCTGCCACTCATACACGGTTAAAGATACAGCCTGGAGACATCAAAATTCTGAATCCTCACTCTTTTTATATCCTTTGTAGTAATTTTCGTTGAAATTGAATAAAGAGTTCGGAAGTAAAATATAAATGTCGGTCTGTTATTACGTGTCAAATTTGGAAAACTGTAGCTCTTGCACGGTTAAAGATACAGGCTCGAGACCTCAAAATTATTAATGCCCATAGTTTCTGTACGCTTTGTAGTAATTTTTGTTAAAATTGAATAACAGGTTTGGGACTAAAATATGAATGTCGGTCTGTGGTTAAGTGTCAAATTTAGAAAAGTAGATCTTACACGGTTAAAAATAAAGGCTCGAGACCTCCAAATCATTAATCCCCATAGTTTTTTACCCCTTGTAGTAATCTTTGTAAAAACCGAATAAAAGGTTTGGAAATAATTTGAGGAAAAATAAAATATGAACATGTCGGTCTGTGATGTTGGGTTTAAATTAAAAATTAATTTAGTTTAAAGAGCTGTAACTCCTACTCGGTTACAGATACGGTCTCGTGAGTTCTTAATCTCCATAGTTTCCTAATCCCTTGTAGTAATTTTTGTTAAAATTAAAACTAAATAAAAGGTTTGTAAATGACTTGAGAAAAACTAAAATTTGAACATGTCGGTCTGTGACCTCAAAATCCATAATTCTCCATAGTTTCTTTACCCCTTGTAGTAATTTTTGTTAAATGAATGAAAGGTTTGGAAATGACTTGAGAAAAACTAAAATGTGAATGTCGGTCTGTGAATACATGTCAAATTTGGAATACAGTAACTCATACACGGTTAAAGAATAAAGATACAATCTCGAGGCCTCAAAATTCTGAATTGTTATTGTTTTTACAATCTCTGTTCAAAAATGACGTTAAGAAAACTAAAATTTGAATATATCGGTCTGTGATTATAGATAGTAGATCCTAAACGATCAAAGATACATAATTAAGGGGTACGGTAATGGGGCATGTAACTATAATCGAGTTTCAATATATAAATCAGTCACATTTAAATATGTATATGAATTACTTATGCTTATAGCTTATGTTTCATTTTAAAAAGAACTCTGATGCATTACTATCAAATTTAAACCCCACATGTCACGTTCAAATAAACTTATGGTACCTATAATTAAAATCTATAATATTTGAGGATATATTTACCAGCTGTAAAATCGTGACATATTTTTTCCACCATAAGAACTTCTTATATTCAGGTCCCAAGGCAGCTATCATATAATATAAATACATAAAGGTATGTACAAAGAGGTTGACTACCCCTGCGAAATTATAATGGCCGGCGGGTTCCAGTTTCAGCCCTAACCAACAAATAAGGGGAACAAGGGCATGATGTACTACATGCAGTGTTGAAATATGGTTGTTTTTCTTCCTCAAAATGAAGAAAATCTGAAACAAATACTCCATTAGTTAAGTTGTATGTCTAAAATTGAGGAGGTGAATTAAGGAGGTTAGAAATGGATGTCAAGGAAAGTATTTAATGGGGTTTCTAAGAAAATCTGAAACAAATGCTGCATTATTTCAAGTTGTTTATTTAAAATTGAAGGGGTATGTTAAGGGGGTTGGAAATGGATGCAAAGAAAACTATTTAAATTAAAAGTAGGGGGAAAACTAAGACTATTGGTTAAAATCCGATGAAAATGTTTATACACGGTGAAAATGCGAAATTGGATACACCTTTTTTCTTTAAAATAATTATGGATATCGAAAACTTGTTTAAGTAAAGTTTTTAGTACTTTTAGTAAACTACATAAATTTGTAAAAAAATGTTTAATTAATATTAATATTCCCATATTTGTACATTTTTTAAATGCACTAATTAATAGAAAATAATTTTTGCAACCACATTCATTAAAGGGATTAGCCAGTACTCGGATTAGTTATACCTCTTGATAATAGCCTAAAATGTCAAACTAACTCCACTCTCAATTCATAATAGTTACATATTTATGTATTAAGGGCATAATCAAAAGATTATAGCGCGAGGGAATGGTTAAAGCTAGATGCGGAGCGGAGAACTTTAAATTTTCTGAGAAAAAATTTACTTCATTTTAGTTCCTGAATTGAACAAACTTTATATGTATCATTGATCTGTATACAAGGTGGCCCAGTGAAAATTATCAGCGCACTTTTTGGCCACTTCACATTAATTTTGCAAAAAACGCTCGAACACGCCAATTTTAGTATAAAGGGGGACACCTGAATGGATTAGTACCAATGGCATAACTTCAACCCTAAAGTGGGGGTGGACTGCACCTCAAAAATTTTAAATGGAAAAGGGTGTCAAACATGACACAGTTCGAAAGGACTTTCAAATCCCTTTCAAAAGTTTTTTTTATTTTTGAAATCCGATCATTAGTTCCAGAGATATATCGTTTAAAAAAAAATTATCAGGTATGCAAAACTACAATCAAGTAGGCTGAAACAAATGATAGAAACTCAAGTATCAGTTTATTAGGTGTTCAAAATGACTACCTGCAACTTCTATACAATAATAGAGATTTTGCTCAAAATTTTGGAGCTACGGTACGTTGCCGAAAATCTTCTAAGATTCGGGTGGCGTGGCATAAACTTTAGACTTCAAATAACCCTACAAAAAGAAATCTAACTTACAAATTACTTGTTTATTACAAACAACTTGTCGAAAAAATTGTTTATTTAGTTTCTGTCATTTGTTTAAGCCTACTTGATTGCAATTTTAAACACCTGATAATTTTTTTTAAACGATATATCTCTGGAACTAATGATCGGATTTAAAAAATAAAAAAACTGTTGGATAGAGAATTGAAAGGCCTTTCGAACTGTGTCATGTTTGACATCCTTTTCCATTTAAAATTTTTCAGGTGCAGTCCACCCCCATTTTCGGGTTGAAGTTATGCCATTAGTACTAATCCATTCAGGTGTCCCCCTTTATACTAAAATTGACGTGTTCGAGCGTTTTTTGCAAAATTAATGTTAAGTGGCCAAAAAGTGCGCTGATAATTTTCACTGGTCCAGCCTGTATACTTGTGGGTAGGGCATAGCATTTTTGGCGGCCATTTTCCTCTCCTCTCAATCTAATCCAATTGGCGCCAAATATCAATCAACTCATTACTATCTACAACCTTTCATTAATACAAATCAATTTTTCAATATTTTTATAAAAAGTACTTTCTAAAAAAATATTTAATTATAAAAATATTAGTGTGTTGTTTTTAAATTTACAAACTCAGAATTCTCCAAATAATGATGTTTATAATGTATAAATATAGTTTTCTAATTCGAAATTTTGTTGACAAATCGTCTCACAAGCTTCACATTTGTGTATTTTTAAACAATTATTTAACACGTACAAGTTTGAATGAGCCAGTATCATGGTATACATGGACGTCGACAAAGCTTGGAAAGCTGATACAGTTTCTTCCACTTTGGAGTATGTGAAATATAATAATTTCTTTTTGACAATTATTTTTATCAAAGTGATAAAATATTTGTTGCTTGTTTGAAATCGATTTGTGTATTTTTATATTTTTATTATTGTCTCCTTATTAAAAATATTGTAAGCGCGTTAATGATTGATAAACAGAGACACTCGAGCCCCGAAAAGATGTGACGAAACTTTCTCAATTTTTGTTATTTGTCTTACTGTCACTTATGTATATAACTATTCTGTTCTATGCTTCTAATATTATTTTTAATAACTTTTTTAAATAAAATCGTATTACATGGAACAGTAACGTTGTTAATCTTTTTATTTTATTACAGTAATTATTTTTTTCTGATTTTTAACGTTCTTCTCAATCTTCCACTGGACATCATAAAAATCAAATCATTTTGAACTGCAATAAATAAATACTTATATTTAAATACCACATTATAAAATAAAAAAATATCCTTAGTGTTTCTGTTTCATGTAATACGAATTTAATAAAAAAAATATTGATTATAACCATAATTGAATGAATTGTTTGCGCATGCGTGTAATCAAAGTATTAGAATTGTAGGTTGTGAAATATCAACACAAATCTTCCTGTGTCTCATTTAAAAATGCTGATAATCATGTACAAATATTGCTAATTCCAATAAACTAGTGTAGTTATGTTTAGAACTAAATAATGTAGTGAATTGTTTTTATGAATTGGGATTGCAGTTAGTTTGACATTTCAGGATGTAAATAAGTGGTATAACTAATCTGGATTACTAGCTTGTCCCTTTTCTGAATCTGAGTGGAAATGTTATTGATTGTGGTATTTTATTTATTTATTTTTGTTATTTCCTTTACATCTAAGATTTATGTATAATGTGTTAAAAATTTGCATTACTAGCGTCATTACTATTCGCAAACAGATTTTATTTGAATATAAATTACATTTTAAACCTAAAATAATTTAAATATATGTATAATTATAGAGAATGCAGACTTACACAGTTTTGTAATGTTAATTTATTATTTATAAATATAATTTATAAATAAAAGATACATGAAAACAATTTTGGTCCATATGAAAATAAATGTTCATGACGTCAAATTGATTATTTCAAAATTTAGGGGTCCGTAACTTTCTTTATTTCATTTTGGAATCATAAACATGTTTATATGCCCTCAAATGCGAGCATAATTTAGCTTTTATCGCCCGACGATCTATAAAGTTGCTAAGCAATAGTTACTCAAACACATAAAAATTGTGGTTAATGAATAAATGTCAAACAATATAATTTATTTTAATTTCGATTAAGTTAGTATTTAGCACTCACAAAACTATTTAAATACCTTTTCATATAAATCTTTTCAATTTTTAGAAACCAACTTGGTCTGTGCAGCCTCAAATTCCATTAATATTTCGCCAGAATAATCAGTTCGTGACATTCCATACAGGGTGTCATTTGTTTTAGCCTACTTGATGGCAATTTTGAACACCTGATAAACTTTGTTTTAGACGATATTTCTCTGGAACTAATGATCGGATTTGAAAAATAAAAAAACTGTTGAAAAGAGAATTGAAAGGCCTTTCGAACTGTGTCATGTTTGACACCCTTTTCCATTTAAAATTTTTGAGGTGCAGTCCACACCCATTTTAGGGTTGAAGTTATGCCATTGGTACTAATCCATTTAGGTGTCCCCCTTTACATTAAAATTGACGTGTTCGAGCGTTTTTTGCAAAATTGATGTTAAGTGGCCAAAAATTGCGCTGATAATTTTCGTTGGGCCACCCTGTATACAGTGTGTGCAACGAAATGCGGAACATAGGACTTTAACATGGGATTTCAAAACATTGCGGATACTCTCTCTCCTGATAGATTTAGAGCAAAACTACAAGAGCACAGTTGTTCAAAATTAAATTTTACCTCTTATAAGATAACAATTGATGCAATAACATGTCTACAGTACGAGATTCATTAAATATAAAATATAACATTTTTGTTCAAAATCAGACAGCCATGGAAATAAAAGAAAATATCTATGTGTCAGTTGAGACAGTTAATAACATATCATTATAGATAATTTTATATTTGTATAATATTGGTATATTATTTAAGAAAAAGGATCCAAATTCAACTTAAATAATTTTAAAATACAGACAATAAAAATTATAATCAGCGATACTTCTCAAAACTGACAGATAGATTTATTTTTTTTATTTCCATGGCTGTCTAATTTTTAACGAAAATATTAAATTTTATACAACATTGCAACATTTGTGATCTTATCTGACGTAGTATTTAATTTTAAACAACTTTTTACTCTTGTAGTTTTGTTCCAAATCTATTAGGAAAAAGTATATCTGCAATTTTTGAACTCCCATGTTAAAGTCCTATGTTCCGCATTTCATTACATACCTGTACATTTAACAATGACAGTGAAACTTTGATTATATTAAATTTGTTTAAAAAAACGCTCCTCGGCGAGCTTTAAACATTCCCTCGTGCTATAATCTTTTGATTATGCCCTTAATACAAAAATAACTATTATTACATAATAACATAAAAAAGATTTACGTCAACATGTCTGTTCCATGTAGTACGAAGTTAATAAAAAAATATTTAAAAAAATTGATATAAATAATATAATGTTAAGTGGCCAAAAATTGCGCTGATAATATTCATTTGGCCACCCTGTATAATCTTTTTTTTTTCAATGGCACGACATTCCTATGTGGAACAAGGCCTCAAGTACCTGAAGTACTTGTTTCGTGACATGTTTTACTTGCATTTTAGTGATGCAGGTTGTCAGCCTACAGTCTCTGCAAGGCCAGCACACACCGAGCCGTTGTGCGGCAACCCATCCAATTGGACAGGGCGGGCTATGTTGCTTATCTACACGATCAGTCAAGACACGCCACGACCACACAACCGTACTGGCTGACCCTGTATAATCTATAGTGTCAATTAATTTACACTAAAACTATAGTATATTTAAATTCTAGAGAATTTGAATCCCAAGGGTTTTGAAATGACGAAAGAAAAACCAAAATGGACTTACCGTGTCTGTGAATTCTACAAATCGACTTAGTACAAAAATCCAACACATTTTTATAGCCTAAAAATAAAATATTTTAATAAATATTTAAACATTGTATTTGTTAATAATTACAAATAAAGTTTCTTCATCTACTTTCGATGTATCTCGAACTTGGCACAAGACATTGAATTTCATTTTTTTAACAGCGTACATTGCCTGTAAAAGAGTACACAAAATTAAATCATTTAATATAATACAGGTGTCCGTTTTAAGAGCGTAACTATTGGGATTTGGAGAACCGTAAGAGATACGAAGTCGGTTAAATTGGGGCAAAGTTGCCGCATTAGTTACCCATTTTAATCATGTATTTGTTTTCCCCAAAACATGCAAAGCTCACTAGATATGAGCAAAATACTGATTTTGGCAAATTTACTTTTTGACATAACTTTCTTGTTTCAATTCATACAAGTTTCTAGTTTGCACATTCTACAGACACTTTTTTTACGGGGAATTGACAGCGGCCCTCAAAATTTTCTTTTAAAGTGTTTCCTAATTATGTACTTTCAAATTTAGATTAAAATATTCAAATAATAATGCATTTTAAACGCATGTCTTCTAATTTCAATTTGAAAATTGAGAAGAGATTAGAGTGCATTTTAAATACAAACAGTTATTGATATAAATATCTGGTTGTTAAAAAAAAAAATATATTTATTATATTTATTTCGTTTTATAAGGCCATTATCAGGAAATACTAATGAATATATTATACAGAAAATTTTTAGTATTTATACAAAGAAGGATAAAGGAAGAAACTAAGTAAAAGGGATTAAACCAGAGATTTGAATTAGACAAGTTGTCCATTCTTAAGATTTTTCTTTTCATTTGGATTTCCAGTTATTCTAAAAATTCCATTAGTAGTTATTTAAAATTTTCTTTAGAGGTACACAGTTAGTTTTGGACAAGTCATCAAAAAGTTATTTCTGGGCTTGCTGTTTTTAGTAGTGTGTGCATAAAATTGCAAATACGAATATGTGGAGATCCTGGGAATATAATTTTGTGGTCGTAGGTCATGCTGAAAACAACATTCGGAAGAAATAGTTCAACATCTAGCAGAAAATCAGTCGTCGACGTCGAAAAAACGGAGTCGCAAATATGTATCCTATGACGAGGAGAATATGATACGGCCCTGTTCTTACTTTTCAAGTGGTACCTTTGAGTTGGAATAATTTATAGCTACTGAACACAAAGCTTCCCACCCTTCCATAAAAGGTTGTAAAATCCCCATAAGTTAGATTCATATACAGTGTGTTCATCGAAATTCAGAACATAGGGATTTAATAATATTTTATACACCAAAATTTTAAGAATTAAATCCTGCATTTTTTGATATAAAAATTTATTATTTTGTACCCTTTGTTGTCGAAAAGACTTAATTAGAATATGTATTAAACAAGAATCCAGTAAGTGTAAATTTGAAAATAAGAATATCAGATAAGCTGTCATTATGACACTTTAGCGCATGTGTCAGTTTAATTTATTTTGTATTGAGTTCATAACTGTAATAGGACCATAAACCATAATCGAAATATGAAAAATTTATATTAAAAATGTAAAATATTTACTGTTTTATGAATAATAAAGCAACATTTTTAAAAAAAATATTTTTCAGTAAAGAGTTATAGCGAATTTAATATTCCGTTACGTCACGTACACCCAAAATGACTATTGGCCAGAAATTTGAAAGTTGGCATTCCCGCGAGAATGGTGAGAATACAAGAAAGATAGGTAGGTTAGGTTCGGCCAGGAGGCGTGTCTCTCAGCGCCATTGTTTTCTCAAACTTTTTTGTATAACACTCAAATATAAAATAAATACTATAAAATTGATAAAAGAATATAATTTTTATTTGTATTAGGTTAAATATTACCGAAGTATGATTTATAACATGGAAAATAATACTTTTATATTAAACACATTATAAAAATTGCTCTCATGCATGGAGGTAAGAAAATATGGAGGGAGCGTAAGCTGACAAAAGTGAAGCCAACTACCCCCCACTCCTTGTGGGACCAACTGTCATTGTGGCTTGTTCTGCTGTGGCGTGTTGTATTGTACTTCGTTTCGTTTTCTTCAAATATTTGTTTTTGTTTTGTTTAAATAATTTGTTTTTGCTAGTGAATTAAGTTTTTGTTAAATTGTGGACGTTTTGTTATAATTATTATTATTATAAGATTGTGTTAACGCACTATAATACGCGAAAGAAGAAAATTTTAATTTAGATATTTACAATTTAATTAGTACGAAAACGCGGGGTTATTTAATTTTTCCAAGTAGTGATGTTATAAAAGTCTGTTCAAAAAGTGAAATTTTATTAAGGAAAAAAAAATGCAAGAGGACGATGAAAAAATATTTAAAATAAAAAATATTGTACTACATATGTCAATAATTATTGTAAAACAGTTTTTAAACACAGAAATATTTTTCACGTTATTAAATCATTCTTTAGAACATGTATTTGTATGGAATATTTGAGAGTTAGAATGTATTTTCTAGGTAAAACTACACTTGATAAATCATTAAATGTAAGAACCTGGAATAACAAAATGACATTGTTTTCAGGGTATGAAAATTTTTTGTTGTACCCCCTACCATTTTATTTAAACAAAAATTATGTAACTTAGTCTTATAAATTGACCTACACCTATTCGAAGTATTTTTTTGTTTAATATTTTCAAATTGTTTTTAATATTTTTTTATAAGAAATATAATATATATATAATATAAATTTCTTATTGTAATAACAAGTAATGATATTTACATTTACACGTATTTTGTAATTCAAAAATACCGCGAAATCCCCACTCTTAGTGGGACCAAGACCCGTATGCGTCCGTCCCCACTAGGCTTCACTCCCCTCGCCCATAATACAGGTTTATGCTCCCTCCATATATTCTTACCTCCATGCTCTCATGAAACACCACGGTTTCACTGCCACTGAATGAGTGCACCTGACGTCACGATCGCATTCCAAAGTTTTAAAAATTCATATCTCGCTTATTATAAGGAATTTTCACATCGGATTTTCAACAATCGTCATAACTTCCAATGAAGTTTCATAAAATAAAAAAAAAATGGTTTATGGGCTCATTATTCATGATGATTATAAAAGTATCATATCTTACAGAAACTTGGGTTTTGAACTCAATTCAAAAATAAATCAGACTGACACATGCGCTAAAGTGTCATAATGGCAGCTTATCTAATATTATTATTTTCACA
Source organism: Stenolophus ochropezus (assembly GCA_035578165.1). Taxonomy (NCBI): domain Eukaryota; kingdom Metazoa; phylum Arthropoda; class Insecta; order Coleoptera; family Carabidae; genus Stenolophus; species Stenolophus ochropezus. The sequence goes on along the minus strand of JAQOWZ010000013.1, from coordinate 24,376,932 downwards.
TTTACACTTATTGGATTATTGTTTAAGAAATATTGAAATTAAGTTTATTCTACATCCGAGGACACAAAATAATAAATTTTATTACCAAAAAATGCAGGGTTTTATTCTTTAAATTCTAGGTGCCTATTCTGTAACTTTTCAACGATTTGAAGTGTTAAATTGATTGACGTCTCGTGTCAAATGTACAACGTTGTAATCTTAGGAGCTTTTGTATTTGAAAGTTTTAGTAAAATAATTTTTAAGTTGGCACTACTCCCTGGCACAACTGTCAAATTGTGCAAAATTGTGTTTATTGTCAATTGCGTACATTTGCATAATTTTAAGATTCTCTTTAGTAATTTTCACAAAATATCCACTCAAATTTCAAACAATACCGCCAAGCGCACAAACCAAACGTCATTATAATATTAGTGAAATGAATATAACACTACCCTTCGAGCTAGTAAATTGTTTACAAAATGAGTGACGTCATATTCCCTGTTGCACTCAAAAACCGCTAGATGGTAGTCAGATTATAACACTTTTGAACGCGTATCACTAGTGTTATAAGTTACAGAATAGGCATCTTAATGTATAAAACAGTGCTATAAAGTAAAATGGGAAGCAACGCGCATTAAATAGTATATTAGCCATATAAAAAATCTGATATTATTTGTTAAATATTCAGTTAGGTGTGGGTAGTTCATATATAGCTTAAGAGATGGCACCACAGTAGAACTTAAATGTCAAAATAACTATTCAAATTGTATTTATTATGCTTTTATAATCATTTATATTGATATTTATAATATAAAATATATTATTAATAAATTAACAGTTTATTAAAATGTTATGTGTTAAATTATATGCTCTATTTATTACAGAAAAGTGTAGCGTGTAATATAACGTTTCATATTACACTTGTGTAATATGAGTAGTATCACACGTATAATGTACCCATATTTCAATAGTTGTAGATAAAAACTGTTTTCCCATGTTAAATCCCTATATTCTGAATTTCGATGAACACACTGTATATCTCCTTCTACTATATTAATTTACTTACAACAATGAAAGCTGCGATACTGAATATTGTTTGCATTCCATTGTAAGCCACTATGACATATTTCAAATCCATAGCTTTTCTGTTTTGCATCATCCTAGGTCCAATTATTTTCACAAAAACTAAATAGGCAAAAACTAGTAGAAGAGGTATCTTTGGAGAATCCATTAATAGTAAATGATTCACTCTAGGATCTAAAAAATACAAAAGTTATCTGTAAGACAGTTTAATTAGTTATTTACATAACAAGCGTGAAAAGTGATAAATAGCAAGCGTGTGTAGAGATTGAAGGATTTAATACACGAGCGTTGCTATGCACTTTCAAGCGAGTTATGTACACTATTTTTCAGACGACCACAAAATATAATAAAAACAGGGTTTATACAAATGTGTCAATGTCAAACACAACTCACGAAAGCATTGACGTTTGGGTTTGAGGTTAAGTATCACTAGTTAACCGGAAACTGATTTGAAAGTCTAGTACGTATTATTCGAACAATTAATAAAACTATCAGTACATTTTGACTCTTTATTTTTGTTATTAATTCACTACTAATTTTAAAATCGTAGTTTTAAGCAAATTTTCATTAATTTTGTTACATTTCATTATCAAAGTTCCATCTATTGACCACTAATCGTCATATCCTGTTATATAACACGCTAGTGTAACATGGTCGCTTGGCGGCTGTGTATTTTTGTAAATTTTTGTTAGTGTAGTACTCCAAATGTTAAGGAATGGACAGATTTATGGTGAAGGACGCACATTTTTTGCGTCCTCAAGCTTGTTTTCAAAAGACATAACTGTCCGTTTCCGTAAGTGATGCCCTCGGTGGACATCAATAGTTGGGTCATTTTCAGCATAGTTCGTACTTAGGGGATGAGAAGAGCCGGATAAACATAGGTTGAGAACTTCTGGATTTTTACTATTAAATAGTGTTTAGAAGTTCGAAATCTCTCTCTCTTGTTGTACTCGTCGATTGTTGTGGATGTCTTGACTGAATGTCAGACATACCTTGGTATTTCTTAGTGAAATAACCAATTAGTTGTTTTACTGTGTGTAAAGGCTCTCTCATCGTGGTGTAAATTTGTAAGTAGTTTTTATTATATTCTGTGTGGATTATTATTGATTTGTAGATCGATGTAAAAAGGTTTTCAAAATTGTTTGTAAATAGAAAAGTAAGAATTTAGAGTTTATATAGAATCAAGTTACGCGTTGTAGTTTATTTGAATTATATAAATGATTTGATCGCGGTTGATTATTAAAATTTATATAATTTTGTTATTGTTGGAATATCGTGTTTGATTCAGCCCATCCTATTCCAACCCCTGACTTTGTGACGTGGTAGCACAACGCGTAGGTAAAATTCTAAACTCTATTGTTCTAATATTATTTTCCTGCACCAATTTGACCATATAATAAACCGCGTCTGTTATCATTATTATCATTCCCCTTGTCTGCTTCTATCACGGCAGACTTTTAAATAAATAAATAAAGTGATAGTGGTGGCAGCGACTATCGTTACCCTTGTCTTGTATAAAAGTTGTTCATTAATATAATTCGTGGATTACTTTTGAGGCAAGTAAAACTCATAAATTAAAACCCTTTTATGTCAGGTACTAGATTTCGTCTTAGACCCCCCGTACTTGTTACAGATTTGGTGGCAAAGCGCTGGGATCTAAATATTTTCTAAAACTAAACCCACTCAAACCAGTAAAGTCTTTGATTGTGGTCAAATTTGAATAACTCTAATAATTTACTTTGTGTTGTTACGAGTGCAGGTAGTTTTTGTGTCAGTAAAAGCGGGAAAAGTCTCTAACGGTATTTTTTTGTGTATGTTCACCCTCGTAGTGTCGTTAACCCTGAAGCAGGTACTCGAAAAGAAAATTTGTTACAGAGATAATAAAATAGTTTTTGTAATTATTACGCGTTTATTGAAATAAATTAATTTAAATATGGCATTAAAATTAGAAACGGTTAGTAGTTTAGCTGGAGTGGTAAATAAAATTCCAGAATTTAGCGGCAATTTAGATATTAGCGTAGAAGAATTTATTGATAAAGTCGAGTTATTTTTTAAAATTAGTAAACAACCGGAGAACAGACAAGTAGCTATTGCAAAATTATGTTTGGGTAAAGAAGTTTTAGAATTCGTCAGAAATAATAGTATAATTAAAAATACAAATGATTGGTCAATTTTCAAAAAGGAATTGTTAAATAGATATTTACAGAAATCACATTTTCTTACAGTAGAAAAAGAATTTGTAAATTGTTGTCAATTAGAGACAGAAAGTGTAATTGAATATGAAATAAAATTAAGATCATTAGCTCATAAATTAGTAAATAGTGAAGATCCGACAGAAAATGAATTTAATAGTAAATATGTAGAGAAACGGTTATATAATCAGTTTTTAATAGGTCTGTTACCGCGGTTGCAACGCGATGTTATATTAAAAGATCCGAAAACATTAGTAGAAGCGATAGAAATAGCCAAAAGAGTAGAGACTGTAGAGAAACTAATGCAGAGTAGCTCAAGTTTAGGTCTTAAACCAATATGTCATAAAAATTTAGAAAATTCCCCAGAAAAAGGTGACCTGAGTGTTTTAAGTAAAAATAATGAATATAGTAGAGTAAATGAATTAATAAATAAAGTAACGGAACTTCTGCGTGAAGCCGGGCAAAATAAATCTACTTGTAAATACGCAATTAGTAATAGCGAAGATTCGGGTGTAGAAAGTGAAGAGGAGACAATAGGACATATATCATTTAAAAATAGGTATAATAGTAAATTGTGCTTCCATTGTCAGAGATTTGGGCATATTTCAAAATTTTGTAAACAAGCAAAAATAAATTAAAATACAAAATTTGTTACAATTGTCGCGAATATGGGCATATCGCTAGTAGTTGTTCACTTAGTGTGAAAAGTAAAATTAGAGAAAACAGTACACACGAGAGAGATGCTAAACAACAGTGCGAGAGAAATATCCCAGAACATACGGTCAGTGATGATAGTATGCGCGGGAAAAATAAGGCGCGAACGACCGTATGGACGAGAAGGCTTCATCAGGGAGAAGATGACCGGCAAAAGCTTAGTTCAGGGGCTGAGCTGAGCAACGCAGATGCTGGACGAGCCGACACCGCAAAACGTATTCGGAAGAATGTGCGTTTTGTTGGTGTGGAGGAACCCGAAGACTTGGATGCGATTTCTGTGGTGAAATCAGAGGAAGAAGACCAGCACGCACACGACATCTTTGTGAACCGTGACAAGACGGTAGGTATGTGCACTGGTAATAAATATTACAAGGGTTTTGGTTCTGGGATAGGTAGCAACAAAAGACGCAACGAATATCGAGAGAAGCGAGCTGAAGTACCTGAAGACGTCAGGAAGGGCAAGCCGACACCATCCAAGAAGGAAGTGGAACAATGGCGGCCGAAATCGCAACCAGCAGGTATCCTAGCGGACTTCAAGAGAGCAGAGCTAGTCGAGTGGTGGAGGAACAGTAAGGTTTAGGCGCGAACTTCGTGCAACGAAAAGCGTCGAGGAATAAAATTCCAGGTAGCTCTTTAAATATATACATTGTGCGAATGAGTAAAATTAAGAAATTAAATTGAGGAAAAGTAGAGTAATAAAGTAGAGTTCTTTGTGATTTCGAAAATTAAATGTAAGTTGTAAGAATGGTTGAAATCGATTACTTAGTGTTTCGATAAATCAAAATTATTATAAATATATTGTGAACTTGTGCTGGAATGAAAGTACTGAGTCTGAGTGTACTCTTGAGTAGCGTTACTTGTTGGGACACATATCTGCCGGAGACATTTTGTTACAGTTGTTCTTTGTGAACACTCCTATGCTGCTGGATGGCGGATGCGTGGACGCGGGAAGGCTGGCGTCACCGCCAGGTCGAGTCACGACAGGCTAGGAGTTGAGGTGGAGTTCCAACAAGATTCCCATTGGACACTGGATATTCCAACTCAAAGACGCGGATTCATCGTCCAGCGCGGAAGTTAATAAATTATATTTCCTTCAGAAATGTAATTTATTTTAAGGGGAAAGGGAAAGTTGTAACACGGTCGCTTGGCGGCTGTGTATTTTTGTAAATTTTTGTTAGTGTAGTACTCCAAATGTTAAGGAATGGACAGATTTATGGTGAAGGACGCACATTTTTTGCGTCCTCAAGCTTGTTTTCAAAAGACATAACTGTCCGTTTCCGTAAGTGATGCCCTCGGTGGACATCAATAGTTGGGTCATTTTCAGCATAGTTCGTACTTAGGGGATGAGAAGAGCCGGATAAACATAGGTTGAGAACTTCTGGATTTTTACTATTAAATAGTGTTTAGAAGTTCGAAATCTCTCTCTCTTGTTGTACTCGTCGATTGTTGTGGATGTCTTGACTGAATGTCAGACATACCTTGGTATTTCTTAGTGAAATAACCAATTAGTTGTTTTACTGTGTGTAAAGGCTCTCTCATCGTGGTGTAAATTTGTAAGTAGTTTTTATTATATTCTGTGTGGATTATTATTGATTTGTAGATCGATGTAAAAAGGTTTTCAAAATTGTTTGTAAATAGAAAAGTAAGAATTTAGAGTTTATATAGAATCAAGTTACGCGTTGTAGTTTATTTGAATTATATAAATGATTTGATCGCGGTTGATTATTAAAATTTATATAATTTTGTTATTGTTGGAATATCGTGTTTGATTCAGCCCATCCTATTCCAACCCCTGACTTTGTGACGTGGTAGCACAACGCGTAGGTAAAATTCTAAACTCTATTGTTCTAATATTATTTTCCTGCACCAATTTGACCATATAATAAACCGCGTCTGTTATCATTATTATCATTCCCCTTGTCTGCTTCTATCACGGCAGACTTTTAAATAAATAAATAAAGTGATAGTGGTGGCAGCGACTATCGTTACCCTTGTCTTGTATAAAAGTTGTTCATTAATATAATTCGTGGATTACTTTTGAGGCAAGTAAAACTCATAAATTAAAACCCTTTTATGTCAGGTACTAGATTTCGTCTTAGACCCCCCGTACTTGTTACACTAGTGTGTTATTATAACACACGCCGTGTGCTATGTTACATTTTCTGGTGTTAATTACAGTGTAAATATGGATACTTTCATATGTGGTCGTCTGAAATAGTATATTATTAGCAACCGAAGGATTTAAGGCACTGGTCAATAGTGCTCTCAACCGTATTAAATACAGAGTGTTCATTTTAAGTGGTACACTATTACTATCTCGGGAACTATAAGAGCTACAAGGTCGGTTAAATTTGTAAACAATTTTTATTTTATAACACTACTTTAATGAGGGAAACCATTTTTTTTCGATCAGTGGTTCTCAGAATACGAGGTACAACTTTCTTATTTTAAATGGGAACCTACTTTTTGTATTTGTTTATTCGATTCAGTATACATAATACCCTTTCATAACAAAATTTTTGAGAAAAATGCAATATTATGTATAATGTATATATAAATTATGTTATTGTCTTTATACATATTTTATCTTTGCTTCTTTGTATTTTGTCTTTGTTTAAATGATAATTATTCACAACTTGAAGAAAATTATTAAAATTTTTGCTATTATTTCTGCATTTGATTTATTTGTTTTTTCCCATAGCACTCTTTGAATAGTCATATTTAAATAAAAATGAAACATTCTATCTAAATTTTTTTATGTAAGAGTATTATATGTTATGGATATCGTTGCATTCAAAAAAAAATACTGAATCGAATAAGCAAATAAAAAAGGTAGGTTCCCATTTAAAATAAAAAAGTTGTACCCCGTATTTTGAGAACCACTGGTCGAAAAAAATTTGTTTTCCTCATTAAAATAGTCTTATAAAATAGAAAATGTTTGCTAATTTAACCGACCTCGTAACTCTTATAGTTCCCGAGATAGTAATAGTGTACCACTTAAAATGAACACCTGTATACTCAAACCAACTAGTCTCTGTAGACACATCTTTACGTTTTGTTTTTGAAATATATAAACCACCCTGAAACCTTTTGGAACTCAGTAATTGTTTCAGATAAACCAAAATAAAACTTTTTAGATCAGATGGACGAATTATTGTATGGAAAAGAATGAAAAAATGAAAACAAAAAAAATATGCCCAACAGTGAAATATGGAGGAGGTTCTGTGCTTGTAAGGGGCTGTATGAGTGCAGAAGGGATGGGAAACTTCATTTTTATTAACGGAAAAGTGGATTATTTGAATATTTTAAAAGAGAATTTAGAAAAATGTGCTGAAAAATTGGGTTTAAGGGATTCTTATATCTTTCAACAAGAGACCCCAAACATACTACACGTAAACTGCTAGAATAGTTATTGTACAATTTTAGACAACAATTAAAAAAGTCTCCACAGTCTCCAGATATGAATCCCATTCAACATCTCTGCGATTTATTTAAAAAATGTGTAAAACAAAACACCCAAAAAATATGAAAGTACTACTACATTTATGGTAGAAGAATGGGGTAAAATTGACTTCCAAACTCTAAGAAAATTAGTGGGAAGTATGACAAACCGTTTAAAGCAAGTAATTCTAATGAATGGCGGTTCAAAAGATCATTGATTCTATGTAATTTACAGGTGTACGGAGACTAAATTGGCGTACTTAGTTGTTATAATAAATATAATACTTTTTTCTCGCTTTCATTACGAAAAATTTAAGGAGTCACTACATTATTTTATTTATTAATACAGTAAGTTATAATATAAAATTTATTTCGTGTACATATATTCAATAAAAAACTTTAAAAGAATAGGAAACATTTACAAAAGAAGAAATTAATATTTTGTATTTATATAAAATTAATTGCAACAATAAAATACCTAATTTTTTTAATGTAACAGTCATTCCAAAAGACTTTTTGACATATAACCTCGAATTAAAATTTTTAATTCTGGTATTAATGATAATTTGTATTATAAATTTAAGCGAAAATTTAAATTATATTTGCATTTATATGTATTTTTAATACTAATTAAAATTATCATATAATTTAAAGTTAAATTTAATCGGTACACATGACGTCGTATGCCTGCACCGGTAAAATCCACAGCTGTTCATATCATCCTGCTTTTCATATTTACCGTCATTGTTAACCTCAAATGAAGTACACAATTTTGTCTACATACCATGGACACAGAATAGTTATATACAGAAGCGAGAGTAAGACAGACAAACGAAAATTAGAGAGAGATGAGGAAAGCCAACAAATTTAAAGGGCTCATTGTTTCAAATCGGAAAGTTTCCTCACATCTTCTTGCCTCGACACTCTCTCTTTATCAATCATTAACGCGCCTACAACATTGTCAATAACGAGACAATCATAAAAATATAAAAATACACAAATCTATTTCAAACAAGCAATAAATATGTTATCACTTTGATAAAAATTATGAAAAATAATTATCAAAAAAAAATTATTATATTTCACATACTCCAAAGTGGAAGAAGATGTATCAGCTTTCCACGCTTTGTCGCCGTCCATGTATACGATGAAACTGGCTCATTTAAAGTTGAACTTGTTAAATAATTGTTTAAAAATTAAAAATGTGAAGCTTGTGAGACGATTTGTCAACAAAATTTCGAATAGAAAACAATACATATATTTATACATTATAAAAATCATAATTTAGAAAATTTTGAATTTGTAAATTTTAAAACAACACACGAATATTTTTATAATTACATATTTTGTTTAGAAAATACCTATTATATAAATATTGAAAAATTGATTTGTGTTAATTAAAGGTGTAGGATATTGCTTATACGAGTTAGTAAAAAAATTGGTTTTCAACTCGTGAAATTCTTCACTAGATTATTAAGAAAATTATATGTAAGACACAGAATATTTTATGCTGTGAAATAAGTAATATGAATTTTTAATCTAATCAAAAAGAAAGAAAAAGAAAATTGTGCTTATTGATGAACTTGCAAAATACAGACATTTTGTTTAATAATAATGTTAACAAAATATAATTATGTACCTATTTATTTCATCTAATTTGCTTTTATTATACTGATAAATTTATAATTTCAGTATTTTTACATTCTAAAAATTATTTTATCATTCAAACAAAAATTTTAATGTGGAGCGTAAATCAGCCAACAAATTTAAAGGTTCACACAATGCTCCAAGGTCATAGAACTGACTAAGGAAACACAGAGTGTTTGAGAAAAAACAATTTGTCGTGTCAAAAACACGAATGGAACAATACGTCATATAAAACGAGGATAATATATTATTATTTATAGATACTTTGCTTCACTTATTTAATAAAAATCTTAAAATTTTCTTTAAAAAGGAGCGGATTGTAATCTAGGGATATATAAATGTGAAATATGGTAACTCTGTTAATAAAGTTGGGCACATTTATCTGTCAATTTATTTAAAATATTACGAAAATATTTATAAATCTATACCTTATGAGTTATGACATTTTAATATCCTTTTAAATTAGTTTTGTTTATTCGGTTTTGCTACTCAGAAATAATATAAATTGTATTAAAAAATATTTGAGGTTATCAATTTGACATTTACAGTGGGATGCAGTTGTTAGAACAGAAGTACCAAATTTACAACAACAAAAATACCAAAAACAGTTTAACAGTATTTTATATTATTAAACTATTTTTGATATAATAATAGGGTAATTGTTAACGCAAAGTATAAAAAAACATTGTCGCGTTAATTGAAAAATATATAGATATCAGATTCGACAGAGCCATCTCGTTCAAGATTCCATCAACTACTTTACGGAATTAAACAGACAAAAATATCAGATAAATAAACATGTTTTACATATTTACTGAATTTTTTGGTATCTATTAAAATGGGTTTTTCAATAATTCATTGGTATATTTTAAAATAGAACTAATTGGTATTATTAATTATTTGACGTTTGTTCTTTTTTTATATTATTTGACAGAAACGATTGATATTAACCCAAATGTAACCAGACACACAGTTATGTAGGTAAAACAAATTTTCTCATAAGCTTGCCTATCTATATATTTTTTAATCAACGCTTCTGTATATAACTATTCTGTGCCATGGATACGAAAAAACAATTTCTCATGTTAAATTAAGATTAATAATAGTGGGTGTCTAGGCTAGTAGTGAAAAAAATTATTAGACACAGTTAGGCTAGTTTGAAACATGTACAAGTATTGGAAACTTTTTTTTAAGATTGCTCAGTTATCTTAATTTAATCCTAGACATCTTCAAACTGTTTTAATTTAATCCAAAGCCCTTCGAAATTATTTTAAAACTTGCACAACTTTTTTAACTCAATAAGATACAGCTTGGGTGGTTATCAGTGAGTTATACTAAAGTCTGTATTAAGACTTGTATTAGCTAAAACACTGTTTTACCTTCAAACATACTTTAATACAAGCCTCATTCATAGCTACCGAATAACCTTGTTTAACTTAAAACACGCGTATTCAAATAATATTCTTGACAACTCTGTATTATCATATGTCAAATGGAATTGAATTTTTGATTTGAGAATTGTGTGGTTATTACCTACGTGATACATTTAGTTTTAATCATATAAAATACCAGGAAAGAGGAATAAAGAGTCCAATTATTCATTATTTTAAAAATATAAAATAACAATCCATTTTTAAAACCAAATAGTGACTGAAAAATGCATATTTTGACGTTTGTTCTTCGAGCGAATGACAATTTACATGTGCTCCGTGAAGAATCTTATAAAGAAATACATAAAACAAGTTGCTTGAAATCATGTTTAACAAATTTACGTCTAAGTATGATATAAATATTTATATTTATATAAATTATTCATTAATTATCACTGACAGATGTAGTATGTGTTGATTATCAGTCTGGGATTAATCTAATGTTATTTAAATGAATTGAAGCTCTCTGTACTCCTATAGTAAATACATCATAAAAGGAGAAAATATAATGCATCCTTGCATACAACCAAAATAATATTCATGAATGGATTATTTATGCAATAAAACCAATTTAAAACCGACCTAAAATGTATTCTTAAATATTTTTATATTGTTACAACATACCCTTCTTTGTCTTTTAACTCTAATAACTTGTTGAACACGTTTAATTTGTTCAATTTTGCACAATGCATAAACCTTTTTTCAAGAAATTATTTCAAATGATAAAATATAAAATTTATCTGTGAGATCTGTCTGTGAAAACCTTAAAACAAGGTATAAAACAGCCCCAGCCCTGTTTTAAAATAGTGTATTAATTACCATAGCAATAAATACAAGTGTATCAAAATAACTGTCAAAAACAGCTTAAAACAAGCCACTGAATAGAATATTTAATACAAGTCTTAATATAGACCTTAAAACACACTAATACAACCCACTGAATACAGTCCCTCAAAAGTATTTTATATATTTATATAGAGTGACCATTCGTACTGATTTTGTCCGTACAGTACGAATTTTCAGACCCTTGTACTGATAAACAAATTGTAACATATTTTGTACTGATTTTTTACATACAGTACTGAATGTACTGATTTTCGATATTTTATAATTATTTTTGTTAGATGTTTAAACATTTTCATATTTTTCCATTTGTTTTTAAAGCTAAAGTAGAAAAAGCAAAAACAATATATTAAAAGTTATATTTGGATTTATAAATGTTTTGTTTGAGAATAATAAAAGCCTCGAAGAAAACAAATTTAAAGGAAGTAAAACAGTGTTTGCTAAAACACTGCTTAAATACAACAGAAGAATTTTTAAACATTAATCATCGCATAGGGCACCAAATTTCATTTTACTTTTATCACTTTTTACCTCCCGCCTATCAATATATAGATAAGGGAGGTATTGTTTTTGGTCAAATTTCTCGAGTGTGAGTTTTCAACATATGAGTCCGAATCAGAGTCTCTAGAATACAATTTTATTATTTTTACCGTAATGTCTGTATGTCCGTGTATGTGTGTGTGTCTGTGTTTTTCGTCCACGATAACTCCAATACGATACATGTAAAAAATATAAAATTTGGTATTTAAGAGTTATATTTTAATATGATGAGCTGATTAGATTTTGACTACAATTGGTTAACCGGAAGTAGTACTTTACTTAAAGCTTTAAACCGTTTTTCATAAAAAATACCCCTGAATACCACATTTTCGCAAATTTAATTACTATAAATATAAAGATTTTTCTACAGATCTGCGTAATTACGTTTATATATAACTTCTAGCTAGATAGAAAAAACTATATAAATTATAATTATTTTACATATCGTTTAGGCTTAGGAATTTCGATAAAACAGAGTTATTCATATGATCACAATATTAAACATATGATGTCAAATTTGATGTAAGTATGTGTAAAAGATAAAATAATAAAAATGAAGTAATTTTATTGTAAAATTTAAAAAGATGGACGAAATATATTAGGAACGTATTTGCATGCGTGAATCAAAGTAAGTTTTAGTAACTGCAAAATAGCTGTCATATTGGTCATTCAAATTTTATGAAGAAAATTTTAGGTATGAAATGAATTTAAAATATTCTGAACTGCAATAACAAACTAATTTTAAAACTACAAATTAAATGTATTGAAAAACTTATTTAGAATATATTACTACAGTGGCGGGAGGTATTGTGTTGGACACATCAGATTTTTTTAAATATTATATTAATGCCCAGTTGCACCAAAAAAGCTTAAATTTTAAGCGACACAAACAACAAATGCTAATCGAAATTTTGACAGCAATGTTAAATAGTTCATTTGCCATTTTATTCCGATGTGATATTGTTCATTCAAGGGATGCTTAAAATTTAAGTACTACCGGTGCAACCGGCCATTAATGACTCGCTATAAACATTTCAATGTAATATAGTGAATAAGTATCTATATTTATAACACATACCTTCATATTTGACAATATATTCATCATAAAAGTAGTTTAGAATATCCATTTTTGCATGGAACCTAAAATATGTTTTTAATACTAAAAAACTTCTTTGCTTTAAACTGTTTCAAGCGATCTTACACTTGTGTTGCAAGCACTGTGCGACTAAAATAACAAGTTCACAAGGAAAAGAATCACACGGATAGGAATATATTAATATACCGTTTAGAATGAATTTACAACCTTTCAATAATTCATTTGATGATAATTGGAATTAATATTTACATATTTCGAGTCATACAATATAGGGAATACTTGTACAATGGTTAACCACTTTAAATTCATTTTAAATTTATTCAAATGTCCGTACATTTGGCTTTTGTATGCCAAATTTATTTGAAACGGATTTATTATGATTATAATGTTTCCTATTTGTGTATACAGGGTGATTCAGTAGGAGTGTGCCAAAATAATAGTATATTATTTAACAAGCATAATATGTAGGCTATATTACACGAGGATGTAATTAAAAATACGAGCGGCAGCGAGTATATTTAATCATCCGCGTGTAATGTAGCCATATTATGCGAGTCAAATACTATAAAAAAAAAAAACTGAAATAAATTGTGAAAAGAATATGTCAACCGCCGGGATTTGAACCCGAGACCTACATCTTGCCGGGATGTTGCTCTAACAACTGAGCCTCGGCTCACTTGGCTGTTCTATCACGTCGGTTGACATATTCTCTCACGGCATTACTGCTAAGAAGTCTTTCTAGGACTTTACTAGTCACATGTTAGATGTGAGGTTAAATACCACTTCATTTAAACATCTGGTGACGCGTTATATTTTAAATCAGACCGATATCTCGGACATTTTTCAAATAAGAACTGATTTAACAGTCGTAGTCAAACTGAAATAAATTGTGAAAAGAATCCCGGCGGTTGACATATTCTTTTCACAATTTATTTCAGTTTGACTACGACTGTTAAATCAGTTCTTTTTTCAAATACTATACTTTATCTACAACTAACAGGCATATAAAAAATCTGGTATTATTTATTAAATATTCAGTTAGCTGTAAGTAGTTCATATATAGCTTAACAGATGGCGCCACAGTAGCACTTAAATGTCAAAATAACTATTCAAGTTGTATTTATTATAGTTTTATAATCATTTATATTGATATTTATAATAAAAAATATATTATTAATAAACTAACAGTTTATTAAAATGTTATGTGTTAAATTATATGTCCTATTTATTACAGAAAAGTGTAGCGTGTATCATGACATTTCATATTACACTTGTGTAATATGAGTAGTATATTATATGTAGTATCACATGTATAATGTACCCATATTTCAATAGTTGTAGATAATAGTATATTATTTAACAAGCATAATATGTAGGCTATATTACACGAGGATGTAATTAAAAATACGAGCGGTAGCGAGTATTTTTAATCATCCGCGTGTAATGTAGCCATATTATGCGAGTCAAATACTATACTTTATCTACAACTATCAGGCATATAAAAAATCTGATAATTATTTGTTAAATATTCAGTTAACTGTGAGTAGTTCATGTATAGCTTAACAGATGGCGCCACAGTAGCATTAAATGTCAAAATAACTTTTCAAATTGTATTTATTATACTTTTATAAGCATATATATTGATATTTATAATAAAAAATATGTTATTAATAAATTAACAGTTTAATAAAATATTATGTGTTAAATTATATGCCCTATTTATTACAGAAAAATGTAGCGTGTATCATGACATTTCATATTACACTTGTGTAATATGAGTAGTATATTATATGTAGTATCACACGTATAATGTACCCATAATTCAATAGTTGTAGATAAAACAATATATTGGGGAAGTACGTGGGTAGATTTGGTGTGAAGTTATCCACGTGTAGATGCCAGATCCCAAATCTTGTATCTTGCATTGTAAGGCTTTTGTGTGCCATTTTAGCAACACTACATTATTCAATAAGTCAGTTTGGAAGTTAAAACATTATATTTGACGTTTGAAACGAAGTGAAGTTGGGTAACAACCTTGATACGTCACTGGTGAAGGGGAGAAGTGGGGGAATTCAGTCGCATTTTCAAAGATATCATTTTTAATAGCAGTTTTTTTCATTATTAAAAGCCAATTTGGGAAAAAATAAATAATACTGGTCTAATATTTTTCATTATTCTGTTGATAAAATGTAACACTTTCGTTAGAACTCAGACAGCTATGGAAATAAAATAACGTTATTATAAAGTTTAATTAAAAAATCTAATGTGTCCAACACATTACCTCCCGCCACTGTAGTAATATATTCTATATGTTCAGTACATTCAATTTGTAGTTTTAAAATTAGTTTGTTATTGCAGTTCAGAATATTTTTAATTCATTTCATACCTAAAATTTCCTTCAGAAAATTTGTATGACCATAACAACAGCTATTTTTGGCGTTACTAAAACCGGAACCGAATTTATCTTGATTCACGCATGCAAATATATTCCTTATATATTTCTTCCACTTTTTTAATTTTACAATAAAATTACTTCATATTTACTTATTTTATCTTTTAAACATACATCAAATTTGACATTATATGTCAAATTTTGTGAACATATGAATAACTCATCTGTTTTATTGAAATTCCTCAGCCTAAACGATATGCAAAATTGTTATAATTTATACATTTATTTAACTAATTATAAAACTGCAAATTGAATGTACTGAAAAACTTATATAGAATATATATTACTTTAGTGGCGGGAGGTAATGTGTTAGACATGTTTATATCCACAATTTTTTCTGTTTTATTTTTTGTAATAATGTAAATAAGCTGAATAATAATTATTAACAAATTTTGTTTGGTTTTTTTCCTTATTTTTTTCGTATTCCCAGTTTAACTTGATTATTTCGTAATTTTTAATCTAATATATTGGATACTTGATTTTTTATAAAAATTAAAATATCTCAAAACTACAGCGTTTATCAAGTTTTATCAATAGTACCTTTTTGTATATTTTAGTATTATATGTCATATTTTATAGGCAAAAATTAAAAAATATTAATAGTTCAAAAACTAACAATAAAAAATCTTCACGACTTCCCCACATGAGACGCCTCTGATTGAGATACAAAAACAAAAGAAAATATAAATATGCATCTAAATAAGTAATATTCTCATACCAAGTTTCAAAAATTTAATGCAACTAGTAGCAGAGTTATTAATAAAAATGTGTCTGATGAGATGTCCTTTCAAAGGGCTGTAACTCTGTAAGGAAAAGTTTTCGGACATAACTTATATAACATTTTTTACTTAAAATGACTCCCCCAATATGTGGTTTTAATTTGGCACACTCGTGCTGAATGTACGGACGTGCGCATGGTAATTCGCAATGTGGTCCAACTACTTGGCCTCCACGTTCATCAGACTTGAATCCGCTTGATTTTTATTTTTGGGGTCATTTAAAGCGCTTAGTTTATTAGACACCCATTAATAACGTACAGGATTTGCGGCAAAGAATCATAGACTGTTGCAATAGTATAAGACTAAAACAAGGAATATTCGGACGGGTTCGACAATCCATGAGAAAACGTCTAGAATGTTGCATGCAAGTTCAAGGAGGACATTACGAACAACTATTGTAATTTTGAGAGTAAAAAAGATTACTAAAAATAAAATAAAAAATTCAAACAAAAGAGTGTTTTATTCCGAAATGGTTCGTTTCCGGACATGGGTATATTAGGATTATTTTCTTGTTTTGGTTTGATTAATATATTTTCCTAATTTGGTTCCCTATTTTTCGAACACCCTGTATACAAACAGGAAACATTATAAACATAATAAAATCGTTTCAAATAAATTTCCGGTAAATAACGCATACAAAAGCCAAATGTACGGACATTTGAACTCAAAGCCGTCGATGCTGTATTTTTGCGTAAACCTTTATATTTGAAAATATCCTATTTTTAGCTGGAAAATTTTCAAATTTTACAAAATTTTGTTTGCAATATTTTTTAAAGAACTAGTTACACTCATACCAAATTTACAAACAGAATTTAATTATCTCTTTTCGTTTCGGAGATATCTGCTGTCAAAGTTGCACCTCAATAAAGTGTGTTTTTTGAGTATATTTAAAAATGAGTCGAGATACAATCTCAACTACTTGGATATTCGATTCTACGGGAAAAGTTATATAAAGAAATGTTTTGCCCACATATACGTTCTTTGGAACGATTCGGTGAAAAATAAAAAAATCCCAAAAAACCTAAAATTCAATTTTTCGCCTCGAAACTTTTTGTCTTCAAAATTTTTCATATTTTGGAATTAAGTAGATATCGATGCGCTGATTCCAAATTTTCAAATAGAATTCAATTATCTCTTCCCGTTTTCGAGATATTTGCGTTCAAAATTATACCTAAAAAATCAGATTTCGACGACCTCACCATTCGATTCTACGGGCAAAATTACATAAGTATACCAATTTTCAGATTTTTATCTCAACAAATAGAATTTCTAGAAAGAAAAAACTTAAAATGGCCAAAAATCGAAAAAAATCTAAAGTATACCCCTTGCCATTTTTTCAATTTTCGCCGATTTCGTTTTCCTTTCTAAAAATTGTGTCCTTTGCAATAAAAATCTAAAAATTGGTATACTTATGTAATTTTGCTCGTAGAATCGATTGGTGAGGTCGTCGAAGTCGTAAACCCAACCTTTAAAGGGGTATACCTAAAAAACCTGTTTTTTTAGGTATTGCTAAAACTCATATTTGAATACCAATATCTTGAGAACGGTAAGAAATAATTCAATTCGGTTTGAAAATTTGAAATCAGCGCATAGATATTTACTTAAATCTAGAAAATGAACCATTTTAAAGATAATAAATTTCGCAAAGAAATTTTGAAATTTAGGTTTTTTCGATTTTCTCATTTTTCACCGAATTGTTCCAAAGAACGTATATGTAGAGAAAATATATCTTTATGTAACTTTTCCCGTAGAATCGATTGGTATAATTATTGAGATTGTATCTCTACCCATTTTAGAGATATAACCAAAAAACACAGTTTTTTGTGGTGCAACTTTGACAGGAAATATCTCAGGAACAAAAGAGATAATTAAATTCTGTTTGAAAATTTGTAATCAGCGCGTTGAGATCTATCAATATACACTATTTCCTAAATTCAAAATTTTGGGCACAAAAATGAGTATTTTTGGGATATTTCGCGTTTGTCAACACAATTTTTAGTTTAATACTGTTGTTTGTTTTAACTCTACAAAACTTTGAGATGAGGTTACAGGGTTTTGAAAATAAATAAAAGTTATACCGGGTGTCCCAGCTCGACCGACACATGGGAGTTTTACATGGGAAATCAGTTAATTATGAATAGTATCTGCCCAGTGGAAGATATAAACTTGAAACTTTGTATACTTATCGGAGAGTATAAATTCTATGGATCACACTTATTTGAAATATGCAATTTCGTCTGCAGGGCGAGATTTATTAAATTTAAAATCTAATATTTTCGTGGAAATAAAAGAAAATATTTATCTGACAGTTTAGTGAAGTATCACTGATTTTAATTTTTATTTCCTATATTTTAATATTATTTAAGTTAAATTTTGTTTATTTTTGTTAAATAATATACTAATATTGTCACATAGATATTTTCTTTTATTTCCATGGCTGACTGATTTTAAACGAAAATGTTAGATTTTATAATTTAATAAATCTCGTCTTGCAGACGAAATTACATATTTCAAATAAATGTAATCCATAGAAATAATATTCCCCAATAAGCTTATAAAATTTCAAGTTAATATCTTGCATTGGGGAGATACTATTCATAATTAACTGATTTCCTCTCATGTGTCGGTCGAGCTGGGACACTCGGTATAATAAAGCGACAGAATAAAATCGAAAAGGCGTAATAGAATTACAGGTTTTGAAATCAGCACATCGATATTTACATAAGTGTGAAAAGTTTTTAAGAGAAAAAGTTCATGGGAGAGATTTTGATATTTAGGATTTTTCGATTTTCTCAATTTTGTGCAAAAAAGTAGACATTTGCCGGTCCAGACCTACAAAATCTCACTATTCCCTAGAGAAGAAAAAACAGTTCGTGTGCGGACTAACAGATGGCGTTTCATGCGTTAGAAATATAACCAGAATAAAATACGTCAACATGCTTTTAAAATATTGTAACTTTAGATCATTTTGATACTTACGTTAGATTCTAGGTATTTTTATTATACAATTTGTAAATAATGGAACAGAATTGCTAACCTTATTTATATGTCAAAATAAAATGTTTGTTTTTTGTTTTTATTCTATTTCTAATATTGGTAATCAATTTCACAAATTTCATTGGGTTAAGATAAACGTCAAGTTATTCAGTATTCGTAAGATGTTTTTATTATTTTATGATGTTGTTTTGTTGTGTAGGATAAAAAATAGTGTGTGCTACATGGTAGTAATAGTTATTTACATGCGAGGTGGGAAATGTTTCATTTCAGCCGAGGGCTTATATATATTACCGAGAGGTGAAGCCTCGAGGTGAGATATAGCGCGAGGCGAAATGAAACTCCCACCGAGGTATGTATACTATTTTATTCACAATCATCCTTTTTTACCTCCCGCCTATCAATATATAGATAAGGGAGGTATTGTTTTTGGTCAGATTTCTCGAGTATGAGTTTTCAACATATGAGCACGAATTAGGGTCCCTACAATACGAATTTACTATTTTTAACGTGATGTTTGTATGTCTGTGTGTGTGTGCGTGTGTGTGTCTGTGACGATTTTTCGTCCACGATAACTCCAACATGATACATGTTAAAAATATAATATTTGGTATTTAAGACTTATATTTAAATATGATGAACTGATTAGATTTTGACTACAATTAGTTAACCGGAAGCAGTACTTTACTTGAAGCTTTAAACAGTTTTTCTTAAAAAAAACCTGTAAATACCATTTTTTCGCAAATTAAGTTATTATTCACTATAAAGATTTTTTAATTTTCTACCGATCTGTATAATTACGTTTATATGTGTAACTTCTAGCTGAAGAGAATAAATATATAAATTATAACAATTTTGCATATCGTTTAGGCTGAGAAATTTCGATAAAACAGATGAGTTATTCATATGTTCACAAAATTTGACATATAATGTCAAATTTGATGTAAGTAAGTTTAAAAGATAAAATAAGTAAATATGAAGTAGTTTTATTGTAAAATTATAAATGGTGGAAGAAATATATAAGGAATGTATTTGCATGCATGAATCAAAGTAAGTTCGGTTCTGGTTTTAGTAACGTCAAAAATAGCTGTCATATTGGTCACACAAATTTTATGAAGGAAATTTTAGGTATGAAATGAATTAAACGTATTCTCAACTGCAATAACAAACTAATTTTAAAACTACAAATTAAATGTATGTATGTATGTTAAAAACTTATATTGAAAATATTATTACAGTAGCGGGAGGTATTGTGTTGGACACATCAGATTTTTTAATAAATAATTATTAAAATAAATTGCGCGATTCAATATCGTTTTTGTTTCAATAAAGTTAAGTTGGCGTAGTAGGAAATGAAAACAAATTGTGTTTTATTTGTCATTTAGTGACATTTATAACAATGTTACTAGGCAACCTCTACATAAATACTTCCAACCTAAGAGATGGAAGTGCAATTTGTTACTTCCAACCCAAGAGATTTGTCAATACAGTTAGGAATGACTAACTTCCAAACCTCCAAAAAATTAGGAATCGGCATATTACTATAATGATTGTGAATAAAGTTGTTTTCTGGTTCTCAAGAAGTATCCTTCGGACCAGAAAAGAACAATTTTCCTACCTAGCAGCACAAATAATTATTTCTTCAAACGTCATTTACTTTTCGTACTCATGCATTGAAATGTGTTGTTTCGCGTTGCCTAAGCAACACCTGGAACGTCAATTTCCCAGGTCTCCACCAGATAGGTGACTGGGAAATTTTGGAAAAAACACTCCTACTTCTACAGCATTTATTAAAAAACTATTTTTACAATAAAATAGTATAATGTTTCAAACATTCTTTTACATAATAATAGTAAAAGAGAATAGTGGATTATTGAATGAAATTTATTTTAGAAAAAGTAAATTTAGTGCATTTGATAAACAATGTTGGCAACAACTGCTGTCATGTTGACAGATTGACAGTACTTGTTAGTACTGAAACACATAACCACAAATCATTTTATGTATACAATAAATAAAAATATTTGTACAAATAGAAAATTAATGATTGATTTTATGATTTTCGTACGAAAAATATTGTACAAACCTCTTGCGTGAACTGGGTTTCCGGAATCGTTCTATGGCAGCGCTCGCGAGCTCGCGCCGCCAAACACTCCTCCGGAAACAAGTCGTTCCCGCATTTGGTATGTAAATAACTATTATGAACGTGTATCATAAACTCTTATTATATCTAGAAATGTGCCTAGAAAAATCTTCTGATATTTTGGATACATCCAAAACGATAGTAACACAAAAATTAATGTTGTTGTTATTTAAATTGAAAACAAACAATTCATTTAGAATAATTTGCCTAATTTTCAATGTACTTTATATTAATGCCGTAGATATTTTTATGAAACATCGCATATTATTTTTATTATAGAGAGCAGTATACATTAAATATTCCAAAATGTTTTCAAAAATTTAAAAATGTTATAGTAATTTTTAGATTACATTATGATTGAAATGTAAAAATTTGTTTAACTTGTAAAATAAAACCAACAATAGCAAATTTAAATAAATTTATATATTGTATTGTATTGTATTGAATACAATACAATGCGATAGGTCATATTTCAAGATTTTTGGGGAAATTTAGTGCTCATTTATACT
Organism: Stenolophus ochropezus; assembly: GCA_035578165.1. NCBI lineage: Eukaryota > Metazoa > Arthropoda > Insecta > Coleoptera > Carabidae > Stenolophus > Stenolophus ochropezus. Next base: position 24,355,090 of record JAQOWZ010000013.1, on the reverse strand, counting down.
TCCTGGTACGAAATAAATAAAGTATTGTAATCGCGAAATATTTCGGTGTCAAAATTCAACGAAAATATTCATTTCGACTAACCCTGAATTCATAGTCTAACATAAGTATGTATGTTATATCGTTGAAAAGAGAAAAAAAACTGTATTTAATTTAATAAAATTAAAAGTTGGTATCAATTTCTTGAAAACGGTACGAGAAATAAAAATTTTGAGTACTGCTATGAATTCGTCTTATACTTTTAAATCCGGATCACTTATTTTCCATTCCATTTGACTGACTTTACCCCCTCTATTGAACCAACTGATCCTAAGTAATCCACTTGCCGAGGTATATCAGTTGGTTCAGTTCAGATTGTCACGTGACTGCTGTATATCACAAACAAAACTTTTAGCGAGATTTTTCAACACTTCTACTTCCATTCGTTTCATTATCTTAAAACTTCCCTTCCATATAAGGGTTGTTGCAATTTTCCCCGACCCAAAAAAACCCACTCGAAAAAAAACTTAAAAAGCTTATTTTTTTAAAAATAATTTTATTCCGTACTACCCAAAAATTACATATAAATAAATAAACTATGATTATAAGATACACTAATACCGGCTAACAAGACTAAACGAGTAAGACGATATACGTCAAAGAAAGCAGAAAAAAAATGTAACCTTATTAAAACACGTATTTTGTATTAAAATAAATAAATAATTAATTTCCAAAAATTAATGTGAAATTTTAATATCTAAATTAATTCAAAACAAACATATAATGAGGTCTTGCAAAAAAAAATATGTGAACCTTTTTATTGTTTAAATCGAACCTACAAAGTCTAATTTATCGCTCTGTATGATTTAATTCATTTTTATTTCCATTTTATGTTACATAAAATCGATTTAAAAAATCATACTTTTAAAAAGTTGCAAAAAGGCAGCCATGTTGTGACGTGTGTAGGATCTTTTGGAAGACATATTTGTTTTTTAATAAGACATAAAAATTAGAAAAGAAAAAAATATGTAAATTAAAATTTCAGATCAAATGTTTTTATATATATGAAAAATATATATTAAATGTAATAACGTAACACAATTTTATTTCTTGAAATATAATTTTTATTTGAGGTGAAGTTATCCACGCATGGAAGGGGCATGGTAGCTTGTTTGAAAGTTGGTAAAGTGGACAGTGCGTGATTGAAAGCATTGTGAGGCTTTTGTGTGCCACTATATTTGCACAAGATTATTCAATTTGCCAGTTTGGAAGTTAAAATATTATTTATATTTGACGTTTGAAACGAAGTGAAGTTAGGCGAGAACCCTGATACGTCACTAGACAAGAGAGGAAGTGGGGTAATTCAGCCGCGTTTTCACGCACATCGTTTTTAATTGCAGTTTTTTCATTATTAAAGATTAATTTGGGGAAAAATAAAAAATACGGTTCTAATATTTTTCATTATTCTATCGATTAAAGCTAAAAACAAAAACCGTTTCTAATAAAACAAAATAAAACCCGGGTATTTTTTTTATATAATCCGGGTTTTTCTCAACTCTGTTCCAAATGCATCTTGTGCAAAATTTTATTAAAATATTTTATCATTATCACTGTTTCTTATTGCACTACACAAAATTAATTTTTCCTACGACCACTGTTAAAAATAGTATTTTTAACGGTTGCTTAGCAAGTTAAAAATAACAGTTTATAACACAGTAAATACTTTTAAAACGTTGCCATTGACAACGTGTTAAAAGTAAAAAACAAATTTACTTTTAACACGTCTTATGTTCAGTTGTTCATAATAACATAACATGACCTGTCATAAATGTCATTCTAATACTCAGTTTTTATTTACTAATAGGTACATACATAACTGTGGTCGTAGGAAAAATAGTGTATGATATTTGTGTTAAAAGTGATTTTATTTCGTTCGTGGGGTTTGTTAAACTCGGCTTCGCCTCGTTTCAAACTTCCCCACTCACTCATAAAATGTCACTTTTAACACTTATATCATAAATAACTATTATCGTTCAAAAACTTGCAAAGAAAGAGTTGTTGCTATATATTTCTCACCAAATAGGTATATTTTGACTTTATAATTTTGTCAATCGTACTCAATTTAGGCCGTATTTATTTGGGACATTTTAAGTAACCTGGTAGGTTAATTCTGTTTACTGGCACATGTGAAGTAACCCAGAACTGATCCTGAACTGACCCAACTCACTCAGCTATTTTGCTGGGTTGATAAGATGAACCTGTTTTTTTATCTTTGTTTACACATTGCTTCTTTTTTTATATTTCTGTCAGAAGTTATATCTTTTATAAGTTAAAACAGAAAACTTTAGTAAATAAATTTAATAAAACACTTAAATTTACCATTTAATGATTGAAGGAGCTACTTGACTGGAACGTAAAGTCGAAATAAAGGATTTCTGGATTTTATTTTTTCGACGCCTCATGAGGATGACGCCTGAGGCGTCGAAACTAGTAGAGGAAGAAAATAATTTTTATCATTGATTGAAACCCAGAAATTCTTTGTTTCGACTTTACCATTTAATATTTTCACCATTTTCAACTATAAAATTTGGTTGTTTATTTGGTACCAACACGGGTGAGTTTAGAATCAGTTTAGGGTTGTATTCAAATTTCTCAAACAAATTCGGCCTTGTTAACTAGAAATGAAATGTTTTGTATAAAAATGAAAGCCAACTAAATTATGATTTATTTGTAATAAGCTTCTGGGGAGCACCCAAGAGATGGCATTACAAAACGAGCCCAATGTCACCCATTTAAGTTACACGACCCTTGTACCGTTATGTATAGTATAATATTTAATGAATAAGTAGAACAAATATAATATTTATTTTCTGTCAATACAACAATAATGTACATGAAACAACTGTCGGTAACTTGATACATACATAATATATTTTGACAATAACTTGATTCTAAAATACTATATTTTGTATATATAGTCTTTTTCACGAAAATGTGATCGTGCGTCATACCTAGTAATAAAATTGTAGCCAAAACAGCAATGTTACTATCCCTAGCATATATCCAATAAAATACACGGAACTTTGTGCCTTTTACTAATCAATGGTTGGTAATCCTGTACAACGTTGCCATTCTCGAAATGTCAAAAAATAATATTATTTTTGAAAAATGTCAAAACATCGAGCAAAAAGTTTAGGAAGTTGTGCACAGAACATGATGAATTCTGTAATAAGGTATTTCGAACAAGAACGTGACAAACGAAGATACAGAGGGGGATGCTGAATAAATTTAATTTATTTTATGTAAATAATTGACAATATGATATATACACACATGGTATACTATGCAACCATCAACACTTGAATGTACCCTACAAATACTTGGCAACGTTGCATCAGGGAACATTATGACGTACGATCACATTTTCGTGAAAAAGACTATAGTATCTTTTATTTCTTACAAAATATTTTCAATTTACAAAATTTATATAAAGTATGAACTTATTTAATAAGGCCTTGTTCTTACTTTTCAAGTGATACCTTTGAGTTGGGGTAATTTATAACTCCTGACCACAAAGCTTCCCACCCCTCCATAAAAGATTGTAAAACCCGCGTAAGACAGTTTCATATACATCTACTTCTAATATAAACAGTTTCATCGGTCATTGTGAATAGGGTTAAAAAATAATGACATAACATTGTATCACTTCAAAACAATAAATATTTTATTTCAAATACAAATACAAGTTTAAAGTTGTTTAGGACGATACACATTTCCAAATGTTAACATAGCTGTTCGGATTTTTTGTTGACACAAACAAAAATCTTTATACGGTGGTGTCAACGTGTTATTTAGTAATTTTAAGATATTTATAAACACATTCAAGGCGTCTTGATATAAATTGTTGTTTAAGAAATTTTCTCCCTTTTTGAACATGGCTTCCGTATCCTAAAATAAAAAAATATTAGGAATTATATATTTTAAAACATATAACAAACAAAATGTTAAATTAGTTATTTATGCTACAAGTGTGTTACATTACAGATAAGTCATGTGGGAAAAGTTTAGCTCACGAGGCCGTTTTGGTATTTTTTCAAGTGACTTAGGTAATTAACACACGTGTGCCATACAACATTTTATCCAACACATTTTAATCATTGATATAAAATACATATAAGATTTTTGACAGATGGAATTTCGATATGACATTTAGGAACAAAATAGTGTAGAAAAGGTTTTATAACGTAGTTACTATGATACGAACCAAAAAACAGTGAGCTAATATATTTAGCTCACGAGTGACTTATGACCTACTTTATTTATCTAAAAACAGCATACTTATATCGTTATAATTACACGGTGTTGGATAATAGCTATTTATGTATTAAGGGCGAAATGATATAGATTTTGGCCCGCGGTGCAAAATTGAAGCCCGACGCGCAGCGGAGGGTTACAATGCACCTAGGGCCAAAATATATTTCGCTCGTAATACATACAATATTTTTTGCACATCCAAAGTAGTATTACTTCATCACCGCGATGTTCAAATCAAATTCAGATCATAGTAGTCTATTTGACATATGTACGTTGTCATGGATAACAATGAAAACAAGCAAGTAGTAAGTAAACAAAGTAGCAAAAAAGCGGTGACACGTCAAAAATTTATTATAAAAATGGGTGAAAATAGTAAAGAAAATGAACTCTCAGATGCAATTAAACTAGCGGCAGAGAATGCATCACGAAATTTGCTGCCACAGAAATCACGGCTTTTGTATGAAAAGGCTTATAGTGAATTTATGAAATTATTTTAACTGGGCACGAAAAGTTCTAGGGCGAAAATGACTACTTTTTCGCCCTCGGGCGAAAAAGAGTGTCATTTCGCCCTTAAAACAATGTTATTTGTCCGACTTTTACGCCCGGATGTGCAAAAAATATATTATATACTAAGGTTGAGAAGACTATCAGCATTGATCTATCACCTAGTTATGTCCCGAGGTACGAAGCAACCGAAGGACATAAGGTGCTGGTCAATAATGCTTTCAGTCGTCGTATACACTCAAACCAACTAGTCTCCGAACACATATAATTACGCTTTGTTTTTAAAATATATAAACCACCCTGTAATCTTTTGGAACTCAGTAATTGTTTCTGATAAACCAAAATAAACATTTTTTGATCAATTAGACGAATTATTGTTTGGAAAAGAAAGAATGAACAAATGAAAACTAAAAAATTATGCCTAACAGTGAAATATGGAAGTGGTTCTGTGCTTGTTTGGGGCTGTATGAGTGCAGAAGGGGTGGGAAACTTAATTTTTATTCATAGAAATTGTATTATTTGAATATTTTAAAAGAGATTTGGAAAAATGTTCTGAAAAATTGAGTTTAAGGGATTCTTATATCTTTCAACAAGAGACCCCAAACATACTAAACGTAAACTGCTAGAATAGTTAATGTACAATTGTAGACAACAATTAAAAACGCCTCCACAGTCTCCAGATATGAATCCCATTGAACATCTCTGTGATTTATAAAAAAAATGTGTAGAACAAGTCGCCCAAAGAATATAAAAGAACTGCTACATTTATGGTAGAAGAATGGGGTAAAATTGACTCCCAAACTCCAAGAAAATTAGTGGGAAGTATGACAAACCGTTTAAGGGAAGTAATTCTAATGAATGGCAGTTCAAAAGATCATTGATTCTATTTAATTTACAGGTGTACGGAGACGTATTGACGTATTTAGTTAATATGATCAATATAATTTTTTTTTCTCGATTTCATGACGAAAAATATATAATTTTATTTATTAATATAGTAAGTATAATATAAAATTTATTTCGTGCATATACAGAATGTTCCATTTAATCGTACCACCATTGCTATCTCGAGAACTATAAGAGCTACGAGGTTGGTTAAATTAGCAAAGAACCACCATTTTTTTAAACCAGTGTTTCTCAGGATATGGGGCCCAACTTTCTTATTTTAAATAGAACATCCTATATATTTTTACATATTTGAAATCTACATAAAATTACAAATCCATTGATATGTTTGAAGTTAAATTTTGGTTAAATAATAAAATCCCTATATTGGCATTTATTTTGCAAACTTTTACCTGAAAATAGCAGTTTTTTTAGTTTAAAGGTAGAATTAGTGTGATAGGAACGCAGAATTTAACGTTTGTTTTCTATTTATTCATGATAACTACTATTTTTAGGTAAAAGTATGTAAAATAAATGCTAATACCTATAGGGATTTTATTATTTAACTGAAATTTAACTTCAAACATATCACTGGATTTGTAATTTTATGTAGAATCCAAATATGTAAAAATTATTAGGGCGTTCCATTTGAAATAAGAAAGTTGAACTCCATATCTTGAGAACCACTGGTTTTAAAAAATATTTATTTGGCTTATTTTAATAGTCTTGTAAAATGGTGGTTCTTTGCTAATTTAACCAACCTCGTAGCTCTTATAGTTTTTGAGATGGTGGCACAATTAAATGGAATACCCTGTATATTCAATAAAAAACAAAAAGAATAGAATACTTTTTTCCTTTACTGGTATACGGAGACTAATTGGTTTGACTGTGTATATATTTTTTTCACTACTAGCATTTCAATCCCAATCCAACTAAAAAAAATATATCGACAATAACATTTTGACATGAACATTAACTTAAGATAATTAATAATTAAGAAAAATTAATATACAAGATTAATAAATGCTGCAGAATATATCTTTAACTATGTAGGAGTTACAGACTTACATTTAAAGCCTTCAAGCTTCCGAAGATGAAGATTTGTTGACTGCATTTTGGGCATTGGAAAGTGAAGTCTTCAGTGTTCATATTAACTAGAGCCACTCCGTCACAGTTAATATTATTATTCAAACACTTAAATGGTATTATATCTGTCTTCATGTTATCAAATGTGGGCCAGTTATTAAAACAAGGAATACAGTTACAATCAAACCAGTATTTAGACTTCAATTCGAGTCTTCTCTCCTGTCTGGGTTGTTGGGTGTAAATTGGGCCGTAGTTTTCAGCGATAATTTCACCCTTTGAAATATGTTTGACGGCTCTGACTATCACTTTGGATCCACTGAAGTACCTGAAATTATTAAAAAGTATAAAAATCTTAAAACAGCCAGATTTATAAAAAGGAAAGGAATAGTCACTAACCCGGATTAGTTATACCCCTTGTTAATATCCTGAAATGTCAAACTAACTCCACTCCCAATTCTAAAAATGATTAACTGTATTATTTAGTTCCATAACTGCACTAGTTTGCTGGAATTAGCAATATTTGAGGACGATTATCAGCATTTCTAAATGATACAGAGGAAAATTTGCACTGATATTTGACAACCTACAAGTCTAAGACTTTGATTACACGCATGCGCAAACCATTCTGCCAACTATGGTTATAATCAATTATTTTTTTTATTATTTCGTATTAAATCGAACGGAAACGTTAAAATTTTTTTATTTATTTTACAATGTATTAATTAAATATATGTATTTATTTATATCAGCGTTCAAAATGATTTGATTTTTACAATGTTTAATGGAATATCGAGATGAATGTTAAAAGTAAAAAAAAATAATTACTTTTACGAAGTAAAGGAAGTATTGTAATCGCAAAAAATTTTGATTTTCAGATTTCAACGGAAATAAGTCATTTTGACCTTCCCTGAATTCAGTTTTACCAGTTTCTACGTATCTCGCATAACTCAAAAATGATTAGCCGTAGAATATTGAAATTTTGTATATGGGGCTGCTATAACATCTAATTGTGCACCTCCCTTTTTTATTGCAATCTACAGTGCTAAATAATCTTGAAATTTCGTTTTCGTACTCATGCATTGAAATGTGTTGTTTCGCGTTGCCTAAGCAACGCCTGGAACGTCAATTTCCCAGGTCTCCACCAGATAGGTGACCGGGAAATTTTAGAAAAAACACTCCTACTTCTACAGCATTTATTAAAAAAACTATATTTACAATAAAATAGTATAATGTTTCAAACATTCTTTTACATAATAATAATAAAAGAGAATTGTGGATTATTGAATGAAATTTATTTTAGAAAAAGTAAATTTAGTGCATTTGATAAACAATGTTGGCAACAACTGCTGTCATGTTGACAGATTGACAGCACTTGTTAGTACTGAAACACATAACCACAAATCATTTTGTGTATACACTAAATAAAAATATTTGTACAAATAGAAAATTAATTATTGATTTTATGATTTTCGTACGAAAAATATTGTACAAACCTCTTGCGTGAACTGGGTTTCCGGAATCGTTCTATGGCAGCGCTCGCGAGCTCGCGCCGCCAAACACTCCTCCGGAAACCGGTCGTTCCCGCATTTGGTATGTAAATAACTATTATAGAATTACTATAACATCTAGTTAAGCTCCTCCATTTTTTTGTTCCAATCGATCTTTTCAAAAGGGTACTTTACTACTGACAGAAAATTAATAAAAATAGTAATTTCTACTGCTGTGTAAATATATACTCTTAATTTAATAAAAAAGGCTTTTGAAATCCGTGATGAGAAGATGGTTTATGTAGTATTTATTGTAGAAATAGTTACATTGTTGTTGAAGACGTTCCGGATGTATTAAAAACATCCATCATCAGTTCATTAATTGCGGATGGACATTTTTAAAAAACGCATGACTTAAATATTGTGAAAAACTCAAACTATGTGAACATTCATCATTACGACAAGATGTCTACCCTATCACCACTCCATGGAATGTATACATTGCAACCTTGTGAATTTCAAATTAAAAAATAATTTCTCAAACTAATCACATAAATTTATTTAAAATAATTCTGTAACAACATCTTAATTTAAAAGTTTTCCATAACTGTTCATTAATTGGCAACAAAATAATTATTGTATCATACCATTGTTCTACACACTAATGTAAGTACAATATCGGCAATTCCAATAATGTATCATCAGCAAATGTAATTAAAACATTGTCCATCCCTGTCTATTGTGGGTTAAAGTGTAAAAATGATTGCCAACACTGTGCATGCGTGAAGATACTCTTTGTGAGGTTACCTACACCATATTGTTTTTATGTCAAATGTCGTAGAAAAAGTATAGTGTGTCACTCGTGCAGAATCACCTATTTTCCACATTGTGTGATTCCAGCACTCGATTTCGTCTCATGGGAAATAAGCAACTTTCTGCACTTATTGCGCAATAGGGCACCTGCACGTGACGTTTCAATATGGCGGCTGAACAGCTGATTCCGGACAACCTAGCTTTATTTTAACATTGCGTCTTATGGAGAAATATCGTCCCGTGAACTTTGATAATTTTTTTACAGGACTTATTGTTTTTGTTTGGAAAAAGTGTTTAGAGTGTCTAAAGGTGAGTGTTTAAGCAATGTTTTCCGTAAAAATATTTGTTGATATTGTTAGTATTTAGTGAGTTAGAGGTTATTAAAATAGGACTAACCTAATCGTAGTTATTTATGTATGCTATGTGTTACATATAATCTAATTTAAATATAATCTGATCGGAATATATTGCATGAATGTTTAAATATAATGTAATTTTCTTTAATATGAATGAAGAATCAAATAATCAATTATTGATTTCCTGTCGATTTCTGGGAGACATTTGTAATCCTCGTCAAAATCAGAATGTGTCAATGTATAAGGATCCACATCATTTATCCATTTTAATTTATCTAAATATCGAGCTTTGGATTCCAAAGATAAATTATTGGCGTATGAACTCAAACTCATCTGTAATATAAATACCCAATAAAACATTGTAAGAAGAAAAATTACTCTGACGATAAATAACTATGGTATATTTTTTTCAGAATTAATTTATATTAATTTCAATATTTCATTTCAAAATATACGCAAAAAATTAATTGAGTTTTGATTAATTTAATTATTGTAAATCCTGATGCTAAAAACTACTTTTCAAATTAATATATTTATAAATACAACTGATTGGTACGAGTAAATAAGTAATTAATACACACCTTTAATTATGGCCAGTTATACTTTTAAATAGCGTATACAGGAAACTACGATTTGGTTAGTCTTAATTTAATAACCTCTAACTCGCTAAATACTAACAATATCAACAAATATTTTTACGGAAAACATTGCTTAAACACTCACCTTTAGACACTCCAAACACTTTTTCCAAACAAAAACAATAAGTCCTGTAAAAAAATTATCAAAGTTCACGGGACGATATTTCTCCATAAGACGCAATGTTAAAATAAAGCTAGGTTGTCCGGAATCAGCTGTTCACCGCCATCTTGTGTGACGTCGGCGCAAGTGCCCTATATACTATTGTGAATTGCAAAAAGGAATAGTGATAAACATGTCTATAAAACTTTTAAAAGATGATCCACTTCAAAGGGAAATTGGAAAATATGAAACTAATGACAGTTGAAGAATGATTAGCCGTAGAATGATCTCACTTTTAAGTGAATTAAGTTTAAATGAAGTGCAACAAAAATGTGTATAATTTAGCGTACAAGGAAGTCATGTGGTGTTCACATTACATTTTTTTCTAATGCTTCTTTTTATTTACTTCGTATTAAAAAAAATGTACCCTTAACCTTAATAATAATTTTTAAAAAACTATATATGTATTTTGAGAATTAAGTTCTCATCAGCAGTAGACAACTAGAATAATTAAATTTATTTAGTCAAAACAACTCTGTTTTGTTGTTGTTGTTGTTTCAACCTTTGACATGGTTTTCACGTTGAGTAAATAAATTTAATTTTTCCAGTTGTGTACTGATGATGAGAACTTAGCTTTCGAAATTGTATGTTTTTAAAAATTATTATTAAGGTTAGGGGTATATTTAATTTAATTTTATTTTATCTATTCAACCTTAGACTCCATTCAATTGTTTATTATAAACATATTAAATGGAACACATACGACGTTTAAGTTAATATTTTGTATTTTATAATGTAGTAATTAAATATATGTATTTATATATTTTTTAGGCGGCTGGTACATAAATTGTTGTTTACGTATCTGCTGGCAACCTTAAAGTATCAATTTTTATTTGACATTTGTCAAAGTCAAAATTTTTGGCCGCTTGTTTGTTCATTATTGTTTTACATAGTTCATATTAATGTGATTAATTATTGTAGAATATAATAACAAGTGTAATAGTTATTTATTCACAATCATTATAGTAATATGCCGATTTCTAACTTTTTGGAGGTTTGGAAGTTAATCATTCCTAACTGTATTGACAAATCTCTTGGGTTGGAAGTAACAAATTGCACTTCCATCTTTTGGGTTGGAAGTATTTATGTAGAGGTTGCCTAGTAACATTATCATAAATCTCTACAATAAAATAGATTAAAACAAATTATAATAGTTGTCAAAAAATACTTTAAAAAAATAAAATAAAAATTATCTAAAAAATAGAAAAAATCTGATTTAAATAAAAAATAGTTTTTTTATTTAAATCATGATTTTTATCCACCCTGATAAAAACTAATCTCAAATGATTATAACCATAGTTGCATGAATGGTTTGCGCATGCGTGTAATCAAAGTACTAGAGTTGTAGGTTAAGAAATATCAGCACAAATCTTCCTCTGTATCATTAGAAAATGCTGATAATCATGTACAAATATTGCTAATTCCACCAAACTAGTGCAGTTATCTTTAAAACCAAATAACATACATAACATTTTATGAATTGGGACTGGATTTAGTTAGACATTTCAGATATTAACAAGGCTTATAACTAATTCACATTACTTGCTAATCCTTTTTTTTTAATCTAGGTGTAAGTATTTTGTGTAGAGTGACCATTCGTACTGATTGTCAGTACAGTACTGATTTCCAAACCCTTGTAATGATAAACAAATTGTAATATATTTTGTACTGATTTTCGATATTTTATAATTATTTATTGATAGATATTTATACTTTTTTATATTTAAAGTATTAACTAAAATTTCTATCTGTCGACATGGTTTGATTTTATTATTAAGTGATTTGGTTAAAAGGTTTGATTTTGAGAGGAACTGTAAACTTTAGTAATAGCAATAAAATTATAACAGTAATATCGCTATAATTTTTCCATTTGTTTTTAAAGCTAATGCAGAAAAAGCAAAAACAATTATATTTGGATTTATAAATGTTTCGTCTGAGAATAATAAAAGCCTCGGAAGAAATCAAATTAAAAAAACTAAACCAGTATTTGCTAAAACACTTCTTAAACACAATAGAAGAATTTTTAAACACTAATCATCGCATATGGCATCAAATTTCATTTTACTTTTATCACTTTTTTTAAATATTATATTAAATGACTTACTAAAAACATTTCAATGAAGTATAGTCAATAAATAATCTATATCTAGAAAACAGGTTTTGTACTGATTTCATTAAAAAAAATGGTCATTCTAATCTAGGAGTAAGTATTTAGTGAATTATTAACACTAACCTAACAATTCCCGGCTCACAAGAATGATTAAACAAAGCTAAAGTCGGGTACAGACCACCTCCTATGAACTGAGATCTGGCTCTGTCTATATCTTGTGGAAAGTCAGGATTAAATTGTAGTTCTGCAATCTCGTGAGCGTTGAATTGCAAAATTTGCAGATTTCTTAGAATAAGTCCTCCTATATATGTTTCTTCTTCTGATAAAATGTTCTCTTTTGAGGCGAAAAATTCGGAATTCTTCAAAAATTTTAGCAAAACAGCAGCCATTATTGAACGTTGGAAAAAGTCCAAATGAGTTCTGGAATTTTCATGTCGACATAAATTGTAAATTGTTCTGTAGTCATTTGGATCGTATTTTTCAGGTGTTTTCTGAAATTAAAATCATTTTTAGAACGTACACTGTCTAAAATGGAGTACATGACCAATTTTTATTTTTAACTATAGTATACAGTGTGTTCATTTTAAGTGGTACACTATTACTATCTCGGGAACTATAATGCTACAAGGTCGGTTAAATTAACAAACAATTTCAATTTTATAAGACTACTTTAATGAGGGAAACAATTTTTTTTTCGACCAGTGGTTCTCCAAATACGATTACAACTTTCTTATTTTAAATGGGGACCTACTTTTTTTATTTGCTTATTCGATTCAGTATTTTTTTTCTCTGAATTTAACAATATCCGTATGGAAAACCCTTACATAAAATTTTTGAGAAAAATTTAAATTATGTGTATATCATTTTTATTTAAATATGACTATTCAAAGAGTGCTATGGAAGAAACAAAAAATAAATCAGTAAAACAATTGTTAATATTATTGTTGTCAAACTTTTAAAGTGTACTTTTATTATTTCTGCATTTGGTTTACTTGTTTTCTTCCATAGCACTCTTTCAATAGTTATTTAAATAAAACTGATACATACATAATTTTGCATTATTTTTTTTATAAAATGAAATTAATTAAAAAGTCAATTATTTATAGTTTACGAGAAAATAATAATTAAAAATTTGAGGTAGAGACGCTGTAACGTCAGCGTGGTAAAATTGTGAAAGAAGATGGATAGACAAATAGACTGGAAGTGTAAGAAACAATCTACCTGCTTTTTTTGCGCGATCCTACCATGCGACGTCATAAATCTATGGACGTCAACTTTTTGAAATTTCCTTGAGGGCAAAATTTCTTATAATGACCAAAATCAAAATATAAAATTTCTAGGAAAAATAAATTCTAGAACAAACACTTTAGAATACTCAAATTCTTGATCCATTAAAACCAGAGCACAATTCAGAGCAGCCAAAACTGCTCCAAATATGATATGGTTTTAGTTGGCCAAGAAGTAGAGCAGGCACTTCAAAATGCTCTAATTCCCGACTCACTGAAATATGAAATGAAATAAATACTAGAACAAACACTTTAGAATGCTCTAATTCTTGATCCATTAAAACCAGAGCAAAATACAGAGCAGCCAAAACTGCTCCAGAATGTGTTCTGATTTCAGCAGACCTAGAATTAGAGCAAAAATTGTTAAGTGCTGTAATTCTGAACCCACTTAAACCAAAGTATAATCCACAACATCCAAATTGTTCCAGAATGTGAAGAATTTACTGGTTATATTTTTAAGGGTGTAACTTACACCTATTTCAGGTTCGAAATACCTTGGTGCTATTAGCGTTGATTGAAAAATATATAGATAGACAAGCTTATAAGAAAATTCGTTTCACCTACATAACTGTATGTCTGGTTGCATTTGGGTTAACATCAGGCGTTTCTCTCAAATTTTATAAAAGAAGAACAAACGTCAAATAATTATTATTATTAATAATTAAAATCAGTAAATATGTAAAATATGTTTATTTATCTGATATTTTTGTCTGTTTAATTCCGCAAAGTAGTTGATGGAACGAGATGGCTCTGTTGAATCTGATTCCAAAACAGCGGTACGCAAAAACATACACGCTTGCCTACCTATATATATTTTTCAATCAACGCTATTACTTACTTTATCCAAGTTAGGACGCAAATTCAAAAAATATTTCAGGCCTTTTTGGGTAATGAGACGCACAGCTAAATTGCATACAATACTGGAGCCAGCCGTACACAAAGGGCCTAAGAAACTACACTCAAATTTGTGGTAAGACCCCAGGGCCGTATTGCGACATTTTGTGCTGCAGAATACCACATTTGGACATGTGGGACAAGGCAGCAGATAGATTACTCTAAAACAAAAATAATTTATATTATTACTTACATTTAGAGAATCTGTTGCATATGGAGTTAAAAAATTCGGTATAGTATTATGGGTGGTGTACTGAGACAAGGAATGTTAGATTATTATATTCTACACATTTTCTGTTCTTTTTTTCCTAAAAGTCTAGCAGCTACAATACAGGTGTCCGTTTTAAGAGGGTAACCATTGGGATCTCTAGAACCGTAAGAGATACAAAGTGGGTTAAATTGGGGTAAAGTTGCCGCATTAGTTGCCCATTTTAATTATATATTTGTTTTCCCGGAAACATACATAGCGCATTAGATATGGGTAAAAAATTAATTTTTGCAATTTTACTTTTTGACGTACTACTTTTCGTGAAATTCATACTAACTTTCAATTTTTATATGGGGCTCAAAATTGTCCTTAGTACTGTTAAATAGAAATTTTTTTCTCTTTCCAAAGATATAAAACACATGTACATTAAAATGAAAATAAACTAATAAATTAGAAAATTATTGATTTTATTCCTTTCGACCGTGTGCTTTGGAAACAAAATCGAAAATCTTTTGTTAGGTATGTGTTCTTGTCTCAAATCAAACCTGCCCTAACTTGACCTAATCAAATTTAATCTGGTCTAACTTAATCTAACCAGAGCTAAGCTAATCTGAGCTAACCTAATATAATCAGACCTGATCTAATCAGGTCTAACCAGATCTAATCGAACTTGGCCTAACTTTACCTAATCTAATACGATCTAACCTAATCTAATCTGACCTAACCTAATCTAACTAAATCTAACCTAACCTAAGCTTACTTAATCTAAGCTGACGTAACCTAACTTGATCTAACGGGACTTAACCTAACCCATCCTGACCTAACCTAACCTTTCCAACCTAACTGAACTGACTTAACTTAACCTAACCTAATCTAACCTAATTTGATCTGTGATCCCGATACATGAAATTATTATCTATAATTGCTTCTTTGCCTGTATTTATATTAAGAAGAAAAACAAAGTATTGTCATGGATTTACAAATCTAGACTTTATTCTGACTTCTACTCGATATGAATGATTTCACTCCATCTTTGAATTTAAATCAAATTAATTATATTAATTAATGAACATTTTAGTTAGAAACTGCGCTTACGTAAAATTTTTACAAAAATTAAGGGAGGCAATTTTTTTATTAAAAAGGGAGACAGAGAAACAAAGTTTGGAAAATTAAATATCAGTTTGTCAATCTTGTAAGCGTTATTAACAGGATAAGTTTTAGGTAGACAGGATAAACTAACACTTACTTTGTGTTGCCCAAATTTTTTTCGTCTTTACTCACCTTACAAAGCAGTTCTGACAATGTGTCTTTGAAAAATCATACAATAAATTATTGCAGTGCGAATTTTCAATCAGTAGAACATCCCCTGGTTCTATAGAATTTTCAGCGATAGCATACCGTCCTTCTGTTTCAGTTTCTGTGATTGCCACCAACTTGCTTGCATTTTCATAATGCAGGTTATTGCCTTGTGATAATGGCGGGATGTTAGGGAGTTTTACTTTGGTCCCTAGTGACTTTTTTGGGGGAGTTTTTTCACTTAATGTTTTGGTTAACATTGTTACCATGAGAGCAAAATCATTTTCTTTCTTTAAACGATTTTCAGAAGTTAAGTTTGATGTTTCTAATTTATTTAGAGCACTTTTAAAATCGTCAAGAGCATTTTTTAGATCGTTTAGAGCAAGATGACATCTTGCACGACGCTCTAAAACTTTGTGGTATAAATTTTCTGGGTATGGTAATTCTAAGCACATTTTTATATCATTTAAAGAAAAGTTAAATTCATTCAAATGATAGAATACAGCACTACGATTGGCATAAATTGTAGAACATAAAATCCCTGAAAAAAAATAGTGTTTAGAATGGATCCTAAACAATTCGTTTATTTTTACCTCCCGCCTATCAATATATAGATAAGGGAGGTATTGTTTTTGGTCAACATATGAGCACGAATCCCTAGATTACGATTTTACTATTTTTACCGTGTGTGTGTGTGTGTCTGTGACGATTTTTCGTCCACGATAACTCCAATACGATACATGTAAAAAATATATTATTTGGTATTTAATATTTATATTCAAATATGATGGACAAATTGGATTTTGACTACAATTGTTTATCCGGAAGTAGTACTTTACTTGAAGCTTTAAACCGTTTTTCCTAAAAAATACCTCTAAATACCATGTTTTTGCAAATTACGTTGTTATTAAATATAAAGATTTTTAAAATTTTCTACCGATCTGCATAATTACGTTTATATATAACTTCTAGTTAAACAAAAAAATATATTAATTATAATAATTTTATTTATCGTTTAGGCCGAGGAATTTCTATAAAACAGATGAGTTATTTAAATGTTCACAAAATTTGACATAATTTCAAGTTAAGTGTAAGAAATTTTAAGAGATAAAATAAGAAAATATGAAGTAGTTTTATTGTAAAATTTAAAAAGGTGGAAGAAATATATAAGGAATATATTTACAAGCGTGAATCAAGTTAAGTTCAGTTCCGGTTTTAGTAACGCCAAAAATAGCTGTATTTTTTTGGTCATAGCAATTTCATGAAGGAAATTTTAGGTATGAAATGAATTAGATATATTCTGAACTGCAATAAAATACTAATTTTAAAACACATATGGAATGTAGGTACTGAAAAACTTATATAGAATATATTACTAAAGTGGCGGGAGGTATTGTGTTGGACACAAATCTGATTTTGAAACTTATACAATTTAAATACAAGTGCAATTTTTAAGAATGTAGACTGTATTGTAATATTAATTTATTTGTTATAAATATAATGTAGAAACAGCATATACTTCAACAATATTTTGGTCCACAAAAAAACAGTTTTACACAATAAAACATATTCGTGACGTAACATTTATTATTTCAAATTTTGGAAGTCTGTAACTCACTTATTAATATAAACATTTTAATTGAATTTTCATCAATAGTCTTAGTATATCTCAAATTTTAAAAATAAATTGTAAAAAAAATATGATAGTTAGGGGCGTATACATTTAATCCTCCCCGTATGTTATATTGCTGGACATTGTACCTTGCACACATTCAATCTTGCACACCTTTTATCGTGCACACTTTTAATCCGCAAAAAAAGTTATCTTACACACATTTTATCTTGCGCACATTTTATCATCCACACATTTTATGTTCCATATATTTTATCTTCGCAAACGTTTCATTTTTGAAACATTGTAATTGTACCTTTCATTTATTTTATTGCCCATGCAATTAACATAGGTACTTATAATTAGATAACATATTCAGTGTTACATGTTTCTGAAGATAAAATGTGTAAAAGATAAAATGTGTGGATGATAAAATGATTTAGAAGATAAAATATGTGTAAGATAAGTTTTTTCGAAGATTAAAAGTGTGGAGGATAAAAGGTGTGCAAGATTGAAAGTGTGCAAGATACAATGTCAAGCAATATAACATGTGTGGAGGATAAAATGTATACAGTGTGTTCATCGAAATTCAGAACATAGGGATTTAACATGGGGAAACAGTTTTTTTTGCGCGTTGCTTCCCATTTTAATTTATAGCAATATTTTATACACCAAAATTTAAAGAATTAAATCCTACATTTTTCGGTATAAAAATTTATTATTTTATACCCTTAGTAGCCGAAAAAACTTGATTTGAGTATGTATTAAACAGGAATCCAGTAAGTGTAAATATGAAAATAAGAATATCAGATAAGCTGTCATTATGACACTTTAGCGCAAGTGTCATTTTAATTTATATTTGAATTGAGTTCATGACTATAATTATTCATGATGATTATAAACGTATCATATTTTATAGAAACTTGGGTTTTGAACTCAATTCAAAAATAAATCAGACTGACACATGCGCTAAAGTGTCATAATGACAATCTGATATTATTATTTTCACATTTACACTTACTGGATTCTTGTTTAAGAAATATTCAAATTAAGTTTATTCCACTTCGGAGAACATAAAATAATAAATTTTCGTACCAAAAAATGCAAGATTTTATTCTTAAATTCTGGTGTATAAAACATTGCTATAAAGTAAAATGGGAAGCAACGCGCGTTAAAGAAATGTTTTTTCACGACATGCATAGAAAGCTCTACTTTCTTCTCGCGATATAGAGAGGAAAGTTACTTTTCCCTCTCTAGAGAGGAAAATGTACAGTGTTACCAACAGTATAGTACGTAATATTGGAAAAATTCATAGTTATATTAATTTTTTTATTTATTAATGATATTATGGCAATTATGTCTTGTTCTTTTCTTTTTTCACATTATTTCACAATTTAAGAACTTAAATTGACATATTGGAAATAAACAACTGCATCGGTAAACGTTAAAGTTTACAGTACAGTTATAACTTAACTTATCATATTGCTACGCCTATTCATTCAAATAAATGGATTTTTGAAATATGTCGTGAAAAAAATGTTGTGTCTAACACGAAAGGAAAGCACTTTTTCCACTCTCACACACGAGCTCGAATGGTAAAAAGATACGCTTTCCTCTCTAGTTTGACAAATAACTATTGACACAATAAAACATATTAGTGACGTCACGTTGATTTTTTAACTCGCTTATTAATATAAACATTTTCATCGGATTTTCACCAATAGTGTGTCTCTCATACTTTAAAAAGAAATTGTAAAAAAATATTATAGAAACCTCTATTAAAATTGTTGTCCATTTAAACAAATGATATTTGAATAATACTAAAATGGTAAATATAGATACCTACCTTCAGTTTCTGGACAGTTTAGAAGTGCATCATTATACATTTTTAAAGCAAGTGTATAGTTCCCTTTCCCAAAATGGGTATTGGCTTGGGTTTTCAAGGTGGTTGCTCTTTCCACATTTTTTTTAAACTTATTTTCTGGTAGATTTATGTTATGAAAAACTTCTAAATTATAAATGAACTGTATTCTTTCCAAATCTGTTTTTAGGTCACAGAATTTTTTATATTCCGTTTCTGGAATAGTTTCCTTAATTATTTTACTTTGATTTCTAAAAAACGAACCCTCGTCTTCCAAAAAGTCACTAGTTTCTTTAATTTTCGTCATTTTCACAAACAGCCGGTTTAAAAACACATGCTTGAAAAGTCTACATCTAAATATAATAGTTTATTTTTAGAATAAATTCGCTTCCTCTGAGAATAGAGTAATGTACTGCTTTAAACGTTACCAACTGTTTTAAAACAGTTGAAATATAAACAATTAATTAATTTAATATTTTATATATCTTAATATTTTTGGATTTTGCAATAAAAGTAGTTGGTATCTTCAAATTTTAATTTTTAAAATACTTTAAATCTATCTATCATTCATAAACTTTTTTCAAACAATATTTATTTGTAAGACTATTCCAGAAACTAAACTTTTGCGAGAGCGATTTTATTTTGCAAATGCAAGATCTCGCAAAAGAGTTTCTGGGCGTGTGATACACAAGATTTTTTGCGCCGATGACACTTTTAATTTATTAAAGAAATATTATTACTACTTAAAATTTTATACTATAGGTTTTTATGTCAGAAACATTTTCTGTTCGCATGGATATATAAACAATTCACGTGTTTTATTCAAAAAATTTAGTGACATTTGTTCTAACCTAAAAAATAGAATGAATGTAAATTGATATTTTTTAAAAATTAACGTAATCATATTAATACAACACGAATATAATATGAATAATAAATCAAAAATAGTTGTTTTAATTAACGTTTTACATTTCCAATAAAATAGAATTTAAAATTTTGACGGAATGTAATGCTAAAATATTTAAGTTGGCATCCCTACATTTTGCCGGCCTAGGCCGGCAATAGAGTTTTTGGACGATTTTGAGTTATTGAAAATAACAGACATATCATTCTATAATATTATTGGTGAATTTATTTGTTATTTAGCTTCGATAATAATTGACCTGATTTGATGCAGACGACATCTAAGCAGGTGTAAACATAAATAAAAATTACAAAGAAATATTAGACACTTTGACAGTAGGTTTGTTATCACAGCCACCCCCGTCTCTATAACTAGCTGACGTTTTACAAACACATCATGCTGTTTATTTATGTTTTTAATTCATAATTAACGATTTCGGAAAAAATATAATGTATATCTAAGGATTAAAGTATTTTTTATTACTCACATGGTTTATTCTCCTCGGCTATCGTCTCGTACAATAAATTACATACTCTTAATAAAAAGAATTATTTTAGTCCCTTGATATTCAAACAACTAGTATTATTCCAATTTGTATATTTTATAAAGATTTTATACCCTACTGGTATAAAAATATAAATTTAAATTTGTTCACTTTTTACTATTTTAAACACATTTTCAAAATTATTGAATGAGAATGAAATTAAAATTTTAAATAGATCCAAAATAATAATAACAATAAAATACAAATAATACTCAAAACTTGACTGATTAAACAAATTAGTTAAAATTGTCACAGCGATAACTTCACTTCGCTTACAGCGCAGAAATAGTGGGAGAAGTGCACACTTCTCCCACTTATTTTACTTCTGCCACAGTTGGAGAAATACGTACTTCTCCAACCAAAAACAGTGGCAGAAGTAGGTACTTTTACCATACGCGTAAAGAAAATTTTATTATTAGTATTTAAAATAAATAATATAGTTATTTATAATACAAATGCAAATGCGGAAACATGATCTTCCGTGCATGAGCTTTTGTTTAGGCGAATGCACGGAAGGTATTTCCGCATAAGTATTGTACAAGATTTTTTGTAACGAACGAATTAATTATAAAACGTAATTAATAAAAATGTAAAACTGTCATTTAATCGTCAATAAAGCGAATAAACATTCGTTGCTATGGACTGTATGCCATTGTTCACCGTAATTATTGTTTGTTTGTGTTGCTAATAGATAGCGCTAGTAGTACTAAAATGTCAACACTAGCAATGAAATTTCTAATATAATTTAAATAATTTTTATTCTTTTAACTAATTAACCTTAATTATCTTCTTCTTATATTAAATTTGTTGTAATGTGCAAAAAATTAAAAATATAATAACACTTTTAAGCTACTCGATCAAAGTAGTTTCCGTTGAAACACTAGTGCGTGAAAATAAAACAATAGCGGGAATATGGCCTGTCGGATTGTGAGTTGGTTGTGGTCATATACCTATTAGTAATTACTAATAGGTATATGGTTGTGGTAAACATTAGTTTCTAGGTAGTGAGTACAAAAAATTATTTTTTTATCCTACACATTTTGAAAATAGAATTTTCCTGCGTGTGCTTGTGCAAGAAAGTAGACATTTGCCGGTCCAAACCTACAAAATTTCACTATTCCCTAGGGACGAAAAGAACAGTTCGTGTGCGGACTAACAGATGGCGTTTAATGCGTTAGAAATAATAATCAGAATAAAATACGTCAACATGCTTTTAAAATATTGTAACTTTAATTTTGATACTTACATTAGATTCTAGTTATTTTTATTATATATTCTGTAAATAATAGAACAGAATTGCTAACCTTATTTATATGTCAAAATAAAATATTTGTTTTTTGTTCTTATTAGGCAGTCCAGAACAAATGAAATTGGCAGAGGGCAGCTGTCAAAATATTATTTAAAATTTATTAAAAGTTTACTGGTAATACAACAAAATAATTTTATACATCTGTATTGATATTTCGCATTATAGAGATATTGTTTAATAGTATATTACATGTGAGGTGGGAAATGTTTCATTACAGCCGAGGGCTTATTATATGACCGAGAGGCTCAGATATAGCGCAAGGCTGTAATGAAACTCCCACCGAACTATGTATACTATTTTATTCACAATTATCCAAATTAACTTCTACTCGTATATCGCCTTTTTCCAATAAACTAAATTAATGTACGGTAGTAGTCTATGAAAACAAATGTTTAAATTTATTTTAATATGTTTGACAGCATTGATCACCTTACTTTTAGAGATTTATGACAGTATTACTAGGCAACCATAGTAAACACTTCCCCCCCAAGGGATTTTAAAGTATTTCCCACCCGTGAGATTGTCATTGCAGTTAAAAATGACATACGTTTCCAACCTTTGACAGGTTAGGAATTGACATATTACAATAGTGGTTGTGAATAAAAATTATTAATCGTAAATTTTTGAATAATTATAACTTAAATTATAATTAATGTTGGTAATCAATTTCATAAATTTCATGTGAATTTCATTGAGGTTAAGTTAAATGTCAAATTACTCAGTATTTGTAAAATGTTTATATTATTTTATTATGTTGTTTTGTTGTGTAGGATAAAAAATAGTGTGTGCTACATGGCAGTAAAGTTGTTTTCTGGTCCTCAAGAAGTATCCAGCCTCGACTGCGTCTCGGCCGTATACATATCCTTCGGACCAGAAAAGAACAACTTTCCTACCTAGCAGCACAAATAACTATTTATCGCTCAAAAACTTTCAAAGAAAGAGTTGTTACTACATATTTCTCACCATATATATTTAGACTTAGACGTTGTCAATTTTGTAAATAGTACTCAATTTATTAACAAGAAATCAATGTTTTGTATAAAAATCCGACTAAATAATGATTTGTATTAAGCTTCTGTAGAATAACCAAGAGATGGCAGGACAAAACTAACACAATGTCACCCATTTTTTTAAGTTACACAACCCTGGTCTTACGTAATCCCAAACTGTCTTAACCTAATCTTAAAAAATCCTGATAGTATTTTAAATTATATTATTAGTATTAAAGGTAAATAATAAATTAATTAAACCACTTATTATAATAAAATTATAAAAACTATAAATTTATTTAAAACATATTTACATATTTACGTATCAAGTCATAGTCTGTCTTATCCAATCTAAGTATTTGGCCACGTCTGTGAAGATGGCGTAATGGGACGTGTCACACACGAACTCGGACTGCAGCGCCACGCTGATAGACACGACCCCGCGAATCTGCCACGCCGGGGGGCCCGGGTTCGAGGCGGACTGCGGGAACACCAGACCGCCACCAGAGTCGCCGTTACACACCGACGTGCCTACACATAGGAATATGTGGAGTGTAGCTAAGTTAAAGAATTAGTAACTACTAATTCTTACCATTTCTAAAACCTGCACATAAGGTTCTTTCATGAGCAAATTTGGAGAAGAATTCTGGGTAACTTCGAATGCACGTGAGTTGAGACACAACAGGCATTTGGGCTTTCGTTAATGTTTCTGTAACTTTACCTGTGTGGTCGTACCTTGAAAAAATAAAATAAATACTTGATGGAAACTATGTGGATTAATAATTTTGAGGTCTTGACCTTGTATCTTTAACCGTGTAGGAGCTACAGCCTTTTCTAAATTTTTATTCTTGTAATCAACTTTAACTGCTGGTTCATTCACTACATATTATTTATTTACTTCGGAATAGACCACGTTAGTGAGGTTAAGATTTACATTTAGCGCGAAACCCTAATTCAAATCTGAATGTATGCATTTCTTATGGGAGTACATTTTCAATTCACGATATTCAAGCATTTTGGCGATTCCTAACTATAACATAGTATTTTTTTATATCCAAAAATATTACTCTTTGCTTTCCGTACAGAAAAAGTACAAATAAAAGAATAAATTAAGAAAAATTTGATGTTAAAGAAAGTAGTATTGCAAATAGTAACATATGTCGTTACTTGGTGCAGCAAGTTAAAAACGCCGCGTTAAAGTGACAGGTTCAACTGAATACTAAGACAGCTACGACATACGTTTTCAGAAATTTGCACCTACTGTTTAAATTGAAGTTTATTAAATAATACTGTGTTTTTTGGGTGTGTATATTACATTAGAAGATAGATAAAACATTAGAGATTAGTATTTATAAGGTTTAATAGTTAAGATTTGCATTTTATAATACTTTCTACAAGTTTAAAGATAGCACATTTTTATTCCCATAAGAATAACATGGGCGTATAAATCGGCAGAGGCGAGTTAGGGTTTCAGTTTGAATTTGGCGCCACAAAATGACCGTTACACTAATGCAGTCTATAACCAGGGAGATTTTAATAAAAATTGATGTAAGGCATCAAGAAACTATGAGGATTAAGAATTTTGAGGTCTCGATGCTGTATCTTTAACCGTGTTACAGCTATCTAAATTTTTATTTTTGTAATCAAGTTATACTGCTGGTTCTTGCGCTATATATTATTTATTTATTCCGGAATAACTTAAGGAATTTTAATAAAAATTGAAGTATGGCGTAAAAAAAACTATGAGGATTAAGAATTTTGAGGTCTTGACCTTGTATCTTTAACCGTGTACGAGCTACAACCTTCCAAACAAAATCAAATTTTGTTTATTAGTCCCATGGTTTACATTTGATTTATTTTTTAATTATTTCAGTCTGACTGGGACGTTTTTAATAAAAATTTGAGAAGAGGGTAAAAAATTCTAAGAATTAAAAATTTCATAATCTCGAAGCTGTATTTTTAACCGTGTAGGAGCTACAGCTTTCCAAACTTTCTTAATTTTTGTTTATTAGTTTTGTCCTACATTTATTTTTTTTTATTCCGTTAAGACTCAGATGTTTTTAACAAAAATTTGTGTAGAGGGTAAAAAAACTCTAAAAATCAAGAATTTTATAGTCTCAAAATTATATTTTTAACCGTGTAGGAGCTACAGACCTCTAAACATGTTTAACTTTTCTCCCAAGCTTCTTATTTAGATTTCCTCCCGTCATTTCTTAACCCTTTGATTGTCGACCTCCCTAATACTACCCCTTATAGTTTAAACTAAAGTGACCATTCGTACTGATTTTGTAGTACAATTCTGATTTTCAGACCCTTGTACTCATAAACCATTTGTAATATATTTTGTACTGATTTTTTGCATACTGTACTCTAGTTTACATCAAATAATCTACTTCTTAACAAAGGCAAAACTCAAGAATTAATAATTTAAGCAAATATAATATCGTAAAAGTTATATTTGGATTTACATAATGTTTTGCCTGAGAATATTAAAAAAAAACATTGCTTTTCTAAATAAATAATATTATCAAATATTAATCATTGAATATAATATAAAATTTCATTTTACTTTCATCACATTTTTTAAATATTATAAGAAATGACAGGGTTGATATCGATTTAAATCATGATATAAATCCAGTGTTTTTTTTTAAATAATCATTGATTTAAATCAAGATAAATTAAATTTAATATCTTAAACGAAAAATGAATAATTTTTTTTATTGTCCTTGTAAATTAATTTTTTTAATTGAAAATATAAACAATTAACAAAAAAAAAGAAACATTTATTCATTTAATGGCACATTTTTATTTTAATATTTAAATAGAAACATCAGTTTTCCAGCCTTTGCAGTTCCTAATTTGTTTCGCAATATGGAATGTACAAGTCCAAATGATGAAAAAAAAAGATGTACATCGACGCAAGCACGGCACAAACAAGAATAAACATGAATATCCAGGATTAGGACTCATACATTTTTGAATAATAACGTTGGAATATTTATAATACTTAAAAATTTAATTCAAACAACCCGTTTTTAAATGGTCTCTGTAGATTAAACCCTTCTGTATTCAAATTCAAAAGTACTGTACTTTATTTCATTCTTCCTTAAACTTATTATAAATTATAAACTTACCCCCAACCAACGACCGTCCCTGGTTTATCTATTAGGCTGTTTATGTCTATATCTTCTTTCCATATACAGACAGGTCTCACATAGTCTGTATAGTCCACATTTCCAGAAAGAGATAACAGAGCTATGTCATTCGCGTAGTATCTGTAGTTGTACTCTGGATGCACGTTAATTTGTGCAACCTAAAATATAAACATGATGTGTGTAAATTATGAAATATATAGTTAATATTTTTTTCGTAGGGGGGAAGAAACAGCTAATTTGTCACGAAAAGAACGGCCACAATCAGTGAATTAGTTTAATTACAAGTACAAAATAATTCTCAGACTTCCACAATAAGTGGTGAAAGCGTGACGTCAAAATTGAGCGGGAATTACAAAACCTGAAATACAATTTCCGGCTTGAAATTTTGGCTGTGGTGAACAAACCACAGAACCGCTCAATTTTAATAACTGTCATCTATTGTGAACTTATGTTTCGTGTATATATCTGTATAAAATCTATTTTACCTTAATATACTAATTTAATGCACTTGCATACTATACATATGTATGTAATTTACAGGTTTTTATATTTGCATCAAGATAGAAATGTTTTTTTTTTGCCTCTCGCCTATCAATATTATAGATAAGGGACGAATAGTCTTTGGTCAAATTTCTCGAGTGTTAGTTTTTAACATATGAGCACGAATTGGGGTCACTAGAATATGATTTTGCAATTTTTACCGTGTTGTCTGTCCGTGTGTATGTGTCTCTGACAATTTTTCGTCCACTCCAATACATATCTCTTAAATTTAACCTAATAATTAAAGTTAATTCAATAAAGCACTAAATAAAAAGCGTTAATAAATTCAGAACTGGGTTAGTTTCGCTCATTCCAGACTTTTTTTTTCTAAGTAGTGAGTATGACGTCACCAAATACTATTGTTTTATGCTAGAGTGTATTTTTCGTACTTTGTGAATTTTTTTTATGGCTATATGCATTATTTTTTACGTAATAAAAAAATACTGCATATAATAAAAAATATATATTATTGTTTTTGTTAAAAAAATACATTTCATTTATAATAATTTTTTCATTCATATACATATAAATTTGTATATATACTTATTTTAGCTATACAAATATGAAAATTAACAATACCCTGTACAACTAACAGCTGGCGAAGACAGATGACGTCACAAGCCAAAATTTTCACTTTAAAAATTGATATCCTTATTTTACTCTGTGTGTCAGAAAAGAATTATAAAAATTTTATATGACCCCATTGTAAAATACTGCAATTAGTTGATCGACAAAACATAACTATGACTTATTTTTTCCTCACCTGCGCATTCTGAACCGACTTCCCAATAAACTTCTTCAAATGGTACTTCCCAAGATACACCACAATGTCATCATTCCCCACTGGTGTATTGGTAGACTTCTTGGTTACACAATGCGCTGCAGTTAACACATGTCTCAAGGACACTAGACTAGCTCCACAGATGTACTGCAGGTCTATGCCCTTGGCGTAGTAGAGGGCCGCGTGCCAGGGGAACTGGCCTTCTTGTGTTGGTTGCCCGTGGGTTATAAGGGGACGGGGTTGGACGGCTATGACTCCGCATGGTTGAGATTGGGGGTCTCCTGTAATGTAATGAGTTATAGTTTATAATGTAGAAATAAATATCATTTTCAGACGACCACATATGAAAGTAACCATATTTACATAGAATTAACACCAGAAATTGTAACATAGCACACGGTGTTATATAATCGGATATGACGATTACTGGTCAATAGATGGAACTTTGATAATGAAATGTAACAAAATTAATGAAAATTTGCTTAAAACTACCATTTTAAAATTGGTAGTGAATTAATAACAAAAATAAAGAGTCAAAATGTACTGATAGTTTTATTAATTGTTCAAATAATACGTACTAGACTTCCAAATCAGTTTCCGGTTAACTAGTGATACTTAACCTCAAACCCAAACGTCAATGCTTTCGTGAGTTGTGTTTGACATTGACACTTTTGTATAAACCCTGTTTTTATTATAATATTTTGTGGTCGTCTGAAAAATAGTGTACATAACTCGCTTGAAAGTGCATAGCAACGCTCGTGTATTAAATCAATCTCTACACTCTCTTACTATTTACCACTTTCCACGCTTGTTATGTAAATATCATTTACGTAATATTAAGTAGGCTACCATATATTGACACTAACATGTAATTATTGTTTTTATATTGTTGTGATTGACTGATTGACATCAACAAGCCACAATATTTTTCAATAGATAATATCTAGAGGTGGGTTTCTAATGGAAGGATTTGAATTCTGAGGGGATGAATTATAAGGGGTGATATTAGGGAGGTTGCAAATCAAGGGGTTGGGAAATAATGAGATGAAATAGTTGTTTGTTCTGCTAGGTAGGAAAGTTCTTTTCTGGTCCGAAGAATATACAGGGTGTCTGTTTGAAGAGGGTTTTTATTGGGGTGGGGAACCGTAAGAGATACGAAGTCGGTTAAATTGGGCAATTTACTTTTTGACTTATAACTTTCTTGTTTCAATTCATACAAATTTCTAGTTTACACGTTCTATAGACACTTTTTTAAGAGGAATTGACAGCGGTTCTCAAAATGTATTTTTTGTACTCACTACCTAGAAACTAATGTTTCCCGCAGCCAACGCACAATCAAAAAGACCATATTCCCGCTTTTGTTTTACTTTCACGCACTAGTGTCTCAACGGAAACTACTTTGATCAAATAGCTTAAAAGTGTTATTATATTTATAATTTTTTGCACATTACAACAAATTTAATATAAGAACAAGATAATTGAGGACAATTAGTTAAAAGAATAAAAATTATCTAAATTAAATTAGAAATGTCATTGCCAATTTTGACATTTTAGTACTACTAGCGCTATGTAAGTATTGGTAGACTCCTTGGGTTAAAAGGGGACGGGGTTGGGCGGCTTTGACGCCGCATGGTTGTGATTGGGGGTCTCCTGTAATGGGTGTTAAGTGAATTATTAGGTTGTAAAGAAAGTTATAGTTAGCAATATTTGTACATGATTATCAGATATTTGTACATGATTATCAGCATTTCTAAATGATACACAGGAAGATTTGTACTGATATTTGACAAACTACATTGAAACATGGTTATAACCATTTTTTTAATTAAATTTATTAAATGGAATAGAAACGTTGAATTTAATCTTTTTACTTCCTTGTACGAAGGAAAGGAAGTATTGTAATCGCGAAAATTTTCGAATTTCAGATTTCAACGGAAATATACG
Source organism: Stenolophus ochropezus (assembly GCA_035578165.1). Classification (NCBI taxonomy): domain Eukaryota; kingdom Metazoa; phylum Arthropoda; class Insecta; order Coleoptera; family Carabidae; genus Stenolophus; species Stenolophus ochropezus. The sequence goes on along the minus strand of JAQOWZ010000013.1, from coordinate 24,325,434 downwards.
TTTTGATTATTCCTGAATCCATATTGACTAGTTTCGGCGTGACGTCTGTATGTACGTATGTACGTACGTATGTATCTCGCATAACTCAAAAATGACTGGCCAGAAAATTTTGATATTTTGTATATGGGGCTTTTGTGTTGCAATCGGCAGTGCCAAAAGGGCACTTTGCTCGTAGTGTTTTTTTGATTTTTTCTCATATCTCAAAAACTATTAGTCGTAGAATGTGGAAATTTTGTTCATGGAATTGCTATAACATCTAGTTATAAATCTCCATTTTTTGTTCCAATCGGCCTTTCCAAAAAGGCAGTAAAATTTTGGCAAAATCTTAATGAAATTAATAATTTAGTTAGAACGATTCGAAAAAAAATTTTTTTTTGCTCATTGTATTAGTCTTGTAAAATGGTGGTTCTTTCTAATTTAACCAACCTCGTAGCTCTTATAGTTCTCGGGATAGCAATGGTGGCACGCTTAAATGGAAAGGAGACAGTAAGGTATACAGGATACCTTACCGTCTCCTTTCACTTGTTTGTTGCATTACATGCGCGAGAATGATTCAGAGGTCTATTTCTTTTTGAAATGAAATAGTAAACATACTATTTTTAAAAATAATTTCTTGCAAGTGGTGTCGGATTCTAAGATTTTGCGTAACTCTGTCAAGCATATCTTTTTATAAGAAGACTATTTCTAAATGGATTGCATTCTTCAGGGTTTATAGGGTTCTGGGACGATGCTTAAAAACTTCAGTCTTTAGATAACCCAAAAAAAAAAACCAAAGGGTTTTAAATCCGGCGAACGCAGGGCCATGAAATGTCAGTTGACCGGGAGTCTCCATCAAAAACGACATTAAATTTCGGGCTGTATGGCCTGTGGTTCAACCGTATTAGAACCAGACATTAAAACAGTATCTGAGAATAATACTTAACACATAGGTTATAATAAAAAGCGACAACTTTGTCTCAATTTAACCGACTTCGTATCTCTTACGGTTCTCCACATCCCAATGGTTAGCCCCTTAAAACTGTCATCCTGTACTTTAACAGACAATTGAAAAACCGGCCCTTAGAGTTAAGAAAGGGGTTTGGAATTGACACGAGGAAAAGAAAATAAGAAACTTGATAAAAAATCTGATGTGTCCAACACAATACCTCCCGCCACTGTCGAAATATATTCTATATAAATTTTTCAGTACATTTAATTTGTAGTTTTAAAATTAGTTTGTTATTGCAGTTGAGAATACTTTTAATTTATTTCATACCTAAAATTTCCTTCACAAAATTTGTATGACCAATATGACAGCTATTTTTGTCGTTACTAAAACCGGAACCGAACTTACCTTGATTCATGCAAGCAAATACATTCCTTATATATTTTTTCCACCATTTTTAATTTTAGAACAAAACTGCTTCCTATTTACTTATTTTATCTTTATACTCACTTACATCAAATTTGACATCATATGTCAAATTTTGTGAACATATGAATAACTCATCTGTTTTATTGAAATTCTTCAGCCTAAACGATATATAAAATTATTATAATTTATATATTTTTTGCTATTTAGCTAAAAGTTATATATAAACGTAATATGCAGATCAGTAGAAAATTAAAAAATCTTTATATTTTAATAATAAGGTATTTTTTTTGGAAAAACTGTTTAAAGCTTCAAGTAAAGTACTACTTTCGGTTAACCAATTGTAGTCAAAATCTAATCAGTTCATCATATTTGAATATAAGTCGTAAATACCAAATATTATATTTTTTACATGTATCGTATTGGAGTTATCGTGGACGAAAAATCGTCACAGACACACACACATACACACACAGTAATACAGACATCACGGTAAAAATAGTAAAATCGTATTCTAGGGACCCTAATTCGTGCTCATATGTTGAAAACCCACACTCGAGAAATCTGACCAAAAACAATACCTCCCTTATCTATATATTGATAGGCGGGAGGTAAAAAGGAAAATAGATTTACTTACTGCCTGATAAAAATACAGGTCGAGATGATGGATCAAAATCGCTGCCAAATATGGATGTATCTGGTATTGGTCTAGTGTCCGGTTTGACCCAAAATGGCCCCTCTCCAACTCTGAAAACAAATAAGATTGCTGCATTTTAATAAGATTGTCTTTAAAAATGATATCCTTTATTATATTTCACTCAAAGATGCCTAAACTTCTCAAATGGTTATTTGTATGACTAGTCCAGAAACTGAACTTTTGCGAAAGTGAACTTATTTTGCAAATGATGCGAGATCTCACAAGAGTTTCTGGGCGTCTGATTCACAAGATTTTTTGCGCCGATGACACTTTTAATTTAATAAACAAATATTATTACTACTTAAACATAAAAATGTTAGTATAATTTTCGATTAACATGGATATTCATTCACTTGTTTTATTCAAAAAATTAGTGACATTTATTTTAACCTGCAAAATAAAACGAATGTGAATTGATATTTTTCAACAATTAACGAAATATAATCGTACAACATGAGTATAATATAAATAAAATATCAAAAATAGTTGTATTAATTAACGGATTACATTTACAATAAAGTAAAAATAAAAAGTTTGACAGAATATAATGCTAAAATATTTAAGTTGGCATCCCTACATTTTGCCGGCCTCGAGAGATTCTGGACGATGTTGAGTTCTCTAATACTAGTCACAATGAAATATTAACTTATAATTTTTCATATATTTACGATCAATATTTTTTTTATTTACTACAGTTAAGGGATTAATTTTTTATTAAACAATATTAAACATTTTTTTCCTATAAAATACTCCGCAAACTTCGCTTCAGTTCATATCTCCTCGAATGTTACAATACATTTACATTCCTTGCAATTTAAGTAACTGTTTCTTTATACATACCTTTCTGTTGTTGTTTGGAATCGAGGCGGAATGTTTGTAGTTTGAGGTCCAGGGCACACATCTTCTGAATTTATAAGAAGTTTTTCTAATTTTGGAATTGGTTCACTTGTATTATATTTAACAAAAAACCTAACAGGAAGAGTTTGCCCAGGTTTTAATTTTACGTGTCTGTTCTTTATCAAGTATTCTTTATTATCATTCGTTCTTACGTCACCGAGCCAATTCTAAAAGAAAAATAGTTTTAAGAAAAATTCATTATTTATAATTAGTACAGGATGGCCCAATGAAAATTATCAGCGCAATTTTTGGCCACTTAACATCAATTTTGCAAAAAACGCTCGAATACGTCAATTTTAGAGGGGGACACCTGAATGGATTAACAACAATGGCATAACTTCAACCCTAAAATGGGTGTGGACTGTACCTCAAAAATTTTAAATGGGAAAGGGTGTCAAACATGTCACATTTCGAAAGGCCTTTCAATTCTCTTTTCAACAGTTTTTTATTTTTTAAATCCGATCATCAGTTCCAGAGAAATATCGTTTCAAACAAATTTTATTAAGTGTTCCAAATTGCAATGAAGTAGATTTAAACAAATGACAGAAAGTCAAGTATCAGTTTATTAGGTGTTCAAAATGAATACCACCAACTTCCTTACAATAATACAGATTTTGCTCAAAATGTCGTACGTTCTGCAACATTTGTGGAGTAATCTGACGACACTCAGTTACGATACGTCGCCGTAAATCTCTTAAATATGGCATAAATTTTAGACTTCAAATAACCCCACAAAAAGAAAGCTTACAAACAACTTGTCAAAAGAATTGTTTATTTAGTTTCTGTCATTTGTTTAACCCTACTTGATTGCAATTTTGAACACCTGATAACCTGGAACTAATGATCGGATTTGAAAAAAAAAAACTGTTGAAAAGAGAATTGAAAGGCCTTTCGAAAAATGTCACGTTTAACACCCTTTTCCATTTAAAATTTTTGAGGTGCAGTCCACCCCCATTTTAGGGTTGAAGTTATACCATTGATACTAATCCACTCAGGTGTCCCTCTTTATACTAAAATTGACGTGTTCGAGCGTTTTTTGCAAAATTGCGCTGATAATATTTTTATTGAACCAGCTGTCATAACAGACATACTAATAGATTTTGAACGATCATCTATTATAAATAAAACTGTGAAGATACATGCTCCAAATTTTCCTGAATAGATTGTTGTATATATCAAGTCAATATCTCTATTTTAACCGTGTAGGAGTTACAGCTCTAAAAACTTGACTAACATAAAAAAATCTCTCAAAAATACTTTTTGTTTAACTTTGCACCTGTCTTAAATCTAAAAATTTTATTTTAAATATATTAAAAAATGAGTTAATAAATGTACTTGCATTTTTACAGTGCCACGTTTTCTAAAGAAAAATAAGCGGTTCAAAGTTGTTTTAGGCAAGATAGTCGTTCTGCCATGCAAAGTTAATAATTTGGGTAAGTAAAATCAATTTATATTCAATTACATCCCTCCACATGATTACAGACCGACTTTGTCATGTTATTCCCGAATCTCTTATTAAATTTCCACAAAGAATAGTACGTAGAGTATATAAACACTGAGGATTTATAAGTTAGTTCCCTGAAGCGATATCTTTAACCGTGTAGGAGTTATAAACCTTCAAACTTTATTAAATTTGGATCACAGACCGACTTTATCATGTCATTCCAGAACCCCTTATTAAACTTCGATAAAAAAATTTACCCAAAGATTATAAACCAAAATGATTTTAATTTTATAGTCTTAAAACGATATCTTTAACCGTGTAGGAGTTACAGACATTTAATAGTATATTGTGTTATTAAGAGTAAAAGTGATACTTTGTGTGGCGAGCATGGAAGTTTGCACGACGAGCGAAGCGAGTCGGACAATTGCATGCGAGGCACACAAAGACACTTTTACTCTGAATAACACATGCTATTTTTTCTTCAAACTTAGAAATTTTAAAAAATAAATTACTATTTGACGTTTAATATGTAGGTTACCTGTCAGTTATTCATAATTTTTAGTAACTTTATTCTTAGGTTATCTAGTTTTTATAGTGACATTTAGGGCGATATTACAGATTTCTATTGTACAAGTTACTTCTTATTGGCTATACGGCGGCGACAATATTATACGGCGCTTCTTATTGGCTATACGGCGGCGACAATATTATACGGCGGCTAGAATAAAAAATTATATTACGTTGGCATAGAAATTAAACTTCAACCTTGTCAATCACGTCACAAAAGATGTCACTTTTATGACGTTTGAAGAAAAACTATATTAAATTTGGACACAGAGCGACTTTTCCATGTCATTCCCGAATCCTTCATTAAATTTCCACATAAATTAGTACCTAGAGTATACAAACCGTGGGGATTTATAATTTTATAGTCCTGAAGCGATATCTTAAACCGTGTAGGAGTTATAAACCTTCAAACTTTATTAAATTTGGACACAGAGCGACTTTTTCATGTCATTCCCGAACCTCTTATTAAATTTTGACAAAAATTATTACTCAAGTATATAAACCTTGAGGATAAATAATTTTATAGTCCTGAAGCGATATCTTTAACTGTGTAAGAATTACAGACCTTTAAAATTTTATAATGCAATACATGGTCACAGACAGACTTTTTCACATCTATTGGCAAACCATTTATTTAATTTCAACAAAAATTATTACCCACAATAAGCCCTGAGGATTTATAATTTTACAGTCCTAAAGCGATATTTTTTAACCGTGTAGGAGTTATAGACTTCCAAACTATATTAAATGTATAATGTAACACATGCTCACAGACCGACTTTTTCACATCATTCCCGAACCTCGTATTAAATTTCGACAAAAATTAGTACCCAGAATATACAATATAATATTTTATAGTATTGAAGCGATATCTTTAACCGTGTAGTAATTACAGACCTTTAAACTTGATGGAATTTGGATACAAACCGACTTTGTCATGTCATTCCAGAACCCATTATTAAATTTCCACAAAAATTAATACCTAGAGTCTATAAATTCTAGGCATATATAATTTTATTGTCCTAAAGCAATATCTTTAACCGTGTAAGAGTTTTAAACCTTCAAACTTTATTAAATTTGCACACAGACCTACTTTTTCATGTCATTTCCGAACCTCTTATTAAATTTCAACAAAAATTAGTAATCAAAGTATATAAACCCGTAGAATGTATAATTTTTTAGTCCTGAAGCGTTATCTTTAACCGTGTAAGAATTATAAACCTTCAAACTTTATTAAATTTGGACATGGACCTACTATTTCATGTCATTCCCGAACCTCTTAATAAACTTTAACAAAAATTAGTACCCAGAGTATATAAACCCTAAGGATTAATAATTTTATAGTCCTGAAACGATATCTTTAACCGTGCTGGAGTTACTGACCTTCGTACTTCATTGAATTTGGATCACAGACCGACTTTGTCATGTCATTCCCGAACCCCTTATTAAATGTCGACAAAAAATAGTACCCACAGTATATAAACCCTGAGGATTTATAATTTTATAGCCTTGGAACGATATCTTTAACCGTGTAGGAGTTATAAACCTTCAAACTTTATTAAATTTGGACATAGACCGACTTTGTCATTTCCGAACCCTTTATTAAACTTCTATAAAAATAAGTAAACAGAGTATATAAACCCTGATGATTAATAATTTTATAGTCCTGAAGCGATATCTTTGACCGTGTAGGAGGTATAGACCTTAAAACTTTATTAAAGGTATAATGCAACACTTGGTCACAGACCGACCTTTTTATGTCATTGGCGGATTATTTATTTAATTTCAACAAAAATTAATACCCCCATTATATAAACCCTAAAGATTTATATTTTGATAGTTCTGAAGCAATATATTTAACCGTATAGGAGTTACAGACCTTCAAACTTGATTAAATTTGGTTATTTTTTCATGTCATTCCTGAACTCCTTTTTAAATTTCAACAGAAATTAGTACCCAGAGTATATAAGCCCTGAGGATTTATAATTTTATAGTCCTGAAGCGTTATTTTTAACCGTGTAGGAGTTACTGACCTTAAAACTTGCATATTATTACAGACCGACTTTTTTATATCATTATCGAACCTCTTATTCATTTTTAATAAGAATTACTTTTTGGAATATAGAAGTCTTGCAGAATAATTATTTTGAGGTCCTGAGACTATCTTTAACCGTGTAAGAATTACAACAATTCGATCATAATGCAACACATGTTTACAGACCGACTTATTCATGTCATTGTCAAACCCTTTAATTAATCTCAACTAAAATTACCACTCAGGGTACGTATTCGTTGCAAATTAAGAATTTTGATCCCTCGAGACTCTATCTTTAACCGTGTAGGGAGTTATAAACCTACAAACTTTATTAAATACAACACTTGTCACAAACCGACTTTTTCATGTCATTGTCGAACCCTTTATTCAATTTTAATAAGGATTATTAATCAGAATATAGAAATCTTGCAGATTAATTATGAGACTGTATCTTTAACCGTGTAAGACTTACGTCAATTCAAACATTATTAAAATAGTGCAACACAAGTTTACAGACCGACTTATGCATGTCATTGCCAAACACTTTAATTAATTTCATCTAAAATTACTACTCACGGTGTAGATTCGTTGCAGATTAAGAATTTTGAGGTTCCGACGCTGTATCTTTAACCGTGTAGGAGTGGCAGCCCTCCAAACTTAATGAAGTTATGAGTTTTGATGATGACTTGATATATTTAACAGTAGTTATGAGTTACCTCGTTTCTTACCCCTAATTGAATAGCCGGGCGATCCAAAATAACTCTAAGCCAAACTCCAGTCACCTCACGCTTACTCAGCAGCCCTATAACGCCGTACCATCGGTCCGATTCGGTATTTTGTTCGTAACTAAAAACAAAAAAATGCAGCTGTTGAAAATTGTTTTAACCTAAACCTAAAGAATTATTATATATTTTTGAGTAATTCGCTATTCGGTTGTTCGTAGCTAAAAAGAAAAATGCTGCTGTTGAAAACTGTTTTAACCTAAACCATTGATTGAAAAATACATAGATAGATACAAGCCACAAGCCTGTATGTTTGTGCGGGGCGTATAGATTTTATCCCCCACACTTGTTATATTGCTCGACATTGTATCTTTCAAACATTTAATCTTGCAAACCTTTTATCCTCCACACTTTTATCCGCGAAAAAAGTTATCTTACACACATTTTATCATCCACACATTTTATCTTTCATTCATTTTATTTTCCGCACATTTTATCTTCGTCAATGTTTATCTTTAAAACATTGTAATTGTTGGAGATAAGCAGATTCAAAATATGAAATAAAATAAATAAATAATCGTAGGTTGTAAAATAATAAAAAATATTGTTATGTTGTCAGTTAGTTGTCAGAAGTTAACATTGATCACATGTTTATGTATTTAATTCATAATAAAATAATATTTCACTGAGACTAGCACTCTGCAACAGGTTATGAGGCCCAGTAAGAAAGTAAGCCAGTAAGAAAGTAAGAAAGTGAGCAAGTAAGATAATAATAAACGGGCAATTGAATATAAAAGTTTTTCACCAATTTGAACAAAAATGGATGCCAAGCTGAGTCTAGACAGGCTAGTTGCGTCTACTGAAGGAAATGGAAAGTCAAATTATATATCCTGGAGATTTAAACTGAACTTGATGCTATGTATGAAGAATTTGTTAGACGTTGCTACGGGAGTAACACCAAAACCGTTTAAAACAGATCCAGAAATCAACGAATGGATCAAGAAAGATGTAGAAGCTCAGACAATTATTGGACTGAATGTTGATGAGAAAATCGCCTTGAAGATTACGACATGCAAATCATCTTCAGAGATGATCGAAAGACTTGAAGGTATTTATGGCAGGAAAAGTCAAAAGTCAACAGCGATATTGCAGCAGCAATTCTTTAGCTATAAATATGATGAATTGAAATCAGCAGTAGAAAATTGTTTTGAAATAGATGGACTGGCACAAGAATTACGCTCAAATGGTGAAGAAGTCAAGGACACTTGGATAATGTCAAGAATTTTAAATTCACTGCCAGCCAAATTTGATTATTTTCATGCAGCGTGGGAATCAGTTACAGAAGCTGATAAAACTCTACCAAATTTACGTGATCGTCTTCAACAAGAGGAAATAAGGCTTCAAGCAAGAGAGTCAGAAAATATCGGAAATGCACTTGTTGGTAAATTTGATAAGAGAGATGAACGCAGGAAGACTCAAATAAATATGAAGAAAAGATCAGATTATCAGAATTTCAGTCAGTATAAACAGCGAAGTCAATCTAATATCAAATGTTTTAAGTGTGGAGTAGTGGGACACATAAAGCGTGATTGTAAAAATAAACCATGTCCTGAGTACCTTGAATATTGCACGAAAACGTACAGTTGCAATTACTGTCACAAGAAAGGACATTTTGCGAATGAATGTACAAAGAAGCAAAATAATAATAATGACACAGGTAAAGTTAAATCTTTTGTCTCAATTGCACTGTCATCTATTTTTCTGGAAAATTCATCGAACAAGCATGAACTTTGGATCAAGGATAGTGGCGCTACTCATCATTTAACAGGAAAATTAAAGTGGCTGACGAATGTACGATCTTTAGATGTTCCGATACTAGTTGAAATTGGAGATTCAACAAAGTTGCAAGGAGTTGCAGTTGGTGATGTCCAGCTGAGTGCTTATGATGGAGAGAAATGGTATCCGATTATATTAAGGGATGTTTTGTTTGTTCCAGAACTCTCATTTAATTTATTTTCTGTTACAACTGTACTGGACAAAGGTTACACACAACAAGCTACAGCAGAAAAGTCACTGATTATGGAAGGAGACAAGATTGTCTTGGTAGCTGAAAGGATTGGAGGATTATTTCAGATGATGTTTCGTTCAATGGAACATTACAGTCTGCCAGCAGTTAGTTTAAGACTTTGGCACGAAAGACTAGCTCATCAAAATGTACGTCACATAAAGGATATTCTGAAGAGAAATAACATTCAATACATTGATGATTGGGAAGATAAAGTCTGCAAAGGTTGTGCATATGGTAAACAACACAAAGTATCTCATCCGAAAAATGATATCGTAGCAAAAGCTCCTCTTGATAGAGTTCATGTTGATTTAGGAGAAATGAATGTTGTATCTCTTGGTGGTGCTAAGTATTTTTTATTGTTTAAAGACGATTTTAGTCGATTTCGGACAGTTTATTTCTTGAAGAATAAATCAGAAGCAATAGACAAGTTAAATATTTATTTAAACTTAGTTGAAAATCAATTCGAAAGAAGATTAAAAATTCTTATGTCAGATAATGGAAAAGAAATTAAAAATGTCAGAAGTAAAAATATCTTTGAGCAACTGGGTATATTTAATGAACGATCAGTTTCTTATACACCACAACAAAATGGAAGAATTGAAAGAGAAATGCGTACCATGGTTGAAGCAGCTCGAGCAGAAATTTACGCCAAAGATCTTGGACCATTTTTGTGGGCAGAAGCATTGAATTATTCAGTTTTCACTATTAATCAAACTGGAAATAGTAATGTTATTGGTAAAACGCCTGCTGAATTATGGTTTGGTCGTCGAATTAGTCTGAAATCCATGAAAAGTTTTGGTTGTGAATGCTACATGATGATCCCAGATTGTCAACGTCAGAAGCTTGATAAGAAGAGCAAGAAAGGAATTTTCGTTGGTTACGATGTTGAAGAACATGGCTATCGTATCTACCTACCAAATGAACGACGTGTTGAAGTATCATGTAATGTCATATTTGATGAAAAAGTTGGCCCAGAACATGGCTATACTGAGATAAATTGTGGGACTATTGAAGAAAGACATGAAGAAGTAGAAGCGGTTGGTGATGAGTCATCTGAGTCTGAAAATGACAAAGGTCAGGAGGAGTACAATGAAAATTGCGAGAACGTTGAATTAGAGCAAAATGAAGAGATAAATGAAAATGTGCCGAAATATAATCTAAGAGATCGTCAGAACATCAAGCAACCGTTGAGATTTGTTGACTACGTCATGATTGGTGAAGTTGAAGATATTTCAATCAAGAATGCATTGAAAGATCCTGGATGGAAAAGAGCAATGCAAGATGAAATTGATGCTTTAAATCGTATGGAAGTTTGGGAGCTAGTAGAATTATCTACAGGTCGAAAACCGTTAACATGTAAATGGGTATTACGCGAGAAAGCAGATGGACGTTTGAAAGCTCGTGTTGTCGCCCGAGGTTTTGATCAAAGATATGGAATAGATTACAATGAAACTTTTGCACCTGTGATTAGATATGCTAGTATTCGATTGTTATTAAGTCATGCAGCAAGTGAAAAATTACAAATTCGTATATTTGACATCAATACTGCATTTCTAAATAGGAATCTGTCAGAGGAAATATTTATGTTACAACCAGAAGGTTTTGATGACAATACTGGAAGGGTTTGTCGTCTTAAAAGAATATGGGTTGAAGCAAGCTCCAAAAGCATGGAATGCAATATTTACCGAAGAATTACAGAAATTGGGATTCAAAGACACTGACGATGATCCATGTATTTTCTACAACAAAGACAGATCAATTAAAATTGGAATATTTGTAGATGATGGAATTGTAATTAGTCGTGATAACGAGATGATAAATCGAGTATTATCTGAATTAGGTAAAAGGTTTCAAATGAAGACCGCGAGTCCAGAAGAAGGAAAATTATTTTATCTTGGCATGGAAATTAATCAAAAGGAAAATGGTATACTAATTACACAACAAAGATATACACGCAAAATACTATGTCGATTTGGTTTTGAAGGAGCATATTCAGTTGCAACACCTATTGAGCCTGGAATGTTAACTGACAAGAAAGTAAATGACAAACTACTCAAAAACAAACCATACCGTGAAGTCATCGGAAGTCTGTTATACTTGTCAACTATAACAAGACCAGACATTAGTTTCACTGTGAATTATCTGAGTCGTCAAGTATGTAATCCAAGTCTCAGTCATTGGAAAATGATTGAACGTGTATTTAGATATCTACGAGGAACAGAACACTTTGGAATATTTTTTGATGGCAAGACTGAGTTACAAGTATATACAGATTCAGATTATGGTGGCACGGAGTCAAATATGATTTCTACCAGTGGAGTTTTGATTAACTTTGGAGGTCCAATTGTCTGGATGGCACAGAAACACTCAGTAATAGCAATTTCTTCAGCTGAGGCAGAGTATCGTGCTGCAGTCAGTGGAATACAAGAAATTTGTTGGGTTCGTAGAGTACTAAAGGAGTTGAAAATAAGCAATATAACGGAACCAACTGACATGTTCATTGATAATAAGGCAGCGATTCATATGCTGGAGAATGCAGATGAAGGGAAGATAACTAAAGGAAAAAAACACATTGAAATACGACGCAAATTTATAAATCAACACATTGGTAAGACTGTGCGTTTAGTGTACATAAATACAAAGCAGCAAATTGCAGACATATTTACAAAAGCTTTAGGAAAGAAGATATTTGAAGATTTACGTTTGAAGCTGCTTAAGGAGGAGTGTTGGAGATAAGCAGATTCAAAATATGAAATAAAATAAATAAATAATCGTAGGTTGTAAAATAATAAAAAATATTGTTATGTTGTCAGTTAGTTGTCAGAAGTTAACATTGATCACATGTTTATGTATTTAATTCATAATAAAATAATATTTCACTGAGACTAGCACTCTGCAACAGTAATGGGGAAGTTTAGCGTGGTTGAAATTACATGTGAAATATCTTTTAGTCTAAGTATATGAATAATTATATCTTAAAATGTAATTAAAAGTTAAAATTATGTTGCCAATTATTTATAATTAATGATTTATCTTCGGGCCACTCTGACGTCACACGTGAGTTATGCGCTTGCGCAGAAGGGAAGGTGAGACCTGACTTTTTGAACGTAGGTTGTATCTTGAGGCATTACACCACACGCTTGTCTGTTGCCATGGGAACCCAGCGCGCGCTAGTTAAGATAGACGATACGTTCTCCGCGAGCCACTCTGACGTCATTTTTGTATAAAATTTCATTTTTTGAGAAATCTAGGCATCTTTGGTTGAAATAAAATGTAGAATATCACTTTTGAGGGTAATCTTGATAAAATAAAAAAAATTAAAAAATACGCTAAACTTCCCCATTGTACCTGCCATTCATTTTATGCAATTAACATATTTATAATTAGATCAAATATCCAGCATTAAATTTTTCTGAAGATAAAATCTGTAAAAGATAAAATGTGTGAAATATAAAATGAGTGAAAGATAAAATATGTGGATAATAAAATGATTTGGAAGATAAAATGTGTACAAGATAACTTTTTTCGCGGATTAAAAGTGTACACGATAAAAAGTATGCAAGATTGAATGTGTGCAAGGTACAATGTCAATCAATATAACATGTTTGGAGGATAAAATGTATACACCCCATTTTTGCGTATCGCTGTTTTGGAATCAGATTTGACAGAGCCATCTCGTTCATGATTCCATCGACTACTTTGCGGAATTAAACAGGCAAAAATATCAGATAAATAAACATGTTTTACAAATTTACTGAATTTTTTGGTATCTATTACAATGATTCTTTCAATAATTCATTGGTATATTTTAAAATAGAACTAATTTGTATTATTATTTGACATTTACTCTTTTTTTATATTTAACAGAAACGCCTGATATTTACCCAAATGCAACCAGACACACAGTTATGTAGCTGACACGAATTTTCTCATAAGCTTGCCTATTTATATATTTTTCAATCAACGCCTAAACCTTTAAAAATATATAATAATTCTTTAGAATTATTATATAATTTTGAGTAACTACTACTCTAAAATGGGTGTGAGTTACACCCTTAAAAATATAACCAGTGAAATCCTCGTATCAAAGTACCTATGTATACAAATTTTCATTTTAAAATTCCCACTGGTACAGCCACAATTACAGATGGAATATGAGCCAATAGGAATGGATATGACTGGTAATAATGAGCGTGTAAGGATGTACCGGGGGTCCTGAGACGCCAGCACTCAGTCCCGCCTTCCAGGGCATCTCATGCCCTCCAGGTGCTCTAGTTCAGCCGGCCGGGAATTAGAGCACGCGAAGCGTGTGCTCTAATTCCAGATCTGCTTAAACCAGAGTACTATGTGGAGCAGATTTGGCTGCTCTGGTTTCAGTGGGTCAAAACTTAGAGCAGTCAGAAGTATTTGCCCTAATTCTAGGTCTACTGAAACCAGAGCACATTTTACTGCACTGGATTTTGCTCTGGTTTTAGTGGGTCAGAAATTAGAGCACTTAAAAGTTCTTGCTCTAAGTCTAGGTCTGTTGAGCACATTCTGGAGCAGATTTGACTGCTCTGGATTGTGCTCTGGTTTCAGTGGGTTAGAAATTAGAGCACTCAAAAATGTTCGCCCTAATATTTAGTTTGGTGAAACCAGAGCACATTCTGGAGTAGATTTGGCTGCTCTGAATTGTACTCTGGTTTCAGTAAGTCAAGAATTAGAGCACTCACAAGCATTTGCTCTAATTCTTAGCCTGCTGAAACCAGAGCACATTTTACAGTAGAATTTAGCTGCTCTGGATTTTGCTCTGATATCAGTGAGTCAAGAATTAGAGCACTCAGAAGTGTTTGCTCCAATTCTAGGTCTGCTAAAACCAGAGCACATTCTAGAGCAGATTTAGCTGCTCTAGATTATGCTCTGGTTTCAGTGGGTTAGAAATTAGAACACTCAGATGTGTTTGCTTTAATTTTAAGTCTGCTGAAACCAAAGCACATTCTAGAGCAGATTTTTCAGCTTTGGATTGTGCTTTGTTTTCAATAGGTCAAGAATTAGAGCTTTCTGAAGTGTTTGCTCTAATTCTAGGCCTGTTGAACCCAGACCACATTCTGAAACAATGAAGTTTTCACTGCTCCGAATTGTGCTATGGTTACAATAGATCAGGAATTATAGCATTTTAAAGTTTTTGATCTAGTATTCCTTTTTTCTTGTAAGTAATTTTACCCCTAAACGACATTTGAAAAAGTCAGCGCTTGTCTATAAAAGTCTATAACTATTTTATTGTGTATTTACTAGAATAGCGTAGGACAGGGCGATACGAGAAGACTACTTGGACTTGGTTTTTCTATCACTCCATTTACAGGGCAGACAACTCTTCCATTGATTCTATACCCCAATAATCTAGGAAGAGGAGTACCCCTGACTGTAATCCTAACTTCTTGGGTAACACCTGATGCAAATGGCTGGTTTGATTTCTTAATCAAAAACTCATTTTCTTCTCCCTTATTCACTTCTCCGAAATTGCTCTGAAACAAATATTAATTAGTCATGAACCACTCTGCTGTTAGAAATAAAACTGTGGACACATATGTTCCTTGAACTATCTTGAATGGTTTATTACGTAGATCAAGTTGATATCTGTAACCGTGTAGGAGTTATGAATTATTTTATGAAAAGTCGCCCGAAATGGAAGTCCGTATAATACGCGTTTTGCTGTCAGTTCATGTGATACATTTTATTTATTTATTTCCAAACTACTAGGTGGATTTTAATAAAAATTGATATAGGTGGCCAAAAAACTGTGAAGATTAAGAATTTTGAGGACTCAAAACTGTATTTTTAACCGTGTAAGAGCTACAGGCTTCCGAACTTAAATTTAACTCTTAATCATAGACCGACTTTATCATGTCATTGCCAAACTTGTTATGTAATTTTAACAAAAATTACTACCCAGCGTACAGAAACTATGGGGATTAAGAATTTTGAGGTCCCGAGGTTGTATTTTTAATCGCGTAGGAACTACAATCGTCCAAACTTAAATTTTAGCGAAACACATAATCACAGACCGATTTTATAATGTAATTGCCAAACTTGTAATGCTATTTAAAGATAAATTACAACCCAGGCTATATAAACCCTCAGTATTAAGAATTTTTAGGTATCAATGTTGTATCTTTAACCGTGTAGGAGATATAGATCTGCAAACTTGATTTTTTTCGTCCAAATTTAGTTTTGCTAGCAACGTTTTCAAACTCGTTATTCAGTTTCAATAAAGAGTAGTACAAAAGGTGAATAAATATAAAGGATTATTAATTTTTTGGTCTCATGTTAATATCTGCAACCGTGTAGAAGCTACGAATTATGCAAAACCGCCTGATTTTATTTATTTATTTCACAACCACTTGGTGGTTTTTAATGAAAATTCTTAAAGAGGGAAAAAAACTCTGAGGATTTATAATTTTGAGGTCACGATACTGTATTTTTAACCGTGTAGGAAATATAATCTTCCAAACTTAAATTTTAGAGAAACACATAATCACAGACCAACTGTATCATGTCATTGTCAAACTTGTTATGTAATTTAACATAAAAACCCAGGGTTGAGAAATCCTGAGAATTAAGCATTTTTAGGTCTTGATGCTCTATCTTTAACCGTGTAGGAGATATAGATATGTTTTCGTCCAAATTTAGTTTTGTTTGTAGCGTTTTCAAACTCGTTATTCAGTTCCAATAAAAAATAGTACAAAGGGTAAATAAACATCAAGGATTAATAATTTCTCAACCACTTGGGGATTTTAATAAAAATGGGCCATATGACCATCGTCGAATTGAATAATAATAATGTCAAAAACTTATATATTATCTTATAATTTCACTGAAATTAGCATTTGAAATTCAAATTTATGTAACGGCGTCATATCTCTGACGTCACGTAGGAGAATGAGAGAGTAGTTTACAATGCTAAAACTGGGAATATAATTAACCTAATTTTTATATTTAGTGATAACGAATAAATTTGTTGATAATAAATTAGTTAATAAACTATTAATAAAACAATGTATAAGATATCGATATCAATACAAGCAATTTATAAAATAAAAATATTTTGATATTACACAACAGATTGTTTTGGTGTAAATTTGATTGACATTGAAATGTCTGTACTTATCTGTCAACATTGTCAATGTCCTATGATTTTTGAAGGCTGTTTAAAAATGGAACCCAGGTAATCTGCCAAATGTACATTATTCTATGATACATGATTTTTATCAAATGAATTCAAATTCTCTATCTAAGTCTCCAACGTGACGTCACATATCCCCTCTCCAAAACTTTATTATTGTTTTTTTCAGGAATTATCAACAATTAGGCGATTTAAAAAAAATACAGATATTTTTATTTTTGGACAGAATCATAATGTGGAAGAAAAAATATATAGGCATATATTCCATTGGTATAGTCGTCGCCAGCCCATATAGGAGTGACGTCACTCGATCGTCATGTGAATGTTCGTATGAATAAAGATTTAGTTTTAGTTAATATTATGTTTCAAAAATAGCACTACGATTATTAAATATAATTATATTTCATTCTAAATATTTAAATTTTAATAATTATTAGTAGTAAGAAGAAACAGAAATATAATTTCATTAAAAACAAAATAGGATATTAAAATAATATAAAATGTAAAACAAAATAAATAACTGAACTGTCACATTGACATAAATAGTTTAAAAAACTCAAAAATATTTACAATGGGCCCATAAACCATTTTTTTTATTAAACTTAATTGGAAGTTATGACTATTGTTGAAAATCCGATGTGAAAATTCCTTATAATAAGCGAGATATGAATTTTTAAAACTTTGGAATGCGATCGTGACGTCAGGTACACTCATTCAGTGGCAGTGAAACAGTGGTGTTTCATGAGAGCAATTTTTATAATGTGTTTAATATAAAAGTATTATTTTCCATGTTATAAATCATACTTCGTTAATATTTAACCTAATACAAACAAAAAATATATTCTTTTATCAATTTTACAGTATTTATTTTATATTTGAGTGTTATACAAAAAAGTTTGGGAAAACAATGGCACTGAGGGACACGCCCTCGGACACGCCTCCTGGCCGAACCTAACGTACCTATCTTTCTTGTATAGGCGACTCTGATTAAGCTCGCAGCGCCAAAGTGTGAATTTGTGAAACTAACGAAGCTGTGATAATTTTTATTTTGACATAAGAATCAGTGTTATTTAGTAGGCGATTTTCTTTATTTTTTTGAATTATAAATGTGTTAATATTTATATTAACTTCTATACAATAAAGTTTAAGTTATTTATTTTTGTTTAATAGTATAATTTTCATTGTTTAATACATATATTTGTTTTAGTAGCAGTATATAAATTATTTGATTTCTGTGCTTCATTTGAGAACGTAGAACGAAGTTTGAAATTCTTTTTAAAGAACATATAAGTGCCAGTAGTTATTAATATTAAAAGATATTGTTTTTGAATTAAATTATATGTCTTTACTATACGATGAATGGGTCATTAAAGCTGATTAAAAGAATATTTTAAATGTGTGTATCGATGAGAAGAATTTTTAGACTCTCAATATATTTTATTAGGTGGCATTTTAAATAATAAGAATATAAAAAAAACATTTCTAATATCCTCTAGTCAACAAACTATGGCATTACTGAAAATTTGCACAATATGTAAGGCTGGATGCTGGAAACATTGGTTACATTGGTTATAAAGCAAAAACACGAGTAAGCAAGAATGATTAAGTTAAAATTATTTATACATATTTAAATTAGTTTTTAAGGAATTTGTTTGCGAATATTGTTTTTATTTAGTTTCATTATCTTTTTATGTTTGTTTCTAGTATATTTCAAGAAATCTATAAAGCAATTGGAAATATTGCATATAATAAAGGGTAATAAATAGCAGATTAAAAACGATATTAACTAATTTCTAGAAAAGTAGCCATTCACTTCAAAATATAGAACACGCATTCATATAATCTGCTTACGGGTATTTTTAGTTTAAAAATCCAGGCCTTCAATTTATCTATTTTTTGTATTTTCCTAATTTATTATAAATATTTAAAGAACATTCTGCCTTTTTTGTAAAATAGTGGAAACTTATATTATTATATTGTTATAATCAATAACAAATATGTCAAATTAAATGGTCAAATAAATTTTGTAAGCACCACACGCAACTAAAACAATGCCGTCTATCACAGCTCCTGTAGTTTTATAATTCGCCACCAGATAAAGTATCGCTTAGCAAGAGTCGCCTATTCTCACCATTCTCGCAGGATGCCAACTTTTAAATTTCTGGCCAATCGAATCATTTTGAGTGTACGTGACGTAACGAAATATTAAATTCGCTGTAACTCTTTACTGAAAAATATATTTTTTTAAAATGTTGCTTTATTATTCATAAAACAGTAAATATTTTACATTTTTAATATAAATTTTTCATATTTCGATTATGGTTTATGGGCCTATTAACTGCTGACACGTGCTGTTAATAATATTGCTCGGCATTTTTACTAAAATAAATAAAAATTAGTATATTTTAGGTATAAATATTGTTATTATTAATTAAGAGAAAAGACATAACCTTAAAAACAAATAAGCCCCGCCCCTTAGAAAAACTTCAAGTCATAGACTTATACGACTGTAATGAGTAAGACAAAGACAAATAATACTTTGAATGTGCATGATCAAAATATTCCAAGTGACGTCACTCCTATATGGGCTGACGCCGACTATACAGGGACTAAAAAAGACTATGGGGATTAAGGATTTGTCTGAATTATCTTTCTTTCTTTAATAATTTTTAAACTTACAATTAATTCTGAAACCGGTCGATCAAATATGACTCTCAACCACAGTCCACTTAAATCTGTTTCTGGAACAACTGACACTGTTCCAGACCAAGAATTGCCCTGAATGTCTGGATCATATGAAAATAGTCCTGGACAAGGACTTTCTAAGTGCTGGCCGGAACAAAAGGTTATAGTTAAAAATAATAAATTTAAAACTATAAGATACATATCTGAAAAAAAATAATAAATTAACGGTTTCAATAACTGTTCCTCTCATATTTAACAAAAGATGTTTTATTTTGTTTCCAAAGCACACCTGGCCAAAATGAATGAATTTTTGGGTGGTATTGTTCATTGAAAAATATATAGATAGGCAAGCTTATGAGAAAATTCGTTTCACCTTTCACCTACATAACTGTGTGTCTGGTTACATTTGGGTTAATATCAGGCATTTCTGTCAAATATTATAAAAAAAAGAGCAAACGTCAAATAATAATACAAATTAGTTCTATTTTAAAATATACCAATAAATTATTGAAAGAACCATTTTAATAGATACCATAAAATTGAGTAAATATGTAAAACATATTTATTGGTCTGATATTTTTGTCTGTTTAATTTCGCAAAGTAGTTGATGGAATTATGAACGACACGGCTCTGTCGAATCTGATTCCAAAACAGCGGTACGCAAAAACATACAGGCTTGCCTATCTACAGTGTGTGCAAGGAAATGCGGAACATAAGACTTTAACACGGGATTTCAAAAAATTGCGGATACTCTCTCTCCTGATAGATTTAGAGCAAAACTGCAAGAGTACAAAGTTGTTCAGAATTAAATTCTACGTCAGATAAGATAGCCATGGAAATAAAAGAAAATATATATCTGTCAGTTTAGAGAATTTTCGCTAATTGTAATACTTATTGTCTATAATTTAATATTATTTAAGTTGAAATTATATTCATTTCTTTAACAATGTGCTAATATTAAAAAAACAGTACAAATATAATTTTAAAAAAATATTGAACACAAAGTAAGGTTACTAACTGTCACAATTGACACAGATTTTTTCTTTTACTTCCATGGATGTCTGATTTTGAACGAAAATGTTACATTTTATATTTAATATATCTCGTACTTCAGACGTGCTCTTGCAACAATTCTGGTTTTATCTGACGTAGAATTTAATTCTGAACAACTTTGAACTCTTGCAATTTTGTTCTAAATCTTTCAGGAGGGAGAGTATCCGCAATTTTTTAAAGTCCCATGTTAAAGTCCTATGTTCCGCATTTCCTTGCACACACTGTATATATTTTTCAATCAACGGTTTTATTAACTGTTTCTCTTATATTTAACAAAACATTTTTGATTTTGTTTCCATAGCACACTTGGCCAAATGAATTAAATCCTTGGCTGGTATTCAGTGTGTTGTATTAGAGTGTTTTAAGGTCTGTATTAAGACTTGTATTAAATATTTCAGTGCATTGTTTTGACCTGTTTTCTCAGTTATTTTAATACATTTGTATTTGTTGCTATAGTAATTAATACTCTATTTTAAAACAGGGCTGGGGCTGTTTTAAACCTTGTTTTAAGGTTTTCACAGACAGATCTCACAGATATATTTTATATTTTGTCTTTTCAAATAGTTTTTTGAAAAAAGGTTTATGCATTGGGCAAAATTGAAGGAATTGAACTTGTTCAACAAGTTATTAGAGTTAAAAGGCGAAGAAGGATATATGCTGTAACAATATAAGAATACATTTTAGGTCGGTTTTGGTTTTATATTGGTTTTATTGCATAAATAATCCATTCTTGAATATTATTTTAGTTGTATGCAAGGATGCATTATATTTTTCCTTTTATGATTTATTTATTATACGAGTACAGATAGCTTCAATTCATTTAAAAATCATTAGATTAATCCCGGACTGATAATCAACACATACTACATCTTTCAGTGGTAAATAATGAACGATTTATGTAGATATAGATATTTATATCATACTTTGAGGTAAATATGTTAAACATGATTTCAACCATTTCCTTATTTTTTTCCTGTATTTCTTTGTAAAACGTAGATTCTTCACGGAGCATACGTAAATTGTCATTTGATCGAAGAACAAACGTCCAAATATGCATTTTTCGGTTACTATTTGGTTTTAAAAAGGAATTCGTATTTTATATTTCTGAAATAATGAATATTTGGAGTTCTTATTCCTTTTTCTGGCATTTTATATCATTGAAACTATATGTACCTCGTAATTTAATTTACACAAGCTTATTCTGTAGTACTGAATCAGCCTTGTATTAAAGTATGTTTTAAGGTAAAACAGTGTTTTAGCTAATTCAAGCCTTAATACAGATTTAGTATGGCCCACTGAATACCACCCAATAAATTTCTAATTTCTTAGTTTATTTTCATTTTAATGTACATGTGTTTTATAACATTGGAAAGAGAAAAAATCTCTATTTAAGTAAAGATAACTCTGAGCTCGACATGAAAATTGAAAATTAGTATGAATTTCTCGAAAAAGTGTGTGTGGAATGTGGAAACTAGAAACCTGTAAGAATTGAAACAAGTTATGAGTCAAAAAGTAAATTTGCCAAAACCAGTTTTAGTAGCCTCTTAAACGAATTCCTGTATTCATAATTAATTAAGATATTTGAGAAAAACACTTTAGATCTTCATGAAAACACCAATTCCGGTTGCACGATTAACACCAAAGTCTAAGCAGATCTAATCTAGTGTATCGGAATGTTATATCCAAAATTTCAACTTCTTTTATTCTCTAGTATTTGAATAATTGTTACGGCAACATCCATCTACACATATATACGGACATATATATATATTTATTTTCTAACAGGATGTATTTATAACATTCCAAAATTTGAAAATAATAGTACAACATGTTCATTTAATTTAAAGTTAAACTTTCTCATGTTCAAATTCGTATAAAAATGCTGTGTTTTTATATATTTATTCTATTATTTTTTAAATGGCTGTTCTTAAAAAATATTTATTGTTCATATAAATCTAGAAATAAATGAAGATAATTTTAAACTTTACCGCAATTTTTTATGTCTTGTATCAATGTATATTGTTTCATATTTTGTGATTTCTGAATTGGAACTGAAAGATTCTGAAATTAACTATATAATAAGAAATTCAAAAGTTTATAAAAAAACCTATTATTAATTTTGATTCTTAGAATTATGAAATAGATGAGATATCAATGAAAGTATGACTAAATTTGTGGTAATCAAAAAATATTTAATTACTTTTCTTTTAAGAGGTTTTCCCGCAATAATAATAAATTAAAATTATTATTCACTTTGTAGTAATCAAAAGCAATAATGAAAATGCAACAAAATTTTGATTACTATAAGTGATTTTATTGTAATCAAATAAAATCTTTTGAATCAATCGATACAACAAAAGTCTCGATAAATTCAATGTTATTTACATTTTAAATAATAAATTCAATGTATTTTATACCATATTATTCAATAATATTTGATATAAATACTAGGGGTCCGTTTTAAGAGGGTAACCATTGGGATGTGGAAAACCGTAAGCGATTGTACATTAAAAAAATCTAGGAAATTAGAGAATTATTGATTTTTTCATTTCGGTCAACTGTGTTTTTAAAACAAAAATTGATAATCTATTGTTTCAAATTGTTATTGTTAGTTAGATTGGGTTGGGTGTTTACATTAGGTTAAGTAATTAGGTTAGTTTAGATTAGATTGGGTTAGGTTCAGGCTCGGGTTCAAGGTTGGCAAAAATTATGATTTAATTAAAAAAATAAAAAATTATAAATACTCGTATACATTTCCATTATAATTTGCATTTCTTTTTAATTTTGATAAATATCAATGATTTTTATTTAAATAATCAGTTGATTTAAATCAGACCAACCCTGTTTAGGAGTTTAGGTTAGGTTTGGTTGAGTTAGGTTAGGATAGGTTAAATTAGATTAGGTTAGGTGCGTGTTTATGTATATACACGTTTTGTATCAAATAGCTTTAATAGCAAATAAATGCGATTTCAAGGTAAAGCAAATCAGACCGCCATTTTTTATTATTTTTCTCATATTTGTCATGCTTGTAGTAGGAACTTTTTATCAAATATTTTCAAAATCGGAGGTGAAGTAGTACGTTCACAAGTTGACGATCATTTTAAATAGTTCAAAGTTTACTTTAGTAAAAGTAACTGTTATGAAAACCAGCAACTTAAAATTTAAATTAAAGATTAATTCATAAAATCACCGAAGTTAAAGTTTTAAAATGTATATGCTATGAAAACAGGAGTAATTCCATTAAATTCAAATCCATAATTAATTGTTTTGAGGTTACTTTAATAATCCAACAAGAACATTTGTTTCTATCAACAGTTTGGCACATGCGCATAACGAAAATTAACAAACCTAACCTTAAAATTCAAAAGTAGAAGTTAAAGTTAGACTAGCGAAAACTAACAGTGTAAACCGTTCCATAATTTTACTTGTAAGTGCCAAACTTAAAGTTACTGTTAGATTAAAGTTGGCTGCATAAATCCACTTTAATCCGAAACAGCGTGAGATTATTTTAAAGCTTCGGAAACTGTCTTAATTAAATTCGAAAACAGTGAATGAAATATTCTAATATTTTCATAAGTTTTTGTTTGAGATAAAATTTAGACAGTTGTACAAGATTTAAAACAGGTTCAAACTGTTTAGAATTGAGTTAAAACAGTTAGAAAGGGTTGTGTAAATACTGTCTACATGTAACTTTTATTTGAGTAGAGTTTATAAAGATTAAAGTAATCTTAAGATATTTGAAGTATTTTAAAAGTTAAAATGTGACGATATAAAATAAAAATACAATAAATCTAAGAGGAACAATTAATTGTTAAACTAGTAATATTAGTTTATAACTTGTTCTGTTAGTTCTGTATATAATTTGTTTATTACAAATATTTATTATTGTAATCATGTTTTAAATTGTAATCACAATAAAAATTAATAAACATATAGTATTTTCCGTAATAATAATTATTCAAAACTATAAATAAACATTTGTCAGTACTTACTATTTGTTTACAAAGTCACAGATTAAAAAAATTCAGTCACAATTCACTAGACATGTTCCCAAATCAAGAGCTGAAGCGATACTGTTTTTACTCATCTTGTCTTAGAACTTGTTCTACCTACCGCCTATCCCAAAAACATTAGCCGAAAGTTTTTGTATTTTTTAAATATTCCTTAAAATAAGGGAATAATGACAATTTTTCGAAATACAAAAGAACGCCAATAACTATGAACAGGGGATCCAAATCAAAAATTTGATCTAAGAAAAGTTGGTTGTTTCAATGAGTTGTAACTGCCGTTTTCGGGCGTTACAACTTAGTATTAACACCCTGTATATGCTTCAAACCATCCTAAATCGATTAGCATAAACTACAAGTGGATATCTGTAACCGTGAAGGAGTTACGAATTAATTTATGACAAATTACACGAGGAAGCAACCAGCACTTCGCGTGTGTTTTGTTGATGGTTCGTACATTACATTTTATTTATTTATTTCTCAATCATATGAAGGTTTCTCATAAAAATTGGTATAAAGAGTAAAGAAACTATGAGGATTAATAATTTTTTTCTATAACAGATGTTAAAGTGCAATTTTATCTACTCAAAATAGTGGATAAAGTAGCACTTTAACCGCAAGGGTAGATAAAGTAACACTTTAACAGCAAGGGTAGATAAAGTACTTTAATTTTTGTTTATTAGAAGTACATTTCCATAACAACGCACAGTACTGACATTTTAAAATTGTTCTTAAATAATAATTTAATTTTTCTAATTCTATTCTCTTTAAAACCTGCTATAGAAAAAAATAGAATTTTATACACGACGATAAAATTAAATTATCGACTCGCGAAAAATAATTCACTCGCGATTATATCGCTCGTGAATTAACACTTTCCGCTTGTCGATAAAATATTATTTTATCGTCTTGTATAAAAAATAACTATTGTTTTGTGGATGTATTTAATAAATTGACATTGCCAACTCTCAGATCATAATATATTTCGTGAGACATATGAACGAAATAAATGAATGGAATGGAAGTGAAGAATAATTAGTTATAGAATTATTTTTTTTGAGTGATATAAGTTTAACGATGTGTAGTAAAAAATGTGTATAATTTAGAGTATAATGAAGTCATGTGGTGTCCATAACAGATTTTTTATTATAATCAAGTTTTGCATTTTATTTATTTATATCGAAATCAGTTGGGGTATTTAAAAAAAAATGTATAACGGGTAAAATTTTTTTAAATTTTTATTAACAAAATTTCCACTTGTTTGATATTAACTTATACGGTTGTACAATGTTTCTAATAATAATAATAATTTCAGGTAGTTTAGGATTAAAAAAACAATAAAGTGACAGATTTCATTATAGTTATTTACGTGGCCAGCGGTGTAAGATAATATTTACAGGGCGAGGTGGAAATTTGTGAGGCGAGCGACGAAGGAGTGATCTCTTATAATCCAGTGAGCCCAGTAAACATTAATTGCAAGCGTGCCGCGCACAAAATTTTATTTCCACCTTCATAGCATTTTTTTTTTATTAATTTACTTTATTCTTCAAAAAAAGATTTACTCTATTTTGGTAGTTCAAAGGTAGTTGGCGGTGATAGAACAATTTATAGCTAGAAGTTGTCAATCAAAATAAAAATCTTGAAAATTTACAAATGAGTTTCGCCAGTGAATCAAAATGTACTATAAATGTGTATAATTACTCACATAAACCTAATTAAATTAAGTTTGTAATATTTATAATAAAATGCATAAAAAACTTTCATTATTTTCTATTATTTTTACAGGTTAGTTACTGTAATTGTTTATTTACTTAGCTACCAAGAAGCCAGTAAAGTGACAATTATATAGAAGGTGAATATAAAAGTGTTTTATTTTACCAAAAAATTGCTGAATGCAAAATAACATGTAATACCACTAGTAACTAGCCCCCAGATTCACAAAAGGGATTAGCCACTCACTCCATATTTAACTCCGTTACGAATCACCCTTTCTATAAATGGTTATTACCTGCTAATATAGTCTTCGGCAAATCATGTGTTGTTTTCTGTTTATTGCAATTCTTAATTTCGAATTTCCTTAATATTATATAATAATTTCCTAATATAGTTTCCCCATATGAA
The DNA here is from genome assembly GCA_035578165.1 of Stenolophus ochropezus. Taxonomy (NCBI): domain Eukaryota; kingdom Metazoa; phylum Arthropoda; class Insecta; order Coleoptera; family Carabidae; genus Stenolophus; species Stenolophus ochropezus. Next base: position 24,298,625 of record JAQOWZ010000013.1, on the reverse strand, counting down.
CTAGGAACTAAGTACGCCACTGGTAATAAACGCAATGGGGGGTACCTTCTCCCATTGGTTGCTCAAAATATGAACGAAAATGCGTCTTTCGCGCAGGTTCATTTCTATATTGGACGAGCTATAATTCTAATTTACCTAGACAACAGACGAAACAGAAATCACTGTCACCAACCTAACTATTCTATCAAAAAAATCACTTAATGGAAACTGTCAAATATTATTATAAAAAATAATGTAAATAAAAGCCGAAACAGAGAAAATAGTATAAAACATTCGTTATAGAAGGCAATTCAAGCACTCGTTCGTTCGGGCACTCGCTGCTTCGCGCTCGTTCCCGAAATTCAAACTCGTACTTGAAAAGGTTGCCTTCTACAACTTATGTTTTAATATACTACTAGCGAATTCTCGGCTACGCCGAGCATTCCCTAGAGCTCCGCTGTCAGTGCAAAAAACAAATGCCGATCGACATGAAACAGTTTTTTTATATCTGCACGTCAGGCCTCACTACGACCTTTCATTAGATTGCAAACACGATATACTTCTAATATTTTTTTGCAAAAAACAAAAGCCGGTCGACATGGAACATTTTTGTCAATTCTACACGCTAGCCCTCAACAAGACGTTTCATTTGAGTCCAAACTCGACATAACTTTGAGAACTTTTTGCAGAAAACAAAAGCCGATCGGAATGGGACATTTTTGTCAATTCTGCACGCTAGCCCTCAACAAGACCTTTCATTTGAGACCAAACTCGACATACTTTTGAGAAATTTTTGCAGAAAACAAAAGCCGATCGGAATGTAACATTTTTCTCAATTCTGCACGCTAGTAGATAATGAATCTATCAAAATAGTATATGACTAGCGAATTCTCGGCTACGCCGAGCATTCCCTAGAGCTCCGCTGTCAGTGCAAAAAACAAATGCCGATCGACATGAAACAATTATTTCATATTTCCACGTCAGGCCTCACCCAGACCTTTCATTAGATTGCAAACACGATATACTTCTAATAATTTTTTGCAAAAAACAAAAGCCGGTCGACATGAACCATTTTTATGATTTATGTATCCCAGCCCTCACCGAGACCTTTCATTTGATACCAAACACGACATACTTCTTACAACTTTCTGCATAAAACAAAAGTCGATCGACATGATACATTTTTATCATATCTACACGCTAGCCCACATCGAGACTTTTCATTTGATACCAAACACTATATACTTGTGACAACCTTTTGCAAAAAACAAAAGCCGATCGACATTGACCATTTTTGTCAATTCTGCACACCAGCATTTATTGAAACATTTCATTTGATACCAAACACCACACACTTCTGAAAACTTTTTGCAAAAAACAAATACCGATCGACATGGCACATTTTTGTCAATTCTGCACGCTAGTCAAAATAGTATATGATGTTTATATTGTTGAATTCAGAAAAAAATACTCTATCGAATAACCTAAAAATAAATATATGTTCCTATTTAAAATAAGAAAGTTGTGTCCCGTATTTTGAGAACCACTGGTCGAAAAAAAAAATTTTTTTTGCTCATTGTATTAGTCTTGTAAAATGGTGGTTCTTTGCTAATTTAACCAACCTCGTAGCTCTTATAGTTCTCGAGATAGCAATGGTGGCACGCTTAAATGGAACACTCTGTATATCTAGGAAGAAAATTTTAAATTTATGTTCATGGACGTGCGAATTTTTATTATACCGTATTTTTATTTTAGTAATTTGAATAAATTAAAACCATGCAGATAATGAAGAAGATAATAATAAATAATGAATGTAAGGTATATTTGAAGTATTGACATCAAATTGATTGTACAAAAAAATAATAACAATAAACGCCTGTGGAAGCAAATGTTAATATTTTTTTCCAGGAAATAAAATTTAAGAACTTCGCAGTTTGGCAATTGCCAATCATAATATTAAGACTACTTTTAATAATATATAATGACGATGATGAAACTAAAAAACATTTGTTGTAATGTATATTATTTATTTATAACCATTTCAAAGCGGCACGCGAGACCGTTTAGGAAATAAATAAAAATATATGTTTAATTTGTCAAGTTTTGAACTTGAGGAATTTTTTTCACACTCTTCTACGGGGGATGCTACTATGTGTTGTACCTAGAAACATTTGTTGTAATGTATATTATTTATTTATAACAATTTAAAAGCGGCACGCGAGACCGTTTAGAAAATAAATAATAATAACTTACCACTTGCTCTGGTTTGCGACCGCCTCGATCCTAATTTTTTTTTTATTATTTATATTTATTATTTATATCATACCTTGAAAAAAATTATTCAAAGATGAATTTAACTAATTTTCATACATTCTTTTTTATTATACCTTAGCAAAATTTGTAGTTTCATACAATACATTAAGTTTGACAGCATAACTGTCATCACTTGACACAATAAGTATGAAGTTAGTTAAAGAATATATAAAAATGTATTATTTTCAAAATAATTATCTATTTTATAAATATAAATAATGTGAAATAACATACCAAAATTTATAAACTGATACATTTTTATATTGCCAAAAAAAACAAGATTATATTGATGTTTTTCTGTTGCTATGTTCATTTATATATTTATGAAGCTGAATTATATATGTATTTATCTACAACTATTGTTATTGTTATTAATAATTTATTTTTTATTATAAATATCAATTTAAATGATTATAAAAGTATAATAAATACAATTTGAAGTTATTTTGAAATTTAAGTGCTACTCTAGCGCCATCTGTTGAGGCATATATGAACTACTCACACATAACTGAAAATTTATATGCCTGTTAGTTGTAGATAAAGTGACCAATTTTTATACGTTCTTTTGCATTATTTCTTAATGAAAACATGAATTTTCGTGCAGTACAATCACATACAAGTTCGACTAAGAGCAGATGCCATCAGCTGATAATCAGACGAACTACTCGGTGAATATTTGGTTTGAAAAGGTGTTTATTATTTCATACATCAGTTACAAATGGATAAATGGATAAATACTTTGTTTATGTAAACGTTTACATCTGAGAAATCATCTCATTTCATTATAAAATACTACAGAATTTTGAAAAATGTAATTTCTATTGTAATCAAATGTTTTCATCAGAAATGTTACAAAATGCGTAAAGAAAGAGTAAATTGCAATTAACAAAAGTTTATTAAAGTCCAGATACATCATTTATTTATATAGTAATTATTGTACATTAAATTGTTAAACAATTTCCTCCAAAACTGTATGAAATAAAGGCTTGTCAGTTTTTCCACGTAATCAGACAAAATCTATAGTCTAACTATCTAAAATATGTATAAATTAGATTTAAAAAGTATTTATATATAAGGGAAGAATTCTGTACAGTATGAATTTACCTTTGGAAGTGTTTGAATAGTAATCAAATATAGTTTTTTAAACGTCAGAGTATAAATCAATTTTGAAATGCAGTTTTCTTGATTAAATAATCCATTCTGGAATATTCTTTAGTTTTACTATTACTTATTTTTATAATTATTGCCCAATAGATTGTGTGAGTTTATAAAAAATTCCATATTAGAGTATCTGAGTACGTGAAGGTTATAGTCTCATCTAAAAAATAAAATATTTAACTAATAATATATAAATATTTATATTCTATATAAAAGTACCTGTATTAGAGATGATTTCTTATTAAATTTCGTACAATATTTCATTATACATTTTAGTAAATATGACATTTTTCACTTAGTTGTCTCCAACTCATTTTTTGATTGACTGACCAAACGTCAAAAAATTAAATATTTAAAACACACCACACTTAACATTCAGTGTATTTGTATATATTTCGCTCACTATTATAATGTGTAAAAACATAATTACCTTTACAATATCTCTTTTCATTTTCAAAATAAATCAATTAAAAGTTTCATATTGAATTGTCAAAAATGACGGATGGCACAGTAATTCTTTTTAAATTTAAACCTGGCATCTAGGATATTTTTTTCAGTTTTGTTCCAGTTTTCCTTTTTCGGTTAGTTTTCGATTTTTTACACAAAAACTATGCACGGTAAAAATATGAGACACCCAAAAGCGATTGGTCCTCAATAAACCACATCTAATAAAATAATATTAAAATTATTCCATGAATGGTTTGACCTGTACCCGTGAGCAAAATTTTTGCGATGCTCGAGATGAATCCAAATATAGATATATAGTGAATCTACCATCAAAATAGTATATGATGTTTATATCGCTGAATTCAGAAAAAAATGCACTGTCGAATAACCTAAAAATAAACATATGTTCCCATCTAAAAAGAGAATGTTGTGTCCCGTATTTTGAGAACCACAGCTCAAAAAAAAGTTTTTTTTGCTCTTTGTATTAGTCTTGTAAAATGGTGGTTCTTTGCTAATTTAACCAACCTCGTAGCTCTTATAGTTCTCGAGATAGAAATGGTGGCACGCTTAAATGGAACAGCCTGTATATGAACTACTCACACATAACTTATTAAATAATATCATATATTTAATATTCCAACTTTGGAAATTGATGAATTTTTTCACACCCTTCTACGGGGGGTGCTACTATGTGTTAGACCTAGAAACATTTGTTGTAATGTATATTATTTATTTATAACACGTTCAAAGCGGCACGCGAGACCGTTTAGGAAATAAATAAAAATACATGTTGATAAATAAATGAAATTATAGAGATTTTAAATTTCCCGCGCTTAGGGATTTTGAGATACAACGGTTTAATCATCAAAATACATAAGAAGAAAAGATTTAAATAATACGTTTAACCCAATTTTATGTATTTTTATTATATCTTAACAATATTTGTATTTTCATACAATACATTCAGTTTGACAGTACTTAAATGTCATAACTTGACACAATAAGTATGAAGTTAGTTAAAGAATATATAAAAATGTATTATTTTGAAAATAATTATCTATTTTATAAATATAAATAATGTGAAATAACATACCAAAATTTTTAAACTGATACATTTTTATATTGCCAAAAAAAACATGATTATATTCATGTTTTTGTGTTGCTATGTTCATTTATATATTTATGAAGCTGAATTATATATGTATTTATCTACAACTATTGTTATTGTTATTAATAATTTATTTTTTATTATAAATATCAATATAAATGATTATAAAAGTATAATAAATACAATTTGAATAGTTATTTTGGAATTTAAGTGATCCTGTGGCGCCATCTGTTGAGGTATATATGAACTACTCGCACATAACTGAAAATTTATATGCCTGTTAGTTGTAGATAAAGTAACCAATTTTTATACGTTCTTTTGCATTATTTCTTAATGAAAACATGAATTTTCGTGCAGTACAATCACAGTCAAGTTCGACTAAGAGAATATAAATATTTGGTTTGAAAAGATGTTTATTGTTTCATACATCAGTTACAAATGGATAAATGGATAGATAATTTGTTTATGTAAACGTTTACATCTGAGAAATCATCTCATTTCATTATAAAATACTACAGAATTTTGAAAAATGTAATCTCTATTGTAATCAAATTTTTTCATCAGAAATGTTAAGAAATGCGTATAAAGAAAGAGTAAATTGCAATTAATAAAAGTTTAATAAAGTCCAGATACATCATTTATTTATATACTAATTATTTTACAATAAATTGTTAAACAATTCCCTCCAAAACTGTATGAAATAAAGGCTTGTCAATTTTGTCCACGTAATCAGACAAAATCTATAGTCTAACTATCTAAAATATTTATAAATTAGATTTAAAAAGTATTTATATATAAGGGAAGAATACTGTACAGTATGAATTTACCTTTGGAAGTGTTTGAATAGTAATCAAATATAGTTTTTTAAACGTCAGAGTGTAAATCAATTTTGAAATGCAGTTTTCTTGATTAAATAATCCATTCTGGAATATTCTTTAGTTTGCATTTAATAAAGAATATGTTTTACTATTACTTATTTTTATAATTATTGCCCAATAGATTGTTTTAGTTTATTAAAAAATCCATGTTAGTGTATTTGAGTACGTGTAGGTTATAGTCTCATCTAAAAAATAAAATATTTAACTATTAATATATAAATATTTATATTCTATATAAGTACCTGTATTGGAGATGATTTCTTATTAAATTTCGTACAATACAATTTACTTTTAAACTAATTTTACTATATATTTCTCCAAGCAAATACAAGACTTGCATTATGATTGTTTGATTATATTGTAAATAAGGTTTGCAGTAAATTATTATGTACAATGCACTTTTATGATAATCAGTTACATTTCAGTAGTGTTATTGTCAGTAATTTTATGTTATTTCTCTTCTATAAAGGTACTCTTGTTTGGGTAACCAATTAAAAATTGTAACTGAAATGAAAATACATATTTAAATACAGTGAAACAAATTTAAAATGATATACTTACATCACAAAGTGTATTGTACATATTCTTTTAAACATAGATTACTTTTATTTCTGTATATTTGTCTTTGAAAATATAAAACTTGTACCACGAATTTTTGACGGCTCTAACATATGATAAACGTGAAATGTCAAAAAAGAAATATTTTAAATACACCACATTTAACATTCAGTATATTTGTATATATTTCGCTCACTATTATAGTATATGAAAACATAATTCAATTCATAATATCTCTTCACATTTTCCAAAAAAATCAAATAAAAGTTTCATATTGAATTGTCAAATTTGACGGATGAGAACCGTGATTCTTCTCACATTTGACATGGCTTCTGGGATCCATTGTTTCAGTGTACCAATTTTGCACAGTTTTTATTTTTTTAAACAAAAACCACTCACAGTAAAAATATGAGACCCCCAAAAGGCACTCCGGTACAATAGACACTACAACTTGAGAAAAAAATTACAGCAATTACTTAAATGGACCAGGAGTTTAAGCTGGACACAGGATCGGTGATCGTCGAGATGAATCCAAATATATATAGATAGTGAATCAACCAAAATAGTATATGACTAGCGAATTCTCGGCTACGCCGAGCATTCCCTAGAGCTCCGCTGTCAGTGCAGAAAACAAATGCCGATCGACATAAAACAATTATTTCATATCTGCACGTCCGGCCTCACCGAGACCTTACATTAGATTGCAAACACGATATACTTCTAATATTTTTTTGCAAAAAACAAAAGCCAGTCGACATGAACCATTTTTGTCATTTATGTACTCCAGCCCTCACCGAGACATTTCATTTGATACCAAACACGACACACTTCTGGCAACTTTCTGCATAAAACAAAAGTCGATTGACATGGAACATTTTTATCATATCTGCATGCTTGCCCACACCGAGACATTTCATTTAATACCAAACACTATATACTTGTGACAACTTTTTGCAAAAAACAAAAGCCGATCGACATTGACCATTTTCGTTAATTCTGCACACCAGCCGTTATTGAACCCTTTTATTTAATACCAAACACCACACACTTCTGACAACTTTTTGCAAAAAACAAAAACCGATCGACATGGCACATTTTTGTCAATTCTGCACGCTAGCTCTCAACAAGACGTTTCATTTGAGACCAAACTCGACATACTTTTGAGAACTTTTTGCAGAAAACAAACGCCGATCGGAATGGAACATTTCTGTCAATTCTGCACGCTAGCCCTCAACGAGACCTTTCATTCAGTGCCAAACACGACATATTTCTGACAACTTGTTGCATAAAACAATAGCCGATCGACATAGATCATTTTTGACAATTTTCTACGCGAGCCCTCGCCAAGACCTTTCATTTGATACCAAACACAGCATACTTTTAACATTTTTTTTTGCATAAAACAAAAGTCAATCGACATGGAACATTTTTGAAATTTCTACAGGCTAGCCCACACCAAGAACTTTCATTTGATACCTAACACTATAAACTTCTGAAAACTTTTTGTAAAAAAGAAAAGCAGATCATAATGAATCATTTTTGTCTATTCTGCATGCTAACCCTCAACGAGACCTTTCATTTGAGACCAAACTCGACATATTTCTGAGAACTTTTCGCAAAAAACAAAAGCCGAATTTTAATTGAATAAAATATATGAAATAATAATGTTCATAAAGTAATTTTCATTTACTATCCAATGAACATAAAAGAATAATAATATATTTTAAAATGATATATGTTTATAACTACAGAATAATAATTAAAACTAACTGTGAGAACTTGCAAACCCTGCTCGCAACTTTCATCATCCAAAATTAACATTAAACTAATTTTCATGCAATTCATTCACAGTCACATTCGACTGAGAGCGTATGTCATCAAACTTATTTCTCGATTAATATTTGGTTTCAGAAAGTGTTTATTGTTTGAAATATCAATTAAAATGAATAATTGGATAGATACTTTATTTTTTTAAACGTTTTCATTTAAAAAATCATCTCACTCCATAACAAAATATAATAGAATTTTTAAAAATATAATCTTTGTTGTAATCAATTTCATCATTTCAATTTGATGAAATGCATAAAGAATGTATAAAATGCAGTTACTTACAGTTTAATATAATCCAGATATAAAATTCAAAATAATTATTGTACAATAAATTGTTAAATATTTCTTTCAAAAGGGTATGAAGGAAAGGTTTGTCAGTATTTTTAAATAAATGAGTTTATGACTGAATGCGACGCACCTTGTTTGATTTCCAGAATTTAGTTTTATGTGAATAGTGTTATTATCCGTAATTTTATGATATTTCTTTTCTATAAATATAATCTTGTTTGGATAACTTACGAATTAAAAACTATAACTGAAATAAAAACACATCAAAATACAGCCAAGAAAATATAAAATTCCACACTTACATTACAAAATGAAGTGTAATTTTATTTTAAACTAATTTTACTATATATTTCTCCAAGCAAATACAAGACTTGCATTATGATTGCTTGATTAGAACTGACGTTTTGACAAACGTCATAAGTCATGACAATTTAAATATTGTAAATAAGGTTTTCCGTAAATTATTATGTACAATGCACTTTTATGATAATCAGTTACATTTCAGTAGTGTTATTATCAGTAATTTTATGTTATTTTTCTTCTATAAATGTACTCTTGTTTGGGTAACCAATAAAAATTGTAACTGAAATGAAAATACATATTTAAATACAGTGAAACAAATTTAAAATGATATACTTACATCACAAAGTGTATTGTACATATTCTTTTAAACATAGATTACTTTTATTTCTGTATATTTGTCTTTGAAAATATAAAACTTGTACCACGAATTTTTGACGGCTCTAACATATGATAAACGTGAAATGTCAAAAAAAAATATTTTAAATACACCACATTTAACATTTAGTATATTTGTATATATTTCGCTCACTATGAAAACATAATTCAATTCATAATATCTCTTCACATTTTCCAAGAAAATCAAATAAAAGTTTCATATTGAATTGTCAAATTTGACGGATGAGAACCGTGATTCTTCTTAAATGTAGACATGGCCTCTGGGATCCATTGTTTCAGTGTACCAATTTTACGCAGTTTTTATTTTTTTAAACAAAAACCACTCACAGTAAAAATATGAGACCCCCAAAAGGCACTCCGGCACAATAGACACTACAACTTGGAAAAAAAATTACAGCAATTACTCGAATGGTCTAGGAGTTTGAGCTGGACAAACGATGCCTGATCGTCGTGATGAATCCAAATATAGATAGATAGATAGATATATAGATAGTGAATCTATCAAAATAGTATATGACTAGCGAATTCTCGGCTACGCCGAGCATTCCCTAGAGCTCCGCTGTCAGTGCAAAAAACAAATGCCGATCGACATGAAACAATTATTTCATATTTCCACGTCAGGCCTCACCCAGACCTTTCATTAGATTGCAAACACGATATACTTCTAATAATTTTTTGCAAAAAACAAAAGCCGGTCGACATGAACCATTTTTATGATTTATGTATCCCAGCCCTCACCGAGACCTTTCATTTGATACCAAACACGACATACTTCTTACAACTTTCTGCATAAAACAAAAGTCGATCGACATGATACATTTTTATCATATCTACACGCTAGCCCACATCGAGACTTTTCATTTGATACCAAACACTATATACTTGTGACAACCTTTTGCAAAAAACAAAAGCCGATCGACATTGACCATTTTTGTCAATTCTGCACACCAGCATTTATTGAAACATTTCATTTGATACCAAACACCACACACTTCTGAAAACTTTTTGCAAAAAACAAATACCGATCGACATGGCACATTTTTGTCAATTCTGCACGCTAGTCAAAATAGTATATGATGTTTATATTGTTGAATTCAGAAAAAAATACTCTATCGAATAACCTAAAAATAAATATATGTTCCTATTTAAAATAAGAAAGTTGTGTCCCGTATTTTGAGAACCACTGGTCGAAAAAAAAAATTTTTTTTGCTCATTGTATTAGTCTTGTAAAATGGTGGTTCTTTGCTAATTTAACCAACCTCGTAGCTCTTATAGTTCTCGAGATAGCAATGGTGGCACGCTTAAATGGAACACTCTGTATATCTAGGAAGAAAATTTTAAATTTATGTTCATGGACGTGCGAATTTTTATTATACCGTATTTTTATTTTAGTAATTTGAATAAATTAAAACCATGCAGATAATGAAGAAGATAATAATAAATAATGAATGTAAGGTATATTTGAAGTATTGACATCAAATTGATTGTACAAAAAAATAATAACAATAAACGCCTGTGGAAGCAAATGTTAATATTTTTTTCCAGGAAATAAAATTTAAGAACTTCGCAGTTTGGCAATTGCCAATCATAATATTAAGACTACTTTTAATAATATATAATGACGATGATGAAACTAAAAAACATTTGTTGTAATGTATATTATTTATTTATAACCATTTCAAAGCGGCACGCGAGACCGTTTAGGAAATAAATAAAAATATATGTTTAATTTGTCAAGTTTTGAACTTGAGGAATTTTTTTCACACTCTTCTACGGGGGATGCTACTATGTGTTGTACCTAGAAACATTTGTTGTAATGTATATTATTTATTTATAACAATTTAAAAGCGGCACGCGAGACCGTTTAGAAAATAAATAATAATAACTTACCACTTGCTCTGGTTTGCGACCGCCTCGATCCTAATTTTTTTTTTATTATTTATATTTATTATTTATATCATACCTTGAAAAAAATTATTCAAAGATGAATTTAACTAATTTTCATACATTCTTTTTTATTATACCTTAGCAAAATTTGTAGTTTCATACAATACATTAAGTTTGACAGCATAACTGTCATCACTTGACACAATAAGTATGAAGTTAGTTAAAGAATATATAAAAATGTATTATTTTCAAAATAATTATCTATTTTATAAATATAAATAATGTGAAATAACATACCAAAATTTATAAACTGATACATTTTTATATTGCCAAAAAAAACAAGATTATATTGATGTTTTTCTGTTGCTATGTTCATTTATATATTTATGAAGCTGAATTATATATGTATTTATCTACAACTATTGTTATTGTTATTAATAATTTATTTTTTATTATAAATATCAATTTAAATGATTATAAAAGTATAATAAATACAATTTGAAGTTATTTTGAAATTTAAGTGCTACTCTAGCGCCATCTGTTGAGGCATATATGAACTACTCACACATAACTGAAAATTTATATGCCTGTTAGTTGTAGATAAAGTGACCAATTTTTATACGTTCTTTTGCATTATTTCTTAATGAAAACATGAATTTTCGTGCAGTACAATCACATACAAGTTCGACTAAGAGCAGATGCCATCAGCTGATAATCAGACGAACTACTCGGTGAATATTTGGTTTGAAAAGGTGTTTATTATTTCATACATCAGTTACAAATGGATAAATGGATAAATACTTTGTTTATGTAAACGTTTACATCTGAGAAATCATCTCATTTCATTATAAAATACTACAGAATTTTGAAAAATGTAATTTCTATTGTAATCAAATGTTTTCATCAGAAATGTTACAAAATGCGTAAAGAAAGAGTAAATTGCAATTAACAAAAGTTTATTAAAGTCCAGATACATCATTTATTTATATAGTAATTATTGTACATTAAATTGTTAAACAATTTCCTCCAAAACTGTATGAAATAAAGGCTTGTCAGTTTTTCCACGTAATCAGACAAAATCTATAGTCTAACTATCTAAAATATGTATAAATTAGATTTAAAAAGTATTTATATATAAGGGAAGAATTCTGTACAGTATGAATTTACCTTTGGAAGTGTTTGAATAGTAATCAAATATAGTTTTTTAAACGTCAGAGTATAAATCAATTTTGAAATGCAGTTTTCTTGATTAAATAATCCATTCTGGAATATTCTTTAGTTTTACTATTACTTATTTTTATAATTATTGCCCAATAGATTGTGTGAGTTTATAAAAAATTCCATATTAGAGTATCTGAGTACGTGAAGGTTATAGTCTCATCTAAAAAATAAAATATTTAACTAATAATATATAAATATTTATATTCTATATAAAAGTACCTGTATTAGAGATGATTTCTTATTAAATTTCGTACAATATTTCATTATACATTTTAGTAAATATGACATTTTTCACTTAGTTGTCTCCAACTCATTTTTTGATTGACTGACCAAACGTCAAAAAATTAAATATTTAAAACACACCACACTTAACATTCAGTGTATTTGTATATATTTCGCTCACTATTATAATGTGTAAAAACATAATTACCTTTACAATATCTCTTTTCATTTTCAAAATAAATCAATTAAAAGTTTCATATTGAATTGTCAAAAATGACGGATGGCACAGTAATTCTTTTTAAATTTAAACCTGGCATCTAGGATATTTTTTTCAGTTTTGTTCCAGTTTTCCTTTTTCGGTTAGTTTTCGATTTTTTACACAAAAACTATGCACGGTAAAAATATGAGACACCCAAAAGCGATTGGTCCTCAATAAACCACATCTAATAAAATAATATTAAAATTATTCCATGAATGGTTTGACCTGTACCCGTGAGCAAAATTTTTGCGATGCTCGAGATGAATCCAAATATAGATATATAGTGAATCTACCAAAATAGTATATGACTAGCGAATTCTCGGCTACGCCGAGCATTCCCTAGAGCTCCGCTGTCAGTGCAAAAAACAAATGCCGATCGACATGAAACAATTATTTCATATTTCCACGTCAGGCCTCACTAAGACCTTTCATTAGACTGCAAACACGATATACTTCTAATATTTTTTTGCAAAAAACAAAAGCCGGTCGACATGGAACATTTTTGTCATTTATGTACCCCAACTCTCACCGAGAACTTTCATTTGATACCATACACGACATACTTCTGACAACTTTCTGCACTAAACAAAAGTCGATCGACATGAAACATTTTTATCATATCTACACGCTAGCCCACACCCAGACTTTTCATTTGATACCAAACACTATATACTTGTGACAACTTTTTGCAAAAACCAAAAGCCGATCGACATGGAACATTTTTGTCAATTCTGCACGCTAGCCCTCTCCGAGACCTTTCATTTCATACCAAACACGACATACTTCTGACAACTTTTTGCATAAAACAAAAGCCGATCGACATGGAACATTTTTGTCAATTCTGCACGCTAGCCCTCAACGAGACTTTTCATTTGATACCAAACACCACACATTTCTGACAACTTTTTGCAAAAAACAAATACCGATCGACATGGCACATTTTTATCAATTCTGCACGCTAGCCCTCTCCGAGACCTTTCATTTGATATCAAACACGATATACTTCTGACAACTTTTTGCAAAAAACAAAAACCGATCGACATAGTACATTTTTGTCAATTCTGCAGGCTAGCCCTCAGCGAGACCTTTCATTTGATACCAAACACGACATACATCTGACAACTTTTTGCATAAAACAAAAGCCGATCGTCATGGAACATTTTTGTCAATTCTGCACGCTAGCCCTCTCCGAGACCTTTCATTTGATATCAAACACGACATACTTCTGACAACTTTTTGCAGAAAACAAAAACCGATCGACATAGTACATTTTTGTCAATTCTGCACGCTGGCCCTCTCCGAGACCTTTCATTTGATACCAAACACGACATACTTCTGACAACTTTTTGCACAAAACAAAAGCCGATCGACATGGAACATTTTTGTCAATTCTGCACGCTAGCCCTCAACGAGACCTTTCATTTGAGACCAAACTCGACATGTCTTTGAGAAATTTTTGCAAAAACAAAAGCCGATCAACATTGACCTTTTTTTTTAATTCTACACCCCAGCCCTCATCGAGCCTTTTCATTTGATACCAAACACCACATACTTCTCACAACTTTTTACAAAAAAACAAAAGCCGTTCGATATAGAACATTTTTGTTCATTCTGCCCGCTAGCCCTCATCGTGACCTAGCCTAATATAACATTCACTGTCCTCAGTAACCTTTCATTTGGGAATATTTGTTCTTTGTTTAGTTACTTTATTAAACATTTGGCAACATTGACTTTTGCAATTTGAAAATACCCAAATACGACATTTTTCTGACAACATTATGCAAAAAACAATTTCTAATCTACATAGAACATTTTTGTCATTCGTGCACACCAGTTCGTATTGTGTCGTTTCCTTAAAACCCAAGAACGACCTACTTTTAACAACTTTTTACGGAAAACAAATGCAGATCGACATGACACATTTTTTTGTCATTTTAAAACTGGCCCTTATGGTTTCCTTTCTTTTGATAACAAACACAGCAAAGTATTCAATTTATTTTATTTAGGAATATTTGATTTTTATTTAGTTACTTTATAATTTGGCAACACTGTTAGTATTAAAAAATAGTAGTTAATTTTTAAATTTATAAATTAATATTGTCAACCCTAATACAACTGCCACCGTCTTCAGTGAAGTTAGTTTAGGAATATTTGGTTTTAATTTAGTTACTTCATCACACATTTGGCAACATTGACTTTTGACATTGGAAACGTCAAAATTTATATTAATTAAATACGTTATGTTTTAAACTTAAATGAGTTGTAACACATTTGCTCAAGTCTATTATTCATGATACTGTTTTTAAATCTTTGATATCAATGTTCTATTAAAAGATATAATCATTTGAAGTTCATAGGCAGATTGTCAAAAGTGACGGATGACGGCGTGATTCTTCTTAAAGTTAGACATGGCCTCTGGGATCCATTGTTTCAAGGCAGCATTTGTGCAAAGTTTTAATTTTTTACACGAAAATTACTAATAGTAAAAATATGAGACACCCAAAAGGCACCAGATCTCATTAGCCCCCACATATTAAAAAAAAATTATAACAATCACTTGCATGGTTCAGGCTGTAGGCGATTACAAAAGTCACTCGATGCTCGTGATGAATCTATAGATAGATATATAGATATATAGATATATAGATATATAGTGAATCTAATCGTTTAGTATAGTGATGTTTATATCGCTGAATTCAGAAAAAAATGCTCTATCGAATAACCTAAAAATAAACATATGTTCCCATCTAAAAAGAGAAAGTTGTGTCCCGTATTTTGAGAACCACATGTCAAAAAAAAGTTTTTTCCAAAATCGTTAGCAAAATACATCATTATTCAATTTAAAACAGTGAGCAAAGTAGCATATTGAATCACAAGTGAGCAAAGTAAATAAATTTCTTCACAAGTAAGCAAAGTAAATAACATTAGTGAGCAAAATACACTTACTCTGAGCACAATGTTTTCATGGGATTACAGACATTATAATGCATTTTACATTAAATTACATTATATTTAATTATAATTTATAAACATAATTGTACTGTTGAGATTTTCATTATTAAATAAAAAAGTACAATGTTTTGTTTTTTTTTTTATAAATTTTATTTTAAGATTGTGGAAAAAATTATGTTTAGCACACGTGAGCATGTCTTTTTCTCACTTGTCCAGTTGGCACACTCGCTTCGCTCTTGTGGCCAATTTCTGAGCCCGTGAAAAAAAGACATATTTTGCTCACTTGTACTAAAAATAGCTATTTTTGCTCTTTGTATTAGTCTTGTGAAATGGTGGTTCTTTGCTAATTTAACCAACCTCGTAGCTCTTATAGTTCTCGAGATAGAAATGGTGGCACGCTTAAATGGAACACCCTGTATATGAACTACTCACACATAACTTATCAAATAATATCATATATTTAATATTCCAACTTTGGAAATTGATGAATTTTTTTCACACCCTTCTACGGGGGGTGCTACTATGTGTTAGACTTAGAAACATTTGTTGTAATGTATATTATTTATTTATAACACGTTCAAAGCGGCACGCGAGACCGTTTAGGAAATAAATAAAAATACATGTTGATAAATAAATGAAATTATAGAGATTTTAAATTTCCCGCGCTTAGAGATTTTGAGATACAATAGTTTAATCATCAAAATACATAAGAAGAAAAGATTTAAATAATACGTTTAACCCAATTTTATGTATTTTTATTATATCTTAACAATATTTGTATTTTCATACAATACATTCAGTTTGACAGAACTTAAATGTCATAACTTGACACAATAAGTATGAAGTTAGTTAAAGAATATATAAAAATGTATTATTTTGAAAATAATTATCTATTTTATAAATATAAATAATGTGAAATAACATACCAAAATTTATAAACTGATACATTTTTATATTGCCAAAAAAAACAAGATTATATTGATGCTTTCTGTTGCTATGTTCATTTATATATTTATGAAGCTGAATTATATATGTATTTATCTACAACTATTGTTATTGTTATTAATAATTTATTTTTTATTATAAATATCAATTTAAATGATTATAAAAGTATAATAAATACAATTTGAAGTTATTTTGAAATTTAAGTGCTACTCTAGCGCCATCTGTTGAGGCATATATGAACTACTCACACATAACTGAAAATTTATATGCCTGTTAGTTGTAGATAAAGTGACCAATTTTTATACGTTCTTTTGCATTATTTCTTAATGAAAACATGAATTTTCGTGCAGTACAATCACATACAAGTTCGACTAAGAGCAGATGCCATCAGCTGATAATCAGACGAACTACTCGGTGAATATTTGGTTTGAAAAGGTGTTTATTATTTCATACATCAGTTACAAATGGATAAATGGATAAATACTTTTTTTATGTAAACGTTTACATCTGAGAAATCATCTCATTTCATTATAAAATATTACAGAATTTTGAAAAATGTAATTTCTATTGTAATCAAATGTTTTCATCAGAAATGTTACAAAATGCGTAAAGAAAGAGTAAATTGCAATTAACAAAAGTTTATTAAAGTCCAGATACATCATTTATTTATATAGTAATTATTGTACATTAAATTGTTAAACAATTTCCTCCAAAACTGTATGAAATAAAGGCTTGTCAGTTTTTCCACGTAATCAGACAAAATCTATAGTCTAACTATCTAAAATATGTATAAATTAGATTTAAAAAGTATTTATATATAAGGGAAGAATACTGTACAGTATGAATTTACCTTTGGAAGTGTTTGAATAGTAATCAAATATAGTTTTTTAAACGTCAGAGTATAAATCAATTTTGAAATGCAGTTTTCTTGATTAAATAATCCATTCTGGAATATTCTTTAGTTTTACTATTACTTATTTTTATAATTATTGCCCAATAGATTGTTTGAGTTTATAAAAAATTCCATATTAGAGTATCTGAGTACGTGAAGGTTATAGTCTCATCTAAAAAATAAAATATTTAACTAATAATATATAAATATTTATATTCTATATAAAAGTACCTGTACTAGAGATGATTTCTTATTAAATTTCGTACAATATTTCATTATACATTTTAGTAAATATGACATTTTTCACTTAGTTGTCTCCAACTCATTTTTTGATTGACTGACCAAACGTCAAATGTCATAAAATTAAATATTTTATATACGCCACACTTAACATTCAGTGTATTTGTATATATTTCGCTCACTATTATAATGTGTAAAAATATAATTACCTTTACAATATCTCTTTTCATTTTCAAAATAAATCAATTAAAAGTTTCATATTGAATTGTCAAAAATGACGGATGGGCCAGTAATTCTTTTTAAATTTAAACCTGGCATCTAAGATATTTTTTTCAGTTTTGTTCCACTTTTCCTTTTTGGCTTAGTTTTCGATTTTTTACACAAAAACTATGCACGGTAAAAATATGGGACACCCTAAAGCGATTGGTCCTCAATAATCCACATCTAATAAAATAATATTAAAATTATTACATGAATGGTTTGACCTGTACCCGTGAGCAAACTTTTTGCGATGCTCGAGATGAATCCAACTATATATAGAGATATATATAGTGAATCTATCAAAATAGTATATGACTAGCGAATTCTCGGCTTCGCCGAGCATTCCCTAGAGCTCCGCTGTCAGTGTAAAAAGCAAATGCCGATCGACATAAAACAGTTTTTTTTATATCTGCACGTCAGCCCTCACCGAGACCTTTCATTAGATTTCAAACACGATATACTTCTATTAACTTTTGAAAAAAACAAAAGCCGGTCGACATGAAACATTTTTGTCAATTATGCACGTCAGTCCTTACCGAGACCTTTTATTTGACACCAAACACAACATACTTCTGATATTTTCTTTACATAAACAAAAGCCGATCAACATGAAACATTTTTGCAATTCCTACATTTCTAGCCCACACCGAGAACTTTCATTTGATACCAAACACCACATACTTCTGACAACTATTTCCGAAAAACAAAAGCCGGTCGGCATGGAACATTTTTGTCAATTCTGCACGCTAGCCCTCAACCAGGCGTTTTGTTTAATACCAACTCGACATACTTTTCGGAATTTCTTGCAAAAAACAAAAACCGATCGACATAATACATTTTTGTCAATTCTGCACGCTAGCCCTCAACGAGACCTTTCATTTGAGACTAAACTCGACATACTTCTAAAAACTTTTTGCGAAAAACAAAAGCCGGTCGGCATGGAACATTTTTGTTAATTCTGCACACCAACCCTTATCGAAACCTTTCATTTGATACCAAACACCACACACTTGTGACAACTTGTTGCAAAAAACAAAAGCCGATTGACATGGCACATTTTTGTCAATTCTGCACGCTAGCCCTCAACCAGACGTTTTGTTTGATACCATACTCGACATACTTTTGCAAACTTTTTGCAGAAAACAAAAGCCGATCGGAATGGAACATTTTTGTCATTTTTGCACGCTAGCCTTCAACGAGACCTTTCATTTGAGACCAAACTCGACATACTTCTTAAAACTTTTTGCAAAGAACAAAAGCCGATCAACATTAACCACTTTTGTTAATTCTGTACACCAGCCCTTATCGAAACCTTTCATTTCATACCAAACACCACACTCTTCTGACAACTTTTTGCAAAAAACAAAAACCGATCGTCGAAGTACATTTTTTTTCTATTCTGCTCGTTAGCCCTCAACGAGACCTTTCATTTGAGACCAAACTCGACATACTTCTAAAAACTTTTTGCAAAAAACAAAAGCCGATCAACATTAACCATTTTTGTCAATTCTGCACACCAGTCCTTATCGAAACCTTTCATTTGATACCAAAAACCACACACTTGTGACAACTTTTTGCAAAAAACAAAAACCAATCGACATAGCACATTTTTGTCAATTCTGCACGCTAACCATCAACGAGACGTTTCATTTGAGACCAAACTCGACATACCTTTGAGAACTTCTTGCAAAAAACATAAACCGATCGACGTAGTACATTTTTGTCAATTCTGCACGCTAGCCCTCAACGAGACCTTTCATTTGAGACCAAACTCGACATACTTCTAAAAACTTTTTGCAAAAAACAAAAGCCGATCAACATTAACCATTTTTGTTAATTCTGCACACCAGCCTTTATCGAAACCTTTCATTTGATACCAAAGACCACACACTTGTGTCAACTTTTTGCAAAAAACAAAAACCAATCGACATAGCACATTTTTGTCAATTCTTCACGCTAGCCCTCAACGAGACCTTTCATTTGAGACCAAACTCGACGTACCTTTCAGAAAGTTTTGCAAAAAACAAAAGCCGATCAACATTGAATATTTTTGTTAATTTTACACGCCAGCCCTTATCGAGCCCTTTCATTTGATACTAAACACCACATACTTCTCACAACTTTTTCCAAACGCAAAATATTTCTGACAACATTTTGCAAAGAACAAATTCTAATCTACGTAGAACATTTTTGTCATTCATGCACACCCGTCCACATTGTGTCGTTTCCTTAAAACCCAAGGACGACCTACTTCTAAGAACTTTTTACGAAAAACAAATGCAGATCGACATGACACATTTTTTTTGTCATTTCAAAACCGGCCCTTATGGTTTTCTTTCTTTTGATATCAAACAAAGCAAAGTGTTTTAATTTAATTACGAACATTTGATTTTTATTTAGTTACTTAATAATTTGGCAGCACTGTTTGTATTAAAATATTGTAGTTAATTTTTAAATTTATAAATTACCATCGGCAATCCTAATATATAATAGCCACTGTCTTCAGTGAAATTCATTTAGGAATATTTGTTTTTTGTTTAGTTATTTCATCACACATTTGGCAACATTGACTTATGTAATTCAAAACGTCAAAATTTAAAATAATTAAATGTGTTGTCTAATAAACTTAAAATAATGATAAAACCTTTGCTCAGGACTATTATTCATGACACTGTTTTCAAATTTTTGATATCAATGTTCTATTGAAAGATACAATCATTTAAAGTTCATAGACAGATTGTCAAAAGTGACGGATAACTGTGTGATTCTTCTTAAAGATAGACATGGCCTCTGGGATCCATTGTTTCAAGGTACCAATTATGCACAGTTTTCGATTTTTTACACAAAAACTATGCACGGTAAAAATATGGGACACCCAAAAGCGATTGGTCCTCATTAAACCACATCTAATAAAATAATATTAAAATTATTCAATGAATGGTTTGACCTGTACCCGTGAGCAAAATTTTTGCGATGCTCGAGATGAATCCAAATATAGATAGATAGATAGATAGATATATAGATAGTGAATCTATCAAAATAGTATATGATGTTTATATCACTGAATTCAGAAAAAAATGCTCTGTCGAATAACCTAAAAATAAACATATGTTCCCATCTAAAAAGAGAATGTTGTGTCCCGTATTTTGAGAACCACAGCTCAAAAAAAAGTTTTTTTTGCTCTTTGTATTAGTCTTGTAAAATGGTGGTTCTTTGCTAATTTAACCAACCTCGTAGCTCTTATAGTTCTCGAGATAGAAATGGTGGCACGCTTAAATGGAACAGCCTGTATATGAACTACTCACACATAACTTATCAAATAATATCATATATTTAATATTCCAACTTTGGAAATTGATGAATTTTTTCACACCCTTCTACGGGGGGTGCTACTATGTGTTAGACCTAGAAACATTTGTTGTAATGTATATTATTTATTTATAACACGTTCAAAGCGGCACGCGAGACCGTTTAGGAAATAAATAAAAATACATGTTGATAAATAAATGAAATTATAGAGATTTTAAATTTCCCGCGCTTAGGGATTTTGAGATACAACGGTTTAATCATCAAAATACATAAGAAGAAAAGATTTAAATAATACGTTTAACCCAATTTTATGTATTTTTATTATATCTTAACAATATTTGTATTTTCATACAATACATTCAGTTTGACAGTACTTAAATGTCATAACTTGACACAATAAGTATGAAGTTAGTTAAAGAATATATAAAAATGTATTATTTTGAAAATAATTATCTATTTTATAAATATAAATAATGTGAAATAGCATACCAAAATTTATAAACTGATACATTTTTATATTGCCAAAAAAAACATGATTATATTCATGTTTTTGTGTTGCTATGTTCATTTATATATTTATGAAGCTGAATTATATATGTATTTATCTACAACTATTGTTATTGTTATTAATAATTTATTTTTTATTATAAATATCAATATAAATGATTATAAAAGTATAATAAATACAATTTGAATAGTTATTTTGGAATTTAAGTGATCCTGTGGCGCCATCTGTTGAGGTATATATGAACTACTCGCACATAACTGAAAATTTATATGCCTGTTAGTTGTAGATAAAGTAACCAATTTTTATACGTTCTTTTGCATTATTTCTTAAAGAAAACATGAATTTTCGTGCAGTACAATCACAGTCAAGTTCGACTAAGAGAATATAAATATTTGGTTTGAAAAGATGTTTATTGTTTCATACATCAGTTACAAATGGATAAATGGATAGATAATTTGTTTATGTAAACGTTTACATCTGAGAAATCATCTCATTTCATTATAAAATACTACAGAATTTTGAAAAATGTAATCTCTATAGTAATCAAATGTTTTCATCAGAAATGTTAAGAAATGCGTATAAAGAAAGAGTAAATTGCAATTAATAAAAGTTTAATAAAGTCCAGATACATCATTTATTTATATACTAATTATTTTACAATAAATTGTTAAACAATTCCCTCCAAAACTGTATGAAATAAAGGCTTGTCAATTTTGTCCACGTAATCAGACAAAATCTATAGTCTAACTATCTAAAATATTTATAAATTAGATTTAAAAAGTATTTATATATAAGGGAAGAATACTGTACAGTATGAATTTACCTTTGGAAGTGTTTGAATAGTAATCAAATATAGTTTTTTAAACGTCAGAGTGTAAATCAATTTTGAAATGCAGTTTTCTTGATTAAATAATCCATTCTGGAATATTCTTTAGTTTGCATTTAATAAAGAATATGTTTTACTATTACTTATTTTTATAATTATTGCCCAATAGATTGTTTTAGTTTATTAAAAAATCCATGTTAGTGTATTTGAGTACGTGTAGGTTATAGTCTCATCTAAAAAATAAAATATTTAACTATTAATATATAAATATTTATATTCTATATAAGTACCTGTATTGGAGATGATTTCTTATTAAATTTCGTACAATACAATTTACTTTTAAACTAATTTTACTATATATTTCTCCAAGCAAATACAAGACTTGCATTATGATTGTTTGATTATATTGTAAATAAGGTTTGCCGTAAATTATTATGTACAATGCACTTTTATGATAATCAGTTACATTTCAGTAGTGTTATTGTCAGTAATTTTATGTTATTTCTCTTCTATAAAGGTACTCTTGTTTGGGTAACCAATTAAAAATTCTAACTGAAATGAAAATACATATTTAAATACAGTGAAATAAATTTAAAATGATATACTTACATCACAAAGTGTATTGTACATATTCTTTTAAACATAGATTACTTTTATTTCTGTATATTTGTCTTTGAAAATATAAAACTTGTACCACGAATTTTTGACGGCTCTAACATATGATAAACGTGAAATGTCAAAAAAGAAATATTTTAAATACACCACATTTAACATTCAGTATATTTGTATATATTTCGCTCACTATTATAGTATATGAAAACATAATTCAATTCATAATATCTCTTCACATTTTCCAAAAAAATCAAATAAAAGTTTCATATTGAATTGTCAAATTTGACGGATGAGAACCGTGATTCTTCTCACATTTGACATGGCTTCTGGGATCCATTGTTTCAGTGTACCAATTTTGCACAGTTTTTATTTTTTTAAACAAAAACCACTCACAGTAAAAATATGAGACCCCCAAAAGGCACTCCGGTACAATAGACACTACAACTTGAGAAAAAAATTACAGCAATTACTCGAATGGTCTAGGAGTTTGAGCTGGACACAGGATCGGTGATCGTCGAGATGAATCCAAATATATATAGATAGTGAATCTACCAAAATAGTATATGACTAGCGAATTCTCGGCTACGCCGAGCATTCCCTAGAGCTCCGCTGTCAGTGCAAAAAACAAATGCCGATCGACATGAAACAATTATTTCATATTTGCACGTCAGGCCTCACCGAGACCTTTCATTAGATTGCAAACACGATATACTTCTAATAATATTTTGCAAAAAACAAAAGCCGATCGACATAAAACATTTTTGTCATTTATGTACCCCAACTCTCACCGAGACCTTTTATTTGATACCATACACGACATACTTCTGACAACTTTCTGCATTAAACAAAAGTCGATCGACATGAATCATTTTTATCATATCTACACGCTAGCCCACACCCAGACTTTTCATTTGATACCAAACACTATATACTTGTGACAGCCTTTTGCAAAAAACAAAAGCCGATCGACATAGCACATTTTTTGTCAATTCTGCACGCTAGCTTTCTCCGAGACCTTTCATTTGATACTAAACACGACATACTTCTCACAACTTTTTGCATAAAACAAAAGCCGATCGACATGGAACATTTTTGTCAATTCTGCACGCTAGCCCACACCCAGACTTTTCATTTGATACCAAACACGATATACTTGTGACAACCTTTTGCAAAAAACAAAAGCCGATCGACATAGCACATTTTTTGTCAATTCTGCACGCTAGCCCTCTTCAAAATCTTTCATTTGATACCAAACACGACATACTTCTGACAACTTTTTGCATAAAACAAAAGCCGATCGACATGGAACATTTTTGTCAATTCTGCACGCTAGCCCTCAACGAGACTTTTCATTTGATACCAAACACCACACACTTCTGACAACTTTTTGCAAAAAACAAATACCGATCGACATAGCACATTTTTATCAATTCTGCACGCTAGCCCTCTCCGAGACCTTTCATTTGATATCAAACACGATATACTTCTGACAACTTTTTGCAAAACCAAAAACCGATCGACATAGTACATTTTTCTCAATTCTGCAGGCTAGCCCACTACGAGACCTTTCATTTGATATCAAACACGATATACTTCTGACAACTTTTTGCAAAAACAAATACCGATCGACATAGTACATTTTTGTCTATTCTGCAGGCTAGCCCTCTCCGAGACCTTTCATTTGATACCAAACACGACATACTTCTGACAACTTTTTGCATAAAACAAAAGCCGATCGACATGGAACATTTTTGTCAATTCTGCACGCTAGCTTTCAACGAGACCTTTCATTTGAGACCAAACTCGACATATATTTGAGAAATTTTTGCAAAAACAAAAGCCGATCAACATTGACCTTTTTTTTTTAATTCTACACGCCAGCCCTTATCGAGCCTTTTCATTTGATACCAAACACCACATACTTCTCACAACTTTTTACAAAAAACAAAAGCCGTTCGATATAGAACATTTTTGTTTATTCTGCACGCTAGCCCTCATCGTGACCTAGCCTAATATAACATTCACTGTCCTCAGTAACCTTTCATTTGGGAATATTTGTTCTTTGTTTAGTTACTTTATTAAACATTTGGCAACATTGACTTTTGCAATTTGAAAATACCCAAATACGACATTTTTCTGACAAGATTTCTAATCTACATAGAACATTTTTGTCATTCGTGCACACCAGTTCGTTATGGTTTCCTTTCTTTTGATAACAAACACAGCAAAGTATTCAATTTATTTTATTTAGGAATATTTGATTTTTATTTAGTTACTTTATAATTTGGCAACACTGTTAGTATTAAAAAATAGTAGTTAATTTTTAAATTTATAAATTAATATTGTCAACCCTAATACAACTGCCACCGTCTTCAGTGAAGTAAGTTTAGGAATATTTGGTTTTAATTTAGTTACTTCATTACACATTTGGCAACATTGACTTATGACATTGGAAACGTCAAAATTTATATGAATTAAATACGTTATGTTTTAAACTTAAATGAGTTGTAACACATATGCTCAAGTCTATTATTCATGATACTGTTTTTAAATCTTTGATATCAATGTTCTATTAAAAGATACAATCATTTAAAGTTCATAGACAGATTGTCAAAAGTGACGGATGACTACGTGATTCTTCTTAAATGTAGACACGGGCTCTGGGATCCATTGTTTCAAGGTACCAATTTTGCACAGTTTTAATTTTTTAAAACAAAAACCACTCACAGTAAAAATATGAGACCCCCAAAAGGCACTCCAGCACATTAGACTCTACAATTTGAAAAAAAAATTAAAATGATTACATAAATGCTTTAACCTGTTGCCCCGAGGTAAAAATTTGTCGATGCTCTTGATTATTTAAAATATATATAGATATATAGATAGTGAATCTACCAAAATAGTATATGATGTTTATATCGCTGAATTCAGAAAAAAATGCTCTATCGAATAACCTAAAAATAAACATATGTTCCCATCTAAAAAGAGAAAGTTGTGTCCCGTATTTTGAGAACCACAGGTCAAAAAAAAGTTTTTTTGCTCTTTGTATTAGTCTTGTAAAATGGTGGTTCTTTGCTAATTTAACCAACCTCGTAGCTCTTATAGTTCTCGAGATAGAAATGGTGGCACGCTTAAATGGAACACCCTGTATATGAACTACTCACACATAACTTATCAAATAATATCATATATTTAATATTCCAACTTTGGAAATTGATGAATTTTTTTCACACCCTACTACGGGGGGTGCTACTATGTGTTAGACCTAGAAACATTTGTTGTAATGTATATTATTTATTTATAACACGTTCAAAGCGGCACGCGAGACCGTTTAGGAAATAAATAAAAATACATGTTGATAAATAAATGAAATTATAGAGATTTTAAATTTCCCGCGCTTAGGGATTTTGAGATACAACGGTTTAATCATCAAAATACATAAGAAGAAAAGATTTAAATAATACGTTTAACCCAATTTTATGTATTTTTATTATATCTTAATAATATTTGTATTTTCATACAATACATTCAGTTTGACAGAACTTAAATGTCATAACTTGACACAATAAGTATGAAGTTAGTTAAAGAATATATAAAAATGTATTATTTTGAAAATAATTATCTATTTTATAAATATAAATAATGTGAAATAACATACCAAAATTTATAAACTGATACATTTTTATATTGCCAAAAAAAACAAGATTATATTCATGTTTTTGTGTTGCTATGTTCATTTATATATTTATGAAGCTGAATTATATATGTATTTATCTACAACTATTGTTATTGTTATTAATAATTTATTTTTTATTATAAATATCAATTTAAATGATTATAAAAGTATAATAAATACAATTTGAAGTTATTTTGAAATTTAAGTGCTGCTCTAGCGCCATCTGTTGAGGTATATATGAACTACTCACACATAACTGAAAATTTATATGCCTGTTAGTTGTAGATAAAGTGACCAATTTTTATACGTTCTTTTGCATTATTTCTTAATGAAAACATGAATTTTCGTGGAGTACAATCACATACAAGTTCGACTAAGAGCAGATGCCATCAGCTGATAATCAGACGAACTACTCGGTGAATATTTGGTTTGAAAAGGTGTTTATTGTTTCATACATCAGTTACAAATGGATAAATGGATAGATACTTTGTTTATGTAAACGTTTACATCTGAGAAATCATCTCATTTCATTATAAAATACTACAGAATTTTGAAAAATGTAATTTCTATTGTAATCAAATGTTTTCCTCAGAAATGTTAAAAAATGCGTAAAGAAATAGTAAATTGCAATTAAAAAAAGTCTAATAAAGTCCAGACACATTATTTATTTATATACTAATTATTGTACATTAAATTGTTAAACAATTTCCTCCAAAACTGTATGAAATAAAGGCTTGTCAGTTTTTCCACGTAATCAGACAAACTCTATAGTCTAACTATCTAAAATATGTATAAATCAGATTTAAAAGTATTTATATATAAGGGAAGAATACTGTACAGTATGAATTTACCTTTGGAAGTGTTTCAATAGTAATCAAATATAGTTTTTTAAACGTCAAATTGTAAATCAATTTTGAAATGTAGTTTTCTTGATTAAATAATCCATTCTGGAATATTCTTTAGTTTGCATTTAATAAAGAATATGTTTTACTATTACTTATTTTTATAATTATTGCCCAATAGATTGTTTGAGTTTATAAAAAATTCCATGTTAGAGTATCTGAGTACGTGTAGGTTATAGTCTCATCTAAAAAATAAAATATTTAACTATTAATATATAAACGTTTTTATCTAACAAATCATTTCATTCCATAACAAAATTCAATAGAATTTTTAAAAATCAAATCTTTGTTGTAATCAACTATTTTCATCTGAAATTTGATGAAAGAATACATAAAGAATGTATAAAATGCAGTTACTTACAATTTATTATAATCCAGATACATAATTTAAAATAATTATTGTACAATAAATTATTAAACATTTCTTCCAAGTGGGTATGAAGGAAAGGTTTGTCAGTATTTTTAAATAAATGTGTTTATGACTGAATACGACGCGGCTTGATTGATTTCCAGAATTTATTTTTTTGTCAATAGTATTATTATCCGTAATATTATCTTATTTCTTTTCTATAAATATATTCTTGTTTGGATATCTTAACCAATTAAAAACTATAACTGAAAAGAAAACATATAGATAAATTAAGTTTTATAGTAATACACATAATTATATAAATATTACCTTGTAATTCGCCGTATTTCTCAAGATTTCTCGTTCTAAAATATACCTGTAATGGCTGAATGCAGTTCTCAAACAACTGTCAAAATGGAATTAATTTATTTATTTAAAAAACGTTTTTATTGAATTAGATATATACAAATCATTAAAATATACCTAGTTATAACAAAATATATTACATTTACATTTTATTATAGTCTATTTAAAGAGATATTTATATAAAAGTCTCCACCGGTTGTGTGCCACTGGTTCATTTTCAAACTAAATTTCAATGTGAACAACAAAAATTTAGTAATTTTTGTTAGTCCAAAGTCAATCAACATTTTCAAATGAAAATTACACAAAAACTCGACGATGTTGGGCAAAACGCTCAAGACATATTTGATTCATGATTTTTTCTCAACTTTTTAACTATATATATGAGAATATGGGAGTTTCATTACACTTAAATGTAAAATAAAATAATAAATGTAGATAAATATTTTTTTGTAGCATAATTTTGTATGAATACAATAATGAAATAAAAAAATAAATTCCAAATATTATTAGATCTGATATAAATTCAAATTTACCTTTTATATAATAAATATAACCATACAAAGTTGAGTAGCATGTGCAAGTCGATGGCTGATTTCAAAATGGCAAAATCCAAAAAAGATTGCAGCTTAAATCTCTTCATTCTCGGCTTATTATCCATAACTAGGTGTGTCGTAGGAAGCTTTTACTACATGTCATCTCCTAGGGAGTTGAGCTGGGGTGGAGATTGCACCATACGGGCTATTTTTATATGGGAACCCGTAGTTTCGAACCATAGCTGATCAACCTAGACTTTAATGTTAATAAATTATGGGTTCAAATAAAATAAATTATATCTTACCTTTACATGGACTTTAAAAATACACATTCCCCATATATTGTTCACAGATTTTTTATTTATTTATTGAATGAATATGCATTGTTGATACAATGTTCTGCAAATCCTGAATTAATATTTTATTTGGGAATAAAAATTAAAGAACATATAAATTCAATAAACAAAAAAATATGAATTCAGAATTGTAGAACATTGTATCAACAATGCACATTCATCCGGTAGGGAATTTTCTGTATCATATCTAGCTGACAAAGGATTACGAATGAACTGACTGGAAGAGATTAGAAGAGCCGTTAATTCTAAGATAAACATTGCGAATGATCACATTGAACAAACCACTTCAATCCTACTTAACTTTTAATTGTATATAGTAATTATTGTGTAATAACTATGTGTTTTTTTTATCTATATTCAAAAATGTTCTACCAAGTGCCCACTACAATATCCATTTCAAGTAACTATAAGTATGTTTCGTTGCTGATTTATGGTATAGTTATAGTTAAGTTAACGTTAAATTAACAAAATTGCTGTCAATGGCATGTTACTCAGTTTTGAAAAACAACTACAAAATTGATATTTACTTGAATTGATTTTATATAAATATCTTTACTTCTTACTCTGAAAAGAAATTTTATAATATAACAGATAATTATTTGTTTGTTTTCCAAATTTTTCGGTACTTGTCTTTTATGGACCGTTTCTCATCAAATATGTTTTGTCAGCCATTTTAATAAATAGCTTTATGACTGGCGGCTGGAGTAGGGGTAAAAATAGACATATGCGCTGTGTGATATGACGCGCCTTGTTCAAATTCCAGATTTAAGTTTCTTCGCTGTATTTTCTTTATTATTGTTATTTATTACATTGTTTATTTTATTATAAATCTTACAAATTTTATTTAATTATTTAACTATTTGTGCTTTTGCTGGCATAACTGTTCGTACTCCACTGTTCTTTGGAAACGACTTTCATTGCTACTTATATTTCTTCTGTATTGATTTGTTATTGTCCATTCCTTGTTAATTGTATATTCCAAAAGGGTTGCTCATTTTTCGTTAATGTTTATGTTCAAAGATCTCTGTATTTCCAAATTTCATCTTGGAATTACTTTTAACCAATTCAATGATTTCAGCTAAAATTTAAATATATGTATAAATACAGCAAAAACATAATAAAAAACATACTTACGTTCCAGAATGCACTGTATCTTTCCTTTAAAATATATGTTAATTTATTAATTCTTTTCCTTTCTTCTACAAAATATAAAACTTGTACCACGAATTTTTGACGGCTCTAACATATGATAAACATGAAATGTCAAAAAAGAAATATTTTAAATACACCACATTTAACATTCAGTATATTTGTATATATTTCGCTCACTATTATAATATATTAAAACATAATTCAATTCATAATATCTCTTCACATTTTCCAAAAAAATCAAATAAAAGTTTCATATTGAATTGTCAAATTTGACGGATGAGAACCGTGATTCTTCTTAAATGTAGACATGGCCTCTGGGATCCATTGTTTCAATGTACCAATTTTACTCAGTTTTTATTTTTTTCAACAAAAACCACTCACAGTAAAAATATGAGACCCCCAAAAGGCACTCCGGTACAATAGACACTACAACTTGAGAAAAAAATTACAGCAATTACTTAAATGGACCAGGAGTTTAAGCTGGACACAGGATCGGTGATCGTCGAGATGAATCCAAATATATATAGATAGTGAATCTACCAAAATAGTATATGACTAGCGAATTCTCGGCTACGCCGAGCATTCCCTAGAGCTCCGCTGTCATTGAAAAAACAAATGCCGATCGACATTAAAAAAAATTTATATCTGCTTGTCAGCCCTCAATTAGACCTTTTATTAGATTCCAAACATGATATACTTCTAATAACTTTTTGCATAAAACAAAAGCCGATCGACATGGAACATTTTTGTCAATTCTGCACGCTGGTCTTCAACGAGACCTTTCATTTAAGACCAAACTCGACATACCTTTGAGAAATTTTTGCAAAAAACAAAAGCCGATCAACATTGATCGATTTTGTTAATTCTACACGCAAGCCCTTATCGAGCCTTTTCATTTGATATTGTAGCGAACCCAGGGTCGCGGCGCGGGCGGCGGCGCGGGCGGCGACCGCTAGCGTGCAGGTCAGAACACGTCCGTTCGCTTCCCCATTGTTCTGATTTCAAGGAATCAAAGAATCTTCTAGAATGATGTATTTTAATATAAATACCCCGACCAAAAGATCGCGAGGACAGTCTTGTGTTAATACGTGTAGTGTACAGATGGTGATATAAATAAATAGACGGTGATATAAATAGTGTTGAAATAAATATTGCGTAGTTTTAATTGTTTAAATAAATTATCTTAGTGTTTAAGTCTTTAGTAATAATAATTAGTTCTTAAATTAGTGTTTATATTTGTTAATTCTTAGTGTTAGTTATTTTTCATTATTCTTTATAATTCATATTTCTTTTTATTAAACATAGTTATATAAATATTTGTGTTTTAATCAATTTTACACTTCACCTAAATAAACAAAACGTTACAATTGGTGTCAGGTGTGAGGGTTATTAATAAACTGTGAAGTGTAAATAAAAATAAATAAAATGGCTACTAAACAAGTAAAATTAAGTGAATTAAAAGTGGCTGATCTCAAGAGGGAGCTAGAAGAACGAGAGTTGGAGACATCGGGAACCAAGTCTGTTTTACAACATCGTCTACGGCAAGCTTTGGTAGAAGCTGGTGAAAATCCTGATGACTTTTTATTCGAAATTACGGGTAGCTTGCCCGATTTTGGTAAAATTATGGAGGAAAAGTTAGCAGAAAGTTCTAAAAAATCTGATGAAAACTTACAAAAACTGGTAGAAAACTCTCGAACATTAGAACAAAAATTAGAAGAAAATTCTAGAACTTTAGAACAAAAGTTGGCGGAAAATTCTAAAACTTTAAAAGAAGAATTAACAGAAAATTCCAGAATATTGAAAGAAGAGTTAATGGAAAATTCTAGAAAGTTTGAGGAAAGTTCCAGAATATTGAAAGAAGAGTTGATGGAAAATTCTAGAGTTTTGGAAGAAAAACTGAATGAACAACTGATAGAAAGTTCTAGAAATCTAGAAGTTAAATTGGAAGAAAAAATGGCAAACAATTTGAAAAATTTGAAAGATGAATACGATATGAGGATTGCAGAATTACAGAAAAATGTCTCTAAAATTACGTCACCAGCGGTTTCAAATTCAAATACAGCTAAGACTGATGAAATTCAGGAAAAGAAAACAGAAAATAGTTCCAGAATCCATATAAAAACACCAGAATTTGACGGCAAGACATCGTGGCCGAATTATTTAAAACAGTTTGAAGCTGCTGCTAAAGCAAATGGCTGGACTTCCAAAGAAAAAGCTACTGCGCTGACAGTTTCGCTACGTGGAGAAGCCATCGATATCCTACAAACGCTAAAAGAGGATGAACAGGAAGACTACGAACAACTTGTTAAGCGATTGGATATGCGATATGGCAATGCGCATCTGGAGCAGGTGTACCAGACACAACTGAGGAACCGATATCAGAGTTCAAAAGAGAACCTTCAGGAATTTGAAGCGGATATAGCTCGTTTAGTTCGTCTCGCACATCCCACAGCTCCTGACAGTGTTTTGGAATGTCTAGCCACACAAGCATTTATCTACGGGGTCCGAGACAGTGAAACTCAGCAGGCACTACGATTGGCTCGACCAAAAACTCTCGTTGATGCACTTTCATATGCCTTAGATCATGAAGCTGCAAAACAAGCTTCACGCAACCAATCGCGAGTGCGAAATATCGATGCTGAGAGGCCCGAAGACACCGAAGATCTAGAAGACAAGATAAGACGAATTACATCCGAAATTCATGCTTCTGGAAGAAAGAAACTCCGCTGTTGGAATTGCGGTGAAGTAGGTCACCCGCAAAGGCTCTGCAGAAAACAACAGAGGAAAGCAGAACCAAGAAAGGAAGAAAGGGAGTCGGAAAACTAAGTCGGGTTGATGCGAAGGGGCAATCGTCGACCCGTAATCCAGTAGCCCCAGAATCTATTACTTATGTCGCATCCCTTCATCATCAAGCTAACAGCATCTATGTAGACGGTTCTATCGACAGAAGGCCGCTTAAAATGTTGCTGGATACGGGTGCGACAAAAACAATAATCAGACCCGACTTAGCAAGAAAAATATGCAGAAAACATCTACTCCCAACAAAGTGGCAAATACGCACAGCCACAGGAGAACAAGCTACCGCATCTGGAGAAATAGATTTGAGCATAATTATTGGAAAAACGTGCATTAAACATCGCGCACTGGTAGCAGACGTAGAAGATGAATTCATTCTGGGTATGGACTTAATGAAAAAGCATGGATTTAAACTTGACCTGAAGAATGGAGTGATGATGGTCAATGATGAAGAACTGGTATTAAATCCACGAGACGACAATGCCATGCGAGTATTAATAATGGAAGATGTAACCCTCCCAGAACGGAGTGAATCAATCGTGGAAGCACAGATAGAGGGTAGCTTCTGTGAGGGAAACATTGCCATGCTCCAGCCGAAAAACGATGATGCCAAAACTGGGACTGGAGTTGTAATTGGAAAAGCCTTGTTTAAGACCGACAAGATAATCCCAGTTCGAGTAATGAACATTAATTTTTATCCCGTTACACTGAAGAAAGGGACCATAGTAGGAGAATGCTCAACGGTATCATCGATTATTCGAACTGTGAAGGCCAAAGATAGCACAACCTGTGAAGTTCCGGATATTCTATTGAAGGAGCTGTCAACATCGTTCCAGGACTTGACCGCCGACCAGAAAACCAAGGCTAAGGGTTTAATTGGAAACTTTCAAGATGTGTTCCAATTGGACAAGAAGGACAAAGGAAGAACCAATGTAGTCCATCATAAAATAGACACCGGAGACGCAAGACCCATCCGCCAAACAGCAAGAAGATTACCACTGGCTAAGCGGGAAGAAGCAGAAGAAATTATTGAGGACATGAGGACGGAAGGTGTGATTGAACCTTCAAGCAGTCCATGGGCTTCACCAGTGGTGCTAGTGAAGAAGAAGGATGGCTCTACAAGATTTTGCGTCGATTATCGTCAACTTAACAACGTGACGAAGAAGGATAGCTACCCGCTACCCAGAATAGACGATACTCTGGACACATTGTCAGGATCAAAGATTTTCTCTACTCTTGATCTAAAGAGCGGATACTGGCAAGTGGATTTAGACCCAAGAGACAAAGAAAAGACTGCATTTACCATCGGTACCGGTCTTTGGCAATTTACTGTTATGCCATTTGGGCTCTGCAATGCCCCTGCAACGTTTGAACGGCTTATGGAAACCGTGTTGGCTGGACTATCGTGGAAAACATGTTTGGTCTATCTCGACGACATTATTGTGGTAGGAAAAACGTTCGAGGACCACATGAAGAACTTGGAAGAGGTTTTCCAAAGATTGAGAAAGGCTAACCTGAAACTCAGTCCAAAGAAGTGTCACTTATTTCAAAAAGAAGTGCATTATCTTGGACACGTAGTTTCTGGTAAGGGTATTGCAGTTGACCCGGAGAAAATAAGGGCTGTGAGTGACTGGCCAGTACCGAGGGACAAACATGAATTGAGAAGTTTCCTTGGTCTCTGTACATACTACCGACGTTATGTACCTGGATTTGCCAACATAGCGAAGCCATTGACAAGGCTTACTGAAGAAGGCAGAAAATTTATCTGGGAGATGGACTGTCAAGCTGCGTTCAAACAACTTAAATATTCCTTGACAAGCGCACCTGTTCTAAGTTATCCTTTACCCGAAGGAGAATTCGTTCTAGATACAGATGCCAGCAACGTTGGAATTGGTGGCGTTCTTTCCCAGATACAAGAAGGACAAGAGAAGGTTATTGCCTATTTTAGTAAGACCTTGTCAAAACCAGAGAGGAATTATTGCGTCACCAGAAAAGAACTTTTGGCTGTCGTGAAATCCGTGGAGCACTTCTACAAATATTTGTACGGTAGAAGATTTCTTATAAGAACTGACCACGCTGCTCTCAAATGGCTGCTACAATTTAAGAATCCTGAAGGTCAGGCAGCTAGATGGATTGAAAGATTGCAAGAATATAACTTTGTTATTGAGCATCGAGCAGGTACAAGCCATCGTAATGCTGACGCATTATCAAGAAGACCTTGCCAGGACGAA
The DNA here is from genome assembly GCA_035578165.1 of Stenolophus ochropezus. Classification (NCBI taxonomy): domain Eukaryota; kingdom Metazoa; phylum Arthropoda; class Insecta; order Coleoptera; family Carabidae; genus Stenolophus; species Stenolophus ochropezus. The sequence goes on along the minus strand of JAQOWZ010000013.1, from coordinate 24,262,872 downwards.
TGCAAGCATTGCAGTCGTCTAGAAGAAAAACTCTCTACTATCGCCAGAACAACAGTAGTAAATGATAGTTGGCAAACGGAAGACCTTCGCAAGGACCAAGAGAATGATTCGGACTTGAAAATCATACTGGATTGGAAACGTGGCGATAGCAGACCAGTTTGGGAAGATGTTGCACGACACTCACAAAGTGTAAAATCGTACTGGGCGCAATGGGATTCTATTGTGGTTGAAGAGGGCCTCCTGAAACGTGTCGTAGAAAATACTGAAGGTACTGTGAGTAGAACCCAGCTGATAATTCCTAGGAATAGAGTACCGGAAGTATTGGAGGAGATCCACGACGGATCTGGACATTTTGGAGTGAATAAAACCCTTGAGAGAGTGCGCGAACGATTTTACTGGGTAAATTGCAAAGAAGATGTTAAAGAGTGGTGCAAGAAATGTGTGGTCTGCGCGGGAAGTAACGGACCACATAGGAAAAGAAGAGCTCCAATGCGCCAATATAACGTTGGAAGTCCCTTTGAACGCATTGCGATTGACGTGGCCGGACCATTCCCAGAAACTGACGAGGGAAATAAATACATAGTGGTAGTAATGGACTACTTCACTAAGTGGGTTGAGGCCTACCCATTACCCAACCAGGAAGCCGTAACGGTCGCTGAAGTTTTGGTTAAAGAATGCATCTGCCGATTTGGAGTACCGCGAGAGATACATTCCGACCAAGGAAGGAATTTCGAGTCCGCCCTGTTCCAAAATATCTGTAAGATATTAGGAATAAAGAAAACCAGAACTACTGCATTACACCCGCAGTCTGATGGCATGGTCGAACGGATGAATAGAACAATAAATCGGTATTTGTCAAAGGTAGTCTCTAACCATCAACGAGACTGGGACCGACATCTTCATCTGTTCTTGTTGGCTTACCGTTCATCAGTGCATGAGACAACAGGGCAGACACCATCTAACATCTTATTCGGGCGGGAGTTGCGCTTACCATGCGACCTGGTATTTGGCAGTAAACCCGGTGAAGATCTAGCCGGGGAGGACTATGTAACGGACTTACGGAGAAGAATGAATGACATCCATGAACAAGTCCGCACAAACATTCAAGGTGCCAGCGATCGGATGAAGGACCAGTATGACGTCAAGGCTGAAAAAGGTGGTTTTCAACCTGGGAATTTGGTGTGGCTTTACAATCCACAAAGACGACGTGGCTTATCACCGAAGCTGCAAAAGAATTGGGAAGGTCCCTTCGAGATCGTAAAAAGAATAAATGATGTGGTCTACAGAATTAGGAAAACACCTAATGGAAAGCCGAGAGTAGTCCACTTCAATCGGTTAGCCCCTTTTGCTGGTGATAATTTTGACGATCATCGTGGAGCGACGGTTCGCCGGGTTATAGCTGAGGAACCCACATTTGATGACTTTATGGAAAGTCATTCCACTGGTCACAAAGCACGGTATGGCGTGACACGAGAAGAACAACGAGATCTGTTCACCGTGTCCCCAGAATATTCCCTCGCTCACTGTGTAGCGGAAGACATTAAAATGTCCCGCGGCATCGCTTCAGTTTTTAAAAGAAAATTTGGACGAGTACAAGAACTGGCCAACCAACGTCCAACTGTCGGGAAAACGCTACAACTGAAGGATGATAACGTAGAACACAAGCGGTACATTTACTATCTCGTTACGAAACAATACTCACATGAGAAGCCGTCATACCGCAATTTATGGGACTCGCTGTGCGACATGAAGGACCATCTGTTGGAAAACTACATCATGAAACTGGCAGTACCGAAGATAGGCTGTGGACTAGATGGTTTGGATTGGAGGATTGTTAGAAGCATGTTAGAAACAATCTTTCGCTTTACCGGAGTGGAAATTCTAGTTTGCAGCTTCAACTCTACCGGCCAAGAGGAGCTCAAACGGACCGTCGACTGTTACTTCTTCAAGACTTCCAGATGCACCAAGGGTGATGCATGCAGATTTCGTCATAACGAACTGTTCCGGGACGAAACAGTCTTAAGGAGGGGGCAATGTAGCGAACCCAGGGTCGCGGCGCGGGCGGCGGCGCGGGCGGCGACCGCTAGCGTGCAGGTCAGAACACGTCCGTTCGCTTCCCCATTGTTCTGATTTCAAGGAATCAAAGAATCTTCTAGAATGATGTATTTTAATATAAATACCCCGACCAAAAGATCGCGAGGACAGTCTTGTGTTAATACGTGTAGTGTACAGATGGTGATATAAATAAATAGACGGTGATATAAATAGTGTTGAAATAAATATTGCGTAGTTTTAATTGTTTAAATAAATTATCTTAGTGTTTAAGTCTTTAGTAATAATAATTAGTTCTTAAATTAGTGTTTATATTTGTTAATTCTTAGTGTTAGTTATTTTTCATTATTCTTTATAATTCATATTTCTTTTTATTAAACATAGTTATATAAATATTTGTGTTTTAATCAATTTTACACTTCACCTAAATAAATAAAACGTTACAATATCAAACACCACATACTTCTGACAACTATTTGCGAAAAACAAAAGCCGATCGGCATGGAACATTTTTGTCAATTTTGCACGCTAGCCCTCAACGAGACCTTTCATTTAAGACCGAACTCGACATACCTTTGAGAAATTTTTGCATAAAACAAAAGCCGATCAACATTGACCGTTTTTGTTAATTCTACACGCCAGCCCTTATCGAGCCTTTTCATTTGATACCAAACACCACATACTTCTGACAATTTTTTGCAAAAAACAAAAGCCGATAGACATGGCACATTTTTGTCAATTCTGCATGCTAGCCCCCAACCAGACGTTTTGTTTGATACCAAACTCGACATACTTTTGAGAACTTCTTGCAGAAAACAAAAGCTGATCGGAATGAAACATTTTTGTCAATTATGCACGCTTGCCCTCAACGAGACCTTTCATTTGAGACCAAACTCGACATACTTTTGAGAAATTTTTGCAGAAAACAAAAGCCGATCGGAATATAACATTTTTCTCAATTCTGCACGCTAGTAGATAATGAATCTACCAAAATAGTATATGATGTTTATATCGCTGAATTCAGAAAAAAATGCTCTATCGAATAACCTAAAAATAAACATATGTTCCCATCTAAAAAGAGAAAGTTGTGTCCCGTATTTTGAGAACCACAGGTCAAAAAAAAGTTTTTTTGCTCTTTGTATTAGTCTTGTAAAATGGTGGTTCTTTGCTAATTTAACCAACCTCGTAGCTCTTATAGTTCTCGAGATAGAAATGGTGGCACGCTTAAATGGAACACCCTGTATATGAACTACTCACACATAACTTATCAAATAATATCATATATTTAATATTCCAACTTTGGAAATTGATGAATTTTTTTCACACCCTACTACGGGGGGTGCTACTATGTGTTAGACCTAGAAACATTTGTTGTAATGTATATTATTTATTTATAACACGTTCAAAGCGGCACGCGAGACCGTTTAGGAAATAAATAAAAATACATGTTGATAAATAAATGAAATTATAGAGATTTTAAATTTCCCGCGCTTAGGGATTTTGAGATACAACGGTTTAATCATCAAAATACATAAGAAGAAAAGATTTAAATAATACGTTTAACCCAATTTTATGTATTTTTATTATATCTTAATAATATTTGTATTTTCATACAATACATTCAGTTTGACAGAACTTAAATGTCATAACTTGACACAATAAGTATGAAGTTAGTTAAAGAATATATAAAAATGTATTATTTTGAAAATAATTATCTATTTTATAAATATAAATAATGTGAAATAACATACCAAAATTTATAAACTGATACATTTTTATATTGCCAAAAAAAACAAGATTATATTCATGTTTTTGTGTTGCTATGTTCATTTATATATTTATGAAGCTGAATTATATATGTATTTATCTACAACTATTGTTATTGTTATTAATAATTTATTTTTTATTATAAATATCAATTTAAATGATTATAAAAGTATAATAAATACAATTTGAAGTTATTTTGAAATTTAAGTGCTGCTCTAGCGCCATCTGTTGAGGTATATATGAACTACTCACACATAACTGAAAATTTATATGCCTGTTAGTTGTAGATAAAGTGACCAATTTTTATACGTTCTTTTGCATTATTTCTTAATGAAAACATGAATTTTCGTGGAGTACAATCACATACAAGTTCGACTAAGAGCAGATGCCATCAGCTGATAATCAGACGAACTACTCGGTGAATATTTGGTTTGAAAAGGTGTTTATTGTTTCATACATCAGTTACAAATGGATAAATGGATAGATACTTTGTTTATGTAAACGTTTACATCTGAGAAATCATCTCATTTCATTATAAAATACTACAGAATTTTGAAAAATGTAATTTCTATTGTAATCAAATGTTTTCCTCAGAAATGTTAAAAAATGCGTAAAGAAATAGTAAATTGCAATTAAAAAAAGTCTAATAAAGTCCAGACACATTATTTATTTATATACTAATTATTGTACATTAAATTGTTAAACAATTTCCTCCAAAACTGTATGAAATAAAGGCTTGTCAGTTTTTCCACGTAATCAGACAAACTCTATAGTCTAACTATCTAAAATATGTATAAATCAGATTTAAAAGTATTTATATATAAGGGAAGAATACTGTACAGTATGAATTTACCTTTGGAAGTGTTTCAATAGTAATCAAATATAGTTTTTTAAACGTCAAATTGTAAATCAATTTTGAAATGTAGTTTTCTTGATTAAATAATCCATTCTGGAATATTCTTTAGTTTGCATTTAATAAAGAATATGTTTTACTATTACTTATTTTTATAATTATTGCCCAATAGATTGTTTGAGTTTATAAAAAATTCCATGTTAGAGTATCTGAGTACGTGTAGGTTATAGTCTCATCTAAAAAATAAAATATTTAACTATTAATATATAAACGTTTTTATCTAACAAATCATTTCATTCCATAACAAAATTCAATAGAATTTTTAAAAATCAAATCTTTGTTGTAATCAACTATTTTCATCTGAAATTTGATGAAAGAATACATAAAGAATGTATAAAATGCAGTTACTTACAATTTATTATAATCCAGATACATAATTTAAAATAATTATTGTACAATAAATTATTAAACATTTCTTCCAAGTGGGTATGAAGGAAAGGTTTGTCAGTATTTTTAAATAAATGTGTTTATGACTGAATACGACGCGGCTTGATTGATTTCCAGAATTTATTTTTTTGTCAATAGTATTATTATCCGTAATATTATCTTATTTCTTTTCTATAAATATATTCTTGTTTGGATATCTTAACCAATTAAAAACTATAACTGAAAAGAAAACATATAGATAAATTAAGTTTTATAGTAATACACATAATTATATAAATATTACCTTGTAATTCGCCGTATTTCTCAAGATTTCTCGTTCTAAAATATACCTGTAATGGCTGAATGCAGTTCTCAAACAACTGTCAAAATGGAATTAATTTATTTATTTAAAAAACGTTTTTATTGAATTAGATATATACAAATCATTAAAATATACCTAGTTATAACAAAATATATTACATTTACATTTTATTATAGTCTATTTAAAGAGATATTTATATAAAAGTCTCCACCGGTTGTGTGCCACTGGTTCATTTTCAAACTAAATTTCAATGTGAACAACAAAAATTTAGTAATTTTTGTTAGTCCAAAGTCAATCAACATTTTCAAATGAAAATTACACAAAAACTCGACGATGTTGGGCAAAACGCTCAAGACATATTTGATTCATGATTTTTTCTCAACTTTTTAACTATATATATGAGAATATGGGAGTTTCATTACACTTAAATGTAAAATAAAATAATAAATGTAGATAAATATTTTTTTGTAGCATAATTTTGTATGAATACAATAATGAAATAAAAAAATAAATTCCAAATATTATTAGATCTGATATAAATTCAAATTTACCTTTTATATAATAAATATAACCATACAAAGTTGAGTAGCATGTGCAAGTCGATGGCTGATTTCAAAATGGCAAAATCCAAAAAAGATTGCAGCTTAAATCTCTTCATTCTCGGCTTATTATCCATAACTAGGTGTGTCGTAGGAAGCTTTTACTACATGTCATCTCCTAGGGAGTTGAGCTGGGGTGGAGATTGCACCATACGGGCTATTTTTATATGGGAACCCGTAGTTTCGAACCATAGCTGATCAACCTAGACTTTAATGTTAATAAATTATGGGTTCAAATAAAATAAATTATATCTTACCTTTACATGGACTTTAAAAATACACATTCCCCATATATTGTTCACAGATTTTTTATTTATTTATTGAATGAATATGCATTGTTGATACAATGTTCTGCAAATCCTGAATTAATATTTTATTTGGGAATAAAAATTAAAGAACATATAAATTCAATAAACAAAAAAATATGAATTCAGAATTGTAGAACATTGTATCAACAATGCACATTCATCCGGTAGGGAATTTTCTGTATCATATCTAGCTGACAAAGGATTACGAATGAACTGACTGGAAGAGATTAGAAGAGCCGTTAATTCTAAGATAAACATTGCGAATGATCACATTGAACAAACCACTTCAATCCTACTTAACTTTTAATTGTATATAGTAATTATTGTGTAATAACTATGTGTTTTTTTTATCTATATTCAAAAATGTTCTACCAAGTGCCCACTACAATATCCATTTCAAGTAACTATAAGTATGTTTCGTTGCTGATTTATGGTATAGTTATAGTTAAGTTAACGTTAAATTAACAAAATTGCTGTCAATGGCATGTTACTCAGTTTTGAAAAACAACTACAAAATTGATATTTACTTGAATTGATTTTATATAAATATCTTTACTTCTTACTCTGAAAAGAAATTTTATAATATAACAGATAATTATTTGTTTGTTTTCCAAATTTTTCGGTACTTGTCTTTTATGGACCGTTTCTCATCAAATATGTTTTGTCAGCCATTTTAATAAATAGCTTTATGACTGGCGGCTGGAGTAGGGGTAAAAATAGACATATGCGCTGTGTGATATGACGCGCCTTGTTCAAATTCCAGATTTAAGTTTCTTCGCTGTATTTTCTTTATTATTGTTATTTATTACATTGTTTATTTTATTATAAATCTTACAAATTTTATTTAATTATTTAACTATTTGTGCTTTTGCTGGCATAACTGTTCGTACTCCACTGTTCTTTGGAAACGACTTTCATTGCTACTTATATTTCTTCTGTATTGATTTGTTATTGTCCATTCCTTGTTAATTGTATATTCCAAAAGGGTTGCTCATTTTTCGTTAATGTTTATGTTCAAAGATCTCTGTATTTCCAAATTTCATCTTGGAATTACTTTTAACCAATTCAATGATTTCAGCTAAAATTTAAATATATGTATAAATACAGCAAAAACATAATAAAAAACATACTTACGTTCCAGAATGCACTGTATCTTTCCTTTAAAATATATGTTAATTTATTAATTCTTTTCCTTTCTTCTACAAAATATAAAACTTGTACCACGAATTTTTGACGGCTCTAACATATGATAAACGTGAAATGTCAAAAAAGAAATATTTTAAATACACCACATTTAACATTCAGTATATTTGTATATATTTCGCTCACTATTATAATATATTAAAACATAATTCAATTCATAATATCTCTTCACATTTTCCAAAAAAATCAAATAAAAGTTTCATATTGAATTGTCAAATTTGACGGATGAGAACCGTGATTCTTCTTAAATGTAGACATGGCCTCTGGGATCCATTGTTTCAATGTACCAATTTTACTCAGTTTTTATTTTTTTAAACAAAAACCACTCACAGTAAAAATATGAGACCCCCAAAAGGCACTCCGGTACAATAGACACTACAACTTGAGAAAAAAATTACAGCAATTACTTAAATGGACCAGGAGTTTAAGCTGGACACAGGATCGGTGATCGTCGAGATGAATCCAAATATATATAGATAGTGAATCTACCAAAATAGTATATGACTAGCGAATTCTCGGCTACGCCGAGCATTCCCTAGAGCTCCGCTGTCAGTGCAAAAAACAAATGCCGATCGACATGAAACAATTATTTCATATTTCCACGTCAGGCCTCACCGAGACCTTTCATTAGATTGCAAACACGATATACTTCTAATAATTTTTTGCAAAAAACAAAAGCCCGTCGACATGAAACATTTTTATGATTTATGTATCCCAGCCCTCACAGAGACCTTTCATTTGATACCAAACACGACATACTTCTTACAACTTTCTGCATGAAACAAAAGTCGATCGACATGATACATTTTTATCATATCTACACGCTAGCCCACATCGAGACTTTTAATTTGATACCAAACACTATATACTTGTGACAACCTTTTGCAAAAAACAAAAGCCGATCGACATTGACCATTTTTGTCAATTCTGCACACCAGCCTTTATTGAAACATTTCATTTGATACCAAACACCACACACTTCTGACAACTTTTTGCAAAAAACAAATACCGATCGACATGGCACATTTTTGTCAATTCTGCACGCTAGCTCTCATCAAGACGTTTCATTTGAGACCAAACTTGACATACTTTTGAGAATTTTTTGCAGAAAACAAAAGCCGATCGGAATGGAACATTTTTGACAATTTTGTACGCGAGCCCTCGCCAAGACCTTTCATTCGATACCAAACACGACATATTTCTCACAACTTGTTGCAAAAAATAAAAGCAGATCGTCATGGAACATTTTTGTCAATTTTGCACGCTAGCCCTCAACGAGACCTTTCCTTTAAGACCGAACTCGACATACCTTTGAGAAATTTTTACATAAAACAAAAGCCGATCAACATTGACCGTTTTTGTTAATTCTACACGCCAGCCCTTATCGAGCCTTTTCATTTGATACCAAACACCACATACTTCTGACAATTTTTTGCAAAAAACAAAAGCCGATAGACATGGCACATTTTTGTCAATTCTGCATGCTAGCCCTCAACCAGACGTTTTGTTTGATACCAAACTCGACATACTTTTGAGAACTTCTTGCAGAAAACAAAAGCTGATCGGAATGGAACATTTTTGTCAATTATGCACGCTTGCCCTCAACGAGACCTTTCATTTGAGACCAAACTCGACATACTTTTCAGAAATTTTTGCAGAAAACAAAAGCCGATCGGAATATAACATTTTTCTCAATTCTGCACGCTAGTAGATAATGAATCTATCAAAATAGTATATGATGTTTATATCGCTGAATTCAGAAAAAAATGCTCTATCGAATAACCTAAAAATAAACATATGTTCCCATCTAAAAAGAGAAAGTTGTGTCCCGTATTTTGAGAACCACAGGTCAAAAAAAAGTTTTTTTGCTCTTTGTATTAGTCTTGTAAAATGGTGGTTCTTTGCTAATTTAACCAACCTCGTAGCTCTTATAGTTCTCGAGATAGAAATGGTGGCACGCTTAAATGGAACACCCTGTATATGAACTACTCACACATAACTTATCAAATAATATCATATATTTAATATTCCAACTTTGGAAATTGATGAATTTTTTTCACACCCTTCTACGGGGGGGTGCTACTATGTGTTAGACCTAGAAACATTTGTTGTAATGTATATTATTTATTTATAACACGTTCAAAGCGGCACGCGAGACCGTTTAGGAAATAAATAAAAATACATGTTGATAAATAAATGAAATTATAGAGATTTTAAATTTCCCGCGCTTAGGGTTTTTGAGATACAACGGTTTAATCATCAAAATACATAAGAAGAAAAGATTTAAATAATACGTTTAACCCAATTTTATGTATTTTTATTATATCTTAACAATATTTGTATTTTCATACAATACATTCAGTTTGACAGAACTTAAATGTCATAACTTGACACAATAAGTATGAAGTTAGTTAAAGAATATATAAAAATGTATTATTTTGAAAATAATTATCTATTTTATAAATATAAATAATGTGAAATAACATACCAAAATTTATAAACTGATACATTTTTATATTGCCAAAAAAAACAAGATTATATCCATGTTTTTTGTTGCTATGTTCATTTATATATTTATGAAGCTGAATTATATATGTATTTATCTACAACTATTGTTATTGTTATTATTAATTTATTTTTTATTATAAATATCAATTTAAATGATTATAAAAGTATAATAAATACAATTTGAAGTTATTTTGAAATTTAAGTGCTGCTCTAGCGCCATCTGTTGAGGTATATATGAACTACTCACACATAACTGAAAATTTATATACCTGTTAGTTGTAGATAAAGTGACCAATTTTTATACGTTCTTTTGCATTATTTCTTAATGAAAACATGAATTTTCGTGCAGTACAATCACATACAAGTTCGACTAAGAGCAGATGCCATCAGCTGATAATCAGACGAACTACTCGGTGAATATTTGGTTTGAAAAGGTGTTTATTGTTTCATACATCAGTTACAAATGGATAAATGGATAGATACTTTGTTTATGTACACGTTTACATCTGAGAAATCATCTCATTTCATTATAAAATACTACAGAATTTTGAAAAATGTAATTTCTATTGTAATCAAATGTTTTCCTCAGAAATGTTAAAAAATGCGTAAAGAAATAGTAAATTGCAATTAAAAAAAGTCTAATAAAGTCCAGACACATTATTTATTTATATACTAATTATTGTACATTAAATTGTTAAACAATTTCCTCCAAAACTGTATGAAATAAAGGCTTGTCAGTTTTTCCACGTAATCAGACAAACTCTATAGTCTAACTATCTAAAATATGTATAAATCAGATTTAAAAGTATTTATATATAAGGGAAGAATACTGTACAGTATGAATTTACCTTTGGAAGTGTTTCAATAGTAATCAAATATAGTTTTTTAAACGTCAAATTGTAAATCAATTTTGAAATGTAGTTTTCTTGATTAAATAATCCATTCTGGAATATTCTTTAGTTTGCATTTAATAAAGAATATGTTTTACTATTACTTATTTTTATAATTATTGCCCAATAGATTGTTTGAGTTTATAAAAAATTCCATGTTAGAGTATCTGAGTACGTGTAGGTTATAGTCTCATCTAAAAAATAAAATATTTAACTATTAATATATAAACGTTTTTATCTAACAAATCATTTCATTCCATAACAAAATTCAATAGAATTTTTAAAAATCAAATCTTTGTTGTAATCAACTATTTTCATCTGAAATTTGATGAAAGAATACATAAAGAATGTATAAAATGCAGTTACTTACAGTTTATTATAATCCAGATACATAATTTAAAATAATTATTGTACAATAAATTATTAAACATTTCTTCCAAGTGGGTATGAAGGAAAGGTTTGTCAGTATTTTTAAATAAATGTGTTTATGACTGAATACGACGCGGTTTGATTGATTTCCAGAATTTATTTTTTTGTCCGTAATATTATCTTATTTCTTTTCTATAAATATATTCTTGTTTGGATATCTTAACCAATTAAAAACTATAACTGAAATGAAAACACATATCTAAATACAGCCAAGAATATACAAAATTACATACTTACATTACAGAAAGTAGTGTAATTTTACTTTTAAACTAATTTTACTATATATTTCTCCAAGCAAATACAAGACTTGCATTATGATTGTTTGATTATATTGTAAATAAGGTTTGCCGTAAATTATTATGTACAATGCACTTTTATGATAATCAGTTACACTTCAGTAGTGTTATTGTCAGTAATTTTATGTTATTTCTCTTCTATAAATGTACTCTTGTTTGGGTAACCAATTAAAAATTATAACTGAAATGAAAATACATATTTAAATACAGTGAAACAAATTTAAAATGATATACTTACATCACAAAGTGTATTGTACATATTCTTTTAAACATAGATTACTTTTATTTCTGTATATTTGTCTTTGAAAATATAAAACTTGTACCACGAATTTTTGACGGCTCTAACGTATGAAAAACGTGAAATGTCAAAAAAGAAATATTTTAAATACACCACATTTAACATTCAGTATATTTGTATATATTTCGCTCACTATTATAATATATGAAAACATAATTCAACTCATAATATCTCTTCACATTTTCCAAAAAAATCAAATAAAAGTTTCATATTGAATTGTCAAATTTGACGGATGAGAACCGTGATTCTTCTTAAATGTAGACATGGCCTCTGGGATCCATTGTTTCAATGTACCAATTTTACTCAGTTTTTATTTTTTTAAACAAAAACCACTCACAGTAAAAATATGAGACCCCCAAAAGGCACTCCGGTACAATAGACACTACAACTAGAGAAAAAAATTACAGCAATTACTTAAATGGACCAGGAGTTTAAGCTGGACACAGGATCGGTGATCGTCGAGATGAATCCAAATATATATAGATAGTGAATCTACCAAAATAGTATATGACTAGCGAATTCTCGGCTACGCCGAGCATTCCCTAGAGCTCCGCTGTCAGTGCAAAAAACAAATGCCGATCGACATGAAACAATTATTTCATATTTTCACGTCAGGCCTCACTAAGACCTTTCATTAGATTGCAAACACGATATACTTCTAATATTTTTTTGCAAAAAACAAAAGCCGGTCGACATGGAACATTTTTGTCAATTCTACACGCTAGCCCTCAACAAGACGTTTCATTTGAGTCCAAACTCGACATAACTTTGAGAAATTTTTGCAGAAAACAAAAGCCGATCGGAATGGGACATTTTTGTCAATTCTGCACGCTAGTAGATAATGAATCTATCAAAATAGTATATGATGTTTATATCGCTGAATTCAGAAAAAAATGCTCTATCGAATAACCTAAAAATAAACATATGTTCCCATCTAAAAAGAGAATGTTGTGTCCCGTATTTTGAGAACCACAGCTCAAAAAAAAGTTTTTTTTGCTCTTTGTATTAGTCTTGTAAAATGGTGGTTCTTTGCTAATTTAACCAACCTCGTAGCTCTTATAGTTCTCGAGATAGAAATGGTGGCACGTTTAAATGGAACAGCCTGTATATGAACTACTCACACATAACTTATCAAATAATATCATATATTTAATATTCCAACTTTGGAAATTGATGAATTTTTTCACACCCTTCTACGGGGGGTGCTACTATGTGTTAGACCTAGAAACGTTTGTTGTAATGTATATTATTTATTTATAACACGTTCAAAGCGGCACGCGAGACCGTTTAGGAAATAAATAAAAATACATGTTGATAAATAAATGAAATTATAGAGATTTTAAATTTCCCGCGCTTAGGGATTTTGAGATACAACGGTTTAATCATCAAAATACATAAGAAGAAAAGATTTAAATAATACGTTTAACCCAATTTTATGTATTTTTATTATATCTTAACAATATTTGTATTTTCATACAATACATTCAGTTTGACAGTACTTAAATGTCATAACTTGACACAATAAGTATGAAGTTAGTTAAAGAATATATAAAAATGTATTATTTTGAAAATAATTATCTATTTTATAAATATAAATAATGTGAAATAACATACCAAAATTTATAAACTGATACATTTTTATATTGCCAAAAAAAACATGATTATATTCATGTTTTTGTGTTGCTATGTTCATTTATATATTTATGAAGCTGAATTATATATGTATTTATCTACAACTATTGTTATTGTTATTAATAATTTATTTTTTATTATAAATATCAATATAAATGATTATAAAAGTATAATAAATACAATTTGAATAGTTATTTTGGAATTTAAGTGATCCTGTGGCGCCATCTGTTGAGGTATATATGAACTACTCGCACATAACTGAAAATTTATATGCCTGTTAGTTGTAGATAAAGTAACCAATTTTTATACGTTCTTTTGCATTATTTCTTAATGAAAACATGAATTTTCGTGCAGTACAATCACAGTCAAGTTCGACTAAGAGAATATAAATATTTGGTTTGAAAAGATGTTTATTGTTTCATACATCAGTTACAAATGGATAAATGGATAGATAATTTGTTTATGTAAACGTTTACATCTGAGAAATCATCTCATTTCATTATAAAATACTACAGAATTTTGAAAAATGTAATCTCTATTGTAATCAAATATTTTCATCAGAAATGTTAAGAAATGCGTATAAAGAAAGAGTAAATTGCAATTAATAAAAGTTTAATAAAGTCCAGATACATCATTTATTTATATACTAATTATTTTACAATAAATTGTTAAACAATTCCCTCCAAAACTGTATGAAGTAAAGGCTTGTCAATTTTGTCCACGTAATCAGACAGAATCTATAGTCTAACTATCTAAAATATTTATAAATTAGATTTAAAAAGTATTTATATATAAGGGAAGAATACTGTACAGTATGAATTTACCTTTGGAAGTGTTTGAATAGTAATCAAATATAGTTTTTTAAACGTCAGAGTGTAAATCAATTTTGAAATGCAGTTTTCTTGATTAAATAATCCATTCTGGAATATTCTTTAGTTTGCATTTAATAAAGAATATGTTTTACTATTACTTATTTTTATAATTATTGCCCAATAGATTGTTTTAGTTTATTAAAAAATCCATGTTAGTGTATTTGAGTACGTGTAGGTTATAGTCTCATCTAAAAAATAAAATATTTAACTATTAATATATAAATATTTATATTCTATATAAGTACCTGTATTGGAGATGATTTCTTATTAAATTACGTACAATACAATTTACTTTTAAACTAATTTTACTATATATTTCTCCAAGCAAATACAAGACTTGCATTATGATTGTTTGATTATATTGTAAATAAGGTTTGCCGTAAATTATTATGTACAATGCACTTTTATGATAATCAGTTACACTCCAGTAGTGTTATTATCAGTAATTTTATGTTATTTCTCTTCTATAATGTCCTCTTGTTTGGATAACCAATTAAAAATTGTACTTGAAATGAAAATACATATTTAAATACATTGAAACAAATTTAAAGTTATATACTTACATCACAAAGTGTATTGTACATATTCTTTTAAACAAAGTTTTCTTTATATTTTTGTATATTTCTCTTTGAAAATATAAAACTTGTACCACGAATTTTTGACGGCTCTAACGTATGATAAACGTCGAATGTCAAAAAAGAAATATTTTAAATACACCACATTTAACATTCAGTATATTTGTATATATTTCGCTCACTATTATAATGTATAAAAATATATTTATATTTACAATATCCCTTTTCATTTTCAAAATAAATCAAATAAAAGTTTCATATTGAATTGTCAAATTTGACGTATGACAACCGTGATTCTTCTCACATTTGACATGGCTTCTGGGATCCATTGTTTCAATGTACCAATTTTACTCAGTTTTTATTTTTTTAAACAAAAACCACTCACAGTAAAAATATGAGACCCCCAAAAGGCACTCCGGTACAATAGACACTACAACTTGAGAAAAAAATTACAGCAATTACTTAAATGGACCAGGAGTTTAAGCTGGACACAGGATCGGTGATCGTCGAGATGAATCCAAATATATATAGATAGTGAATCTACCAAAATAGTATATGACTAGCGAATTCTCGGCTACGCCGAGCATTCCCTAGAGCTCCGCTGTCAGTGCAAAAAACAAATGCCGATCGACATGAAACAATTATTTCATATTTGCACTCCAGGCCTCTCCAAGACCTTTCATTAGATTGCAAACACGATATACTTCCAATAATTTTTTGCAAAAGACAAAAGCCGGTCGGCATGAAACATTTTTGTCATTTATGTACCACAGCCCTCACCGAGACCTTTCATTTGATACCAAACACGACATACTTCTGACAACTTTCTACATAAAACAAAAGTCGATCGACATGAAACATTTTTATCATATCTGTACGCTAGCCCACACCAAGACTTTTCATTTCATACCAAACACTATATACTTGTGACAACCTTTTGCAAAAAACAAAAGCCGATCGACATTGACAATTTTTGTTAATTCTGCACACCAGCCCTCATTGAAACCTTTCATTTGATACCAAACACCATATACTTCTGACAACTTTTTGCAAAAAACAAAAACCGATAGACATAGCACATTTTTGTCAATTCTACACGCAAGTTCTCAACAAGACGTTGCATTTGAGACCAAACTCGACACTCTTTTGAAAACTTTGTCAATTCTGCACGCTAGCCCTCAACGAGACCTTTTATTCGATACCAAACACGACATATTTCTGACAACTTTTTGCAAAAAACAAAAGCCGATCGACATGGAACATTTTTGTCAATTCTGCACGCTATCCCTCTACAAGACGTTTCATTTGAGACCAAACTCGACATACTTTTAAGAACTTTTTGCAGAAAACAAAAGCCGATCGAAATGGAACATTTCTGTCAATTCTGCACGCTAGCCCTCAACGAGATCTTTCATTTGAGACCAAACTCAACATACTTTTGAGAATTTTTTGCATAAAACAATAGCAGATCGACATAGATCATTTTTGTCAATTTTCTACGCGAGCCCTCGCCAAGACCTTTCATTCGATACCAAACACGACATATTTCTGTCTACTTTTTGCAAAAAACAAAAGCCGATCGACATGGAATATTTTTGTCAATTCTGCACGCTATCCCTCAACAAGGCGTTTCATTTGAGACCAAACTCGACATACTTTTAAGAACTTTTTGCAGAAAACAAAAGCCGATCGAAATGGAACATTTCTGTCAATTCTGCACGCTAGCCCTCTCCGAGACCTTTCATTTGAGACCAAACTCGACATACTTTTGAGAATTTTTTGCATAAAACAAAAGCAGAGCGACATAGATCATTTTTGTGAATTCTCTACGCGAGCCCTCGCCAAGACCTTTCATTCGATACTAAACACGACATATTTCTGACAACTTTTTGCAAAAAACAAAAGCCGATCGACATATAACATTTTTGTCAATTTTGCATTTCAGCCCTCAACGAGACCTTTCATTAGATACCAAACACGACATACTTCTATTAACTTTTTGCATAAAACAAAAGCCGATCAACATAGATCGTTTTTCTGCACGCGAGCCCTCAACAAGACCTTTTATTTGAGACCAAACATGATATACTTTATACTACTTTTTGCAAAAAACAAAAGCCGATCGACATAGATCATTTTTGTCAAATCTCTACGCGAGCCCTCGCCGAGACCTTTCATTAGATACCAAACACGACATACGTCTATTAACTTTTTGCATAAAACAAAAGCCGATCAACATGGAAATTTTTTTTGTACACCAACCCTCACCGAGACTTTTCATTCGATACAAAACACATATTTCTGATAACATTTTGCAAAAAACAAATTCTAATCGACGTAGAATATTTTTGTCATTCGTGCACTCCAATCCACATTGTGTCGTTTCATTAAAATCCAAGGACGACCTACTTGTAACAACTTTTTGCGCAAAACAAATGCAGATCGACGTGACATATTTTTCTTTGTCATTTCAAAACCGGCCCTTATGGTTTTTTTACTTCTGATCAAACACAGCAAAGTGTTTAGGAATATTCGGTTTTAATTTAGTTACTTTATCACACATTTGGCAACATTGACTTTTGACATTGGAAACGTCAAAATTTATATTAATTAAATACGTTATGTTTTAAACTTAAATTAGTTGTAACACCTTTGCTCAAGTCTATTATTCATGACACTGTTTTCAAATCTTTGATATCAATGTTCTATTAGAAGATACAATCATTTAAAGTTCATAGACAGATTGTCAAAAGTGACGGATGACTACGTGATTCTTCTTAAATGTAGACACGGGCTCTGGGATCCATTGTTTCAAGGTACCAATTTTGCACAGTTTTAATTTTTTAAAACAAAAACCACTCACAGTAAAAATATGAGACCCCCAAAAGGCACTCCAGCACATTAGACTCTACAACTTGAAAAAAAAATTAAAATGATTACATAAATGCTTTAACCTGTTGCCCCGAGGTAAAAATTTGTCGATGCTCTTGATTATTTAAAATATATATAGATATATAGATAGTGAATCTACCAAAATAGTATATGATTAAAAATTAATTATAGCAATACTTACACTTTATCAAACATACATTTTTATTTTAGAAAATAAATAACTTTGTGAATGAATGAATGCTTCGCGCATGCTTGTAATCAACGTAATCAATGTGTTTTACTTCAAACAAATTAGTAAATATGGTCTGTGACTTCAAATATCATCACAATATTTCTCTGTCTTACTTAGAAATGCTGATAATCATTTATCTTTTGGACTAAATAATATACTTAATCTTTTTTATGAATTGGGAATGGAGTTAGTTTGACATTTCATGAAGTTAACAACGGGTATAAATGTGGAACTAAATTTATTCGGAGTTAGTGACTAATCCCTTTCATGAATTCGGAACGAAGTTAAAAACGGGAATAAATCTGGAGTTAGTGACTAATCCCTTTTGTAAATCTGGGGGTTTCAGTTTATAGCGCCAAGTATATTCTGCGACAAGAGTTAAAGCGAAAAAAATTGTAACTAGTATTCGATATTACCTAACTCCGTATTTAACAACGGTGCTTTGTGAATCGCGGAAAATTTAATCCAGACTAAATTTGGAGTTACCTAACTCCGAATTTAATCTTTTTTGTGAATCTGGGTGTAGAATTTCACTAGAAATTTTTGTCGTTATGGTTACAACTGATATATCACAAACATAACTTTTAGCGACATGTTTCAACACTTCAACTTCCATTCGTTTCATATCTTCAAACTTCCTTTCCAAATGGATCATATTTTGCAAAATTTTAATAAAATATTCAACACTATTCCTTATTGCATTACACAAAATTAATTTTATCGCTCAAAAATTTGCAAAGAAAGAGTTATTGCTACATATTTCTCACCAAATATATTTTGACGTCAATTTTGTCAATCGTGCTCAATTTATTAACAAGAAATCAAATGTTTTGTATAAAAATTAAAGTTAACTAAATTATGATTTGTATTAAGCTTCTGGGGAGCAACCAAGAGATGGCAGAACAAAACGAGCCCAATGTTACCCATTTAAGTTACACTGATCTAGGTTAGAACAAATGTCACTAAATTTTTTGAATAAATCAAGTAAATTGTTTATATTCAGGGTGTTTGGCGAAAGCCCGGCAACCAGTATATTTCGTTTATTATGAGAGGTGCAGAAAAATGTTACGGAACAAAATTAAACTAGTCAAAAGGACTCATAAAATGATCTTAGTGAGAATTTTGTGTCACTTCCGGTTTTAGCGGAACTGTGTTTAACTTTGATTCTAGCATAGGAAATCGGTATTATTATATTTTTTATCGGAATGTACATAAAATTAGCTCTACAATGATACCAAAGTATCATACTTTTACTTCAACAATTTCAAAATGGCGGCAATTTATTTTCATATTTATGTACTTACAACTATAGGTAATTAATGAAAAAAATTATGTTTAAAATACCTTATAACAATCAACACAATACAAAAACTCTTACTAAATATAACAAACAAAATTAAATTAAAAATACTCAAAATGGCCTCCGTCATTTTCTGCACAATTTGTTACATATAACAAATTTTGTCATTACATCGTCAGGAAAGGTAAATCTAATATTTTTTGACATTATTTGTTTGGTTTCAGGTAACAAAATCTCAAATAGCTGGCTATGGTGTATTTTTTTATGAATTTTTATTAGTAAATATGTATTTTAAAAATACAATGTCGCCATTTTGAAATGGTTGAACTAAAACAATAATATTTTGGTATCATTGTAAAGCTAATTTTATGTTCATTTCGAAAAAAAATATAAAAATACCGATTCCCTATGCTAGAATTAAAGTTGTACACATTTCCGCTAAAACCGGAAGTGATACAATATTATTCCTACGATCATTTTATGAGCCCCTTGTCTAGTTATATTTTTATGTAACTGACTTAAAAACCTATAGTGTATAAAATTTTAAGTAGTAATAATATTTCTTTAATAAATTAAGTGTCGTCGGCGCAAAAAAAATGTATCATATTCCTAGAAACTTGCTCTCGCAAAACTTCAGTTTCTGGACTAATTATACAAATAACTATTTCAAATATCTGTATTTGAATATTTTTTACTTACAGAAATTTTTCTCTTTTATATCTTTTATGTTGATGCTGTCGTCACAAAACATTTTATTAGTTTTTTTTTTTTTTATAGAAATAGTTATTTGTATGACTAGTCAAACTAAATCTTGTGTGTCACACGCCCAGAAACTCTTGCGAGATCTCGCATTATTAACAAAATAAGCTCACTCTCGCAAGAGTTTCTGGGCGTATGATACACAAGATTTTTTGCGTCGATGACAATTTTAATTTATTAAAAAAACATTATTACTACTTAAGATTTTATACACTATAGGTTTTTATGTCAGAAACATTTTCGGTTAACTTGGATATATAAATAATTCACTTGTTTTATTCAAAAAATTTAGTGACATTTGTTTTAATCTAAAAAATAAAACGAATGTGAATTGATATTTTTTAACAATTAATCATATAATCATACAACACGAGTATAATGTGAATAGTAAATCAAAAATGGTTTTTTTAATTAACGTTTTATATTTCCAATAAAATAAAATTAAAAAATTTGACAGAATGTAATGCTAAAATATTTAAATTGGCATTCCTACATTTTGCCGGCCTAGGCCTGCAAACAGAAAGTTTCTGGACGATTTTGAGTTCTATAATACTAGTCATAATGAAACGGAGGCGCGAAAAATATTTTTTATCCTACACGTATTGAAAATAAGATTTTCCTGCGTGTTTGTGCCACGAAAGTAGACATTTGCCGATCAGGCCTGCAAAAATGTCACAAAGCCCTAGGCTTGTAAGTAAATAGTTCGTACGCGGACTAACAGATTGCGTCTCATGCGCTAGAAATAATAACCAAAATACAATACGTCAACAATTCAGAAGCTTGTTTTAAGCTGCTTTTGACAGTTATTTTAATACACTTGTATTTGTTGCTGTGGTAATTAATACACTTTGGTAAAACAGGGCTGGGGCTGTTTTAAACCTTGTTTTATGGTTTTTACAGACAGACTTCAAAAAAGGTTTATGCATTGTACAAAATTAAACGGGGCGTATACATTTTATCCTCTACACATGTTATACTTGACATTGTATCTTGAATGATAAAATGTGTGCAAGATAACTTTTCTTCGCGGATTAAAAATGTGCATGATAAAAGGTGTGCAAGATTAAATATTTGTTTTCTTCGCGGATTAAAAATGTGCATGATAAAAGGTGTGCAAGATTAAGTATTTGAAAATACAATGTCGAGCAATAGAATATGTATGGAGGATAAAATGTATAGGCTCTTTGATTTCTGGTGATGTGAGTCTATAGGCCTATTCTATTTGTCACTTTAAACCAGGGCATGTAACCGGTTAAAAAAAACGGTTAATAAAAACCGGTAACCGATATTTTGAACGAAAATTGCGAACTTTAACCGTAATTTTAACCGATATTTTTCAGGCCGAAAATACCGGTAACCGTTAACCAAAAAAAAAATAAACCGGTTTTAGCGAACATTAACCTTTATTTTAATATAATATCATTTAGCGAGAAAAAAATTTAATATTTTTTTTATAACTGTGTTTTCTATTTGTATTTGAACATGAGTCATGACAGTTTTTACAATTAACATTTTATTGGAGAGTCATAAATGTAGGTAGTCTCTTTTGCCGTTAAGGTTACTTAAAAAGTCCCAAATAAATACGGCCTCTGTCAACACAGGCAAGTTTAAAATTGAAAAGTGACCTGCGTTTTTCTGACGATATTACGGGAATTTTTGTGAATATTTATTAATTAAATTGCTTTTTTTAATTGTTATATTTTTCTCAGATGGTAATATTTATTATTTTTTTTTAATTAATTATTCTGTATTTTTTTTAATTAAATTTTTATAATTAATTTGTTTTAATTAATTATTAATTAATTATTTTTTTAACCGATATATTAACCGGTTTAAACCGGTTTCCAATTTTCAAAAACCGGTTTTCGAACTAAAACCGTTATTATTATAACGTTCTCTATAAGGGTTAACCGTTAACCAGTATTTTTTTCGGTTACATGCCCTGCTTTAAACTGATCCAACTTACATTTTTGAATTCGGCAGACTTATTTTTCATTCCATTTGACTAATGTTACCCGCTCTATTGAACCAACTGATCCTAAATAATCCACTCGTCGGGGTAGATCAGTTGGTTTAGTTCAGATTGTCACGTGACTTTGCCTTATATCACAAACATAACTTTTAGCGACATGTTTCAATACTTCAACTTCCATTTGTTTCATATCTTCAAACTTCCCTTCCAAATGGATCATATTTTGCAAAATTTTAATAAAATGTTCAACACTATTCCTTATTGCATTACACAAAATTAATTTTATCGCTTAAAAATTTGCAAAGAAAGAGTTGTTACTACATATTTCTCACCAAATATATTTAGACTTAGACGTTGTCAATTTTGTAAATAGTACTCAATTTATTAACAAGAAATCAATGTTTTGTATAAAAATCCGACTAAATAATGATTTGTATTAAGCTTCTGTAGAGTAACCAAGAGATGGCAGGACAAAACCCATTTTTTTAAAGTTACACAACCCTGGTCTTACGTAATCCCAAACTGTCTTAACCTAATCTTAAAAAAGCCTGATAATATTTTAAATTATATTATTAGTATTAAAGGTAAATAATAAATTAATTAAACCACTTATTATAATAAAATTATAAAAACTATAAATTTATTTAAAACATATTTACACATTTACGTATCAAGTCATAGTCTGTCTTATCCAATCTAAGTATTTGGCCACGTCTGTGAAGATGGCGTAATGGGACGTGTCACACACGAACTCGGACTGCAGCGCCACGCTGATAGACACGACCCCGCGAATCTGCCACGCCGGGGGGCCCGGGTTCGAGGCGGACTGCGGGAACACCAGACCGCCACCAGAGTCGCCGTTACACACCGACGTGCCTACACATAGGAATATGTGGAGTGTAGCTAAGTTAAAGAATTAGTAACTACTAATTCTTACCATTTCTAAAACCTGCACATAAGGTTCTTTCATGAGCAAATTTGGAGAAGAATTCTGGGTAACTTCGAATGCACGTGAGTTGAGACACAACAGGCATTTGGGCTTTTGTTAGTGTTTCTGTAACTTTTCCTGTGTGGTCGTACCTTGAAAAAATAAAATAAATAAAATAAATACTTGGTGGTATGGGGGATGAAGAAACTAGGGGGATTAATAATTTCGAGATCTCCGTCTTGTATTTTTGACCGTGTAGGAGCTACAACCTTTTCTAAATTTTTATTCTTGTAATCAACTATAACTGCTGGTTCATTCCAGAGATATAGAGGTAGGGAGAATGGTCGTACACCCTGCGCGGGTATACAAGAATAGAAGGACGCCATTTTGCAGGTTCATATAGGCGGTAATTTTAAATGTAGAATTACAAAACAATATAATTATGACAAATTTGTGCAAAACTTTATTTAAAATTTTGCGCTATTAATTACATAACAATAATAATACCTAATAATTAGAGTTGATATATTTATGTATAAAAATATTATAAAATTATCCATTAACAATGGTAATTATTTTATGCAAAAAAGTAATCAAATTATGCATTTGTACATTTTATTGAATAACTAGGTTTTTTTTTAAAAATATTTATAAATGTAAAACAATAATTATTGTACTAAATGTATCTTTATTTAGAAATGTTTGTTACGACAACATCCTAAATATTTTTGTACATTTAGGGCCGGTTTTTCAATGTCTGGTTAAAGTGTCGGTTACCTTAACCATCGGTTAACAAAAAAATATCGCATCGAAATTGTAAATAATGTGTATTTTTGACAACTTACATCAGATTTTCGATGCGATATTTTTCTGTTAACCGATGGTTAAGGTAACCGGCACTTTAACCAGAGATTGGAAAACCGGCCCTAACAAAATTAAATTACGATATTACAAAAACAGACGTAGAACAGTCGGTACCAAATGTCAAAATTTTGCAAGATATCGTGAAATATGCATTTTTAAATTCAAAATAAACCTATTAAAAAAATATGCATTTGCATAAAATTATTAACTTCAACTAATAAGTATTGATGGTGAAATAATATTAATTTTTTTAATTCTCTTCTAAACAATTTTCCTTGAATAAGTTCTGTGTATCTTTTCGACAGATTAAAAAACCTTATTCTGGTATACAGTAAATAATGTCCTTTACTAAAATAATACCATGATTTTGTTAAAATGTTAAAAATTACACCGATTTCAGTAACACAAGGAAACAAAATGATGAAATAAACAATCTTGACCGCGTGCTTACAAAGCAAATTGACAGATGACCTGCAAAATGGCTACCTCCAGTTTGTACATCGAAAACTGCATGCGCAGTCGTCGAAGCGTATTCTCCCTACCTCTATATCTCTGGTTCATTCACTACATATTATTTATTTACTTCGGAATAACTAGGGAGATTTTAATAAAAATTGATGTAAGGCATCAAGAAACTATGAGGATTAAGAATTTTGAGGTCTCGATGCTGTATCTTTAACCGTGTTACAGCTATCTAAACTTTTCTAAATTTTTATTTTTGTAATCAAGTTATACTGCTGGTTCTTGCGCTATATATTATTTATTTATTCCAGAATGACTTAAGGAATTTTAATAAAAATTGATGTATGGGGTAAAAAAAGCTATGAGGATTAAGAATTTTGAGGTCTTGACCTTGTATCTTTAACCGTGTACGAGCTACAACCCTCCAAACAAAATCAAATTTTGTTTATTAGTCCCATGGTTTACATTTTATTTATTTTTTAATTATTTCAGTCTGACTAGGACGTTTTTAATAAAAATCTGAGAAGAGGGTAAAAAATCCTAAGAATTAAGAATTTCATAATCTCGAAGCTGTATTTTTAACCGTGTAGGAGCTACAGCTTTCCAAACTTTCTTAATTTTTGTTTATTAGTTTTGTCCTACATTTTATTTTTTTATTCCGTTAAGACTCAGATGTTTTTAACAAAAATTTGTGTATAGGGTAAAAAAACCCTAAGAATCAAGAATTTCATAGTCTCAAAATTGTATTTTTAACCGTGTAGGAGCTACAGTTCTCTAAACATGTCTAACTTTTCTCCCAAGCTTTTTATTTAGATTTCCTCCCGTCATTTCTTAACCGTTTTATTGTCGACTTCCCTAATATCACCCTTTATAGTTTAAACTAGAGTGACCATTCGTACTGATTTTGTCAGTACAATTCCGATTTTCAGACCCATGTATTAATAAACCATTTGTAATATATTTTGTACTGATTTTTTGCATACTGTACTCTAGTTTACATCAAATAATCCACTTCTTAACAAAGACAAAACTCAAGAATTAATAATTTAAGCAAATAATAATATCGTAAAAGTTATATTTGGATTTACAAAATGTTTTGCCTGAAGATATTAAAAAAAAAACATTGCTTTTACTAAATAAATAATATTATTAAATATTAATCATTGAATATAATATAAAATTTCATTTTACTTATCACATTTGTTAAACATTATAATAAATGATTTACTACAAAAATTTCAATGGAGTATAGTCTATAAATAATCTAAATCTATAACATAGGTGATTTCATTAAAATTAATAATTTTGAGGTCTAGTAACTTTAACCGTGTACGAGCTACAGTTATTCAAACTTTCTTATTTTATTTTTTTAATTAAGTTTTGATGCTTGGTTCATACCTTTCATTTTATTTATTTATTCTAGAACCCCTTAGAGGTTTCATGTCCCATATTTTATTTATTTATTTCAGTATCAGTATATTTTTAATACAAATTAATACAGAGTCTTAAAAAACCCTAAAAATGGAGAATTTCATAGTCTTAAACCTGTATTTTAACCGTTTATGAGCTACAACTCTGTAAACATATCTAACTTTTCTCCCAAGCTTCTTATTTAGATTTCCTCGCGTAATTTCTTAACCTTTTGACTGTCGACCTCCCTAATACTACCCCTTATAGTTCATGTTACCCTATCCAGTTCTATGACCTTGGAGCATTGTGTAGGCCTTTAAATTTATGCTCTTCCCCTATCTCTCACTTTAAATGAGCCAGTATCATCGTATACATGGACGGCGATAAAGCGTGGAAAGCTGATACAGTTTCTTCCACTTTAGAGTAGGTGAAATATAATAATTTCTTTTTGATTATTATTTTTATTAATTTTATCAAAGTGATAACATATTTGTTGCTTGTGTGTTTTTATATTTTTTTGATGGTCTCGTTATTGAAAATGTTGTAGGCGCTTTAATGATTGATAAAGAGAGTGTCGAAGCAGGAAGATGTGACGAAACTTTCCGATATTAAATGATGAGCCCTTTAAATTTGTTGGCTTTCCCCATCTATCTCTAATTTTCGTTTCTCTGTCTTACTCGCTTCTGTATAAACCTATTCTGTGGTACAACCATGTATCTTATTCCCTTCGCCTAAACTTCTGAATTCAAATCCAAAGGACATTTCCTTCCCCTAAACTTATGATAAATAATAAAACTTACCCCCATCCTACAACAGTTCCTGGCTTATCTATTAGGCTGTTTATATCTATATCTTCTTTCCATATACAGACTGGTCTCACATAGTCTGTATAATCTACATTTCCAGAAAGAGATAACAGAGCTATGTCATTCGCGTAGTATCTGTAGTTGTACTCTGGATGCACATTTATTTGTGCAACCTAAAATAAAAACATGATGGGTGTAAATTATGAAATATACAGGAGTCCGTTTTAAGAGGGTTAGTCCCAATTCACAATGGACGTAACCGTAAGAATAACGTAAGCGTAAAGTTGAACTATAGGATAACAATGGCCGTGTTCACAATGCTGTTATGTTCTTCTTACGGTTACGTAGCTACGTAAGAGTTCCGTAAGAAACACGTAAAGTTGAAATGATTTCAACTTTACGTAGCTCTTACGTATCGTTGCATAGTCTAGAGACATTGCTGTTTGTTGTTTGAGGTTAAAGTGAATGTTTTAAAATTTTATCATGTCAGCTTACATAGATATAGAGTTATTTATTAATTCAATTAGGACATACGAAAGTCTTTATGACAAAAAGAATATATATTATAAAGATATATTAAGAAAACAAAATATGTGGAAAGAAATTGCAGGAACTTTAAATGCTTTTTCTTACGACCACTGTTAAAAATAGTCTTTTTAACGGTTGCTTAGCAAGTTAAAAATAATAGTTTATAATACAGTGAATACTTTTAAATCGTTGTCATTGACAACGTGTTAAAAGTAAAAAACAAATTTACTTTTAACACTTGTGTTAAAAAGGAACTAAATCTAGTGACCTGTCATAAATGTCATTCTATAATGCTTAGTTTTTATTTATTAATACATAACTGGGGTCGTAGGAAAAATAGTGTATGATATTTGTGTTAAAAGTGATTTTATTTCGTTCGTGGGGTTTGTTACACTCGCCTTCGCCTCATTTCAAACTTCCCCACTCACTCATAAAATGTCACTTTTAACACATATCATAAATAATTATTTTCTACTTCCGTGTCATATGAGACCCTTTATTTTACTAATTTCAGTTAGGTTATTGACTCCATTATTTCACTAGTGATATAATGAGTTCATTATTTCACGCGATATTAAATTGGAAATTGAGCATTTATAGAAACATTAACAGCTACAAAAATATAATAGTTCTTATTAACTTCACAAATATTAATATATAGTTATTACATTTATTGGATTCACAGAGACTTGTATTTGAAAGTTTAAAAGATCTAAATGACAACTTTAATTTATATCGTTTATCTGTCTATAACGTCTATAACCAACAAATTTGATGTAGTTACTTAGTAACGCGCAATCAAGGTACTGTCTTTCGTGTTTGTTTTACAAATGTCATTAAAATGTCAAAAATTCATCATTTTAAATTGTACATTGTATCTTTCGTGTTTGTTTTGCAAATGTCATTAAAATGTCAAAAATTTATCATTTTAAATACATTTTTGTATTTATTTAAACGGAAGTAGAAAAAATATTGTATGAAATACGTAAGGAAACTGGATGGTTATTTAACTTCTACTCTTACAAAACTCGCCTTCGTCTCGTTTTGTAATTTTCGCATGCGTTAAATAACCACCTTTGTTTCCTTACTTATTGCTATTGTTGAATTTTGTTTCTCCACTATTAATTTTATTTTACAGTAGACCTGTCACTCAAACTAATACCATAGTTAAATATATAATTCCCTATTTTAGTACCAATTTTCTTTCAATACCACTAAAATCGTAATTGTTACGTTACGTCCATTGTGAACATACGTAAGATATCTGTAATATTTATGTTACGTTATTCTACGCTTACGTTCATTGTGAATTGGAACTTACCCTATTAAACCAATCAACCAACCACATTTAACTCACCTGCGCATTCTGTACCGACTTCCCAGTAAACTTCCTCAAATGATACTTCCCAAGATACACCTCAATGTCATCATTCCCCACTGGCGTATTCGTAGACTTCTTGGTTACACAATGCGCTGCAGTTAGCACATGTCTCAAGGACACCAGGCTGGCCCCACAGATATACTGCAGGTCTATGCCCTTGGGGTAGTAGAGGGCGGCGTGCCAGGGAAACTGGCCTTCTTGTGTTGGCTGCCCGTGGGTTATAAGGGGTCGAGGTTGGACGGCTACGACGCCGCATGGTTGAGATTGGGGGTCATTTCCTATAATGGACGGTAAATGAATTATTAGGTTGTAATGAAAGTTATTGCTCAAATTATTATTCAAATGATAAATTTTAATAGTTATTTACTTAACAAGCGTGCAAAGTGGTAAATAGCAAGCGTGTGTAGAGATTGAAGAACGAGGCGTGTAGCGCCGAGTGATTTAATATGCGAGCGTTGCTATGCACTTTCCAGCGAGTTATGTACACTACTTTTCAGACGACCACAAAATATTATAATAAAAACAGGGTTTATACAAAAGTGTCAATGTCAAACACAACTCACGAAAGCATTGACGTTTAGGTTTGAGGTTAAGTATCACTAGTTAACCGGAAACTGATTTGAATGTCTGGTACGTATTATTTGAACAATTAATAAAACTATCAGTACATTTTGACTCTATATTTTTGATTTGACAGATTATACTCTGTTTTTAAACTATAAACAGTAACTAGAAATTCTAGTGAGAAAATCAAAGCCTGTGATTGGCTGTTGCGCCATTTCATGAAGCCACATTTAACCAGACAAAATTTCAAGTTAACCTTCTCAAACGTAATTGAAACGTCAAACTCTCGGAAGTTGTCACATCAATTGTTCAATTTGCACGTGTTTTTCATTTCATTGCTCCTTTTGCGACATTTCATGAATAAATTAAGTAGATTATCTATCATAGTTTTGGATGATGAAAATATAGCCTGAAAAGTATAAATTCTGACGTGACCTTCATTTTGACATTTCATTTCTCCCGCCAAATAAATCTATAGTTCATTTTTTTTAAGCATGCAGTACAGGGAAGATAGGGCTTATTTGACATTGGTCTCTGATTGGCTTAAATCGAGGAGAAGTTTACACCGACGATATTTACTTCTCCATCTCAGCATTTTATCTACTCATCTCTCTCTTTTCACATAAATTTTCAGTCATTGGCGCAGAATTTGGTGATAATTATATAATTAAATGAATATAATACTACGAATAATTTCTAAATATAATAGACCTTTAAATTATAGTACGGCTAATAACTACTATACACAATAATGTTTTATATATAATTTAATATTTAATTTAAAATTTAAATACCAAATAATTCATTAACTCCAAATATATTTTTGTTTGTACACCATTGCATATTGAGCTGTCAGCTGTCAATTGTTGAAGTGTCAATTCTCAAGTTTCATCTAATCTGTTTGTATCATTTTGATTTTTGCGTTTTTCTCCATTTATTTGTTTGCATTTGATTATTATTGTTGCCATTTGGTGTATTCGTTCGTTGTTTCTGGTTTTGTTGTTTTATTTTTTTGAAGAAAGTGTGCACCGTCGGCGTCGTATAATTTTGATTTTTATACTACCATGGCTGATAACGGGGCGCCCAGTACTTCCATGGATATAAAGAAAAATTCGAAGGAAAAACTTTCGAATACTGGACAAAAAATAATGGCCTACAACAGTTATTTGGTTCATAAAAGGAAGAGTGCCACAAAAATTGAAGCTGTAGCACTCACTGCAGCAGTTGTTGGAATCTCTAAAAGATCTTTGTATAAAATAATAAAACATTTAGAATGTCCGACGTATCCAAATTATTTCATGATGGCTTAGCGCAAGTTACAGCTGAGAAGTGGTCAAATTGCATTGCTCATATTATAAAAGAAGAAAATGAATTATACCAACTTGACAATACCGTTGAAACAATACAAATGCAATTTGTTGTTAATACTGGCTCGTCCAGTGAAATGGAATTTACAGATTCAGACTAATACCACATAATAAGATAATTTTTTATTATTATTATCATATCTTTGTGAAAGTATTACATATTTATTTAAATGCAGTTTTATTAAAATAAAGTTAAATATGTTTTAAATTGAAATATATGCGTTTCCATTATGCTTTTGTAATAATTATAATTTATTTAATTTCTCATTTTAAATTAGTATTTTAAAAAGGAAATTTGACATTTATCTTCATTTATTTCAAGTAACTATATTTGAATTTAGCGTCAAATTTTGTAACTAGATTGTCAATTTGTCATAGTGTAAATCAGGTTTCTAGTTATTGCATTCTTAAAAAAAATGGACTATAGTGATTTTTTTTGGTAACTTCTAGCGGTGTAAATGTGACTTCGTCTAGTGCTGTCTATAGTTTAAAAACGGAGTATAGTTAACCGGAAACTGATTTGGAAGTCTATTCTATGTTTTTAAACTATAGACAGTAACTAGAAATTATGGCCTGTTATTGGCTGCCGAGCCATTTCATGAAGCCACATTTAATCAGACAAAATGTCAAGTTAACCTTCTTAAACGTAATTGAAACGTCAAACTCTCAGTAGTTGTCAAATCACTTGCTGAATTTGCAAGTGTTTTTCGTTTCATCTCTCTTTTTGTGATATTTCACGATTAAAACCAGTTGTTTTCAGAACTACTAGTATTTCACTAATGCAAGATTGAAAGTGTACAAGGAACAATGTCAAGCAATATAACATGTGTGGAGGATAAAATGTATACGTCCCTGATTCTAGAGGGAGTGATTTGTAAGGGGTGGTATTAGGGAGAAAATTAAGGGGTTGGGAAATAACGAGATGAAATAGTTATTTTCCTACTCACTACCTAGAAACTAATGTTTCCCGCAGCCAACTCACAATCAAAAAGAACGAATCAGAAAGAAGAATAATATAAGAACAAAATAATTGAGGACAATTATTTAAAAGAATAAAAAATTTCTTAATTAAATTAGAAATTTCATTATCAATTTTGAAATGTAGTACTACTAGCGCTATGTAAGTATTGGTAAGACTTCTTAGTAACGCAATGCGCTGCAGTTAACACATGTCTCAAGGACACTAGGCTAGCGCCACATATGTACTGTAGGTCTGTGCCCTTGGGGTAGTAGAGGGCCGCGTGCCAGGGAAACTGGCCTTCTTGTGTTGGCTGCCCGTGGGTTAGCCGCGTACAGACCAAGTTCGCAAACTGCTCGCGAGCTGCTCGCGAACAAGGGACGAACTAGGTGTGTACCGGAGATCGCGAGCAGCTCGGGTTCGGTTCGTGAGTTGGGATGAAGTTCGCTATATGAGCGGTAAGATCAAACAAGTTGTTCGCGAACAGGCAACGAACAGCATTTCTGGTGTGGACGTTTCAGTTTTATTTTGTGATTGGATCACAATGGAGTGGAGCGAAGAGAATATTATAAATTTAATCGAACAATATTGTTTGCATCCAAATTTATGGATTACAAAAGACAAAAATTATAAAAAAACGTAATATAAAAAAAGAACTCAATATTTTCGAAAATTTGTATCTTTTTTGATATTACTGGCCCAATCATACAAATGAGTTTTTCGAAATCCATAAAACTTATACGATTAAAATTTTTGAAGAAGCTACCATCCTCCAATTGTAAATCCCTGAGTAAATCATTTCCGCAGTATTTTTTTCGATCAAATAAACTTCTCCACCATCTTCTACGTTTCGTCTCTCTTCTCTTTTTCTTAATACTTTTAATAATGATAAATCTAGCACAGGCTGTATTAATATCATCCTCCTCACTTGATGACATAGACATTTTTTTCCAATTCTTAAAAGCGAACTTCTCTCGAACTACACGGCGAACATAACAACGTAATCCAAACATCTAGTGTGGACGTTTGGCTCGCGAACAGTTCGCGTGCTGCTCGCGAACAGTTGATTTTGGTCTGTACGCGGCTTAAGGGGACGGGTTGTGCGGCTATTACGCCGCATGGTTGTGATTGGGGGTCTCCTGTAATGGGTGTTGTGTAATGAGTTGTAATTGGTGTTACGTAAGGTGTAGGGGTGGGTTTTTAAGTTAAAAGGGAAGGGTTTGGATTTGAGGGGATGATTTGTAAGGGATGGTATTAGGGAGGTTCCAAATCCAAGTATTATTAAATGAATTGCAGTTGATACTTAGGGGTGGGTTTCTAAAGGAAGGATTTGGTTCTTGAGGGGGTGAATTATAAGGGGTGGTATTAGGGAAGTTGCAAATCTAGGAGTTGGGATATAACAGGAGGAAATAGTTGTTTGTTCTGCTAGGTAAGAAAGTTCTTATTATCTGGTCCAAAGGATATACAGGGTATTCATTTTAAGTGGTACACTATTGCTATCTCAAGACCTATAAGAGCTAAAAGTCGGTTAAACAATTTCTATTTTATAAGACTGCTTTAATGAAGGAAACAAATTTTTTTTTTCGACCAGTGGTTCTCAAAATACGTGGTACCACTTTCTTGTTTTAAATGGGAACCTACTTTTTTTTATTTGCTTATTCGATTCAATTTTTTTTCTGAATTCAACGATATCCATATGTAATGCAATTACATAACAATTTTTTTGAGAAAAATGCAAAATTATGTATGTATCATTTTTATTTAAATATGATTATTCAAAGAGTGCTATAGAATAAATAGAAAATATATCAAATGCAGAAATAATAGCAAAAATTTTAATGTTACAAAAGTACACTTGAAAAGTTTGACAGCAATAATATTAACATGAAGTCGAATCTTGAAAATAATCAAGCGATCGGGAAAAGAACAAGCGACAGGAGTTTAGATTGACAAGTTGACAAGTGGGGAATTATTATTGTATGTCAATTTTATTGTGTTTTGATTTAAGTATTGTTCAAGTTATTTTGTATTTGTTGAGTGTTTATTATATGTTTTGTTCGTCTTTTGCTGTTTGTTTTGTTGTGTTTTGTAAGTTATTAATTAAAAATCGACTGCAAACAATTGTTTTATTGATTTATTTTCTGTTTCTTCCATAGCATTTTAGCAAATTTTTTAAAAAAGTTATTATTTGTTTACATGAATTATGCTGTTTATATGATATAAACACTAAATATCTTCATGAAAACACCACTTCCGGTTTCATGATTAACATCAAAATCTAATCAAATATAATCTAGTATGTCAGAATGTTATATCCAAATTTTGAACTTTTTTATTAATTAGTATTTGAGTAATCGTTACAACATCCATCCATCCACATACACACAGACAGACAACATCGTAAAAATATTAAAATCATGTTCTAGGGACTTCAAAACGTGCTTACCCGTTGAAAACTTACTATCTGATTTTTAGCATGATTCCAATACCTCTCTTACTGAGTGGCGAGAGGAAAACAGTTAAACATGTGATTTAGGGTAAAAACTATTTGGAGTCTAAGGTTAAATTACATTTAAAATTAATAAAAATACCCCTTAACCTTAAAATTAGTATAAAACACTATATACGTATTTCGAGAACTAAGTTCTCATCATCAGTAGTGAAACTGAAAAGGTTAAACAGAGTAGTAAAGATTACTCAACATGTCAACCATGCCAGAGGTCCTAACAACTCTCAGAGTTAATTTTAATGTAATTTAGGGGTTGTTTCTAGAGGAAGTAAATGAGATACAAGGTTGAGACTTCTGAATTTGTATTCTAGAGGGTTTAAACTATAAGGGATGGTATTAGAAAGGTTGAAAACCTATAAGCAAACATTATAAGCATGGGAAAAAAGTTAAACATGTTTGAAGTGCTGCAGCTAACTATACGATTGAAAGTTCAACTTCGAGACTACAAAATTCTTAATTCTCATGGTTTTTTACCCCTCCCTATCAATTTTTATTAAAAAATTTAAAGTGATTCCGGAAAAAAAATAATATAAAGACAGGCATTAGAAATATTTCGTTTATTTTGAAAGACACAAAAAATGTTAAGGAGAAAAATTAAACTAGATAAAAAGGCTCATAAAATGATCGAAGTAAACATTTTATGTCACCTATTTTAGAGTTACGAAAGGGGGGGAATTGACACGAGAAAAGGAAAATAGAAAAAGTGATAATAGTTATTTTTTATACGAGACGATAAAATAATATTTTATTGACAAGTGGAAAGTGTAAATTATTATTTTTCGCGAGTTGATAATTTAATTTTATCGTCATGTATAAAATTCAATTTTTTTCTGTATCTAATTTTAAAGAAATTGAAATTAGAAAAATTTAATTTTTATTTCAAAACAATTTTAAAATGTTAGTAGTGTGAGTTGCTATGGAAACTTACTTCAAATAAATATAAGTTAAAACACTTTATCTACCCTTGCTGTTAAAGTGTTACTTAATCTACCCTTGCGGTTAAAGTGCTACTTTATCCACTATTTTGAGTTGATAAAATTGCCCTTTAACATCTGCTACAGAAAAAAAAATAGGTTTACTTACTGCCTGGTAAAAATACAGGCCGAGATGATGGATCAAAATCGCTGCCAAATATGGACGTGTCTGGTTTTGGCCCCGTGTCTGGTCTTACCCAAAACGGTCCCTCTCCAACTCTGAAAACAAATAAAATTGCTACATTTTAAGAAGATTGCCTTCAAAAGTGATATTCTATTTATATTTCACTCAAAAGATTCGTAGATTTCTCAAAAAATATTTTTTTTACAGTAATTATAAATAAATGGGAATATAATTTTAATTTTTAATTATAAATTAAGTTATAATTATTAAAAATTTACGATTAATAATTTTTTTTGGCACCTCCGTTTCATTATGACTATACTCCGTTTTTTAACTATAGACAGCACTACAGGAAGTCACATTTACACCACAAAGTTAGTGAAATACTAGTAGGTCTGAAAACAACTGGTTTTAATCGTGAAATATCACAAACAGAGAAATAAACAAGAAACACGTACAAATTCAACAAGTGATTTGCCAACTACTGAGAGTTTGACGTTTCAATTACGTTTGAGAAGGTTAACTTGAAATTTTGTCTGGTTAAATGTGGCTTGATGAAATGGCGCAGCAGCCAATCACAGGCTTTGATTTTCTCACTAGAATTTCTAGTTACTGTCTACAGTTTAAAAACAGAGTATAGTTATTTACTACAGTTAAGGAATTACTTTCTTACAAAACAATTTTTAAAATTTCCTATGAAATACTCCGCTTCAGTTCATATCTCCTCGAATGTTACAATACACTTACAGTTCTTGCAGTTTAAGTAACTGTTACTTTATACATACCTTTCTGTCGTTGTTTGAAATCGAGGAGGTATGTTTGTAGTTTGAGGCCCAGGACACACATCTTGAGCATTTAGACGGAATCGTTCCAATTTTGGAATGGGTTCACTGGGATTATATTTCACAAAAAACCTAACTTGCATACCTTCCCCAGGTTTTAATTTTACGTTTCTGTTCTTTATCAAGTATTCTTTATTATCATCGGTGGTAACTTCACCGAACCAATTCTAAAACAAAATAGTTTTAATTACAATTCTATTATTTATAAGTACAGGCTGGCCCAATGAAAATTATCAGCGCAATTTTTGGCAACTTAACATCAATTTTGCAAAAAATCGCTCGAACATATCAATTTTAGTATAAAGGGGGACACCTGAATGGATTAATACCAATGGCATAACTTCAACTCTAAAATGGGGGTAGACTGCAGCTCAAAAATTTTAATTGGAAAAGGGTGATAAACATGACACAGTTCGAAAGGCTTTTCAATTCTCTTTTCAACAGTTTTTTTATTTTTCAAATCCAATCATTAGTTCCAAAGAAATATCGTTTAAAACAAATTTTATCAGGTGTTGAAAATTGCAATGAAGTAAGCTTAAAAAAATGACAGAAACTGAAGTATCAGTTTATTAGGTGTTTAAAATGACTACCACCAACTTCTATACATTAATAGAGATTTTGCTCAAAATGTCGTCGTACGTTCTGCAACATTTTTGGAGTAACCTGACGACACTCAGTTACGATACGTTGCCGTCAATCATCTAAAGATTTGGGTAGCGTGGCATAAACTTTACACTTCAAATATCCTCACAAAAATAAATCTAAGAAACAACTTGCCAAAAGAATTGTTTATTTAGTGTCTGTCATTTGTTTAAGTCTACATGATTACTATTTTAAATACCTGATAAAATTTGTTTTAAACGATATTTCTCTGGAACTAATGATCGGATTTGAAAAATAAAAAACTGTTGAAAAGAGAATTGAAAGGCCTTTCGAACTGTGTCATGTTTCACACCCATTTCCATTTAAAATTTTTGAGATGCAGTCCACCCCCATTTTAGGGTTGAAGTTATGCCATTGATATTAATCCATTCTGGTGTCCGCCTTTATAATAAAATTAACGTGTTCGAGCGTTTTTTGCAAAGTGGTCTAAAATTGCGCTGATAATTTTCAAAGGGTCAGTCTGTATATGGTATAAGCTGCCATAACAGACATACTAATAAATTTTGAACCATCATCTATTATAAATAAAACTATGAAAATATATGCTCCAAATTGTCCTGTATAGATTGTTGTATCAATCATATCGATATCTGTATTTTAACCGTGTAGGAGGTACAGCTCTAAAAACTTGACTAACATAGAAAAATATCTCAAAAATACTTTTTTGTTTAACGCACATGTCGTAACTCTAAAATTTTTATTTTGAATATATTAAAAAATGAAAATATGTGTTAATAAATTTACTTGTATTTTTTCAGTGTCACGTTTTCTGAAAAAAAAAATAAGCAGTTCAGAGTGGTTTAAGACAAGATACTGCCATGCGAAATTGATAGTTTAGGTAAGTAAAATCAAATTATATTTCATTTTAGCTCTTTCACATGTCACAGACCGACTTTATCATATCATTCCCGAACCCTTTATTAAATTTCCACAAAAAATAGTACCTAGAGTATACAAACCCCTAGGATTAATAATTTTATATTCCTGAAACGATATCTTTAACCGTGTAGGAGTTATAAATCTTTAAACTTTATTAAATTTGAACAGACTTTGTCATGTCATTCCCGAACCTCTTATTAAATTTCGACAAAAAATAGTAAAAAGAGTATATAAACCCTATGAATTCATAATTTTTAAGTCCTGAATCGATATCTTTAACCGTGTAGGAGTTATGAACCCTCGAACTTTATTAAATTTCGACACAGACCGACTTTGTCATGTCATTCCCGAACGCTGTATTAAATTTCCAAATAATTTAGTACCCAGAGTATATAATCTCTGAGGATTAATATTTTATAGTACTGAAGAGATATTTTTAACCGTGCAGGATTAATAACCTTCAAACTTTATTAAGTGTATAATGGAACACATGCTCACAGACCGACTTTTTCACATCATTCCCAAACCCCTTATTAAATTTCAACAAAAAGTTAGTACTCAGAGTATATAAACCCTTCAGAATTATAATTTTATAGGTCTGAAGCGGAATCTTTAAAGTGTTGCAGTTACAAACTTATATTTTATTAAATTTGGACACAGACCGACTTACCGACTTTGTCATATCATTCCAGAACCCCTTATTAAACTTCGATAAAAATTAGTACCCAGAGTATATAATATCTGAGGATTAATAATTTTATAGTGCTGAATCGATATCTTTAACCGTGTAGGAGTTATAAACCT
The DNA here is from genome assembly GCA_035578165.1 of Stenolophus ochropezus. Taxonomy (NCBI): domain Eukaryota; kingdom Metazoa; phylum Arthropoda; class Insecta; order Coleoptera; family Carabidae; genus Stenolophus; species Stenolophus ochropezus. Next base: position 24,224,624 of record JAQOWZ010000013.1, on the reverse strand, counting down.
TCAAACTTTATTAAATTTGGATCACAGACCGACTTTGTCATGTCATTCCCGAACCTCTTATTAAATTTCAACAAAAATTAGTACCCAGAGAATATAAACCGTGATGATTTATAATTTTGTAGTCTTGAAACGATATCTTTAACCGTGTAAGAGTTATAAGCCTTTAAACGTTATTAAACTAAAACACAGACCGAGTTTGTCATCTCATTCCCGAACCGTTTAATAATTTCTACAAAAATTAGTACCCAAAGTATATAATCTCTGAGAATTAATATTTTATAGTACTAAAGCGATATAATAAAATCTATTTGGAGTCTAAGGTTAAATTACAATTAAAATTAATAAAAATACCCCTTAATCTTAAAATTATAATAAAACACTATATACGTATTTCGAGAACTAAGTTCTCATCATCAGTAGTGAAACTGAAAAGGTTAAATAGAGTAGTTAAGATTACTCAACATGTCAACCATGCCAGAGGTCCTAACAACTCTGAAATACGTATATAGTGTTTTATTATAATTTTAAGGTTAAGGGGTATTTTTATTAATCCTATATACTAAAAGGCATGTGTCCCAATCTATATTTATTTTCATCACGACGATCGCCAAATTTTCGGACAAACCTACAGCCTTAACCATTTATGAAATTGATATGTATAATAATATCAAATTGTAGAGAATGATGCGTAGGTGTGCCTTTTTGGTGTTTCATATTTTTACGTCGAGCAGTTTTTGCGTAAATTAATAAAAACCACACATTTTTTTCATTTTGAAACAAAAAATTGTTTAAGGATCCTAGTAGCCATGTCTAAATTTAAAAAGAAACAAGCTGTTATCTGTCACTTATGACAATAAGTCTATGAACTTTAAATGATTGTATTTTCAAATAGAACATTGATATTAAAGAAGTGAATACAGTATCATGAATAATAATCTTGAGCAAAGGTGTTACAATTAATTTAAGTTTAAAACATATCGTATTTATGTGTCGTGATGTTTATTTTCATCACGACGATCGCCAAATTTTGTCACAAGCCAAACTGCCTGAACCATCAAAGGGATTGTTGTAATTTTTTTTTTAGATTGCAGGGAATAATGTGTAGTTTTGCCTTTTGGGGGTCTCATATTTTTACTGTGAGTGGTTCTTGTGTAAAAAAATAAAAACTGTGCAAAATTAATAACTTGAAACAATGGATTCTAGTAGCCATGTCTAAATTTAAAAAGAATCACGAGGTCATCTGTCACTTTTGACAATCTGTCTATGAACTTTGAACGATTATAACTTTGTTTAGAACATTGATATTAAAGAAGTAAATACAGTATCAAGTATATTAGTCTTGAGCAAAGGTGTTACATCTAATTTAAGTTTAAAACATAACGTATTTAATTAATATAAATTTTGACGTTTCCAATGTCAAAAGTCAATGTTGCCAAATGTGTGATGAAGTAACTAAATTTAAACCGAATATTCCTAAACACTCTGCTGTGTTTGATATCAAAAGAAAAAAAACCGTAAGGGGGACAAAAAAAAAATATGTCACGTCGATCTGCATTTGTTTTGCACAAAAAGTTGTTACAAGTAGGTCGTCCTTGGATTTTAATGAAACGACACAATGTGGATTGGAGTGCACGAATGACAAAAATATTCTACGTCGATTAGAATTTGTTTTTTGCAAAATGTTATCAGAAATATGTGTTTTGTATCGAATGAAATGTCTCGGTGAGGGCTGGTGTACAAAAAAGAAAATTTTCCTTGTTGATCGGCTTTTGTTTTATGCAAAAAGATAATAGAAGTATGTCGTGTTTGGTATCTAATGAAAGGTTTCGTAGAGGGCTGAAATGCAAAATTGACAAAAATGTTCCATGTCGATCGGCTTTTGTTTTTTTGCAAAAATTTGTTAGAAATATGTCGTGTTCGGTATCGAATGAAAGGTCTTGGCGAGGGCTCGCGTAGAGAATTGACAAAAATGATCTATGTCGATCTGCTTTTGTTTTATGCAAAAAATTGTCAAAAGTATGTCGAGTTTGGTCTCAAATGAAAGGTCTCGGTGAAGGCCAGCGTGCAGAATTTAAAGAAATGTTCCATTTCGATCGGCTTTTGTTTTCTGCAAAAAGTTCTTAAAAGTATGTCGAGTTTGGTCTCAAATGAAACGTCTTGTAGAGGGATAGCGTGCAGAATTGACAAAAATGTTCCATGTCGATCGGCTTTTGTTTTTTGCAAAAAGTTGTCAGAAATATGTCGTGTTTGGTATCGAATGAAAGGTCTTGGCGAGGGCTCGCGTAGAGAATTGACAAAAATGATCTATGTCGATCTGCTTTTGTTTGATGCAAAAAATTCTCAAAAGTATGTCGAGTTTGGTCTCAAATGAAAGGTCTCGTTGAGGGCTAGCGTGTGGAATTGACAGAAATGTTCTATTTCGATCGGCTTTTGTTTTCTGCAAAAAGTACTTAAAAGTATGTCGAGTTTGGTCTCAAATGAAACGTCTTGTTGAAGGATAGCGTGCAGAATTGACAAAAATGTTCCATGTCGATCGGCTTTTGTTTTTTGCAAAAAGTTGTCAGAAATATGTCGTGTTTGGTATCGAATGAAAGGTCTTGGCGAGAGCTCGCGTAGAGAATTAACAAAAATGATCTATGTCGATCTGCTTTTGTTTTATGCAAAAAATTCTCAAAAGTATGTCGAGTTTGGTCTCAAATGAAAGGTCTTGTTGAGGGCTAGCGTGTGGAATTGACAGAAATGTTCTATTTCGATCGGCTTTTGTTTTCTGCAAAAAGTTCTTAAAAGTATGTCGAGTTTGGTCTCAAATGAAACGTCTTGTAGAGGGATAGCGTGCAGAATTGACAAAAATGTTCCATGTCGATCGGCTTTTGTTTTTGGCAAAAAGTTGTCAGAAATATGTCGTGTTTGGTATCGAATGAAAGGTCTTGGCGAGAGCTCGCGTAGAGAATTAACAAAAATGATCTATGTCGATCTGCTTTTGTTTTATGCAAAAAATTCTCAAAAGTATGTCGAGTTTGGTCTCAAATGAAAGGTCTCGTTGAGGGCTAGCGTGTGGAATTGACAGAAATGTTCTATTTCGATCGGCTTTTGTTTTCTGCAAAAAGTTCTTAAAAGTATGTCGAGTTTGGTCTCAAATGAAACGTCTTGTAGAGGGATAGCGTGCAGAATTGACAAAAATGTTCCATGTCGATCGGCTTTTGTTTTTTGCAAAAAGTTGTCAGAAATATGTCGTGTTTGGTATCGAATGAAAGGTCTTGGCGAGGGCTCGCGTAGAGAATTGACAAAAATGATCTATGTCGATCGGCTTTTGTTTTATGCAAAAATTTCTCAAAAGTATTCCGAGTTTGGTCTCAAATGAAACGTCTTGTTGAGGGCTAGCGTGCAGAATTGACAAAAATGTTCCATTCTGATCAACTTTTGTTTTCTGCAAAAAGTTCTCAAAGGTATGTCGAGTTGGGTCTCAAATAAAACGTCTTGTTGAGGGCTAGCGTGCAGAATTGACAAAAATGTTCCATTCTGATCAACTTTTGTTTTCTGCAAAAAGTTCTCAAAGGTATGTCGAGTTGGGTCTCAAATAAAACGTCTTGTTGAGGGCAGCGTGCAGAATTGACAAAAATGTGCTATGTCGATCGGTTTTTGTTTTTTGCAAAAAGTTGTCAGAAGTGTATGGTGTTTGGTATCAAATGAAAGGTTTCAATGAGGGCTGGTGTGCAGAATTAACAAAAATTGTCAATGTCGATCGGCTATTGTTGTTTTGCAAAACGTTGTCAGAAGTATAGAGTGTTTGGTATCAAATAAAAAGTCTAAAAATAAAAATAAAAACTGTTCAAAATTAATAACTTGAAACAATGGATCCTAGTAGCCATGTCTAAATTTAAGAAAAGTGACGAGGTCATCCGTCACTTTTGACAATCTGTCTATGAACTTTAAACGATTATAACTTTTTATAGAACATTGATATTAAAGAAGTAAATACAGTATCATGTATAATAGTCTTGAGCAAAGGTGTTACAATTAATTTAAGTTTGAAACATAACGTATTTAATTAATATAAATTTTGACGTTTCCAATGTCAAAAGTCAATGTTGCCAAATGTGTGATGAAGTAACTAAATTAAAACCGAATATTCCTAAACTAACTTCAGTGAAGACGGTGGCAGTTGTATTAGGATTGACAATATTAATTTATAAATTTAAGAATTAACTACTACTTTTTAACACAAACAGTGTTGCCAAATTATGAAGTAGGTAACTAAATAAAAATAAAATATTCGTAAATAAAATAAATTGTACACTTTGTTGTGTTTGATAACAAAAGAAAAAAAACCATATGGGCCGGTTTTGAAATGACAAAAAAAATATGTCACGTCGATCTGCATTTGTTTTGCGCAAAAAGTTGTTACAAGTAGGTCGTCCTTGGATTTTAATGAAACGACACAATGTGGATTGGTGTGCACGAATGACAAAAATATTCTACGTCGATTAGATTTGTTTTTTGCAAAATGTTATCAGAAATATGTTATGTTTTGTATCGAATGAAAAGTCTCGGTGAGGGCTGGTGTACAAAAAAGAAAATTTTCCATGTTTGTCGGCTTTTGTTTTATGCAAAAAGTTAATAGACATATGTCGTGTTTGGTATCTAATGAAAGGTCTCGGCGAGGGTTCGCGTAGAAATTTGACAAAAATGATCTATGTCGATCGGCTTTTGTTTTTTGCAAAAAGTTGTATAAAGTATATCATGTTTGGTCTCAAATAAAAGATCTTGTTGAGGGCTCGCGTGCAGAACTGACAAAATCGGTCTATGTTGATCGGCTTTTGTTTTATGCAAAAAGTTAATCGAAGGATGTCGTGTTTGGTATCTAATGAAAGGTCTCATTGAGTGCTGATGTCGAGAATTAACAAAAATGTTTCATGTCGATCGGCTTTTCTTTTTTGCAGAAAGTTGTCAGAAGTATATCGTGTTTGGTATAAAATGAAAGGTCTTGATGAGAGCTGACATGTAAAATTAACAGAAATAATTCATGTTGACTTGTTTTTGTTTTTTGGAAAAAGCTGTTAGAAATATGTCGTGTTTGGTATCAAATTAAATGTTTTGATGAGGGCTGATGTGCAAAAGTGACAAAAAATTGCCAAGTTGTTCTGCATTTGTTTTTTTACAATTACTTGCCGGAAGTACACCGTATTTGATATTAAATGAAAGCATTCGACAAGACCTGCCTTGCAGAAATAAAATTAGCTTTCAAATGTTAATATTTCACTGACGCCGGAGGCCTAGGGAACGCTCAGCGTAGCTGAGCATTCGCTAGTTTTAATTACTAAAGTGATATCTTTAACCGTGTAGGGAGTTATAAACCTACAAACTTTATTAAATAAAACACTTGATCACAGACCGACTTTTTCATGTCATTGTCGAACCCCTTATTCAATTTTGATAAGAATTTCTACTCAGGGTATATATTCCTTGCAGATTACGAATTTTGAGGTCCCGAGACTGTATCTTTAACCGTGTAAGACTTACAACAATTCGAACATTATTAAAATAGTGCAACACATGTTCACAGACCGACTTATTCATGTTATTGTCAAACCCTTTAATTAATTTCAACTAGAATTACCACTCAAGGTATAGATTCGTTGCCGATTAAGAATTTTGATGCCTCGAGACTCTATCATTAACCGTGTAGGGAGTCATAAACCTAAAAACTTTATTAAATGCAACACTTGGTCACAGACCGACTTTTTCATGTCATTGTCGAACCACTTATTCAATTTTGATAAGAATTTGTACTCAGGATATAGAAATCTTGCAAATTAATAATTTTGGGGTCCTGAGACTGTATCTTTAACCGTGTTTGAATTACAACACTCCAAACTTTATTAAAATTATGCAACACATATTCACAGACCGACTTATGCATGTCATTGTAAAACCCTTTAATTAATTTCATCTAAAATTACCACTCAGGGTACAGATTCGTTGCAGATTAAGAATTTTATGTCCCGAGGCTGTATCTTTAACCGTATAAGAATTACAACAATTCGAACATTATTAAAATAATGCAACACATGTTCACAGAGCGACTTATTCATGTCAATGTCAAACCCTTTAATTAATTTCAACTAAAATTACCAATCAGGGTATAAATTCATTGCAGATTAAGAATTTTGATGCCTCGACACTGTATCTTTAACCGTGTAGAAGCAACAGCCCTCCAAACTTGATGAAGTGATGATTTCTGATGATGACTTGATATATTTAACAGTAATTATAAGTTACCTCGTCTCTTACCCCTAGTTGAATAGACGGGCGGTCCAAAATAACTCTAAGCCAAACTCCCGTCAACTCACGGTCACTCAGCAGCTCTATAACGCCGTACCATCTATCTGTTTCGCTATTCGTTTGTTCGTAGCTGAAAAGAAAAAATGTAGCTATGGAAAACTGTTTTAAACGTTGTATAATTGTCTTATACTAAACATAAACCTAAAGAATTATTATATGTTTGTGTTTGCTGTGAGTTACAACCGGAAAATAGAAACCAGAACCCATTCTGGAGCAGATTTGTCTGATCTGGATTGTGCTCTGGTTTCAATGGGTCAAAAATTAGAGCATTGTGAAGAGTTTGCTACATTTCTTGGTCTGCTGAAACCAGAGCAAATTCTGGAGCAATTTTTGACTTCTCTGAATTGTATTCTGGGTTTAATGGGTCAGAAATTAGAGCTCACAGAAGTATTTGCTCTTATTCTACGCCTACTGAAACCAGAGCATATTCGATTTGGCTGCTCTAGATTGTACTTTGGTTTCATTGGGTCAAAAATTAGAGTATTCTAATGTGTTTGCTCTAATTCTAGTCCTGCTGAAATCAGAGCACATTCTGGAGCAGATTTAATTGCTTTTGATTGTGCTCTGTTTTCAGTAGGTCAGGAATTAGAGCACTCAGAAACGTTTGATCTAATTCTTGGCCTGCTAAAACCAGAGCACATTCTTGTACAGCAGATTTAGCTGCTCTGGATAGTGATCTAGTTTTAGGAGATCAGAAATTAGAGCACCCAAATGTATTTGCTCTAATTTTATGTCTGCTGAAACCAGAGCATATTCTGGAGCAGATTTGGATGCAGTGGGTCAGGAATTAGAGCATTGTAAAGTGGTTGCTCTAACCTGGAGCAGATTGAGCTGCTCTGGGTTGTGGTTTAGTTTGAGGAGGTCAAGAAGAGCACTGTGATGTTTTTACTCTAGTTCTTGACCTCCTGAAACCAGAGCACATTCTAGAGCATACTTAGCTGCTCCGGATTGTGCTCTGGTTTCAATGGGTCAAGAATTAGAGCAATGTAAAGTGTTTGCTCTAATTCTAGGCCTGCTAAAACCAGGGCGTATTCTGGAGCAGATATTGCTACTCTGGTTTGTGCTCTGGGTTTAATGTGTAAGAAATTAGAATACTCAGATGTGTTTGCTTTAATTTGAAGTCTGCTGATACCAAAGCACATTCTGGTTTCAGTGGGTCAGGATTTAGAGGACTCAGGGAGTTTGCTCTAATTCTAGGTCTTCTGAAACCAAAGCACATTCTGGAGCAGATTTGGCTTCTCTGGATTGTGTTCTGGTTTCAGTGGGTCAGGAATTAGAGCACTCAGAAGTGTTCGCATTAATTCTAACTCTGCTAGATCTGGAATTAGAGCATTCCAAAGTTTTTGATCTAGTATTTCTTTTTCCTTGTAAGTAATTTTGCTCTTAAGGACATTTGAAAAAGTAAACACCTGTACTAAAACTATTTTATTGTGTATTTACCTGAACAGCGTAGGACAGGGCGACACAAGAAGATTACTTGAACTTGGTTTTTCTATCACGCCATTTACGGGGCAGACAACTCTTCCATTGATTCTATACCCCAATAATCTAGGAAGAGGAGTACCCCTGACTGTAATCCTAACCTCTTGGGTAACCCCTGAAGCAAATACGTGGTTTGGTTTCTTTATCAAAAACTCATTTTCTTCTCTCTTATTCACTTCTCCGAAATTGCTCTGAAACAAATATTAATTAGTCATGAACCACTCTGCTGTTAGAAATAAAACTGTGTACATATATGTTCCTAACTCTCTGGAATCGTTTATTACAACGATCAAGCCAATGTCTGTAACCGTGTAGGAGTTATAAATTATTTTATAGAAAATCGCCCGAAATGGAAATCTATATAAAATGCATTTTGCTGCTGGTTCATGAAAGAGATTTTATTTATTTATATCTAAACTATTTGGTGGATTTTAATACCAATTGATATAGGAAGGTAAGAAACTATGAATATTAAGAATTTTGAGGACTCGAGGCTGTATTTTTAACCGTGTATGAGCTACAGGCTTCCGAACTTAATTTTTTATCGAAACACATAATAAAAGACCGACATCATCATGTAATTTCCAAACGAGTAATACAATTTTTACAAAAATTACAACCCAGCATATAGAAGCCTTGAGAATTAAGAATTTTGAAAAATCGACAATGTACTTTTAACTGTGTAGGAGCTACAAACTTCCAAACATAAATTTTATCAAAACAAATAATCACAGAACGACTTTATCATGTAATTACTAAACTTGTAATGCAATTTTAAGAAAATTAGAACCCAGCGAATTGAGAATTAAGAATTTTGAGGTCTCGACTTATATTTTTAACAGTGTAGGAGTTACACCCTTCCAAACTTAAATTTTATCGAAACACACAATCACAGACCGACTTTATCATATCATTGCTAAACTTGTAATGCAATTTCAACATAAATTTTAACCCAGGGTTGAGAAATCTTGAGAATTAAGAATTTTTAGGTCCCGATGTTGTATCTTTAACCGTGTAGGAGATATTGATCAACAAACTTTATTTTTTCGTCCAAATTTAGTTTTGCTTGCAAGGTTTTCAATCACGTTATTCTATTTCAATAAAAATTTGTACAAACGGTAAGTAAACATCAAGAATTAATATTTTTTTTGTTTCACGTTAATATCTGGAACTGTGTAGGATCTATGAATTGTGTAAAACAGCCCGAAGTTCATGCGTTATATTTTATTTATTTATTTCCCAACGACTTAAGGGAGGAAAAATTTGTATAGAGGGTAAACAAACTATAAGGTTTCAAAATTTTGAGGTTTCGATGCTGTATTTTTAACCGTGTAGGAACTGCAACCTTCCGAACTTTAATATTATCGAAACACATAATCACAGACCGACTTTATCATGTCATTGCTAAATTTGTTATGCAATTTTAACATAAATTACAACCCAGAGTATAGAAACCATGAGACTAATGAATTTTGAAGTCTCGAGGCTGTATTTTTAACAGTGTAGGAGCTACAACCTTCCGAACTTTAATATTATCAAAACACATAATCACAGACCGACTTTATTATGTCATTGTCAAACTTGTTATGCAATTTTAACATAAATTAAAACCCAGGGTATATAAACCATGAGACTGATGAATTTTGAGGTCTCGGCAATGTATCTATAACCGTGTAATACAATTTTAACATAAATTACAACCCAGCGTATAAAAATTTTGAGAATTAAGAATTTTGAGGTCTCGGGGCTGTATTTTTAACCGTGTAGGAGCTTACAACCTTCCGAACTTAAAATGATAAAAATCTTCCAAGTGACATCACTCCTATATGGGCTGGCTGTGACTATACAGGGACTAAAAAAATTATGAGGATTAAGGATTTGTCTGAATTATCTTTCTATCTGTAATAGTTTTTGAAATAATAAACTTTAAACTTACAATTAATTCTGAAACTGGTCGGTCAAATATGACTCTCAACCACAGTCCACTTAAATCTGTTTCTGGAACAACTGACAGTGTTCCAGACCAAGAATCTCCCTGAATGTCTGGATCATAGGAAAATAGTCCTGGACAAGGACTTTGAAAGTCCTGGCCGGAACAAATGGTTATAGTTAAAAATAATAAATTTAAAACTATAAGATACATATCTGAAAAAAAATTAATTAATAAATTAACGGTTTCAATAACTGTTCCTCTTTTATTTAACAAAATATATTTTATTTTGTTTTCAAAGCAAACTTGGTCAAAATGAATAAAATTCTTGGGTGCTATTGTTGATTGAAAAATATATAGATAGGTAAGCTTATGAGAAAATTCGTTTCACCTACATAACTATGTTTGGTTGCATTTGGGTTAATATCAGGCGTTTCTCTCAAATATTATAAAAAAAAGAGCAAACGTCAAATCATTAATAATACAAATTAGTTCTATTTTAAAATATACCAATGTAATATTGAAAGAACCTTTTTAAAAGATACCAAAAAATTCAGTAAATATGTAAAACATGTTTATTTATCTGATATTTTTGTCTGTTTAATTCCGCAAAGTAGTTGATGGAATCATGAACGAGATGGCTCTGTCGACTCTGATCCCAAAACAGTGGTACGCAAAAACCGAGGGGTTAACCACTTTGGAAGTTTGGTGTACAGCTCATGGAAGTCTTTTGGAAGTCTTATGGAAGTTTTGGAAGTTTCATGGAAGTCTTGGAAGTTTCATGGAAGTCTTGGAAGTTTCATGGAAGTCTTGGAAGTTTCATGGAAGTCTTGGAAGTTTCGTGGAAGTCTTGGAAGTTTCATGGAAGTCTTGGAAGTTTCATGGAAGTCTTGGAAGTTTATTATTCTTATTTTGCTACAGAACGTAAAGCGAATTATGCTTACGTTATTATGGCTCAGGCGCCAGTTGATAGAAGTCCATCATTCTGTCTTTGCATATATGGAACTGACAATAGAATTACATCATTAGATGTGCAAAAAAGATGGAATCATATTAAATCGGAAATGAAGGATCATGGAATTGAAATTTTAGACTAAGTTCAGACAGACTACTAAGGGTAAGGTCCGACCGAGGATCCGACCGTAGTAATTTAAAAAAATATGAAATCTACAATACAAATATTGAAGCTGAAAAATATTACGCAGTATATTATTCTGAAAAATGGTATATTGGTCGTGTATTAGAAAAATTAAGTGACAGAATATACAAAATAAAATTTTTAAGAGAATTTCTTGAAATTTATACCTGGCCAAAAAAGGACGACATAGGTACAAACAGTTGAGCGTCAATATATATTCTTTGGTCCCATTAATATGTTAGGGACAGGATCAATGACAATTCCAGAAAATATTAGGTTGCTGATTAAAAAAAAAAATCAAAGATATGAAGCGGAAAGAAGAAAGAAATAGTTATTTTTTACCTATACAAGACGATAAAATAAAATTTTATCTACAAGCGGAAAGTGTTAATTCACGAGTGATACAATCGCGAGTGAATTGTGTTTCGTGAGTCGATAATTTAATTTTATCGTCGTGTATAAAATTCTATTTTTTTTCTATAGCAGGTTTTGAAGAGAAAAGAATTAGAAAAATTAATTTAATATTTAAGAACAATTTTAAAATGTCAGTAGTGTGCGTTGTTATGGAAATGTACTTCTAATAAACAAAAGTTAAAATACTTTATCTACCCTTGCTGTTAAAGAGTTACTTTATCTATCCTTGCGGTTAAAGTGCTACTTTATCCACTATTTTGAGTTGATAAAATTACACTTTAACATCTGCTATAGAAAAAAGAAAAATGGTATACTATTTATATGCAGTTGGTTAAATGGGAGTTATTGTGGGTATCTGGGGGGCGACTTTAACGGTGTCCTTGTTATCCCAAAATTTCCGGTAGGTCATGAGAAAATGAAGGAAATTGATTTTGGTCCATTTTTTCCACATATATTTCCTAAAAATGTTTCAAATTAAAAAGTTAAATATTTTTATTATTTAGTCAGTGGAGTACACAATTTTTTCTTCAGGGGCACGATTTTGAGATATACCTAATGCAAACTTATTATACTTTAAATGGAAGCCATATTTGATTTTAATTTTTAATATTGTACTACTTTGATTTAGTTTTTTAAAAAAATATGATATCTAACTCGTCAAAAGTTATTAATAATATAATAATTCGCATAAACAAGTGCATAGAAGTTAATGGGCGACATTTTGAACAATTAATATATAAAAAATGTAGAAAATTGTGTTATTATAAATTGCATCTCATGTTGTGTAGCTTTGACTCAGTTTGTTTAAAATTGTAATAATTTACATTTAATTTTGTTATAGTCCAAAGTAATCATTTGTTTTTGTTTATATGTATAAGGATAATGCCGTTTCTCATTCAAGAACTGAATTTTTCTCATACAAAAAGTTATTTATCATAATTTCTTTGTAATACTAAATCAAAACAGTACAATACTAATATCGTTGAAAAGAGAAAAAAATATTTTTTATTTATACCTAAAATCAAATATGACTTCCATTTAAAAAATTATAAGTTTGTATCTTATCTCAAAATTATGTCGCTGAAAAAAAAAATTTCGCACGCCACTGTCTAGACAATGAAGGTATTCAACTTTTTTTATTTGAAACATTTTCGCAGATATTCAATTCTTTAGTAATTATTTGTGGAAGAAAAAATGAACCAAAATCAGTTTTGCGCCATTTTCTCATGAGGGTTGGGGAATTTTGGGATAACAAAGACACCGTTAAAATCGCCCCGCAGATGCGCACAATAGGTTCCATTTAAACGAAGTCGTAGCTTTTGTAGTTTACGAGATCCCAATGGTGGCCGATAAAATCTGGACACCTGTATGTATATTAATGGAAAAGTAAACACAAATGTGATAATAATAAACTTATAAATAAAGCTCTGTAAGACGTATGGAAGTCTTGGAAGTTTAATGGAAGTCTTGGAAGTTTAATGGAAGTCTTGGAAGTTTCATGGAAGTTTTGGAAGTTTTTGTGATTTGGAAGTTTGGTGTACAAGAATTTTGGAAGTGGTTAACCCCAGTGGTGGATTTACCAGCAGGCTGAGTAGGCTGAAGCCTAGGGCGGCAGATTTTAGGGGCGGCAAATTTGGGGATTTATTTTTGCCTTACAGAAATTAAAAATATTTATAATTATATACCTAAATGTTATTAGGTACACACAAACAATTCAACATGTAATAGGTATATATTTCACCGCTTAGATATTTTTTTTTAATTTGCACACTCGTGTTTGGTCATGGCGCGGGAACGAATAACGTAACCGTCCGCAAAGTAGTCAATGTTGGTATATAAGTCACAGAAATTCACTATTTAACATCTTAGCGTATTTTTCTCCCTCCAATTAGTAGCGATAGATTTAAAATATGTTATCTTATAAACAGGGTCGATTCTGCAGTATCGGCCGCCCACGAGCGGTAAAAATTTTTTTGCGCCCCATGTTCTTGATTATATATCTTAATAGATAAATATAGATTATTTTACAAAATATTAAATGATTTGTATTTAATCATAAGTAATATAATAAGAGCCATTAATTTATTGAAAAAATTTACGAATAGTTGTTGCGTAGTAACAGACAGGCGTTACTACGCAGGAATTATGAGTAAATTATTCCAATCGAATTATATTTACTTGATTATTTCACGAATGGCAATACTTCAAACGTAAAATTTTTTTTGTCAACAAAATGTAAGCATGACTTTGATACTGTGGTTTTATCAAATTTCTTCACTAAAAAACTACCTGAGACTATAAAAAGAAGCATTCTGATTGGGTGAAAATGACGTGTGTGGAATAATCACTATTACTACTAGTAGTAATAGAAATATCATCATTATTATTATTATTATCCATAATAATGTTTTCGCTTTCGTACTTTTTCATGCAAGATATTCAGAACTTCAAGAGACTTGATGGGCTGGATGCTTTTGTCTGTGAATATATTTTGACGATTGATTGTGCCTTTTAGCAAAACTACTTAAGAATTAAAAAGCAAATTCTTAGCCTGTTAGTCACAAATTTTTATAATTTTTGACGGTAATTAACTGACACTACTTGTAGTCAGTAGGGGCGGCAAAATTTGAGTAGCCTACTGACGGCAAATGTATAAATCCGCCACTGGTTAACCCCTCGGCAAAAACATACAGGCTTGCCCTCGGGCTTTGCCTATCTATATATTTTTCAATCAACGTTTTTATTAACTGTTCCTCTTATATTTAACAAAAGAATTTTGATTTTGTTTTCAAAGCACATTTGGCCAAAATGAATAAAATTCTTAGGTGGTATTCAGTAAGTTGTATTAGCGTGTTTTAAGGTCTGTATTAAGACTTGTATTAAATATTCAATTCAGTGGATTGTTTTATAGTATATTATTTAACAAGCATAATATGTAGGCTATATTACACGAGGATGTAATTAAAAATACGAGCGGCAGCGAGTATTTTAATCATCCGCGTGTAATGTAGACATATTATGCGAGTCAAATACTATACTTTATCTACAACTATCAGGCATATAAAAAATCTGATATTATTTGTTAAATATTCAGTTAGGTGTGAGTAGTTCATATATAGCTCAACAGATGGCGCCACAGTAGCCTTAAATGTCAAAATAACTTTTCAAATTGTATTTATTATACTTTTATAAGCATATAATATTGATATTTATAATAAAAAATGTGTTATTAATAAATTAACAGTTTAATAAAATATTATGTGTTAAATTATATGCCCTATTTATTACAGAAAAGTGTAGCGTGTATCATGACATTTCATATTACACTTGTGTAATATGAGTAGTATATTATATGTAGTATCACACGTACAATGTACAGATATTTCAATAGTTGTAGATAAACCTGTTTTTCACACTTATTTTAATACACTTGTATTTATTGCTATGGTAATTAATACACTATTTTAAAACAGGGCTGGGGCTGTTTTATACTTTGTTTTAAGGTTTTTACAGACACAGACAGATCTGACAGATATATTTTATATTTTGTCATTTCAAATAATTTTTTGAAAAAAGGTTTATGCATTGTGCAAAATTGACGGAATTGAACGTGTTCAACAAGTTATTAGAGTTAAAAGGCGAAGAAGGATATATGTTATAACAATATAAGAATATTTAAGACTACATTTTAGGTCGGTTTTAAATTGGTTTTATTGCATAAATAATCCATTCTTGAATATTATTTTGGTTGTATGTAAGGATACATTATATTTTCTCCTTTTATGATATTGAACGTTATTAGAGTTAAAAGGCGAAGAAGGATATATATTGTGTTAAAGTTATATTCTGAAGGTCTGGGAAATCGAAATAATTGTTAAAACTTTAAATAAAGTGTACTATATTAATTTTTGACAGTATTGCACTTTATCATATTTTATTACACTATCTTTTGTTACATGTCAAAAACTACTTATATACTTGTAACAACATTTTTTTTTACTAAAAAAAGAATACAAATATAAAAATCTTAAATAAAAACAAATAACCATAACATATTGTAACAATATATGAATATTTAAGAATACATTTTAGGGCGGTTTTAAATTGATTTTATTGCATAAATAATCCATTATTGAATATTATTTTGGTTGTATGCAAGGATATCTTATATTTTTTCCTTTTATGATTTTTTTATTATACGAGTATAGAGAGCTTCAATTCATTTAAAAATCATTAGATTAATCCCGGACAGATAATCAACGCATCATAGATTAAGGAAAGGCATGTTGTTAAATTCAGCCCAAATTTATTTAAATATTTCATCGTAAATCTAATATGACGTCACTGATAGATCACCGATGGAGCTGATTACTGGTGAATAAAGACATGGTTTGATGAAAATTAATAATGAAAATAATGGAGTCATATATTCTTGCAAAAATAATTTCCGCTGAAAGCTCATCAGAATCTGTTTCTGAATCGTCTTCTGATTCAGAAAGTTCTGATAAAGATATAATATTAATTAAATTAATATTATTATATTTATTATTAATTTTCTCCATTCATTAATTCTCCATGTGTTTCGTCATCAACTTCAACACTGATTTCAGTGCCTTCAGAATTTAAAATTAAGTTTTTCATAGTTTATGATTTGTATAATGTTGACAAAATTTATTTACTATAACCTATAAACCTGACAGCACAATTCCCCCACTACTCATCCATCGGAAAATTAGGAATCCATCGGCACATGGGGTCGATGAATGAAATGGATCATCGATAGATAGTGCGCTGAATTTAGCAACGTATTGATAGTTCAACTTAAGATTCATCAGAACATATAACAGCGCGTTGATGAAAACGCGCATTAAAGCGCATTAGACATTGATGAATTTAACAACACGCCTGAAATATATTTGTATCAACACATACTACATCTGTCAGTGGTAAATAATGAATATTATAAATATTTATCATACTTTGACGTAAATATGTTAAACATGATTTCAACCAAGTTATTTTCCTGTATTTCTTTGTAAAACCACAGAATAGTTATACACAGAAGCGACACTCCGTGTCGGTACCTTTCATGTTCCCCTATTCGGTTCTATGACCTTGAAGCATTGTGTAGACCTTTAAATTTGTGCTCTCCCCTATCTCTCTCTAAGATTGAGGAAACTTTCCTATGTTAAACAATGAGCCCTTTAAATTTGTGCACAGTCTCCATCTCTCTCTAATTTTCGTTTCTCTGTCTTACTGTCGCTTCTGTATATAAATCTATTCTGTGGTAAAACGTAGATTCTTCACGGAGCCCATGTAAATTGTCATTCGCTCGAAGAACAAACGTCAAAATATGCATTTTCGTTCACTATTTAGTTTTAAAAAGGGATTGTTATTTTATATTTCTAAAATAATGAATAATTTTGACTCCTTATTCCTCTTTCCTGCCATTTTATATCATTAAAACTAAATGTATCACGTAATAACCACACCATTCTCAAGTCAAAAATTCAATTCCGTTTGACATAGACAGATAATACAGTGTTGTCAAGAATATTTTTTTTTTGCAAGTATTTTAACTAAAACAAACATATTTAAGGTAAAACAGTGTTTTAGCTAATACGAGTCTAAATACAGATTTAGTATAACCCACTGAATATCACCCAATAATTTTCTAATTTCGTAATTTATTATTAAAAGGAAAAAAATCTTTATTTAACAGTACTAAAGACAACTTTGAACCCCATATGAAAATTGAAAGTTAATATGAATTTCTCGAAAAATGTTCGAGCTATAAAAATTTTGAAGTCTGCTGTCAATTCCTCGAAAAAGTGTCTGTAGAATGTGCAAACTAGAAACTTGTATGAATTGAAACAAGAAAGTTATAAATCAAAAAGTAAATTTTTCAAAAATCAGTTTTTTGCTCAAATCTAATGAGCTTTCATTTACTCCAAATTGGATTCTTAAAACGGACACCTGTATTCCTAATTAATTAAAATATTTAAGAAAAATTCTTGAGATCTAATCTACGATGTCATAATGTTATATCGAAAATTTCAACTTTTTTTATTGACTAGTATTTGAGTAATCGTTACAACATCCATCTACACATACATACGGGCAGACATCATTGTAGAAATATTAAAATTGTATTCTAAGGACTTCAAAACGTGCTTATCCATTGAAAACTCACTATCTGATTTTTAGAGGCATATACATTTTATCCTCCACACATGTTATATTGCTCGACATTGTATCTTGCACACCTTTTATCCTCCACACTTTTAATCTGCGAAAAAAGTTATCTTACACACATTTTATCTTCCACTCATTTTATGTTCCACACATTTTATCTTCTACTCATATTATCTTCCGAAACATTTAAAACTAAATATTTTATCCCATTATAATTATGTAAATTACATGAATGAAAGGTACAATTACAGTGTTTTAAAGATGAAATGTTGGCAAAGATAAAATGTATGGAACATGAAATGAATGGAAGATAAAATGTGTGGATGATAAAATGTGCGCAAGATAAAATGTGTGTAAGATAACTTTTCTTCGCGGATTAAAAGTGTGGAGGATAAAAGGTGTGCAAAATTGAATGTTTGAAAGATACAAAGTCAAGGAATATAACAAGTGTGGAGGATAAAATGTATACGCTTCAATTTTTAGCATGATTCCGATACCTCTCTTACTGAGTAGCAACAGTATACTTAGAATCGTTTATGTCTAGGATAATCCTTTGCTAATGTCACGCTGTTAAAATCCTTCTAAATGTAAATTCCTTATATTTACAATAGTTACTAAATCGATTTACTTAAAGCCTAAGATAATAAATAATATTAGCTGTTTAGAAGTTACAAATTACTTTGTGCAAAAAGTTTATTGGTGTGTAACTCCTACACGGTTAAAAATATCGACTTGATTGTTACGGCAATCAATTCAGCGAGGTTTATTCTATATGTGTGCTCATTTATATTTATTACAATAGAGTGGTTCAAAATTGACAATAAAATTTGTAAAAATAGTC
Source organism: Stenolophus ochropezus (assembly GCA_035578165.1). Lineage (NCBI taxonomy): Eukaryota > Metazoa > Arthropoda > Insecta > Coleoptera > Carabidae > Stenolophus > Stenolophus ochropezus. Next base: position 24,206,282 of record JAQOWZ010000013.1, on the reverse strand, counting down.
ATAAATTTACAAATTTTCCTATAATAACTGAACCACTTAACTGTAACTAATAAAATTTGGTACATTGTTGTTAAACAATCTTCTGAATGCACCTCCCAAGTTTCGTATATTTACCGCCAGTGGTTTGAGTTTTATAAAATGATTTGTTTTGTTGATATCAAAACTATTTTCCGTTACATTATGGACTCCCGCGTTACATTTTATTTGTTTATTCTAGTACCACTTGACAGTTATTAATAAAAATTGGTACAGGGGTTGTAGAAACCTTAAGGATTAAGAATTTTGAGGTCTTAAGGATGTATCTTGAGCCTTGTAGGAGTTACAGCTCTTCAAACTTTGTTAATTATTTGTACTGTTATAATCAAGTTTTGCTACTGGTTCAAGCACCACATTTTATTTTTCTAGAACTACTTGATGGTTATTAAAAAAGCTTGATATAGTGAATATAGAAAACTTAAGGTTGAAGAACCAAAAATGATAACGTGTACTTTAGTATCGATTTCGAAAAAAAAAATATTTTATATCGGAAGACTACGAAATATCGCTATATTTATTAAAATTTACATAAATTAAACAGAAGCAATTATTTTTATCAAAAACTACAAAAAATAAAAATAAGTAAAAGGTATAATTTCTCATAAAAAAGTAATTTTAATCAATATTAAACTACCTAAATTTATTTTATTTTTAATATGCATGTTTTTCAGATCGTTGAAAAGAGAAAAAAATCTGTATTTAAGGGTCTCACAGCCTACTTTGAGGTCCACATGAATATTCAAAGTTGGTATCAATTTCTCGAAAACGGTATGAGAAATAAAAATTTTGAGTACTGAAATGAATTCATACCTCAATAATGTGTAAGTTCAAATATTTTTTGTATTAAAATAAAAATGTTATAAGCAAAAAACGAAAATTGCAAAATTTACATTTTTGTTTATATCTAGTCACCTATGCATTTTTTGGGAAAACAAAAACATGTATAAAATGACCTCCACATGAGACAACTTTAGTCAAATTTAACTGACTTCGTATCTCTTACCGTTCTCGAGATCCTCATACTTATCAAATTTTTTGGGACATCCTGTTTCCTGTATAGCTTAAACTTTTCTGAATTAATTGTTGCAAAAATCAAGGCGATATCTTTAACCGTGAAGGAACTATGAATTTTTAAATGCTCATTAAATTTTTTATCGAATTTTTTTGTAACCTGTTATTATGAATCATTTTATTTATTTAATCCAAAACCAATTGACGGTTTTTATTAAAAATTGGTATAAAGAATCAAAAAAGTATGAAGATTAAAAATTTTTGGGTCTCGAGACTGTATCTTTAACCGTGTAGTAGTGGTACATTATTAAAATTAAATATAATTGTTAAGTAATAAAAATTAACTAATATTTGAGTTAAAGTTCTGTAAAATTTTTATTAATTACAACGTTTCGACAGCTCAGTGCTGCCTTCGTCAGGTAAATAACAAAAGTAAATATAAATATTGTCTATTGATTAATTATTATGAGTTCTGAAAGCTTCTTTCAATATTTAAAAATTAACTACTCAACTGTAGTAAATATAAATCACTGCATATACAGATAATCTTTTTTGAATCATTTACTTCAAAAATCAAATCAACGTCTTTATTTTTTTAAAGTCACTTCATTTTTACCTCCCGTCTATCAATATATAGATAAGGGAGGTATTATTTTTAGTACAATTTCTCAAATGTGAGTTTCATCATATGAGCACGAATTAGGGTCTCTAGAATACGATTTTACTATTTTTACCGTATGTCCGTGTGTGTCTGACGATTTTTCATCCACGATAACACCAATACGATACATGTAAAAAATATAATGTTTGGTATTTAAGATTTATATTCAAATATGATGAACAGATTAGATTTTGACTACAATTGGTTAACCAGAAGTAGTACTTTACTTGAAGCTTTAACAAATTTTTCCTAAAAAATACCTCTAAATACCATTTTTTCGCAAATTACGTTATTATTAAATATAAAGATTTTTAAATTTTATACCGATCTGCATAATTACATTTATATATAACTTCTAGCTAAAGAGAAAAAATATATAAATTATAATAATTTTACATATCGTTTAAGCTGAAGATTTTCTATAAAACAGATGAGTTATTTATATGTTCACAAAATATGACACATGAGGTCAAGTTTTATGTAAGCTTAAAAGAAAAAATAAATAAATATGAAGTAGTTTTACTGTAAAATTAAAAAAGGTGCAAGAAATATATAAGGAATATATTTGCATGCGTGAATCAAGTTTTAATAACGCCAAAAATAGCTGTTTTTTTTGGTCATGCAAATTTTATAAAGGAAATTTTAGGTATGAAATGAATTAAAAATATAGTGAACTGCAATAAGAAACTAATTTAGTGCTAAAAACTGAATGTACTGGTAAACTTATATAGACAATGTATATTACTACAGTGGCGGGAGGTAATATGATGGACACATCACTTTTTTTATTTAGTTTCTTTATAACCTGTTATTATGAAACGTTATATTAATAAGATGAATTGGATTTTTTTTTGGATTACTGTAAATTTTTTAGGCGCTCAAAAAAATAAACAATATTGGAAAAAAGAAACCTTGTATTGCGTATACTCAACAAAATAAATGATATCATTTTACCTTGAACTAAAGTGACATTTTAGATTTTATTTATTTACTTAAAATAATCACAGTATATTGGAAATTCCCAAAAATAATTATTTCTTAGAATACAATATTATTATAATCGGATAATCTACATATAAATTAGTAAAAGTTTAGTATGCATTCATAATTTGAATGAGTGAAAAAGGAAATATGCTAAAATTCACAAATTGTTGTTTGTAAATATGTATACTTGCGAAGGTTATTACAATCTGATAACAATCAGCTTTAAACTCTTTTACACCTTGTAAAATTGTCTTAACTTAACCACAAAAAATGTGAAACAATTTAAAACTTCACAAACTATCGTCTGTCCAAAATTATTTTTTGTTGTTATTTATAATTTAAAATTATTATCAACATATTATAAATGTTAATAAATAACTGTTTGGTAAGTATTTAAAATGTTTTAAACTAATTTAAACACTTCTCAACTGTTTGAATATTGCTAACTGTCATTAACTCAATTTCAAAGAATTCGAAACAATTTAAAACTTCACAAACTATTGGAGAAATAATTATAGTCAGTCGGAAAACATCAATAACTTTTACAATAAGCGTTCAATTTTTAAAATTCATATCTCATATTAAAGCCTGAACATTCGTCTTTAACTTGTGTAAAAACAAAGCCTTGTTACACTGTGTCATTTTTAAATAAATAAATATTCAAAATGATTTTATACAGCTTTTTTCTTACATACTTATTAAACTTAATATTGCTCTTAAACTATATGCCCAAAAATTGATTTTGACATATATTGTTTATACAGTATACTTTTAGACAGTACATTTATAATTGTTTATTTGACATAATTATAAATAATGTGTATTTGGGAAACTACTCAACAGATCAACAGTTTTACTTGAAATTAAAAGTTATATAAAACATCAAATCTATATTTTATTAATTTCACAAAAGAAAACGAAACTGTGTTAAAAATATTAATAATTTACACGGCCAGCGCGTTTAAAATGATACAATATAATTTTTAAAAATTATTATACATGTAAGTCATGTATATTTTTTCATATTTTATGTTTAAGTATCATTAAAAATGTACATATTAATAAAATATTGATGTTTAAAAGCGATATCACCAATAATAAATGAAATGCTGTCTTTTTGTTTTTATTATTTTATAAGCAACACTATGATACTTTTTTACTTTCTGTTTGTACATTCCTTTTCTAAGATATATTTATAATATTCTAAAATTTGAAAATAATGCAGGATTGGTTTTATCGACTGGATATTGATGAAAGGAAAGATGTTATTTGGAGTTGCAGTCATTGCAAATGACTGCAACTCCAAATAACATCTTTCCTTTGAAAATAATAATACATGTTCATTAGTAATTTAAAGTTAAACATCCTCATATCCAAATTCGTATAAAAATGCTGTCTTTTTATACATTTATTATATTATTTTTTAAATGGCTGTACTTAAAAAATTATTATGTTTCATATATTTCAAGAAATGAATGATGATTATTTCAAAGTTTACCGCAATTTTTTTGTCTTGTATATATGAATATTGTTTCACATTTTTTTATCAAAATGAAGACTATATAATAAGAAATTCAAAAGTTTATAAAAAAAAACCTATTACTAATTTCGATTCTTAGAATTATCAAAATGGATGAGATATCAATGAAAGTATGACTAAATTTGTGGTAATCAAAAAATATTTAATTACTTTTAAGAGGTTTTCCCGCAATAATAGTAAATTAAAATATTATTCACTTTATAGTAATCAAAAGCAATTATGAAAATACAACAAAATTTTGATTACTATAACACTATAAGTGATTTTATTGTAATCAAATAAAATCTTTTCAATCAATAGCTATTACAAAAGTCTCGATGAATAGAGTGTTATTTACATTTTAAATAATAAATTCAATGTATTTTATCCCATATTACTCAATAATATTTGATATTACTACAGACCGTCCGTTTTAAGAGGGTAACTATTGGAATGTGGAGAACCGTAAGAGATACAAAGTCGATTAAATTGGGGCAAAGTTGCCGCATTAGTTGCCTATTTCAATCATGTTTTTGTTTTCCCCAAAACTTGCATAGCTCACTAGATATGAGCAAAAAATTGATTTTGACCAATTTACTTTTTGATTTATAACTCTCTTGTTTCAATTCATACAAGTTTCTAGTTTGCACATTCTACAGACACTTTTTACGAGGAATTGAATGCGGAAATTTTTGTAGCTCGAACACTTTTCGAGAAATTGATGCTAACTTTCAATTTTCATATGGGGCTCAAAGTTGCCTTTAGTACTGTTGAATATAGCTTTTTTTTCTCTTTCCAATGATATAAAACACATGTACATTCAAATGAAAATAAACTAAGAAATAAGAAAACTATTGATTTTTTTCATTTCGGTCAAGTGTGCTTTGGAAACGAAAATTGATAATCTATTGTTTCAGATTGTTATTGTTAGTTACATTGGATTGGGTTAGGTTAGATTAGGTTAAATTACGTTGGTTTAGGTTAGGTTAAGATTACATTGGTTCAGGGTTGGCAAAAATTATGATTTATTTAAAAAAAACTCAAATAAATAGTGATTTTTTTTAATTTTTAAAGATATCTAAATGTTAATAGCACTTTTTAAATTGTTTTGAAAACAAGATTAATATTTTATTTCATAAACAAAATGAATTTGTAACAAAACCAAATTATTCATCTAAATAAAACTAGGAAGAGTAATAAAGAATTTTTATTTTTTATTACACTTTTAAATAATTTTTTCTTTCTCCTATTATGACAAGTGAAGTGATAAAATACCATATAATTTAAATATATTATTAATTAAGGAACTTATTTTGGTTGTTATTAATAATTTTATAGCAAAAAAATACATTTTCATTATAATTTGCATTTCTTTTCAACTTGGATAAAAATCAATAATTTTTATTAAAAAATCAGCTGATTTGAATCAGACCTACCCTGTTTAGGTTACGTTAGGTTAAGTTAGGTTAGATTAGGTTAAATTAAGTTAGGTAAGGTGCGTGTTTGTGTGTATACATTTTTTATTACTTGTCTCATATTTGTCATGCTTATAGTAGGAACTTTTTCCCAAATTCTATCAAAATTGATGGTGGAGTAGTAATCTACAAGTTGACCATATTCTTTAAAATAGCTTAAAGTTTACTTTAGTAAAAGTAACTGTCATGAAAACCAGCAACTTAAAACTTAAATTAAAGATAAAGTCATAAAATCACTAAATTTTAAAGTCTTAATGTGTATATTAATATGAAAATGGGTGTAACTCTATTAAATTCAAATCCATAATTTATTTGTTTTAAGGTTACTTTAATAATCAAAGAAACATTTGTTTCTGACAGTTTGCGCACATGCGCATAACAAAAATCAACTAAACCTAACCTTAAAATACGAAAGTAGAAATTAAACTAGGGAAAGATAACTGTGTAAAGCGTTTCATTATCTACGTACTTTTATTTGTAAACGCTAAAGTTAAAGTTACTGTTAGTTTAAAGTTGGCTGTATAAGTCCACTTTAATCCGAAACAGCGTGAGATTATTTTAAAGCTTTTGAAACTATCTTAATTATTCGCGAAAACCCTGAAATATTCTAAAAATTTTATAAGTGTTTGTTTGAGATTAAATTTAGACAGTTGTACAAAATTTAAAACAAGTTCAAACTGTTTAGAATTGAGTTAAAACATATAGAAAGGGTTGTGTAAATACTGTCTACATGTAACTTTTATTTGAGTAGAGTTTATGAAGATTAAAGTAATATTAAGATATTTGCACTATTGTAAAAGTTAAAATGTGAAGATATAAAATAAAAATACAATAAATCTAAGAGGAACAGTTAATTGTTAAACTTATAATATCAATTTGTAACTTGTCCTGTAAATTTTGTACATAATTTGTTTTTTATAAATGTTTATTATTGTAATCTAGTTTTAAATTGTAATCACAATAATATTTAATACACACATAGTATTTTTCGTAATAATAATTATTCAAAACTATAAATAAACATTTGTCAGTACTTACTATTTGTTTACAATGTCACAGATTAAAAAAATTCAGTCACAATTCACTAGACATGTTTCCAACTCAGGAGCTGAAGCGATACTGTTTTTCTTACTCATCTTGTCTTCGAACTTGTTCTACCTACTGCCTATCCCAAAAACATTAGCCTAAAGATATTAATCTTATTTTTGGAATGACCCATATTGGATTTTCCACTTGTGAAACCCCTTATTAGAATATATTCAAATGTACAATAACCTATAAAATACGCTAACAATTTTTTTTATAATCATTTATATTATTTGAATCACTCATTACTTCTTGATAAAACTGAACATATATATGCTTCAAACTCTCCAGAATCGATTGGCGCAAACTACAAGTTGATATCTGTAACCGTGAAGGAGTTACGAATTAATTTATGAAAAATTGCACGAGGAAGAAATCTGCATTTCGCCCGTGTTTTGCTGATAGTTCATACATTACATTTTATTTATTTATTTCTCAACCATTTGGAGATTTCTCATAAAAATTGGTATAAAGGGTAAAGAAATAATGAGGATTAATAATTTTGAGGTTTTAATTATGTAATTTTAATCGTGTAAAAGCTACAGCCCTCCAAACTTTCTTAATTTTTTATTCTTGTAATCAAGTTTTGTTGATGGTTCTTTCGCCACATTTTATTTATTTATTCCAGAACTACGGAAGGGATTTTGATATAAATTGGTAAAATGGGTAAAAGAACTATGAGGATTAATAATTTTGAGGTTTCAGGCTGTATTTTTAACCGTGTAGAAGCTACAGCCCTCCAAACTTACTTAATTTTTTATTATTGTAATCAAGTTTTGCTGATGATTCTTTCATCACATTTTATTTATTTATTCTAGAACTACGAAAGGGATTTTAATAAAATTTTGTGAAAGGGGGAAAAAACTATGAGTATTAATAATTTTGAGATTTCAAGATGTAGAAGTTACAGACCTGTAAACTTAATTTTTACTTCTTGTTCAACGGAAACATTTATTTTGACTATCCCTGACTCCATTTTGACTTGTTTCGGCGTGACGCCTGTACGTACATATCTCGCATATCTCAAAAATTTATTAATTTTTTTTATATTAAAGTGTAAATAAAGAGAGGAATGACAATATTAATAATATTTTTTACAGTTTTTTTTAAGTATTGTAGCGACCCCAAGATCTCGTCGCGGGCGACTATTGTTCTGTTTTCGAGAGGGTTGGAGAACATTCCCGAACTTACTTGTTCTACTATAAAAACCACGAGCAGGAGATCGCGAGGATGGTCTAATATTTATACGCGTTGTAAAAATAAATAGTTGGTGATATAAATATCGTGAAAATAAATAATTCGTAGTGTTAAGTGTTTAAATAAATAATCTTAGTGTTTAAGTTTTTATTAATAATTGTTGTTCTTAAATTAGTGTTTATATATGTTTATTCATAGTGTTAGTTATTTTTATTATCTTTTATTATTTATATATTGTTTATTAAAATTAGTTATATAAATATTCGTACATCATTTAAGTTTAAACTTCACCTAAATAAATAAAACGTTACAGTATGTTATAATGGAAGACTACGAAATATCGATAAATTTATTAAGTAAAAGCAATTATTTTCATCAAAAAGTACAAAAAAGTACAAAAGTTGTTATAAAACAATAATTTTAATCAATATTAAATAACCTAAACTTATTTTGTTTTTAATATACATGTATTTTATATAGTTGAAAAAAAGAGAAAAACTGTATTTAAAGGTCTCACAGCCTACTTTGAGGCCCATACAAAAATTGAAAGTTGGTATCAATTTCTCTAAAACCATATGAGAAATAAACATCTTGAGTATTACAGTAAATTCGTCGTTAAAAATGCCTGAATAATGTGCAAGTTAAAATATTTTTTGTATTAAAATAAAAAAATTCTAAGCAAAAAACAAAAACTTCAAAATTTAAATTTTTGTTTATATCTAGTCACTTATGCATTTTTAGGAAAAACAAAAACATGTAATAAAATGACCTCCACATAAGGCAACTTTTGTTTAATTTAACCGATTTTTTTATCTCTTATAGTTCTCGAGATCCCATACCTAAACAGTTTCACAGTCACCTGAATATAGCTGTGCACCTCCCTTTTTTACTGCAATCAGCAGTGCCAAAACGGCACTTTGCTCGTTCAAAAACGATTAGCCGTAGAATGTTGAAATTTTGTTTATGGAATTACTACAACATCTAGTTTTCTAATTATGCACCTCTATATCTTGTTCCTATCTTTCTTTTCAAAAAAGCACTTTACTTTTGTCAGAAATTTAACAAAGATATTAATTTAATTAACATTGACAACTATCAAGTCAATATACAGGGTGTTCCACTTAGATGAGGTATAACATAGAGATATGGCATTGCCCAAATATATTGTCGAAAGATCTAAGGTTTAAAATCGCTTGCAGCCAGCAATGTGAGAACAGTGGACCAGTGGAGTAGTTATATGGAAAACTCAACCAAACAAATAATGAGGATAGGTGACTAACACTGACCAATATTTCGTTCGTCTAACTGTAAGTGTGCACTACTCAGCTGACTGTTAGGCGATTCTCGACCATACATGTTTTGCTTGCTCAGTAGTACGTAGCTATACGAGTGTGCCATATCTCTATGTTACCTCATCTAAGGCGTTCCTTTTAAATGTGCCACTATTGCTATCTCGAGAACTATAAGAGCTACGAGGATGGTTAAATTAGTAAAGAACCACCATTTCACAAGACTATTAAAATAAGCCAAACAAATATTCTTTTAAAACAGTGGTTCTCAAAATATGGGTCCCAACTTTCTTATTTGAAATGGAACACCTATATATTTTTTCATATTTCGATTCTACATAAAATTACAAATACCTACAATAGAGTGACCATTTATTTCATATATGAAATCAATACAAGACCTTTGTTCTGTATAGTATTTTTGGGCAAATAATGGTAACATTGTGTCAATACTATTGCTTTAATTTATTGCTATTGGTATTGCTACAATTAACAGTTCTTTTCAAAATTGTTTTCAAGTCATTAGTAGCAGTGGCAGAAATTTAAGTTAATATTTAAATTGTATAAAAATGTATAAAAGCCAATCATTAAATATTTACAAAATATGGAAAATCAGTACATTCAGTAGGGTATGTAAAAAGTCAGTACAAAATGTATTTCAAATTGTTTATCAGTACAAGGGTCTGAAAATCAGTACTGTACAGACAAAATCAGTACGAATGATCACTCTAACCTACAATATGTTTGAAGTTAAATTTCAGTTAAATAATAAAATCTCTATATTAGCATTTATTTTGCATACTTTTACCTAAAAATAGTAGTTATCATGAATAAATAGAAAACAAACGTTAAATTCTGAGTTCTTATCACACTAATTCTACCTTTAAATTAAAAAACTGCTATTTTCAGGTAAAAGAATGCAAAATATATGCCAATATAGGGATTTTATTATTTAACCAAAATTTAACTTCAAACATATCAATGGATTTGTAATTTTATGTAGATTCCAAATATGTAAAAATATATAGGTGTTCCATTTAAAATAAGAAAGTTAGGCCCCATATCTTGAGAACCACTGGTTTAAAAAAATATGTTTTTGCTTAAATGGAACACTCTGTATATTTCATGAGACATATGAACGAAGTAAATTAATCGAATGGAAATGAAGATTAATTAGCCGTAGAATGAGCGATATAAGTTTAAAGATGTGCAGCAAAAAATGTATATAATTTAGAGTATAATGAAGTCATGTAGTGTATACATCAGATTTTTTATTACAATCAAGTTTTGTATGCGGTTTTTATTTATTTATATCGAAACCACTTGGGGAATTTAAAAAAAAAAATGTATTAATGGGTAAAATTTTTAAAAATTTTTATTAACAAAATTCCCACTTGTTTGATATTATTTTATACGGTTGTACAATGTTTCAAATAATTTCAGGTAGTTTAGGATTAGAAAGACAATAAAGTGACAGATTATCATAGTGTTTTATTTTACCAAAAAATTACTGAATGCAAAATAAAATGTAATACCACTAGTAACTAAAGTTTTACTAGCAATTTTTGTCGTTATGGTCACAACTGATAAATCACAAATAAATTTTTTAGCGAATGTTTCAACGCTTCTACTTCCATTGTTTCATATCTCCAAACTTCCCTTTCAAATAGATCATCTTTTGCAAAATTTTATTAAAATGTTTATTACTGTTCCTTATTGCGCTACACAAAATTAATTTTATCGCCGAAAAACTTGCAAAGAAAGAGTTGTTGCTAGATATTTCTCACCAAATATATTTTGACGTTGTCAAATTTGTTACTCGTACTCAATTTATTAACAAGAAATCAAATGATTTGTATAAAAATGAAGGCCAACTAAATGATGATTTGTATTAAGCTTCTGGGGAGAAACCAAGAGATGGCAGGACAAAACGATCCCAATATCACCCATTTAAGTTACATGACTCTGTGTTAGAACAAATGTCACTAATTTTTTTTAATAAAACTAGTGAATTGTTTAAAATATAGGGTGTAAATAAAACTAGGGAACGCGATTTTTCTCGGAAGTTATAAGGGATACAAAAAAATCTTTCCAATAAAATTGTTGGTGTTTTTAATAAGCTGCATAAATTAATGTAAATCAGAAAAAAAAAATAATTTCGCAGATATACCTATTGTTGACTTTTTTTAAATGGTACGCTCTGTATATTTTTATACTATTTAATACGAAATAATTTTTGCTTTAAAAAAGTTTTATAAGTTATACCTTCTAAACTTGATAGTATTCGAGAAGAAAATATTAATATAATTTTGCTGGAAATAAAAGCTGGCTATGGAAACAAAATTTGACATTTGTATTAGTTTATTGTTATAACTTTGTGAAAAAGATTATTGAATTGATAACTTAGACTATTATTTCTTGTAAAAATGGAAGACTACTCAAATAACGAGAAGATAGATAATTTGATGTACATTTGTAAATTAAAATATGTCGTAACTCAATAACTTTGTCTTCATAGCCAGCTTTAATTTCGAGTAAACTATTTTAATATTTTCTTCAATACCTCGAATTCTATTAAGTTTAGAGGGTATAAATATTATCAAAATATGCAGGGCGTACCATTTAAAAAAAAGTCAAAAATAGGTATATCTCCAACAATTAAAATATTTTTTTTCTGATTTACGTTAATTTATGTAGCTTACTAAAAACACTAACAATTTTATATGAAAGATTTTTTTGTATCTCTTATAAATTCCGAAAAAAATCGCGTTCCCTAGTTTCATTTACAGCCTGTATACATGTGAACCGAAAATGTTACTGACATAAAAACCTATAGCGTATAAAATTTGAAGTAGTAATAATATTTCTTTAATAAATTAAAAGTGTCATCGGCGTAAAAAAATGTGTATCACACGCCCAGAAACTCTTACGAGATCTCGCAAAAGTTCAGTTTCAGGACAAGTCATACAAATAACTATTTTAAATATCGGTGTTTGAATATTTTTTACTTATAGATACTTTTCTCTCTTATATCTCTTATAAATTTTATGTTGATGCTGTCGTCACGAAATATTTTATTAGTTTTTTTTTATAGATATAGTTATTTGTATGACTAGTCCAGAAACTAAACTTTTGCGAAAGCGAACTTGTTTTGCATATAATGCGAGATCTTGCAGAAGAGTTTCTGGGCGTGTGATACACAAGATTTTTTGCGCCGATGACACTTTTAATTTATTAAAGAAACATTATTAGGTACTACTTAAAATTTTATACACTATAGGATTTTATGTCAGAAACATTTTCGGTTCATTTGGATATACAGGGTGTTCCATTTAAAAGTGCCACTATTGCTATCTCGAGAACTATAAGAGCTACGAGGTTGGTTAAATTAGCAAAGAACCATCATTTTACAAGACTAATACAATGAGCAAAAAAAAATTTTTCGACCAGTGGTTCTCAAAATACGGGATACAACTTTCTTATTTTAAATGGGAACATATGTTTATTTTCAGGTTATTCGATAGAGTATTTCTTTCTGAATTCAACGATATAAATATATCATATACTAATATAACAAAATAACTGAGAAAAATGCATGTTATATTTACGTGTATTTTATTTATATCTGGCTGAAACAAGAGTGCTTTGGATAGAAAACAATTCATTTTCTTCTTAAAACTGACAGTTTAAGAACATAAAATTTAACAAAAAATAATCAAACAATGTTAGACAGAACATTATGTCTATGTTTTCTAACCATAGCACTCTTGTTTCAGCCACATATAAATAAAATACACATAAATCTAGCATTCATTTCTCTCAGTTATTTCGTTATGTTAGTATATGATATGTGTATATCGTTGAATTCAGAAAAAAAAACTCTATCGAATAATCTAAAAATAAACATATATTCTCATTTAAAATAAGAAAGTTGTGTCCCGTATTTTGAGAACCACTGGTCGAAATTTTTTTTTTGCTCATTGTATTAGTCTTGTAAAATGGTGGTTCTTAGCTAATTTAACCAACCTCGTAGCTCTTATAGTTTTCGAGATAGCAATGGTGGCACACTTAAATGGAACACCCTGTATATTGATAGGCGGGAAGTAAAAAACCTCAGTAATATAAAAAAAAACATAATTTTCGCCAATCCTGGTTATAACTTGCGAACGAAGTTACATTTAAATAAAATATTTTCCAGTTCGGTATGCGAAATAATTCCACCGGTTCTAAAGCGAAAAAAAATTACATCAAAAATTAAGAATAAAATAACATTAAAAAAATTCAAATAACGATAAAATAGAAACATGATTATACGTCATATTTTATTTTTACCAATCTATATATAATTTTCCGTAAATCGGCCCGCTTTAAAAAAAGGTTGAGAAACACTGGTACATAAGACATTATTTTTGAAAATTCAGCGTGAATTTATTAATACATCCAATTTCTTTCTCAACTGATGCATTCAGCTTCCCAACCCTCCTTAAAAACTCAATTTCAACTATCTCTTCACACAACTATTGCTTATTATTTTTATTTCCAATACCTTACAATCCACCCCCCACTATTGAAGCACCAAGTCTCACCAGTCACCCCCCTTGTATCTGTAATTGTTCACTTATAGCCCTCTATGATTCTAATTCTGCGGTCGCTACAGGAATGGTTGACTGTGATTGCCCCCACTCCTAAACAGTTGAAACCTGCCCTGCGATGTGCAGTTGTCAGTCTATCGCACGACTTCCCGCTGGCCGGATGTGCACGCGCTAGTCGTTTGTTTACACGCGGGGTTTTCAAATTTATAGTGTAAGTGATTATGCCGTTGTAATATGCTCGTTATAAACGTGGATTTGGTATTTTTAGTTCAAATTGATTAAAGTTTAATAAAATAAAACAAAACATACACTTATACAATTGTTTCTTAAAAATAGTTTCAAGATTTATACTTTTAATCACATCTATAAATATGTTGTTGTTTAACTGTACTTTTCTTATTTTTAAATAAAAGCATAAATAAAATGTTTGGAACCTCTCTTTTATGAAATATCAATAAATTTTAATTAAATTGTAATATTAATATTTTAAAAACATTTATTTCTATTGTACTGTTTTAATTAAAATTGTAATATACATGATTAAGTTTTAATTGCATATTTGTAACCCTCTCCATATTAGCTTGACGTGCCTGTACAAAACACAGTTTACACTGTTAAAAACATCCTTGAAGGTGTATATTATCAAATTTTTAAAGAAGTTTATTGTTAAAAATAGTTGTCATATGATTTAAGTTTTATTAAAAAAAGTTTAATATTTTTTCATGTAAAATATGAACCACTCTACTGTAACAAATAAAACTTGGTATATTTCTGCCAAACATCTTCTTGAATACACTTCCCAGTTTTTTTTACCGCGAATTGTTTGTCTTTTATTAAAGAATTTGTGGTAATTTAATTAAAACTGTTTTGATCATATGAGAAATTCTCGTCCGATATTTTATTTATTTATTGCGAAACCCTTTGAAGATTTTTTATAAAAATTGGTATAAAGGGTAAAGAAACTATGAGGATTAAGAATTTTGACGTGTCACGTCTGTATCTTTAACCGTGTAGGAGCTACAAAACTTTAAACTTTTAAATTTTAACGAAACACATAATCACAGACCGACTTGTTTATGTCATTGTTAAATCTGTAATGTAATTTTTATATAAATTACAACACAGGGTATAAAAACCATGAGGATTAATAATTTTGTGGTTTTGATGCATTATCTTTAACCGTGTATGAGTGACAGCCTTTCAAAGTTCGTTAACACTAACGCCAATACATGAGAGATTATTGTGGTATATTTATATTTTATTTATTTATTATTAAACTACGTGAAGAATTTTAATATAAATTTGTGTAGAGGGTAAAAAAACTATGTGGATTAAGAATTTCATGGTCTTGACTTTGTATTTTTAACCGTGTATGAGCTACAACTCTTTAAACTTACATATATATTTTTCTTGTTGTAATCATTTTCTGTTGGTCCACGTGCTACATTTTATTTATTTATTCTATAACTACGGAGGGGATTTTTATGAAAACTTGTATGGGGGGTAAAGAAACTATGAGGATTAATAATTTTGAGGTCTCAAGTCCGTATCTTTAACCGTGTAGGAGTTGCAGACATGCAAACTTGACTAACTTATTTCAAATTCCAAATTTAATTTCCCATGTGTCTTTTAGTATAAATAATTTGTAACTCCTACACAGTTAAAGATATTAATTTTCGGTTTGTGGCAATAGATTTAAAAGAGTTTGATGTATATGTGGGCTTAGTTTTATTTATTACAGTTGAGTGGTTCTGACAGAAATAATTCAAATAACAATTAATTTGTATTATTTTGTCATACGTCATAGTGATTTTTTTTGTTGTTGTAGGGTGTAAATACAAACCAATGTATACCAAAGAAATAAAATTGTCTTAAAGACACCCAGTACTGTCCACCAGTGTCTAAAAGTGTAAAAATGTGTCAAACAATAGTTTTAAAGACTCTTGTTTTTTTGAAAGTGTTTGCTTCAGTTTCATCGGATGCAGGACTGAATAGTTGTAAGTGTTTTTTTATTAATTTATTGTTTAAGATTCATTTAAATTAGTTTAAGACACTCTTAACTAGTTCGAGGTTAAGTTAATGATTGTTAGACAAGGTTTAACATAGTTTTAATTGTGGAAGTAATAAAAATCCCCAAGATTTCCCGATATATAAATATATTTATTAATTCATCTATAATTGCTTATAAAAATTTATTTATTTATGAACAATAGTATATAGTTCTCTTGTTTTGTATAAAAGATTATAAAAATGTTAGCAGTATTTTGTTTATCGCAATGTAATAGCGTATAGTAAGATAGCTTATATTGATGCGCGCGCAATTATTGTTTACACTCGCAGTGAGAAGCGTAATTCGGCACTGCAAAACAAGCAGTTCCTTTGTTAAATCAGTAGTATGGCAGCATGTTCATAATATTTATCGTCTTTATTCCGCTACTTTATATATTTGGAGATTACAATTAAAGATATAAAATATTTCATAGGTTGTTTATATTTTAGAACATTAGTATTATACAGGGGTGGAAATGAACTTAATGTCATACATTTAAGGGTGAGTAGTATGACATGTGTAGATTAGGACAGCGAAAGAATTTTTTAAAAATTCGCATATTTAAGGGTAGTTTTCATTAAGCTAACATTTTTTGTACTACTGGACTACTGGCAACGCATTTGTATTCTTTTATAATTAAAAACGTTATTTTCGTTAAAAATACTATTTAATTTAATTATTAAGAATAATACCTTATACAACTAATTTTGAATGTATTTTTGATAAACATATTTTTAATGAAATATTAATTAAAACAGCAGTAAAAAAAGTTTTTTAAAAAAATTCTTTCACTTTCGTAATCCGCACATGTCATACTACTCACCTTTAAATTTATTACTTTAAGTTCATTTCCACCCTATCTTTTAGAATATTATTATTATAGAATTATTCACAAGTATTATCTCAGAAATGCAATCTGAAGAAATAACAAAACTAAACAATATATGTACTTTCTTGATTATTTCTTTATTTTTACGATAATTTTGATATTTTATTGATACTCGCATTTACTGTGTCTGAAAATTTCATAAGTTGCAGTACCCCAATGTTTTAAAGCCAAAAGCCACCACTGGAAAAAAAATGGCGGTTAAATTCGTATGACCTTGAAATCGTTGTTTAAAATAACATGTTTGTTTGTTTAGGTTAGGTCGAGAATGAATCGTTTTGGTTTTATTACAGATTTATAAAAAATAAAATATTTACATTGCTTTTTAAAACAATTAAAAAGTACAGTAACACGTAGATATCTTATAAATTAAAAAAAATCATGATTTATTTGTTTAAATCAATGATTTTTATTTTTCTTAAATAAATCATGATTTTTGCCAACCTTGCTTAAACCTAACCTAAACTTAATCTAAATATAACCCAAACCTAATCTAAACCGAACCTAAAGTAAACGTATTCTAAACCTAACAAAACTAATCTCTACCTAATCTGTACCTAACTTAACGCTACTCTAAACCGAATCTAAATTTTACCTAAACCTAACTTAACCTACACACATACACAAACCAACACTTTTTGTTGTTTTAAACAGTGATCTGACCATTTTATTTTACCAAATTTCAAAATCGGACTTGAAGTAATACATTGCAAGATTGATCGCAATAAGTTCAAATAGTTTCATGTAGTTTATAGTTAAATTATGACAGTTGTACAAGTTTTAAAACAGTTTCATGTTGTCTGGGATTAAATTAAGACAGTTTTACAAGGTTTAAAACAGTTGCAGGTTCTTCAGTATCAAACAACGACAGTTATACCTTATTTAAAATAGTTTTAGACAATTTGATATTAATTTAACAAATTTGGGACGTTTATAACATAATTTATATCCGTTAGATTCGAAGATAAGGCAGTTGTACTAAGTATAAAATAGTTTGAGGATGTTTAAGATTAAATTGAGACAATTGTGCACGGTTTAAAATAGTTTCCAACTGTTCGAGATTAACTGAAGACAGTTGGGAAGAGTTTGTTTCAGAATTAAATTAAAACAATTACTACTGGAGAAAAATTATAGGCAGTTCACTTTGAACGTGAATATATTCTGTAATAACCCATATAAAAATTGCGCTAAACTTTAAAATAATCATCATTCATTTCTAGATATATATCAAAGATAAGGATTCTTTAAGTACATTTATAATAAATAATACAATAAATGTATAAAAAGACAGCATTTTTTTATGCGAATTGGAGTATGAGAAAGTTTAACTGTAAATTACTAATGAACATGTACTATTATTTTCAAATTTTAGAATATTATAAACACCTTTTCTTAAAAAAGAATGTACAAACAGAAAGTAAAAAAGTGTCATAGTAATGTTTATATAATAATAAAAACAAAAAGACAGCATTTCATTTATTGTTAGTGATATTGCTTTTAAACATCAATATTTGATTAATATGCACATTTTTAATGATACTTAAACATAAAATATGAAAAAATTTCATTACTTAAATACAAAAATTTTGAAGACCGCTGTCAATTCTTCGTAAAAAAAGTGTCCGTAGAATGTGCAAACTAGAAACTTGTATGAATTGAAACAAGAACGTTGCAAGTCAAAAAGTAAATTTGTCAAAATCAGTTTTTTGCTCATATTAAAATGTGCAATTAATGCGACAACTTTGCCCCAATTTAACCGACTTCGCATCTCTTACGGTTCTCGAGATTCTAATGGATACCCTCTTAAAACGGACACCCTGTAGTAATATCAAATATTATTAAATAAGACCTTCTTTAATAAATTGAAATATGGGATAAAATATTATATTCTATTAATTGAGACTTTTGTAATAGCTATTGATTCAAAAGATTTTATTTGATTACGACAAATCACTTATAGTAATCAAAATTTTATTGCATTTTCATAATTGTTTTTGGTTCCTACAAAGTTTATAATATTTTAATTTACTATTATTGTGAGAAAATTTCCTAAAAGTAATTAAATATTTTTTGATTACAACATATTCAGTCATATTTGCGTCGTATCTCTACTATTTTGATAACTCCCAAGTATCAAAATTAGTGATAGGTTTTTATAAACTTTTGGGTTTCTTATTATGTCTTTATTTTCAGAATCGCTTTCAGTTGAAGAAGAAAACACATTCGTTTTGAAATTATATAAAATATGAAAAAGTATACATGACTTACATGTATAATATTTTTTTAAAATTATATTTTAACATTTTAAACGTGCCGGCCGTGTAAATTATTTATATTTTTAAAACAGTTTCGTTGTCTTTTGCGAAATTAATAAAATATAGATTTGATGTTTTATATAACTTTTAATTTCAAGTAAAACTGTTGACCTGTTGGGTAGGTAGTTTCCCTAATACACGTTATTTATAATTATGACAAATAAATAATTAATATGATAAAATATACAATTATAAATGTACTGTCTAAAAGTATACTGTATAAACAATATGTAAAAATCAATATTGTGGGCATATAGTTTAAGAGCAATATTAAGTTTAATAAGCATGTAAGAAAAAAGCTGTAGAAAATCATTTTGAATATTTATTTATTTAAAAATGACACAATGTAACATAGCTTTGTTTTTACACATGTTAAAGAAGAATATTTAGGCTTTAATTTGATATATGAATTTTAAATATTGAACTCCTATTGTAAAAGTAATTAATGTTTATTTTCGACTGACTATAATTATTTTTCCAATAATATGTGAAGTTTTAAGTTGTTTCAAACTCATTGAAATTGAGTTAAAGACAGTTAGCAATATTCCAACAGTTGAGATGTGTTTGAAGTAGTTTATAACATTTTAAATACTTATCAAAAAGTTATTTATTAACATTTATAATATGTTGACAGCAATTTTAAACTATAACTTAAAAGTAACAATAAATAAATAATTTTGGATAGACTGTACAGTTTTAAACAGTTACAAATCCTAATTTTAATATTTATTCAGTTGGGGAACGAACCCTTGATCAAAAGAGATAACAAAATTAACCATTGGATTTGATTTAAATAAAAAAAAATAAACCTGTTTTAGAGAGGGGTGCAATTTTAAAAGGGCAGAGCTTCAACACTTTGATACAAAAGGGTAATTTGTACTGACCATCTGTGGTATCTCATATTAGTACATTTAGCTCATAGGCGTGCAGGGAAAATTTCAAAAAGGGTTGAACACGTCAACCATCATATTGTTTCACATTTTTTATCTACTTCCAGTTATAATTCAAAAATGGTCATTTTAAATCATCAAATATAATTCAGAAAGTGTCAGTTGTATTTCAGAATATCGTACTTATTGAGAAACATGCTAGCTTTGATATAATTTTATTAAAAATATCTTCTTATAAGTTGGTTTTGAAAAAAAAAAGAGATGAATAAAATTCAACAAAACAATTTAACATATCGTTCATTCATTGTTCGCGCAAGAATATTTTGCTTTGTTTCTTTGAAAAATGGAGCTGAATGATAACTGTGGAATATGTAGACATTTATTTCATGTAAATTGCTCTATAACATTTAAAAAATTTAAAGAAAATTTTCTGGCTCATTTCAACATTGATTCTGAAATAGAATTGACGCTTTCTGAATTACATTTAACGTTTTTTCAAATAAAATTGATTATTCTGAATTACAAATGACGGTTTCTGAAATTAAATTGATTATTCTGAATTACATTTGACCAGTTCTGAAATTAAACTTGACTATTCTGAATTTCAAATAAAGATTTCTGAATTACAAGTGGAATTGGTGTAGTTCTCCTGAACCACTTAACAGTTATTATTAAAATTATGTACACATATACTTCAAACACCCCTGAATCGATTGCTGAAAACTGTAAGTGGTTATCTGTAACCGTATATGAGCGACGAGTTGTCCAAAATCACCAAAGGTAGAAAACCTGCAAAACGTGAGTGTTTTGTTGGTGGTTTGTGTCTCATATTTTATTTGTTTTTTCCGAAATGGAGGATTTTAATAAAAATTGGTACAAAGGCTATGTGGATTAAGAATTTTAATGTTTTGATGTTGTATTTTTAACCGTGTAGGAGTTACATCGCCAAACATTCTTTATTTTTTTATTGATATAATCAAGTATTGCTAGGTTATACGGTATGTTTTATTTATTTATTCCAGTACCACTTGGAGAATTTTAATAAAAATTGTTATAAGTAAAGAAACTGTGGGGATTATGTATTTTGAGGTTTCGAGACTTTAACCGTGTAGAAGTTAGGTGTCTCCAAACATTCTTATTTTTTTTATTGATATAATCAAGTTTTGTTAGGTTATACGGTATGTTTTATTTATTTATTCCTGTACTCCTTGGACGATTTTAATAAAAATTGTTATAAGGGGTAAAGGAGGATTAAGTATTTTGCGGTTTGGTTACTGTATTTTTAACCGTGTACGAGTTACATCACCAAACATTCTTTTTTTTTATTGTAATCAAGTTTTGCTGATTCTTACGCTATATTTTATATTTATATTTCGGAATTGCTTTGAGGTATTTTAATAAAAATTTGTTCAACGGGTAAAGAAACTATGAGGATTAATAATTTTAAGGTCTCGAGGCTGTATCTTTAATCGTGTAGGAGTGGTTGATCTGCAAACTGAAATAAATTAAATACCAATATATATATACCGACATTTTATTTATTTATTTCGTAACTAAACGACAAATTTTGATAAAAAGTGATATAATGAGTAAAGGAACTATGAGGATTAATAATTTTAAGATCTTGAGGCTGTATCTTTAACCGTGTAGGAATGGTTGACCTGTAAACTTAGATAAATTAAATACCAATATATGCACTAACATTTTATTTATTTTGTTACTAATTGACAGATTTTGATAAAAATTGGTATAACGGGTAAAGGAAATATGAGGCTTAACAATTTTGAGGTTTGAAGGCTGTATATTTAACCATGTAGGAGCTGTAGTCCTGATTACTTAATTTTTTATTATTGTAATCAAGTTTTGTTGATGGTTCTTTCACCACATTTTATTTATTTATTCCAGAACTACGAAAGTGAGTTTAAAAAAAATTGTAAAAGGGGTAAAAAGCTATGAGGATTAAGAATATCAAAGTCTCGACGCTATATTTTTAAACTTTTTTTTAAATTTAATTTCGACTTGTTTGAGGTTAAGTTAAGACAATGGTTTTCTATTATTTATTAATTTCTCGAGAGCGTAGGAGTGTAGCTTTTTTTTTGATATTCAAAATTATCATAACCTATAATAAGCTTCATATGAAAAATTAAAGTTGACACAGACATCTTAAAAACTACGCGATAAAAAAAATTGAGAACTCCCGTAAATTTATTATAAAAAGTGTCTGAAGAAAGTTGACATCAAAATCACTTAAACTTTTAATTTTGGAAGTTATGAGCATGAGCACAAATTAAAAACCATAAAATCTACATTTTCGTTCATATCTAGTAAGGTATAGATTTTTTAGGAAAACAAAGTCATGATTAAAATGGTCGCTTAATGCGGCAACTTTGGTCTAATTTAACCGACCTCGAATCTCTTACCGTTCTCGAGATCCCCATACTTAACAAGTTATATGGGACACTTGTATTTTATATATTTATTCCAGAACCCCTTGGACGATTTTAATAAAAATTGTTACAAGGGGTAAAGGACCCATGAGGATTAATAATTTTAAGGTCTCGAGGCTGTATTTTTAACCGTGCAGGAGTTATAAACAATATATTTTTTTTTGTTGTAATCAAATCTTGTTGGTTCATATGCTATATTTTATTTATTTATTTCAGAGCCCTTTGGGGGATTTTAATAAAAATTAGTATAGAAGGTAAATAAACTATGAGGATTAATAATTTTGAGGTCTCGTGATGGTATCTTTAACCGTGTAGGAGTTACAACCTTTTAAACTTAAGTAAGTCAAACACTGATTTAAATTATTTTTCGCGCCTCCGTTTCATTATGACTAGTATTATACAACTCAAAATCGTCCAGAAATTCTCTATTTGCAGACCTAGACCGGCAAAATGTAGGGATGTCAATTTAAATATTTTAGCATTATATTGTGTCACAATTTTAAATTTTATTTTATTGGAAATGTAAAACGTTAATTAAAACAACTACTTTTTATTTATTATTCATATTATATTCGTCTTGTATGATTATGATTACGTTAATTTTTGAAAAATATCAATTCACATTCGTTTTATTTTTTAGGTTAGAACAAATGTCATTAAATTTTTTGAATAAAACAAATGAATTGTTTATATATCCATGTGAACCGAAAATGTTACTGATATAAAAACCTATAGTGTATACAATTTTAAGTAGTAATAACGTTTCTTTAATAAACTGAAAGTGTCATCGGTGTAAAAAATCTTGTATATCACACGCCCAGAAACTTTTTTGCGAGATCTCGCATTATTTAATAAGCTAGCTCTCGCAATAGTTTCTGGACTAGTCATACAAATAACTATTGTCTTACAATACTTTATGAAATTTTTATAAAAATATATAAACAAGAATAAAAAGTATGCATAATTCAAAAATTATATGTAGTTTTGAAGCGTTATCTTTAACTGTATAGGAACTACATGTAAATAAATTTGTTACATAACCTTAAAAATAAATTCATTTCTTGATATATGTATATGAACCATAAGGATTTTTTAAGTACAGCCATTAAAAAAATAATAGAATAAATGTATAAAAAGACAGCATTTTTTATACGACTTTGAATATGAGGAAATTTAACTACATGTAAATAAATTTGTTACATACCCTTAAAAACTTAAAATTCACTTACAAGCCTAGCCTACACCTAAAACTGGGTATAGGTAATAGTTATATAATAATTAATGACTACCAATTATAATTGCAGGCCCTAATTAAACGTATTTGAATATATTGATTGGCAGTACACAAATATAAACAAGAATTAAAATTCACTTACTTTTTCCTATACCCATTACTGGGTATAGGAAATAGTTATATAATAATTAATGACAACCAATTATAATTGCAGGCCCTAATTAAACGTATTTGAATATATTGATTGGCAGTACACAAATATAAACAAACGCGTTGCACTAGCAATGCACGTGCAATGTGCGGGACACATTATGTGCCCAGCACGGTACATAGAGCACAGCACATTATACAAACATGTTCGAACAGGCTCAATGGCAAACAATACTGCCAACATCACGAATAAACATTCCCAGGGCAGCTATGCAGCTATTACGTTCTATTGGCTGGCTGGTCTATTCACTATGACTTAAATTATTGAAATTGTGACAGAGCGGTTCTGGATTTACTATGTGAATTAGGTTTAAGCAATTTGGGTAGATTTACAATAGATATATAAAATTATTATAAATTGTATAAATTTACCTCAATATCAATATGTAGATAAGGGAGGTATTATTTTTGGTCAGATTTCTCGAGTGTGAGTTTTCAACAGATGAGCACGAATTAGGGTCTCTAGAATATGATTTTACTACTTTTACCGTGTTGTCTGTAACTCCGTGTGTGTGTTTGTGACGATTTTTCGTCCACGATAACTCCAATACGTTACATGTAAACAATATAATATTTGGTATTTAAGACTTATATTCAAATATGATGAACTGATTAGATTTTGACTACAATTGGTTAACCGGAAGTAATACTTTACTTGAAGCTTTAAACCATTTTTCCAAAAAAACACCTCTAATAACATTTTTCGCCAATTACGTTATTATTAAATATAAAGAATATATTACTACAGTGGCAGGAGGTATTGTGTTGGACACATCAGATTTTTTTCTGTTTCCAATGATGTAAAACACATGTACATTAAAATGAAAATAGACTAATAAATTAGAAAATTATTGATTTTATTTACTTGGGTCAAGTGTGCTTTGGAAACAAAATAGAAATATATTGTTTCAAACAAATGTTTAACATTTTCAAATTCAATTTTCGCCTAAATTTGTAGAAAACAGAAGCAAATACGTCGGGTGCGGTTGTAGCCTTTCTGGGTAACGCCCCTGATCACATATATTGTATATGTGATCAGGGGTAACGCTGAAGATGTGTTTCTAAAGTCATCTGCTTATTTCGATGAGCAGCATATTCAACCCCTAACTAATTGAATTGATAGTCAAAATTTTGTTTAAAACAAAAGATTTTCGATTTTGTTTCCAAAGCACACTTGACCGAAATGAATAAAAGCAATAATATTTTAATTTCTTAATTTATTTAAATGTACATGTGTTTTAATCATTGGAAAGATAAAAGAAATCTCTAGTACTAAAGATAACTTTGAGCCCCATATGAGAAATGAAAGTTAGTATAAATTCCTCGAAAAGTGTTGGAGCTACGAAAATTTTGAGGACTGCTGTGAATTCCCCGTAAAAAGTGTCTGTAGAATATGCAAGCTAGAAATTTGTTTGAATTGAAACAAGAAAGTTATATCAAAAAGTAAAATTTCCAAAATCAGTTCTTTCGAGAGTTTTTTGCTCATATCTAGTGAGCTATGCATTTTTTTGGGAAAGCAAAAACATGATTGAAATGGGCAACTAATGCAACAACTTTGCCCCAATTTAACCGACTTCGTATCTCTTACGGTTCTCGAAATACCAATGGTTACCCTCTTAAAACGGACACCCTGTATATATATCAAATATTATTGAATAATATGGGATAAAATACATTGAATATATTACTTAAAATGTAAATTAAATTGTATTAATAGACACTTTTGTAATAACTATTGATTCAAAAGATTTTATTTGATTACAATAGAATCACTTATAGTAATCAAAATTTTGTTGCATTAACAATTGCTTTTTATTACTACAAAGTTAACAATATTTTAATTTATTATTATTGCGGGAAAACCTCCCTAAATGTAATTAAATATTTTTTGATTACAAGAAATGTTTGTGCTTAGATTAAGTTAAAAGAGTTCTATTATGTTTACAGTACTTTTAGACAGTTAGTAAGAGTATAAAAATGTAAAACAATAAAATTAAAACAGTTTTGTTGTACATATTTGGGAAACGTTAAAAAGTCAAACACTATTTAAAATAATTTTAAACTGGCCTGAATAAAATTTAACAAATGATATTTTTGAAATGTTTTATTTCATTTGAACTTTTTGTCCTTAAGACGTCCCTGTGTGCAGATGACGTCACAGAAGCTTTTATTTAAATATTTGCATTGCAACGTTCTTTTGTTTGAGTGTAGTCTAAATTAATCAAAGTTGTTTTCAAAGCCGACTGGATGTCTAATTTGGACAAAGGGTCATTCTATACAACGTATAATTAATGTTCCTAAATTCCAAACAATAAGTGACAAATTATCACAAGTATTAAACAATATACTTCACTGTTGAATGGTTCCGAATCATTAATAAAGGGCCTGTAGATATGTACACTACGTATTACAAAATAAAATTAAACTATTACAAATTAAACATCATAATAAAAAAAATTGTGTCTGTACCACCTACATGTTATAAATAACACAAAGTATATTTTAATCAATTTGGGTTTTTAAACTTTGAATTTAAATTTTTGTTGGTTTTGTGTCGTGGGTTCGGAAGTAACACAAAAATAATGCAGTGGGAGCTTGTAAGAAATTTAAGCAAATTTGAAAAACTGTAACTGCTACATGGTTAAACATACAGCCTCGAAACCTCAGAATTATTAATTCTCATAGTTTTTTCACCCCTTTTACAAATTATTATTAAAATCCCTTTAGTAGTTCTGGAATAAATAAAGAAAATGTGAAGAAAGAATCGTCAACAGAACCTAATACACCAATAATATATTAAGTAAGTTTGGAGGGATGTAGCTCCTACACGGTTAAAAATAAACCCTCGAAACTCAAAATTATTAATCCTCATAGTTTCTTTATCCTGTGTAGCAATTTTTGTTACAATTAAACAAGGGGTTTGATAGTAACCCACAAAAAACTACAAAGACAACTTTTTAGAGCTTTAACAAAGTTTAGAGGACTGTAGCTCCTACACGGTTAAATATACAGCTTCGAGACTACGAAATTAGGAATCCCCATTGTTTCTTTATTCTGTGTAGCAATTTTTGTAAAAATTAAACTAGGGGTTCGGCAGTAACCCACAAAAAAACTACTAAGACAGCTTGTGAGAATTTTAACAAAGTTTGGAAGGCTGTAACTCCTACACGGTTAAAGATAAAACTTCGGGACACAAAATTCGGAATCATCATAGTTTCCTTATTATGTGTAGCAATTTTTATTAAAACAAAATAAGGGGTTCGACAGTAACCCACAATAAACTACTAACACAGCTTTTGAGAATTTTAACAAAGTTTGAAGGGGTGTAGCTCGTCCACGGTTAAAGATACAGTCTCGAGACCACAAAATTCGTAATTCTCATAGTTTCTTTACCCTCTATACCAATTTTTATTAAAGTCCTTCAAGTAGTTGTAAAATAAATAAATAAAATGTTCAAAACCAGCAGCAAAAAATTGTGGCTCTCGTGCGGTTTTTTACAAATTAATATGTAGCTCGTATAAGGTTACAGATATTCACTAGGTCTTTGTAGATATCGATTCAAAACAGCTTGGAGCATATAAGTTTAAGGTTTAATTTATAACAGATGTGTAGTTCAATTTTTATTAAACCATTAAAAATTATGAACAAAAACTAATTTGGAGCTTTGTTACTCCTACACGGTTAAAGATACAGAATCAAACCCTTAATATTCTTCACCCTCAAAGTTCCTTTTATCTTCAATACCAAATAAATTAGGGGTTCGGAAAAGATGTGTGGAAAACTGGAAAAAAGTCGATCTGTGATTATGTGTTGTAGTATAAACTTATTAAATTTGGAAAGGTCTAGTTCTTACACAGTTCTTCATAATTTCTAAACCCTGTCCTAAAATTTTTGAAAAACATTTCTCCGAAAAATTTTATAATTTTTTTTTACAAAGTTTGAAGTCAGACCAGTCATACACGGTTAAAGATATAGTCTTAATACCTCAAAATTCGTAATCATCAATGTTTCTATACTACGTGGAACAATTTTTATTAAAATTAAGTAATGGGTTTGGAAATAACTCAAGAAAAACTAAATTGTGACAATGTCGGTCTGTGAAAATGTGTGATATTAAAAATTAATCAAGTTTAAAGGACTCTAGCACCTACACAGTTAAAAATATAGATTTGAGACCTCAAAATTCTTAATCCTCATATCTTTTTTATCATTTGTATCAATTTTTAGTAGAAACGTGCAAGTGGTTTCGATATAAATAAATAAAATGTGACGCATGTATTTTAATAACTGAAGGTTGAATTTTGACAAGATAAATAACAAACTTTTGAAATGTTATAATTTGATGTTTTATGGTGTAACCACTCTACGGTAATGTACTCACTAATCAAGTTTTGTAAATGACATGTCAATGAGTGACGTCATAACTCAATTACGTCATTATGAAAGTTCTAAACTTGTTTAACTGCAACAATTAATAATTTGAGAACTTAATTATATTGAAAGCTGCTATTGAAATCGAAAGGCTGCTAAATTTATATTTTAAAATAATACAGGGCTGCATTAAGATCTATTCCTGAAAATTGGTATACCGTGTAAAGAAACTACGAGAATTCAGAATTTTGAGGTGTCGTTTCTATATCTTTAACCGTGTAGGAGTTACAGGGTGTCCGTTTTAAAAGGCTAACCATTGGTATTTCGAGAACCGTAAGAAATACGAAGTCGGTTAAATTGGAACAAAGTTGCCGCATTAGTTGCCCATTTTAATCATGAATTTGTTTTCCCCAAAACATGCATAGCTCACTAGATATGACCAAAAAACTGATTTTGGCAAATTTACTTTTTGATTTATAACTTTCTTGTTTCAATTCATACAAGTTTCTAGTTCGTACATTCTACAGACACTTTCTTACGAGAAATTGACAGTTTTTTTTACTTTCAGTTTTCATATGGGTCTCAAAGTTGTCTTTAGTATTGTTAAAGACAGATTTTTTTCTTTTTCCAATGATATAAAACACATGTACATTAAAATGAAAATAAACTAAGAAATTAGAGAATTATTGATTTTACTTCTTTCGGTCAAGTTTGCTTTGGAAACAAAATCGAAAATCTTTTATTTCAAACAAAATGTGAATAACCAATTCAATTAATTAGGAGCTTAATATGCTGCTCAACGAAATAAGCAGATAAGTTATCCAGAAAGGGTACAACCGCACCCGACGTATTTGCTTTTGTTTTGTACAAATTTAGACGAATATTGAATTGAACCGGTAAAAATTTGTTTGAAACAAGAGATTTTTTTATTTTGTTTTCAAAGCACACTTGACCGAAATAAATAAAATCAATAATTCTCTAATTTCTTAGTTTAATTTTTTTTAATGTACATGTGTTTTATATCGTTGAAAAGAGAAAAAAATCTCTATTTAACAATACTACAGACAACTTTGAATACCATACGAAAATTGAAAATGTGTTGGAGCTACAAAAATTTTGAGGATTGCTGTCAATACCTCGTAAAAAAGTAGCTGTAGAATGTGCAAACTACAAACTTGTATGAAATGAAACAAGAAAGTTATAATTCAAAAAGAAAAATGACCAAAATCAGTTTTTCATATCTAGAGGGCTATGTATTTTTTTCGTTAAAACAAAAACATGATTAAAATAGCCAACTAATGCGGCAACTTTGCCCCAATCAGAAATCAACAGATTTTACTGTAAGAGTACAAAAATAGTTATTTGTATATCAAGGGACTAAAGTATAATTTTTTATTACGCATATGGAATTTATTGTACGAGGCGATAGCATATGAATAATAAAAAAATATTTTAATCCTTAAATACACATTATATTTTTTCCGAAATCGTTAAATTATTAATTAAAAACATAAATAAATAGCATTAGTGTTTGTAAAACGTCAGCCAGCTATAGAGACGGGGATGGCTGTGATAACAAACGTACTGTCAAAGTGTCTATTATTTCTTTATAATTTTCATTTATGTTTACCTGTTTAGACGTCGTTTGCATCAAATCAGATCAATTATTATCAAAAGTAAATAATAAATTAGTTCACCAATAATATTATAGAATGATATGTTTGTTATTTTAGGTAAATTTCTTCTTCATGCATTATAAAATCAATTCTGTCTAAAATAACGAAACTTAATGATAAAATATCCTTAAATCTACAATACAGTATGTAATTCATTTTTTTACCTCTAATTGAAAAAATACCCAACGCACACAGCAACACAGGCAAACAATATACTGGTTTGAGTGCAGTATTCCTCAGTGCTGACAGCGGTACAATATTATCTATTTGAAAAATAAAACTATCGTACAAATTTCTCACATTTAAAATATATTGTATATAATCTAAATGTACTATAATTTGTAGTATATTTTTCTACGATACTGTATCGTTGGTTGTACTAACGGGTGTTGTACAAGACCATTGTGTCAAAACATGATTTTCATTTAACAGACATCGTTTAATAACGAAAGTGCCTTTTAATTTACATTGTTCTTTCACACACGATTTGGTTTGTTTAACATACGATTTCATTAATGACACACATTACATACAGTAACTTGCATATTAATGAGATCATTATAGAATGAGAGTAGATAAAATAGTATATTATTTAACAAGCATAACATATAGGCTATATTACACGAGGATGTAATTAAAAATACGAGCGGCAGCGAGTATATTTAATCATCCGAGTGTAATGTAGCCATATTATGCGAGTCAAATACTATACTTTATCTACAACTAACAGCCATATAAAAAATCTGATATTATTTGTTAAATATTCAATTAAGTGCGAGTACTTCATATATAGCTTAACAGATGGCGCCACAGTAGCACTTAAATGTCAAAATAACTATTCAAATTGTATTTATTATACTTTTATAATCATTTATATTGATATTTATAATAAAAAATATATTATTAATAAATTACCAGTTTATTAAAATGTTATGTGTTAAATTATATGCTCTATTTATTACAGAAAAGGGTAGCGTGTAATATAACGTTTCATATTACACTTGTGTAATATGAGTAGTATATTATATGTAGTATCACACGTATAATGTACCCATATTTCAATAGTTGTAGATAAAAATATTTAGGACCTTATTGTGGTCTTTTTATGCCCCCGTATAAAAATGAGAGCGCACGCCTATGGAGTAAAGTTTTTGCAGTATTTTGTTCTACACTTGTTCGTTGTCACTACTGAAGCTGATCTCTCATTTTACAGAACGAAACCGAGCTTAAAACAAAATAAAATCAAAAGTTTATTCAAAAATATTGTTCGTATAACTCTTTATTTTTATATTCACATACCGCTTTTTGTATCATATACTATTAAAAATATAATTAATCTCTTTTCAAATATAAATTTCTTATAATTTCTATAGTCTGTATATAAAATTATTTATTATAATTTATAAAATGGGGTTCGGAAGTAACCTCAAAAACAGGAACTTAAAAGTATATTTAATTTGGAAAACAGTACTCAAAAATGATTAGCCGTAGAAAGTTGAAATTTTGTATATAGGACTGCTATAACATTTAGTTATGCACCTCCCTTTTCTATTGCAAACGGCAGTGCCCAAAGGGCACTTTGTTCGTAGTGCTTTTTTGAATTTTTTGCATAACTCAAAAACGATTAATTGTAGAATGTTGAAATTTTAAATATGGGACTGCTATAACATCTAGTTGCGCCCCTTCCTTTTTTATTGCAATCAGCAGTGCCAAAAGGACACTTTGCTCGTAGTGTTTTTTTGAATTTTTTGCATAATTCAAAAACGATTAGCCGTAGAATGTTGAAATTTTGTATATGGGACTGTTATAACATCTAGTTGTGCAACTCCCTTTTTCATTGCAATCGGCAGTGCCAAAAGGGCACTTTGCTCGTAGTGTTTTTTTTTAATTTTTGCATAACTCAAAAACGTGTTGAAATTTTATTTTTGTAGTTACTATAACATCTAGTTATGCACTTCCATTTTTGGTTCCAATTTTTTTAAAGGGCAGTTTACTTTTGGCAGAAACTTAATAAAAATAATAATTTAGTTGGCTTTCAATTTTTATAGGAAACAATTGATAATAAATTGACATTGATAACTATAATATTTCGTGAGAAATATCATGAATATTTTTTAACGTGAATTATGGGATTTATCATATTATCATTAAAATTAAACATAGGGAACGAATTTGACATTTGCTTTTTGAGTTATAAAATTTTCTGACAGGCCTACATCAAGTGCAACAACAATTCTGAGAATCATTAATAACTTTAGAGGAAATGGTAGAATAGTTCGATCTTACACATATAGATTCTTTTTATTGATTACCTTAAAATCAGAAGTTTGTATTGGGAAAATCTTCAAAATGTAGATGAATTAAAAGTTCAAATTCAAAACATTTCTCAAAATATTACAATTGTCCAAATATCAGCGTATGTAATTCAAACATTTTGTAGCAGATTCAGTCATTGCTTACCAAATTTTGAAAATTTGTTGTAATTATTGTATAATTCTTTTCGATTTTATTTCCAAAGCACACTTGACCAAAATGAATAAAATCAGTAATTTTCTAATTTCTTAGATTAATTTCATTTTAATGTACATGTGTTTCATATAATTGGAAAGAAAAAAATCTGCATTTAACTGTATTAACTTTAAGCCCCATATGAAAATTGAAAGTTAGTATAAATTTTTCGAAAAGTATTCGAGCTACAACAATTTTGAGGACCGCTATTAAAAAACATTTATAAATATTTGAGGTTATCAATTTGACATTTACAGTGAAGTGCAGTTGTTAGAAGTACCAATTTTACAACAACAAAAAGACCAAAAACAGTTTAAAAAATATTTTATATAATTAAATTGTTTTCGATATAATAATAGGGCAATTGTTAATGCAAAGTGTAAAAATACTATAAAGGCTGTCTTCGTAGAAAATGCCATTTTGAACATTTTTGTTTCTAAATTTGGAAAATGAGTTTCGAAATGTTATTTGAATCTCAAACAAATTAGATTTGGCGTCTCTCTCTCCATTGTAATCTACAATTCTATATATATGCAAATTTCGATGTCTGACTTAACATGATTGGACAGACAAATTTCATCACTATTTACCGACAATTCCACAAGGAACAAGCCCTCTAGCCATACGTAACACATCTCCTATAATTTACTTGCATTTTACTTGTCTTTACAACGTCTGGAAACCGATATTTTATAAGTTTTAAAACAATAAAAATTGTATAAAACTTTCTTAAATTCTTACACCTCCTAAAGCCATTTAGTAACTTTTAATTTTCCCCAAGGGGGCAGTTGGTAACTTGGGCAGTTAAATTTGATTTAAAAGCCCGAATATCACGCTTGCCAACGTGAAAAACATAAAAATTGCATGAATTTTTAATTCATCACAAAATTAATTTTTGTTGTTCTGTATCAATCTCTATTTTAAACACAGTTAAAAATACAACTTCGTGATTAAGAAATTTGTAATCCTTGTATTTTCTTTACTACATTTAGTAATTTTTATTGAAAACCCCCAAATAGTTACGAAATTACAAAATAAAATTTAGGAGAAAAACTTAAATTATAACAAAAAAAAATAAAGAAAGTTTGAAATGCTGTAACTCCTACACGGTTAAAAATAAAGTATTGAGACCTGAAAATTATTAATCCCCATAGTTTCTTTACTTCGTACACAAATTTTTATTAAAATTCACAAAGTAGTTTTGAGAATAATCACGAGGCCAATTTAACTACGACAATAAAAAATATATTTCAGTTTGCTATGCTGTAACTATTAGACGGTTCAAAATACAGTATAAAGACCTCAAAATTCTAAATTCTCGTAACTTTTTTCTTTCCTATACTAATTTTTATTGTAAAATCCAACTTGGTTTCCAAATAATTAAGTAAAATGAACCAGCAAAACATGATTACAAGAGTAAAAATAATTTAAAAAGTTTGCAAAACTGTAGCTACTACACGGTTAATAATATAGTCTTGAGACCTCAAAATTATTAATCCTTATAATTTCTTCACTCCGTATATCAATTTTGATCAAAAACCCTCAAATGATTATATTTTAGATCAAGATTCTATCACTTAATTCAAATCGTTTATAACGTGTTGAAATAGCTTTTTGTATCACTAGTTCAGAAACTTAACTTGCGAGAGCGAACTTATTATTATTAAATAATCCGAGATCTCGCAAAAGAGTTTCTGGACGTGTGATACACAATATTTTTTTGGGCCGATGACACTTTTAATTTATTAAACAAATGTTATTACTACTTAAAATTCTATACACTATAGATTTTTATGTCAGAAACATTTTCGGTTTGGATATATAAACACAATTCACTTGTTTTATTCAAAAAATTTAGTGACATTTGTTCTAACCTAAAAAATAAAACGAATGTGAATGAATGTTTTTCAACAATTAACGTAATCATAATCGTACAAAACGAGTACAATATGAATACTAAATCAAAAATAGTTGTTTTAATTAACGTTTTACATTTCCAGTAAAATAAAATTAAAAATTATAACAGAATGTAATGCTAAAATATTTAATTTGGTATCCCTACATTTTGCTGGCCTAGGCCGGCAAACAGAGTTTCTGGACGATTTTAAGTTCTGTAATACTAGTCATAATCAAACGGAGGCGCGAAAATATATTTTATCATTCGACTACATCATAAAAAGAAAGGAATCCGGCATACATTCAATAAAATAATTATATTAAACGATTAGTAATTGTGCTTTTTTTTATTTTTTAACCTTATAATTTACGAATAGTTTTTTTAGCATGTATGACTGAGTTTTTTAATTATCTCGAAATTTTTCAATACAGCAGAAATAACAAGTTCAGAATTACAATAAATAATATTAAACGTGTTACACAAATGTATTTATTATTTACATATTAGTGTTACCATCAAATTATGTCGTTTCAATATAAGTAATATTATTTAAATTGTAAAACATTCAAAATA
The DNA here is from genome assembly GCA_035578165.1 of Stenolophus ochropezus. Taxonomy (NCBI): domain Eukaryota; kingdom Metazoa; phylum Arthropoda; class Insecta; order Coleoptera; family Carabidae; genus Stenolophus; species Stenolophus ochropezus. The sequence goes on along the minus strand of JAQOWZ010000013.1, from coordinate 24,171,375 downwards.
TTTTATTTGATTATTACAAAAGGATCACATTTTATGTTAATTCCACACCTTGTGCCAAAATCACTAATACATAGTCATCACAATTTTGTTGCACCAATAATTGCAGTTAATTATTACAAAGTCAACAATATTTAAATTTATTATTATTGTGGGAAAAACTCGTCAAAGTTATTAAATAATTTCTTTGATTACAATTCAGTCATATTTTTAGTTGATTATCTCAACTATTCTGATTGCAACTGTTTTTCCATGTTAAATCCCTATGTGAAGGTTTCTAGTATTCACCTGCATATACTTACATTCAAATCATCTTAGCAACAATACATCTTTAATTGCAATGAAATGCGTTTTGGTTCCCTTCGAACTTGGGTTACTTATTTTCTTCAAATTTTACATTTTGGCACGGTTATAAATATATTTTGGGGATTATTTAATGCTGTAATACAGTATCTCGACACAAAACAATAAACAGTTAATATAAATACAAGTATGTAACAAAGAAAATAATTTGTAACTCTTGAATCGATTACTGTGTAGATCAAATAGATATATAGGATGTTCATTTTAAGTTGTACACTATTGCTATCTCGGGAACTATAAATTAGGAAACAATTTCTATTTTATAAGACTACTTTAATGATGAAAACATTTTTTTTCGACCAGTAGTTCTCAATATATAGGGTACAACTTTTTTATTTTAAATGATAACCTACGTTTTTTATTTGCTTATTCGATTCAGTATTTTTTTTTAATTCAACGATATCCATATGTAATACCCTTACATAACAAAATTTTTGAGAAAAATGCTAAATTATGTATTTATTATTTTTATTTAAATATAAATATTCAAAGAGTGTTTTGGAAGAAAACAAGTAAATCAAATGCGGAAATAATAAAAGTACACTTGAAAAGTTTGACAGCAATAATATCAACAATTGTTTTGCTGCTTTATGTTCTGTTTCTTCCATAGCACTCTTTGAATAGTCATATTTATGTAATGGTATTACATACGGATATCATTGAATTCAGAAAAATATAATGAATCGAATAAGCAAATAAAAAAGTAGGTTCCTATTTAAAATAAGAAAGTTGTACCCTGTATTTTGAGAACCACTGGTCGAAAAAAATGTTTCCTTCATTAAAGTAGTCTTATAAAATACAAATTGTTTGCTAATTTAACTGACCTTGTAGCTCTTATAGTTCCCGAGATAGCAATAGTGTACCACTTAAAATGAACACTCTGTATATATATACGTGTAAAAACTACAAATTGTACAAAAATTCTCAAAAAAGAAACCCGCAAAACGCGTGTGTTTTGCTGTTAGTCTATACGATAAATTTTCTATATTTATCTCGAACCACTAGTATAGATGGTGAAGAAACTATGGGGATTAAGAATTTTCAAGTTTCCATGCTGTATCTTTAACCGTGTAGGAGTTACATCTCTTTAAACTTGAGTTAAATATTTTGTACAAAAATTACAATTTAGTTTTTGTTCGGTCAGTTCCGAACCCCTTATTAAATTTCAACAAAAACTAGTACAAAGACTTAAAAAACTATGAGGAATCTAAATCTGAAGAGAAAATTAAAATATCTCCACTCGTTTTTGAGATATAAGCATGTAAATTCCAACAATGTTTGTTTCCGGTACGCCACTGTTTTCAGCTGTCTTTGTTTATCGTCCGTCTCTGTCTCTCCCGCAGAAATTCCATTAATCAATGTCATTATGAGTAATGACCCTGCCACATTGTTATTCGAGCCTGCCAGGGGCGTAGGATAAGGGGCAAAGGGGCAATTGTAATCGTATCTGAATCCAATACTCAAATGGACATAAATAATTGTGTATAGGTTCCCAAATTATTACCCCGGTAACCGAGATGGTTTACATGATCGTTCCTTTTATATTAACCGATATTTAAACAAATTTAATTTATTTGTGCCTATCAAATATAACGAATATCATAACAATGTTTGATTTTAATTTATTCGTGAACCACTCATGTATTATGAATAATTTTTAAGTTATATATGCTTCAAACACCCCTCAATGGTTTTTTGTAAACCGTAAGTACATACAGGGTAGCCCAGTGAAAATTATCAGTGCAATTTTTGGCCACTTAACAACAATTTTCACTGGGCCATCCTGTATGTATAACTGAGTAGGAGCTTCCTATTGTTTGATGCAAACTATTCGAAGTAGAAACCCGTCGAACATGCGTGTATTGCTGGTGGTCTACCACACTTTCCGGTTTTAATATTATCTTTTCATAGAAAAACAATTTATTTAAGTATTTTATGAAATGGACAAATTAATAAGGCACTAACAGAATACATACACACATTGTCTGCAAGTTATGGATTCATTATTCATCACTTTTTAATACAAATTTGTATAGATCTACAACTCTTAAGTTTACTTTAATTTTGCAATATAGTAAAATTGACATCTAAATACGTTTGCGTATATTTCATAGTAGCATTAGATGAATTATTAAAATATTAAAAAGATTTGCACATAAAATTAAACACTCATAGGTCCATTCCTTTAAAATTGATGGTAAAGATCTTTTTGAAGAATTAAAAAGTTACAACTTTTTTAAAAATCTAAGTAAAACCAATGGAACTACTATTTTTTTTTAATAAAATTAAAATGACTGATGTTTTTCCTAACACTTCTATAGTGTTACATATTTATTTAACAATATCTGCCACTGTCGCAAGTGGTGAGCGTTCGTTTTAAAAATGAAAAATTATTAAAAACTGATAATTAAATTTACATAAATTTTTTACTGCTATTAAAGCTAGAAGTTTTGTTTCTATATATCTTTCACTTACTTATAAAATGAAGGAAGTATTGTAAACGCAAAATATTTCGGTCTTCAGATTTTAACAAAAATATTGATTTTGACTATCCCTGAATCCATTTTGACTAATTTCGGTATAACTTCTGCACGTAAGTATCGGCACTTTCCGCGTTATGATGTTTCAAATGGCCAACCTATTTTATGGAATTATGTACGTACGTATGTGTCCATATCATATTTTTTTAATGGGTTACGTGTTAATAAAATATTTTTGATTGCAAATATAAAAATATATCTTAATTCGATTTATGGTTGTTCCATAGTTAATATGATTTAGGCAAGTGATTTGATTTCAAAATCATATTTTGGGACTATTTATTACTATTCAAAATACTTATAAAAAATAGGGGCGGTATTATTACATGCGGACCAAAACGGCTTATATTTTAGGATCGGCCCTGTTCACACGGTTAAAAAACTATCACCCGGATTCATAAAAAGGATTAGCCACTAACCCTGATTATTAGTTAAAGTTAAACCTCTTGTTAATATCCTGAAATGTCAAACTACTTCCAGTTCCAATTTATAAAAACAATTAAATATATTCCTTAATTTCAAACATAACTCCATTAATTTGCTGGAATTAGCAATATTTGTACATGATTATCAGCATTTCTAAATGATAGAGAGGAAGATTTGTGCTGATATTTCACAACCTACAACTCTAATACTTTGATTACACGCATGCGCAAAACATTCTACCAACTATGGTTTTAATCAATTTATGTTATTAAATTTGTATTACGTGGAACAGAAATGTTAAAGTTAATCTATTTACTTTCTTGTACTAAGTAAAGAAAGTATTGTACTTGCAAAAATTTCAGTTTTCAGGTTTCAAGGACAATATCCATTTTGATTATCTCTGAATCTATTTTGATTAGTTTCGGCGGGACGTCTGTACGATTAGCTGTAGAATGTTGAAATTTTGTATATGGGGCTGCTATAACATCTAGTTGTGAAACTCCCTTTTTCATTGCAATCGGCAGTGCCGAAAGGGCACTTTGCTACTAGTGTTTTTTTTTAATTTTTCGCATAACTCAAAAACGATTAGACGTAGAATGTTGAACTTTTGTATATGGGACTGCTATAACATATAGTTGTGCACCTTCCTTTTTCATTGCAATCGGCAGTGCCAAAAGGGCACTTTGCTACTAGTATTTTTTTTTCGCATGACCTAAACACGATTAGCCGTAGAATGTTGAAATTTTATTTATGGAATTACTACAACATCTAGTTATGCACCTCCATTTATGGTTCAAATCGGCCTTTTCAAAGGGCACTTTACTTTTGACTAGTGTTACACAAGATATAAGTATTTTTCTTAATCTTTCCACAGTCTTGCCAAAAATGCAAGACAAGAACAAAACAAAGCTACAAATTCAAAGCAAGACGAGGCAAGAAATTATCTTGCAAGAAATGTACAGCAATATCAATATTTTATCTACAAATATTGAAATATAGGTACATTATACGTGTGATACTACATATAATATACTACTCATATTACACAAGTGTAATATGAAATGTCATGATACACGCTACACTTTTCTGTAATAAATAGGGCATATAATTTAACACATAATATTGTATTAAACTGTTAATTTATTAATAACATATTTTTTATTATAAATATCAATATACCGGGTGTAGAAATGGAAAGTGGCGCATAGCGATTTCAATGTTATTTTTTTTCAACTGCTGTATCTCTTTACCTAATCACTTTAGCAAAAAGCGTAAGAGTACAAGTTGTTCTGAAATTAAAAAGGCATCCTATAAAGTCAACTTACTTTCATAATTATTTATATTTCACGATTTATTAATAAAATAAAATTTAAAGTTTTTTAGAAAAAAAAATTAAGATTGCCTTGATAAATGAAACAAATTTTTGAATAAATTATTCAGTGACAATTACTTGTCATAGAAAATTTTGATTGATTCTGAAAATGGCAAATTTGACTACCCAAGAGAAAATTCAATGCTTGGAATGGTATTTTGCGGGAAATTCTTTTGTACAAGTACGAAATTTGTTCAGCACTGCGTATATGGGCCGGCCAATTCCTTCAGTAACAATAGTTCGTAGAATTATCCACAAATTTAGGACCACTGGTAGTATTTTACCATTGTGTAAAAAGTGTAAAAGGAGAAATCAAAAACCGGGGAACAATTAGGATAATAATAATGAAAACAAGCTTAATGTATTGTTAAAAATAACCGAAAATCCAAATTTTAGTGTGCGTCAAATTGTTTCTGAACTAAACATACATTTATCGACAGTTCATAAAATCCTCAAATCAGAAAATTATAAGTCATACAAGTACTCAAATCATCAGGAAATATTTCAATATGATAAAATTACAAGAACTGAATTTTGCGAAACAATGATGGACAAGGCGAATTTGAATACAGAATTTTTGAAAAATATTTGTTTCTCAGATGAAACATGTTTTACTTTAAACGGTGAGCCTAATGTACAAAATAATCATTCTGCGAGGAATGTAAAGCAATATTTAAATGAGTTCTTTCTAAATTCGTGGATTGGCCGTGGAGGACCTATCAACTGGCCAGCCCGTTCTCCAGATTTAGCACCAAATGACTTTTTTTTATGGCCATATTTAAAAGAAAAAATTTATAAAAATAATGTCCCGAACATTGAAACTTTAAAATTGTTAATTATAAGAGAATGTGAAAGTATTACACAAAGACAACTAAGTAATATTCGACATACATTTTATGATAGATTAGGATACTTCTTAGCATTAAATGGAGATTTGTTCGAACATTTGTTATGAAATAGGAACCTAATAAATAAGTTTTTTGTTTATTAGCCGTAGGATTATATTGTTCTCAGAATACACTTTTTTCCAAGAATATAATTTTTATTATTCGTTAATAAAAAAAATTAATATATCCTTAAACATTAATATTCTGTGTAGTAACAGTCACTATAAGGTCTATAATTAACAGAAATTATTCAAAAATTAAATGTCACTATGACTAATTTTCAAAATTTGTTTCATTTATCAAGGCAGTCTTATTTTTTTTCTAAAAAACTTTAAATTTTATTTAATTAATAAATCGTTAAATATGAATAATTATGGAAGTAAGTTGACTTTATAGGATGCCTTTTTAATTTCAGAACAACTTATACTCTTACGCTTTTTGCGCTAAAATGATTAGGTAAAGAGATACAGCAGTTGAAAAAAAATAACATTGAAATCTCTATGCGCCACTTTCCATTTCTACACCCGGTATATGCTTATAAAAGTATAATAAATACAATTTGAAAAGTGATTTTGACATTTAAGTGCTACTGTGGCGCCATCTGTTAAGCTATATATGAACTACCCACACCTAACTGAATATTTAACAAATAATATCAGATTTGTTATATGCCTGATAGTTGTAGATAAAGTATAGTATTTGACTCGCATAATATGGCTACATTACACTCAGATGATTAAAAATACTCGCTACCGCTCGTATTTTTAATTACATCATCGTGTAATATAGCCTACATATTATGCTTGTTAAATAATATACTATTCTTTTATTTCAAATTGAAAATTTATACAGAAAGTAAAGAAACCTTAAAGATTAAGAATTTTGAAGGTTTGTGGTTATATCTTTACCGTATTGGAATTAACCACTTAGAGAATTTTTGTAAAAGTTGGTAAAAGGTGTAAAGAAACTAAGAGGATTAATAATTTTGAGTTATATAATTTGAATAAACTGATACATAAACTAATCAATCACAAATTATTCTTGTTGAAATTTATTTACAATAGAATATGTTTATGTCATAATGTATTTTTTATACTTTGCGTTAACAATTGCCATATTATTATATCGAAAAGAGTTTAATAATATTAATTAATTGTTAAACGGTTTTTGGTATTTTTGTTGTTGTAAAATTTGTACTTCTAACAACTGCACCCCACTTTGAATGTCAAATTGATAACCTCAAATATTTTTAAATGTTTTCTAATACAATTTATATTATTTCTTAGTATGAAAACCGAATAAACCAAACTAATTTAAAAGGATATTAAAATTTCATAACTTATACTGCCTAGATTTATAAATATTTTCATAATATTTTAAATGCATTTTGACAGATAAATGTGCCCAACTTCATTCGACAGAGTTACCATATTTCACAATTACATATCCCTAGATTACACTGTTATTTTTTTAATTGAAATTTTAAGATTTTTTTTAAATAAGTGAAGCAAAGTATAAAAAATAGTTTATTATACTGGTTTTATACGACGTATTGTTCCATTCGTGTTTTTGGAGCCTCAAACAACTCATAGAACAATATACTGTCTTATAAAACTTGTATAATAATATACAGGGTGGCCCAATGAAAATTACCAGCGCAATTTTTAGCCACTTAACATCAATTTTGCAAAAAACGCTCGAACACGTTATTTTTAGTATAAAGGAGACACCTGAATGAATTAGTACCAATGGCATAACTTCAACCCTCAAATGAGGGTGGACTGCACCTCAAACATTTTTAATGGAAAAGGATGTCAAACATGACAGTTCGAAAGGACTTTCAATTCTCTTTTCAACATTTGTTTTATTTTTCAAATCCGATTAGTTCGTGGCATAAACTTTAGACTTCAAATAACCCCACAAAAAAAATCTAACTTACAAATTACTTGTTTGTTACAAACAACTTGTGGAAAGAATTGTTTATTTAGTTTCTGTCATTTGTTTAAGCCTACTTGGTTGCAATTTTGAACACCTGATAAAATTTTCTTTAATATTTCTCTAGAACTAATGATCGGATTTGAAAAATAAAAAAAAATGTTGAAAAGAGAATTGAAAGGCCTTGTGAATAGTCATGTTTGACACCCTTTTCCATTTAAAATTTTTAAGATGCAGTCCACCCTCATTTTAGGGTTGAAGTTATGCCATTGGTACTAATCCATTCAGGTGTCCCCCTTTATACTAAAATTGACGTGTTCGAGCGTTTTTTGCAAAATTGATGTTAAGTGGCCAAAAATTGCGCTGATAATTTTCATTGGGCCACTTTGTACTATTATTTATTTCAAAACTTGTTTACAAGTATTGCGTTGTTCGATGATTTGATTCCTTAGTTTAGTTGTAACATAACTAATGGCTGTCTGTGCATCGGCTATCATTGACTTTCTAACTGGTACAACACATTTAGAAAATTTAAAAGGAGTGTTATACTCTGTACAATTGTTACATTTCGTCAAGTCATCTAAGTGGACTTCGTATAACTTGCCTCTAAAACAGAAAAATAAATATTAACATAAACATTTACTGGTATAGTCACCGCCAGTCCATATAGGAGTGACGTCACTTGGAAGATTTTTATCATGCACATTCAAAGTATTATTTGTCTTTGTCTTACTCATTACAGTCGTATAAGTATGACTTGAAGTTTGTCTAAGGGGCGGGGTTTATTTGTTTTTAAGGTTATGTCGATTTCTTTTAATTCATAATAACAATATTTATACCTAAAATATACTATAATCTTTATTTATTTTAGTAAAAATGCCGAGAAATATTATTAACAGCACGTGTCAGCAGTTAATTTTAAACATTTTTGTGTTTTTTAAACTGTTTATGTGAATGTGACAGTTCGGTTATTTATTTTATTTTATATTGTATATTTTTTTAATATCCTATTTTATTGATTTTAAATAAAATTATATTTCTATTACTTCTTACTACTAATAATTATTAAAATTTAAATATTTAGAATGAAATATAATTATATTTAATAATCATAGTGGCATGTTTGAAGCTTAATATTAACTAAAACGAACTCTTTATTCATACGAACATTCACATGATCGAGTGACGTCACTCCTATATGGGCTGGCGGCGACTATATAGGGTGTCCCATTTAAGATACGAATGCATTGGTATCTCGAGAACCGTAAGAGCTACGAGGTTGGTTAAATTAGACAAAAGTTGTCCCGTTAGGAGGCTATTTTAATAGTGTTTTGTTATTTGCGAAAAAATGCATAGGTCACTAGATATAGGGGAAAATGTAAATTTAGCGATTTTCTTTTTTTGCTTATAACTTTGTTATATGAAATAATACGAAATTCTGGTTTGCACTTTCTTAAGGCACTTTTGAATGGTGAATTTGCAGAAGTACTCAATTTTTTTTTATATCTAACCATTTACGAGTTACTGAGAGCAACTTTTATTTTTCATATGGAGGTCATATTAAGCTATGGTATTTTTAAATAGAGATTTTTTCTAGCTTTACAATGATATAAAACAGTAATAATTTATTTTTATAATTAACAAAAATTGTTATTTATTACTAAAATTGCATTGAAAAAAGTAAATTAAAGGCTGCAGTGGAAGAAAATAACTATTTCATAACATATATTGCAACAATTTTATTTAATTATAGTTAAAAATACAAAAATAATTAGCGAAAACTTAACAATAAATTTTGTTAGAAAAAAGTAAATCGAAGGCTGCTGTGGAACAATTTAACTAAATTTATAGTGAAGTTTTCACAAATTATTTTTGAATTTTTAACTTTAATTAAATAAACTTGTTGCAATATATGTTATGAAATAGTTATTTTCTTAGAATGCAGCCTTTAATTTACTTTTTTCAATGCAATTTTAGTATAAATAAAATTTTTTGTTAATTTTTCTGTTAATTATAAAAATAAAGTATTACTGTTTTATATCATTGTAAAGCTAAAAAAAATCTCTATTTAAAAATACCATAGCTTAATATGACCTCCATATGAAAAATAAAAGTTGCTATCAGTAACTCGTAAATGGTTAGATATAAAAAAATATTGGGTACTTCTGCAAATTCACCATACAAAAGTGCCTTAAGAAAGTGCAAACCAGAATTTCGTATTATTTCATATAACAAAGTTATAAGTAAAAAAAGAAAATCGCTAAATTTACATTTTCCCCTATGTCTAGTGACCTATGCATTTTTTCGCAAATAACAAAACACTATTAAAATAGCCTCCTAACGGGGCAACTTTTGTCTAATTTAACCAACCTCGTAGCTCTTACGGTTCTCGAGATACCAATGCATTCGTATCTTAAATGGGACATCCTGTATTATAAGCAGTTGATACTTACAAAGAATCGAAATAATCTGGTACATCTACTGTTACTTCAGTTGGAATAATTTCGTCTTTGCTCTTACATTCAACTGTATTTCTTGTAGTTTTGACTTTTTCGTACTCTCTAATTTTATCCATAAATTCATTAAAAGTATCTAATTCATCCTTCATAGCTTCTTTGTCTCCCTTAGTACACTTATACCATGTTGTTACATTTTCATTACACCAATCTTCTTTTGGAGAAATACCAACTGTTTTACATAAAACTTCTCCACCAATTTCGTCATCATATAACCTTAATTCATCATCAAAAAACCCTAGACTGATCTGAAAATAAAACACAATAAATTACAATGTTTTACTTACAATCCATAAACTTTATTTTTCAAATTTAGAGTGTTGTAATTCTTACACAGTTAAAGATAAAGCACCGAGACTGTTTTTTACTTCCCGCCTATCACTCTACAGGGTGTTCCAGTTAAGTGTGCCACCATTGCTATCTCGAGAACTATAAGAGCTACGAGGTTGGTTAAATTAGCAAACACCCACCATTTTACAAGACTATTAAAATAAACCAAACCAATATTTTTTTAAACCAGTGGTTTTCAAGATATGGAGCCCAAGTTTCTTATTTTAAATGCAACACCCTAATAATTTTTACATATTTAAATTCTACATAAAATTACAAATCTAATGATATGTTTGAAGTTAAATTTCAGTTAAATAATAAAATCCCTATTTTGGCATTTATTTTGCATACTTTTACCTAAAAATAGTAGTTATCATGAATAAATTAAAAAACTGCTATTTTCATGTAAAAGTATGCAAAATAAATGCCAATATAGGGATTTTATTATTGAACCAAAATTTAACTTCAAACATATTAATGGATTTGTAATGTTATGTAGATTCCAAATATGTAAAAATGTATAGGATGTTCCATTTAAAATAAGAAAGTTGGGCTCCATATCTTGAGAACCACTGGTTTAAAAATTATTATTTTTGCTCAATGTGTTAGTCTTGTAAAATGGTGGTTCTTTGCTAATTTAATCAACCTCGTAGCTCTTATAGTTCTCGAGATAGCAATGGTGGCACACTTATATGGAACAGCCTGTATAGATAAGGGAGGTATTGTTTTTGGTCAACTTTTTCCAGTGTGAGTTTTCTACATATGAGCACGAATTACGGTCTCTAGAATACGATTTTACTATTATTACCGTGATGTCTGTATGTCGGTGTGTGTGTGTGTGTCTGTGATGATTATTTGTACCCGATATCTCCAGTACGATACATGTAAAAAATATAATATTTGGTATTTAAGACATATTCAAATATGATGGACTGATTAGATTTTGACTACAATTGGTTAACCGGAACTAGTACTTTACTTGAAGCTTTAAACCGTTTTCCCTAAAAAATGCATGTAAATACCATTTTTTCGCAAATTACGTTAGTATTAAATATAAAGATTTTTTTATTTTTTACAGATTTGCATAATTCTTTTATATATAACTTCTACCTAGATAGAAAAAAATATACAAATTATAATAATTTTACATATCGTTTAGACTAAGAAATTTCTATAAAACAGATGAGTTATTCATATGTTCACAATATTTGACATATGATGTCAAATTTTATGAAAATAATTTTAAATGATAAAATAAGTAAATAATGAAGTAGTTTTATTGTAAAATTAAAAAAGGCGGAAGAAATATTTAAGAAATATATTTGCATGTGTAAATGAAGGTAAGTTCGGTTCCGGTTTTAGTAACGTCAAAACTAGCTGTTTTTGTGGTCATACAAATTTTATAAAGAAAATTTTAGGCATGAAATGAATTAAAAGTATTCTGAACTGTAATAACAAACTAATTTTAAAACTATAAATTGAATGTACTAAAAAACTTATATAGAATATATTATTACAGTGGCGGGAGGTAATATGTTGGACACATCAAATTTTTTAAATTAAACGGGTGTCCGTTTAAAGAGGCTAACCAATGGGATCTCGAGAACCGTAAGAGATACGAAGTCGGTTAAATTGGGGCAAATTTGTAGCATTAGTTGCCCATTTCAATCATGTCTTTGTTTCCCCCAAAACATGCATAGCTTACTAGATATGAGTAATAAACTAATTTTTTAATATTTTCTTTTTGACACGTTACAGGCCAAAATTTTTAAGACCTTCTTTGAACAAAAATAACTAAAAATTGGATATAAACAAGTTTGTGATTTTTGGAATTTTTGATTTGGATTTGGAAATCAGTCAAAGAAAAATTGCAAAATATTTTAACGAATTTGAATAACTGTAACTCCTACTTGAGACCATAAAATTTCGAATCCTCATAGTTCCTTTACCTGCTATACCAATTTTTTTTCAAAATCTATGAATTAGTAATGAAATAAATAATGAAAATGTCGGTCTATGAATTGGTATTTAATTTATCTAAGATCAACCACTTCTACAGGTTAAAGATACAACCTTGAGACCTTAAAATTCTGAATCCTCATGCTTTCTATACCCTGTGTTTTAATTTTTGTCGAAATTGGATAAAAAGTTCGTAAATAAAAACTAAATTAAATGAAATGTCGCTCTGTAAAATTGTGTGCAATAAAAATTTTGTCAAATTTAAACAATCATACCTTAAAATTAAGAAGAGATACAATCCCGAAATTGTCATTTTTTAATTCAGTATGCTTTATTTACACAATGTACCAATTTTTGTTGTAATAAAGGGTTCGGAAATTTTAGGAGGAGAAAAAGTCGTTCTGTAAACATGTGTTCACAATTCGATAGAAATATTTTTTTTTAATATATGATTTTTTTTATTTTGTGGATTTTAAACTATAAAGGAACTTATTTTGGGGTTTATGAACAAAGGGGTTCGGAACTTATGCAAAGAAAATTAAATAGTTGCCAATATATTTGAAATATTGTAACTATTATAGTATTTTAACAATTGTAGTACTTACAGAAAAAAATACTGGCAGTAAAATAAATAAAGACACTTTTAAATACATTTTATATTATTATACTTCAGTTCAAATTAGTCAACTATGAACATACTAAACATTTAATAAAATGTCATAAAATTATATCTTATCAAAATATATCTAATCATATCTTGTGTTTATCAATTTGAATTTTATCATCAATACATGGAATTAAAGCTTAAAACTTCCTCAGTTGGTCCCCTAACATTAAGTGAATACTTGTAATGGGTGCACTAATCTCGTAAATAATACTGTCACAGATTAAAAATTAATTTACGGTAAACAATTATTGTTTTTTATTTTAAAATAAGCAGCCGAAATAATACAAAAATACCAATTTTTGGGTCCAAAATTTTAATTTTTGGAAATAGTGTATTTCAAATTTTCAAACGAAATGGGGAAGTTTAGCGTATTTTATTTATTTTATCAAGATTGCCCTCAAAAGTGATATTTTACATTTTATTTCACCCAAAGATGCCTAGATTTCTCAAAAAATGAAATTTTATACAAAAATGACGTCAGAGTGGCTCGCGGAGAACGTATCGTCTATCTTAACCAGCGCGCGCTGGGTTCCCATGGCAACAGAGAAGCGTGTAGTGTAATGCCGCAATATACAACCTACGTTCAAAAAGTCAGGTCTCACCATCCCTTCTGCGCAAGCGCATAACTCACTTGTGACGTCAGAGTGGCTCGAAGATAAATCATTAATTATAAATAATTGGCAACATAATTTTAACTTTCAATTACATTTTAAGTTATAATTATTCATATACTTACGACTAAAAGATATTTCACATGTAATTTCAACCACGCTAAACTTCCCCATTTAATTATCTCGTGGTTCTTGAGATAATTGCTGTCAAAATTGTACCTGTTTTTTGGCTCTACCTCTAAAATAGATACAGATACAATCTCAACGATTATAGCAGTCGATTCTACGGGAAAAATTATATAAAGAAATGTTTTCTCCGCATATACGTTCTTTGGAACGATTCGGAGAAAAATGAGAAAAACGAATAACCTAAATTTCAATTTTTCTTCTTAAAATTTCCTGTCTCGAAATTAGATAGATATCGATGTACTGATTCTAAATTTTCAAACAGAATTCAATTATCTTTTCCCGTTCTCGAGATATTTGAGTTCAAAGTTATACATAAAAAATCAGGTATTTTAAGTATACCGCTTAAATGGTTAGATGTAAGGTTTCGGCGACCTCACCATTCGATTCTACGGGCAAAATTACATAAGTTTACTAATTTTCAGATTTTTATCTCAACACATAGAATTTCTAGAAGGAAAAAAACTGAAATTGCCATTTTTTCAGATTTTGCCATTTTCGTTTTTCCTTTCTACAAATTGTATCCTTTGGAATAAAAATGTAAAAATTGGTATACTTATGTAATTTTTCCCGTAGAATCGATTGGCGAAGTCACCCAAGTCGTAAACCTAACCCTTAAATAGGTATACCTAAAAAACCTGTTTTTTAGGTATTACCAAAATTCAATTTTGAACATGAATATGTCGAGAACGGTAAGAGTAAACTAAAGGTTTGAAAATTTGAAATCAGCGCATCGATATTTACTTAAGTTTATAAAATGAAAAGTTGTGGAGAAAAAAAGATCTTCGAAGAAATTTAGAAATTTAGGTTTTTTCATTTTTCTCATTTTTCATCGAATCGTTCCAAAGAAGGTATATGCGGAGAAAACATTTCTTTATGTAACTTTTCCCGTAGAATCGACTGGCATAATCGTTGAGATTGTATCTCTACCCATTTTAGAGATATACCCAAAAAACACAGTTTTTTGAGGTGCAAATTTGACAACAAATATCTTAGGAACGAAAAGAGATAATTAAATTCCGTTTGAAAATTTAAAATCAGCGCGTCGAGATCTATCAATGTATATTATTTCCCAAATTCAAAATTTTGGGCACAAAAATAAGTATTTTTAGAACATTTTGCGTTTGTCACCCCAATTTTGGTTTAATACTGTTATTTGGTTTGTTTTTACTTTACTTTGATATGGGTTTACAGGTTTTGAAAATAAATAAAAGATTTATAATAAAGCGTCAGAATAAAATCGAAAAGGCGTAATAGGATTGCAGGTTTTAAATTCAGCGCATGGATATTTTTTTAAGTCTAGAAAATGAAAAGTTTTTGAAAAAAAAAGTTACTCGAAGAAATTTTTAAATTTAGGAGAAAACATTTGGTTACTAAAGATATTTTTTCTTCTTTTTAAAAGTGAATTAATGATTCCCTATGCTAAGTTTTACATATTTCCGCTAAAACCAGAAATAATACAAAATTCTTACTTTGCCTATTATAATTTTGCTCTAACATTTTTTTGTCTCTCAAAATAAACTAAATATTTTCGTTGTCAGATTTTCTCCAAATACCTTTATAAAAATCTCTCTGAATTTCATAGTCTTAAACTTAACAATTCTAAATCTGAACCTAAAATATCTGATGTGTCCAACACACTACCTCCCACCACTGTAGAAATATATTCTGTATAAGTTTTTCAGTACATTTAATTTGTAGTTTTAAAATTAGTTTGTTATTGCAGTTGAGAATACTTTTAATTCATTTCATACGTAAAATTTCTTTCATAAAATTTGTATGACCAATATGACAGCTATTTTTGGCATTACTAAAACTGGAACCGAACTTACCTTGATTTTTATACTACTTTATACTACTTCCGGTTAGCCAATTGTAGTCAAAAATCTAATCAGTTCAACATATTTGTATATTTGTTAAGTACCAAATATTATATCTTTTACATGTATTGTATTGGAGTTATCATGGACGAAAAATCGTGACAGACACACACACACACACACGGACATACAGACATCACGGTAAACATAGTAAAATCGTATTCTAGGGACCCTAATTCGTGCTCATATGATGAAAACCCACACTCGAGAAATCTGACCAAAAACAATACCTCCCTTTATCTATATATTAATAGGCGGGAGGTAAAAATATTTCTCATTTGCTGCTTCTATAAATATATTTGTCGTTTAATAGTATTTCTAGGGGTAAAATGATCTCTCAGAAGACGAGACAGGTTCAAGATTGACTATTTCCGGGTGACAGTGTCTTAACAGCACCGGAAATCAGCATAACTTCCGGTCTGGTAAGATGACGTCTGTTGAATTTCATATTAAATCCCTATGTGGCTGTACACATATAAATCAAAATATGTTTTCCAGAAAGTAAATTCTTAAACTCCGTTGTTTCTAAACCAGCAACAAACTTGATTACAATAATAAAAATATAAGAAAGTTTGGATGGTTGTAGGTCTTACATGGTTAAAAATACAGTGTCGAGATATTAAAATTCTTAATGCTCATAGTTATTTGAGTTCCTATACTAATTTTTATTAAAAACCATCCAATGATTTTAGAATAAATAAATAAAAAGTAAAGTACGAACCACTAACAAAACATGATTATAATAAAAAAATTGAGTAAGTTTGGAAGGTTGTATCTCCTACACGGTTAAAGATACATGATCGAGACCACAAAATTCTTAATCCCCATAGTTTTGTTAGTCCGTATACTAATTTTTATTTAAAACCATCAAATGGTTCTAGAATAAATAAATAAAATGTGAAATACGAACCACTAACAAAACATGATTAAAACAACAAAAAAATTAAGAAAGTTTAGTGAAAGATAGTGTTACGAGACATCAAAATTCTTAATCCGCGTAGTTTATTTATCCGTTACACTAATTTTTATTGAAAACCATCAACAAGTTACAGGATAAATAAATAAAATGTAAACTATGAACCACTAACAAAACATGATTACAATAAAATAAAATTGAGTAAGTTTGGAAGGCTGTAATTCCTACACGGTAAAAGATACAGCCTCGAGACATCAAAATTTTTAATCCCCTTAATTTATTTATCCTCTATACCGATATTTATTAAAAACAATCAATTGGTTACGGAATAAATAAATAGAATACGAACCACTAAAAATATATGATTACAATAAAAACAATTGAATAAGTTTCAAGGGCTGTACTTCCTACAGGTTAAAGATAGAACAGCGAGACCTCAAAATTCTTAATCCCCATAGTTTCATTACCCTCTATACCATTTTTTATTAAAAACCATTTAGTGGTTTGGGAATAAATAAATAAAATGTGGCGAATAAACCAGCAGAAAACATGGTTTTCACCTCTAATGATTTTGCATAGTTCGTAGCTCCTACACTGTTACAAATATCGACGTGATCTTTAAAGCAATCGGTTTTAGATGGCATTGATCTTATAAATAAATAATTTTATTACAAACGGCGAGTGGTTTTGAAAATAACAATTACAAAATTATTTTAAATTGTGTATAATTGTCTAAAGTTATTCCAATATTACCTACAAAAATGTTAGACTTTACAAAACTGTTTTAACTTAATTACAAACAGTTTGAAACTGTTTTAAACCTTGTATAGTCGCCGCCAGCTCATATAGGAGTGACGTCACTTGGAAGATTTTTATCATGCACATTCAAAGTATTATTTGTCTTTGACTTACTCATTACAGTCGTATAAGTCTATGACTTGAACTTTGTCTAAGGGGCGAGGCTTATTTGTTTTTTAAGTAAAACGAAATGTTTATTCAAACGAACATTCACATGACGATCGAGTGACGTCACTCCTATATGGGCTGGCGGCGACTATATTTTTATTTCCAATATATTAAAAAATGACAAGAAAACATGAAATATATTATTGTAATCAGTCTGTTAATATGTTTAATAGACCACGTTAGTGAGGTTAAGATTTACATTTGGCGCGAAACCCTAATTCAAATCTGAGTGTGTGCATTTCTTATGGGAGTACATTTTCAATTCACGATATTAAAGCATTTTGGCGATTGTTAATTATAACATAGGGTTTTTTTTTATTCTAAAACTTAAATCTTTACTTTCCGTACAGAAAGTACAAATAAAAGAATAAATTAGGAAAAAATTGATTTTACAGAAAGTAGTATCGCAAATAGTCACATATGTCGTTACTTGTTGCAGTAGGTTAAAAACACCAAGTTAAACTGACAAGATGAACTGAATACTAAGACAGCTCCGACATACGTTTTCAGAAATTTGCACCTACTGTTTAATTTGAAGTTTATTAAATAATATTACGTTTTTTGGGTGTGTATATTACATTAGAAGATAGATAAAACGTTAGAGATTGGTATTTATAAGGTTTAATAGTTAAGATTTGCATTTTATAATACTTTATAGCAGTTGAAAGATAGCATATTTTGATTCCCATAAGAATAACTTGGACGTATAAATCGGCAGAGACGAGTTAGGGTTTCAGTTTGAATTTGGCACCACAAAATGACCGTTACACTAATGCAGTCTATTGTATTTTTACAGTTCAGTCCTACAACACAGGAAATGACCCGATCATGCCACGCTTCCTGACAGAGAGTAAGCGGTTCAAAGTTGTTATAGGCGAGACAGTGGTTCTACCATGCGAAATTGATAACTTGGGTAAGTAAAATCTATTTATATTGAGATACAGTCCTCCACATGATCACAGACCGACTTTGTCGTGTCAATTCCGAACCCATTATTAAATATCTGTAAAAAATAGTACCCAGAGTATATAAACCCTGAGGATTAATTATTTTGTAGTACTGAAGCTGTATCTTTAACCGTGTAGGAGTTACAGACCTTCAAACTTTATTAAATTTATATTCTAACACGGAATCACAGACCGACTGTGTCATGTAATTCCCGAACCCATTATTAAATATCCACAAAAACTAGTACCCAGAGTATATAAAACCTGAGGATTAGTAATTTTATAGTCCTGAAGCTGTATCTTTAACCGTGTAAGAGTTATAGACCTTTAAATTTTATTAAATTTATAGTGCAACACTTTTCACAGACCGACTTTTTCAAATAATTACTGAACCCTTTGTTAAATTTCAATAAAAATAAGTACTCAGAGTGTATAAATCTTAAGAATTAAGAATTTTCCACCCAGATTCAAAAAGGGATTATTCAGTAACTCTGTTTAGCTCTAAAGTTATACCCCTTGTTAACATCCTAAAATGTCAAACTAACTCCACTCAATCATGATTTATTTAAAAAAAATCGAAAATCATTGATTTATTTTTTTAATCAAATAATAGTTATTTGTGTATCAACGTTCTAAAAGTAATCTTTTTTGGTTGAATTCGAAGTTTGCAGCCGAGGCAAAGCCGAGGCTACAAAAAGTACTTTTATCCTAGGTGCACACAACATTTTTAGGCGATTACTATAAGAAATTATGAATTTTCATTGAAAATCAATTTTTGATATCTCTCAAAATTTACTTTGCGGCCGCATTTATTTTACGGCCGCATTTACTTTACGGCCGCTATTTTTACTCGCAAATTCATTACTTTTTCATTAATATTTGTAAAGGAATAGTTAAAATTTTACTTACATTTGTTATTATATTCTAAAATAATTAATTACATTAATATGAACTATGTAAATCAATAATGAACAAACTAGCGGCCAAAAATTTTGACTTTGACAGATGTCAAATAAAAATTTATACCTTAAGGTCGCCAGCAGATACGAAAAATAACAATTTATGTACCAGCCGCCTAAAAACATTTTTTAACATTTTCAATAAAATAACACTAACAATTTTAACAGAATGTAATGCTGAAATTTTGCTGTACGATTTTGAGTTCTGTAATATTAGTCATATAGGACGGTGGTGCGAAATAATTACTTGCCAAACTAGAGAGGAAAGCGCATCTTTTTGTCACACGAGCTCGAGTTTGAGTCACGAGCGTAGCTCGAGTGGAAAAAGTGTTTTCCTTTCGTGTTAGACACAACATTTTTTCACGACATGTTTCAAAAATCGATTTATTTGAACGAAAAAGGCGCAACAACATGATAAATTAGAAAATTAGGTTATGTAAACTTTGACGTTTAGCTGTGCAATTGTTACAGTATTGCCAATATGCCAATTCAAGATCAAGTTGACAAATTGTGAAATAATGTGAGAAAAGAAAAGAACAAGATATAATTGCCATAATTTTTTTAAAAGAATATCATTATTAAATAAGAATTTTTAATATAATAATATTTTTTTCCAATTTTCATTCTATAATAAAATCCATGTTATATTGTTGGTAACACTACGTTTTCCTTTCTAGAGAGAAAAGTAATTTTCCTCATTATTTCGCGAGAAGAAAGTAAAGCTTTCTATGCATGTCGTGAAAAACATATATTTAGCCATTTTTGAGATAGAACTTGTTTAAACTTTTATTACAAAGCCCAAGAGATAATGTGGGTGATAAATTTTATTATTCCAGCTCTGTGATGGGTAAAAGGGCCAGTGCGGCACTGAAATAGGTTTAGTACTTTTTTATTGTCTTTTCTAATTACGGCAGAAATGACTTTAGCCATAAAATTAAATTGGAAAAAAGAATACAATTCAGTAAAATTTTTACTATTTACGTAAAAATCAATAGGATTTTATTATGCCCTTTTGCCCATTGTTGGGTATGGCTTTTTACATCATTATATAGGTCAAAATTTGCAGAATCTAAAAATAAAAGTCTCAGGTCTGTATTTTTAACCGTGTAGGAGCTACAAATTGTGCAAAACCGCCCAAAGAGAAAACCAGCACAGAGCACATTTTTTAGCTGTTGGTTCATATTTTATTTATTTATTTCGCAACTACTCGAGTGATTTTAATAAAAATTTGTATAAGGGGTGAATATATTTCGAGGATTTAGAATTTTAAGGTCTCGAGGCTGTATCTTTAACCGTGTAGTAATTACAGCCTTCCAAACTTACTCAATTATATTTTATTGTAATCATGTGTTGTTAGTTGTTCGTATTTTATATTTTATTTATTTCTTCTGTAACCAATTGATGATTTTTAATAAAAATTAGTATAAGAGGTAAATATACTATGGGGATTAGGAATTTCAAGGTCTCGAGGCTGTATTTTTAACCGTGTAGGAAATACACGGCTTTCGAAACTTTCTGAATTTTTTATATTGTAATCATATTTTGTTAGTGGTTCGTAGTTTACATTTTATTTATTTATTCTAGAAATATTTGATGGTTTTTAATAAAAATTAGTAAAAGGGGTAAATATACTATGGGAATTAATAATTTTTAGGTCTCAAGGTTCTATTTTTAACCGTGTAGGAGCAACAGCCTACGAAACTTACTCAATTTTTTTTATTGTAATCAAGTTTTGTTAGTGGTTCATATTTTACATTTTATTTATTTCTTCTGTAACTAGTTGAAGGTTTTTAATAAAAATTAGTATAAGGGGTAAATATAGTATGAGGATTAATAATTTTTAGGTCTCGAGGTTGTATCTTTAACCGTGTTGGAAGTACAGCCTTTGAAACTTACTCAATTTTTTTTTATAGTAATCATGTTTTGTTAGTGGTTCGTATTTTATATTTTATTAATTTCTTCTGTAACTAGTTGATGGTTTTTAATAAAAATTAGTAAATAAGTAAAAAAAAAATGGTACAGAGGGTAATGAAACTATGGGGATTAAGAATTTTTAGGTCTCAAGGCTCTATCTTTAATCGTGTAGAAAATACAGCCTTCGAAACATACCTAATTTTTTAAATTGTAATCATGTTTTGTTAGTGGTTCGTATTTTACATTTTATTTATTTATTCAGTAACTAATTGAAGGTTTTTAATATAAATTAGTATAAGAGGAGTAAACGAACTATGGGGATTAAGAATTTTGAGGTCCCGAGGCTGTATCTTTAACCGTGTAGGAGCTACAGTCCTCCAAACTTTCTTAATTTTTTTGTTTTTGTAATCATGTCTTGTTGGTGGTTCGTTCTTTACATTTTATTTATTTATTCTAGAAATACTTGATGTTTTTTAATAAAATTAGTACAAGGGGTTAATATAGTATGGGGATTAATAATTTTTAGGTCTCGAGGCTGTATCTTTAACCATGTTGGAAGTACAGCCTTCGAAACTGATTTTTTTTCGTATTTTATATATTTTTTATTTCTTCTGTAACCAATTGATGGTTTCTAATAAAAATTAGTATATGGGCTAAATATACTACGAGGATTAAGAATTTTGAGGTCTCGAGGCTGTATTTTTAACCTTGTAGGAGATGCAGCCTTTGAAACTTACTAATTTTGTTTTTGTAATCATTTTTTGTTAATGGTTCGTATTTTATATTTTATTTACTTTTTCTGTAATCACGTTATGGTTTTTAATAAAAATTAATATAATGGGTAAACATACTATGAGGATTAAGAATTTTGAGGTCTCAAGGCTCTATTTTTAACCGTGTAAGAAGTACAGGCTTCGAAACGTACTCATTTTTAAAAAATTATATTCATGTTTTGTTAGTATTTCGTATTTTACATTTTATTTATTTATTCTCGAACCCCTCGATGGTTCTTAATAAAAATTAGTATTAGGGGTAAACATACTATGGGGATTAAGAATTTTGAGGTCTCGAGGTTCTATGTTTAACCATGTAGAAAGTACAGCCTTCGAAACTTACTGAATTTTTTTTTATTGTAATCACATTTTGTTGGGAATTCATACTGTACATTTTATTTATTTATTTCGAAACCATGTGGTGGTTTTTAATAAAAATTAATATACATAGTCAAAAAACTATGATGATTTAGAATATTAAGGTTTTGACCTGAAATAAAAATTAAATCGATATATTTAACCGTGTAGGAGCTACCATGGCTTAAACTGGTATAAAAATAAGAGAAAATTAATTTAAGAAATGGTTTTGCTGTATTTTATGAAGATTTTAATTAATTAACTAATTAAAATCATAACAAATGCTAGAGATATAAAACAAAAGAGCGTCGGGAGAACAAGATTGTCAACAAAAGTAATCTCTATTCTTTTGTTTTTTATTATTTTTATCTGAAAACAAAGAAATTTAAAGTTTTTAATTATACAACATTTTTTATTATCAGTTTGGAGTACGGTCACTCCTACACAGTTAAATATATCGATTTAATTTTTATTACAGGTTTTTTCTTTCACTTCTTGCTATAGTATTTATTATTCAAATGTGTACATAAAATAAGAATAAATGTAATCAGTTTTTCACCAGTCTTTTTGCTTATATTTATTTATCAGACTTAATCTATATTACCAGATATTATATATTATTCATTTCATTACAATAAGTTTAAAATGAACAAAGTTTTACAAAATCTTTCACGTTTTGATTTAAAAATTGTATTTACGGTAAACAATCATTGTTTCTTTAACTAATGATTCAGTAAAAAATTAAAAATTCACATTTACAATTAAAAATTAATATCTTTTTTCATCTTAAATTTATTTCCAATCACAGTTAATATGAAAAGTTACATTTTTAAATTTTTTATTCTAAAATACATATTTCATATACAGCCGAAATTATCCCCAATACCCAATTTTGGTCCAAAATTTTGATTTTTGGAACTAGTGTACATCGATAGATCTCGACGCGCTGGTTTCAAATTTTCAAATGGAATTTAATTATCTATTTTCGTTCCTGAGATATTTGCTATCAAAATTGCACCTCAAAAGTGTGTTTTTTGGCTACATCTCTGAACTGGGTAGAGATACAAGCTGAACGATTATACCAGTTTCAAAATTTGAAATCATCGCGTCGAGATCTATCATAACGTATATACTATTTCCCAAAATTAAAATTTTAGACTAAAAAATGGGAATTTTTGAGTTATTTCGGGTTATATGAAATATTTAAAATGAAAAACTAAAAATTGTAACTTTTTATGTTTAACTGTATTGGAAATGGCGGAAATAATTATATGAAGATTAATTCGAGACAGTTTCAAAGTGTTTAATAAAGTTTAGGACAATCTTACAGTTTAAGACAGTTCAGAATTATTTTGCGTTACAAATTTCACGACAAAAACTTAATATTCAAAGTTTGTACCGTCGTCCATAAAAAAAGGAGGTAATCTATATTCGATTATACTAATTATTGGGTATTAATTTGTATAGGTATAGTCGCCGCCAGCCCATAAAGGAGTGACGTCACTCGATCGTCTTGTGAATGTTCGTATGAATAAAGATTTCGTTTTAGTTAATATTAAGCTTCAAACATGCCACTACGATTATTAAATATAATTATATTTCATTCTAAATATTTAAATTTTAATAATTATTAGAAGTAAATAGTAACAGAAATATAATTCACTTAAAAATCAATAAAATAGGATATTAAAAAATATACAATGTAAAACAAAATAAATAACCGAACTGTCACATTGACATAAATAGTTTAAAAAACTAAAAATATTTAAAATTAACTGCTGACACGTGCTGTTAATAATATTTCTCGGCATTTTTACTAAAATAAATAAAAATTAGTATATTTTAGGAATAAATATTGTTATTATTAATTAAAAGAAATAGACACAACCTTAAAAACAAATAAGTCCCGCCCCTTAGACAAACTTCAAGTCATAGACTTATACGACTGTAATGAGTAAGACAAAGACAAATAATACTTTGAATGTGCATGATAAGAATCTTCCAAGTGACGTCACTCCTATATGGGCTGGCGGCGACTATGTGTGGAAATGCAGAAGCTGTAATTCTGTAACTGAAAATTATGCCTTAACGCCTTCAGCTATGAAGTACAAAAGTGTGAAATTTGAATTATTTTTCATAATACATGAATATTCAGGAATTTACTTCTCTAGTTTTGTTCACCCCTTGCAGCAAACGAATGTCGTCCTAAGGGAGAATACAGGGCTGTATCCAGCCCTAATGCCCCTAAAAATCTAAACTTTAAATTTGGAAAAGAAAAATTCACAATATGAAAAAGTCGAAATAATTAAAAGTGAAAATATCACAATACTCTGAAAAATCAAATAAGAAGTCTATATAATCGAAATGGGCGATATTTTGAACAATTAATAAATTAAAAATAGAAATTATAAGTTGCATTTCATGTTGCGTAGATTTAACTCAGTTTATGTTTAAATTTGTATTTATTTACATTTAATTGCGTTATTAATTTTTCTTTATTTAAGGATAATACTATTTTTCAAACATACAGTGAATTTCTCTTGTACAAAAAGTTGTTTATCATAATATCTTTGTGAAACTAAATCAAAATAGTACAATATTAATATCGTTGAATACAGAAAAAAATTACTTATTTTTTGAAGCTAAAATTAAATATAGGTTCCATTTAAAAAATCATAAGTTTTCATTATATCTCAACATTGTGCCCTTGAAAAAAAATTCTGTACGCCGCTGACTAGACAATAAAAGTATTTTTCCGTATCCATGGTATGTAAGTGACAAATTGCATACTTCATTTGAGGTTAACAATAAGTGAAAGCGGGATGATATGAACAGCTGTGGGTTTTAGCGGTGCAAGCATACGACGTGACATCTACCGATAAAATTTAAAGTAAAAATAATTTGATTTGCAACAAAATACTTTTTAAGTTAACTCTAAATTATTTTTAAAAATACATATAGACTAATGTAATTACACTTGTCACATAAATTTATTATAGAAATAATCATTAATACCAAAATTAGACATTTATAAATTAAGGTTATATGTCAAAAAGTCTTGGAAAAAAATATTTTAGGTATTTTGTTATCTGTTGCCATGGTTTCAGTATTGAGTAGGAAAATGATATAGGTTTGTGTTTTACATTATAAAATTATTATTTTTATTTAATACAATCTTCTCAAGGATACGGAAAAATACCTTGTGTCCTACGGGAATCTAACGGCATATTACATCCCTTGGGTTTTGTTGTCCTCGCTCACTACGTTCGCTCGTGCATCAGAAATATTCGGGATGTAATATGCCCATATCTTCCCTTATGACACAATATACTATTATTTTTTTACCTGACTCATTTTCCCGGATATTCAATTGTTTAGGAATTATTTGGGGGAGAAGAAATGGACCAAATCAGTTTTCCGCCATTTTCTCATGACCTATCGGGAATTTCGGGATAACAATGCGCAGAACAACTCCCTTTAAACCAAAATCGTAGCTCTAATAGTTAGCGAGATCCTAATGGTGGCCGATGAAATCTGAACACCTTGCATATAAACTTTTTTATCTTAGTAATATCACTAGCTGACTAGAGATTTGATTTGTCCGGATATTTTTTTTTATTTATGTGAAAATTTGGTGACAATATTTTGAAAAAAATTTGAGAGGACAAATCTTAGAAAAAAATTAACATAAAAATGTAAATTATTTAATTTGTGTTTATAATTATTTTTTATGATTCTAAAATATAAAGAAATATTCAGAAACCTATTAAAAATACTCTAATATTATGAAAATTTAACGTAAAAAATAAGAAAAGGTTTTAAAGTTTCCAGGTAATCAAAAGTTCGAAGTCGAAGTCCAAAAGTCAACAAAGTCTAAAGCACTGTAACTCCTACACTGTTAAAGATAGAGTCTTGAAGCCTCAAAATTCTTAATCCCCATAGTTTCTTTACCCCTCATACAAATTTATATTAAAAAACATGTACTGGTTCCAGAATAAATAAATAAAATGTAAAGTAAGAACCACTAACAAAACATGATTACAATAACAAAAAAATTAAGAAAGTTTGGAGGACTGTAGCTCCTACACGGTTAAAGATACAGAGTCGAGACCTCAAAATTCTGATTCCTCATAGTATCTCTACTCCATTTATTAATTTTTATTGAAAACCAACAAGTATTTCTAGAATAAATAAATAAAATGTAAAGTAGTAACTGCTAACAAAACATGATTACACAAACAACAAAATTAAGAAAGTTTGGAGGACTGTAGCTCCTACACTGTTAAAGATCCAATGTCTAAACCTCAAAATTTTTAATCCCCATAGTTTCTTTACGCCTTGTACTAATTTTTATTAAAAACCATCAAGTCGTTCTAGAATAAATAAATAAAATGTAAAGTACAAACCACTAACAAAACATGATTACAATAACAACAAATAATGAAAGTTTAGAGGACTTTACCTCCTACACGGTTAAAGATACAGCCTCGAGACCTCAAAATTCTTAATCCCCATATTTTCTTTACCCCCTACATCAATTTTTATTAAAATCCATTAAATGGTTCAGATATGATGCGAGAAAAACTGAATTTGGAATATTTTTGTGCAGTTTAAAGTGTGTATGGGCCCACTACGGCCCTGGTGGATAGAAAGGGTACCCCTTAAACGCGGTTTTACAATCTATATGTAAATTACAGGCGAGCACAATTACAGCTATACTCAGTATACGAGAGAGGACAGAGTTGTATTCGAGGGAAATTTAAATTACCAAATAAAAAACTCAGAGCCGTATTTTACATGATTCTACTCTACTGTCGTTAATAAAACTGAGTACATATATACTCCAAAACTTCCTAAATCGATTGATGCAAAGTTCAAGTGGATATCTACAACGGTAGTGAAGTTACGAATTGGTTTATGTAAAACCACTCCAGGTAGAAATTCGCATAGCGCATTTGTGTTGCTTCTGATTCTTGTGCGACATTTTATTTATTTATTCCTTAACAATATGAGGGATTTTCTTAGAAATTGGTATAGGGGGCAAAAAAAGTATGAAGATTAAGAATTTTGAGGTTTCGAGACTGTATCTTTAACCGTGTAGGAGCTACAGTATTCCAAACTTTCTTATTTTTTTTGTTGTTGTAATCAAGTTTGGTTAGTGGTTCGTACTTTACATTTTATTTATTTATTCAAGAAATACTTGATGGTTTTTAATAAAGATTAGTAAATTAGAATTTTGATGTCTCAAGCCCGTATCTTTAACCGTGTAGGAGCTACAGTATTTCAAACTTTCTTAATTTTTTTGTTGTTGTAATCAAGTTTTGTTAATGGTTCATACTTTACATTTTATTAATTTTTTCTGGAACCAGTTCATAGTTTTTAATAAAAATTAGTAAGTGGAGCAAAGAAACTACAAGGAATAGGAATTTTGTCGTCTCAAGACTGTATCTTTAACTGTGTAGGAACTACAGTCCTCAAAACTATTTTAATTTTTTTTGTTTTTCTAATCATATATTGTTAGTGGTTCGTATTTTACATTTTATTTATTTATTCTAGAACTACTTCATGGTTTCTAGTAAAAAATAGTATAAAGGGTAAAGAAACTATGGGGCTTAAGAATTTTCAGGTCTCGAGGCTATATTTTGAACCGTGTAGGAGCTACAAACCTTCAAATTTTCTTAAATTTTGATTCTTATAATCAAGTGTTGCTTGTAATTCCATTCCACACATTTTATTTATTTATTCCGGAACCATTTCAAGGTTCTAAATAATTTTTTTTATAAGGGGTCAAAAATTTATTGAGTTTAATAATTTTAAGGTCTCGAGGCTGTACTTTTAACCATGTAAGGACTACAGACCTACAACTTTCTTAATTTTTGTTTGATATAATCAAGTGTTGCTTATGGTGCATTCGCAACATTTTATTTATTTATTCAGGAACAACATGGACGATTTAAATAAAAAGTAGGAAAAGGTATAAAAAAACTATGAGGATTTAGAATTTTTAGGTCTCGAGGCTGTATTTTGAACCGTGTAAGAACTACAGACCTACAAACTGTCATAAATTTTTATTGTTATAATCACGTATTTGTTGTGGTTCGGTCGTCACATTTGTTTTATTTATTCCTAAACTGCTTCACAGTTCTTAATAAAAATTGATATAAGGGGTCAAAAAACTGTGGGGATTAAGATTTTTGAGGCCTTGAGGCTGTATATTTAACCGTGTAGGAGCTATAGACTTGCAAACTTTCTTAATTTTTGATTGTTATAATCGCGCGTTATTACATTTTATTTATTTATTCGGAAATCAATTGGAGGATTTTAAAATAAATTCATATAAAGGGTCAAAAAGCTATGAGGTTTAAGAATTTTGTGGTCTCGAGGCCGTATTTTTAACCGTGTAATAACTACAGACCTGTAAACTTTCGGCCAAGGTGCCGGCACCCACTTTGAAAACCACCTAGATCCTAGATGGTGTTGATTGTTGACGATTATTTTTGTCATAAAAACAAAAAATTATATAGATGACAGTAAGATCAATTTTATTAAAAGGATAAAATGGAATCAAAATTTTGAATAGAATGACATATAGTCACCTGAATTCACATGATACAATGGTCATATGTAAAGTTAAACGTCAGAGTAAACTAACCTAAAATTATAAAGATATCACAGGATCTGCTCAGATTGTTCTAATTGTTTTTGTTTTATATAAACTACAGATTTGTATTCATGAAATATAATAGAAATTACACATAAAGAAGAAAATATGAACTATTTTTGTTTACATTTCCTTCGCAAGAATCATTGTTGTACTTCATTAGGTTTGAGCAAATGTTGTTTTATTGGGATTTAAAATCGTAGCCTATTTTCAAAAAAATTATATCTACAAAAAGAAAACAGATAATCGGCCCAATTCTCTAAGGTAGTTGTTAAGTAAGTAGCTACGAAGCAATTTGAATTTAACAACCCATTTTAACAATTCTGATAACAACTCATCGTAAAATGTTATTCTTTAAAAAATATTTTACCAATATTGTTAACAAATTTTTTGTTTGCAATCGTCGTTAAAATTATTCATGAAGTTAGTGGTAATTATACATTTTGCAGAAATAGACGTATGTCGTTACGTACTTCGGACCAAGCTGCAGACAATAGGCATGATGACTGTAAGCAAGAATCCCTAAAATAATGTATTTATTTACTAAAATAGAAGAAATATATTCTGAAAAATATATTTATTTTAACTTCTAACACGAGATTATTTAATTATTTCATAAAATGTAACTACAAAATACAGCATTCCGCCATGCTGAATTGAACACCAATCACAGTCGATTACGTCACGATCATATAAACATTACATGTCATTACGCTGTCACTTAAAAATGTTGTGAATTTTTGGAAATTTCGTCGACCACTGCGCTCCAAAGGGTTGGTAGTAATACTGCTTTCTTTTATGCATTCCTCAATTAATGTCCTTCTTTGTTTTTTCTGAGTATATCGTTCTGGGATGTCAGATATTCGTTTTCTTCTATCTGGTTGACATTGAAATTTTGAAGGTATACATCCTGGTTTCATGCGAACCTGCGCCACGGAACCCATAATATGATACTCCATAAAGTTATCCATATCATTTGGTAACTAGAAAATGAATAATAAATGATTAAATTTTGTATTAATTAAGTTTTATTTTGCATGTATTTTCTGGTTTTAATCGATGTTATGGCCGTTAAACTATTGTATGTCAATAAATGACAGGTCACAGTGAATCAAGACTGTTTTATAACTACCTGTGTTCCGCAATACACATTTGATTTGATTAAAGTTTTTATTTCAGACACAAATATAACTTCAACTTCAAAAATTAGGCAGTCCAGAACAAATGAAATTGGCAGAGGGCAGCTGTCAAAATATTATTTCAAGTATATTAAAAATTTACTGGTAATAGAATAAAATAATTCTTTTCATGTGTATCGATATTTCGCATTGTAAAGATATTGTTTAAATTATATATTCACTCAAATTGTCAAAAACTTTGTCAAATATATATAATAGTGAAGTCTGACCTCACTATTAGATATATTTGACAAACTTTAAACAGTTCGAGTGAAAATATAATTTAAACAATATCTCTACAATGCGAAATATCAATACAGATGTATAAAATTATTTTATTGTATTATCAGTAAACTTTTAATAAATTTGAAATAATATTTTGACAGCTGCCCTCTGCCAATTGCATTTCTTCTGGACTGTAGATATTAAAAGTTAAATAAAGCCACACACCATAAATATATACGAAATAAAGTAAAAACTTACATCAAAATGATCTTCACAGAAGTAAATATGAGAGTGTAGATCAACATCTTTTGGATTTCGCCGGGCAAGATTAAACCACTTATATCTCATCTTTTTGTTGTTTGGCACGTGAACAAACAATTTATTCGGGTTCTTAAGTGATGAACTATCGCACTGAGGGACCCCACAGCACTTATAAAATTTAGAATTCATATTTAAATTCGATGTAGTACCTAAACTCCTACTAGCAAGCAAAAAGAACTTTCTTTGGTTATGTGAACGTGACGTCACGCAGACGCCATGACACTAGCCAACCGTTTTGGCGCAAAAATTTAACTTAGAAATTAAAATCGCACTTTTTCTAAATAAACCGCTGGTTATTACAGAAATATTACATTTTATGGTTAAACTAGATATAAAGGAATATTATAGAATAGTTTTTGAAAATTAGTCATCATGCCTATTGTGAAGTTATGTGTGATTAACATCAAAGTGTCAAAATTCGTTTACCTATTGCTTCATTGAAAAAAAAATGAGTGAAAAGATGGAGAAGAAAAAAATACGAAGTACAAGATGCACAAATGAGCAATTTCATTTAAAGGTGGACTTTGTAGGAAATCATCGACTAACAGGCATGACGTCGTTTAGTTCTATGTATAAATTAAAAGCTAATTCCCTACCTAGTCAGAATACTTTCCGAAATCGATTTTCAGGTATTGTAAAGGGATCGCTCACATCTCTTATATTTCTATGCATTATTTTTAGGTTACGCCTAAATTAATTTACATAAATGATTAAATTCATTCAAAAATTGATATTCGATCAAAAGGATGTCAAGAAAAGCCATAACAATTTGTTAAAAACTGCTTAAGAATAGCTTAAAAGCCAGTTGTTAGATTAACAATTCAAGTTATCCACTAGTTGTTAAATCCTAACAATTTTAAGTTTTAGTGAATAAGAATTTTGTTATTAACAACTGCCTTGAAATTAACCACTCAAGCCAGTTGTTAATTTTAACAATTTTCGTTAGAGAATTGGGCTGCATATGTGATAACCCCATTTTTGTCTTAATGAAACTAGAACACAATCCATAGCATTAACATGTACTCTAGAATGTAGTCTTTGTTGAACAGATCAAGAATTACAGGAAACATGGTTCAATTTTGGATTGAGTAAACTACACGACTACACCGAACCCCAGACGCCCTGAAGGTGATTTAGCCAGACCAACAGGCGGGAGGCATAGCTCACTCCCTCCGCACGCTAAAGCGGGAGTTAGTTTGGTGTGGTCGCCGGCAGACAAGTTACTGCTATCGGAATCTGAGGAATAATTATAGTCAGTCGGAAATAAACATCAATAACTTTTACAACAGGAGTTCGATTTTTAAAATTCTTACTTTTACTTACATTTTATAAAGATATAAGCAGGGCATGTAACCGGTTAATAAAAACCGGTAACCGATATTTTCAACGAAAATTGCGAACTTTAACCGTAATTTTAATCGATATTTTTCATGCCGAAAATACCGGTAACCGTTAACCAAAAAAAAATAAACCGGTTTTAGCGAACATTAACCTTTATTTTAATATCATTTAGCAAAAAAAAATTAATATTTTTTTGTTTTCTATTTGTATTTGAACATGAGTCATGACAGTTTTTACAATTAAAATTTTATTGGAGAGTCATAAATGTAGGTAGTCTCTTTGGCCATTAAGTTTACTTAAAAAGTCCCAAATAAATACGGCCTTTGTCAACACAGGCAAGTTTAAAATTGAAAAGTGACCTGCGTTTTTCTGAAGATATTACGGGAATTTTTGTGAATATTCATTAATTAAATTGCTTTTTTTTAATTGTTATATTTTTCTCAGATGGTAATATATTTTTTTTGTTAATTAATTATTCTGTATTTTTTTAATCAAATTAATTAATTTGTTTTAATTAATTTTAACTATTTTTTTAACCGATATATTAACCGGTTTAAACCGGTTTCCAATTTTCAAAAACCGGTTTTCGAACTA
This sequence comes from Stenolophus ochropezus, assembly GCA_035578165.1. NCBI lineage: Eukaryota > Metazoa > Arthropoda > Insecta > Coleoptera > Carabidae > Stenolophus > Stenolophus ochropezus. The sequence continues at coordinate 24,138,554 of JAQOWZ010000013.1, read as the reverse complement.
AAACCGTTATTATTATAACGTTCTCTATAAGGGTTAACCGTTAACCTGTATTTTTTTTACGGTTACATGTCCTGGATATAAGTCAGAGAAACGAAAATTAAAGAGAGATGGAGAATGTGCACAAATTTAAAGGGCTCAACGTTTCAAATCCCAAACTTTCCTCACATCTTAGGGAGAGATAGGGGAAGCCAACAAATTTAAAGGTCTACACAATGCTCCAAGGTCATAGAACTGAAAAAGGTAACACAGAGTGTCGCTTCTGTAGGTAACTATTCTGTGATTAAAAATAGTATATTGTGTTATTAAGAGTAAAAGTGATACTTTGTGTGGCGAGCATGGAAGTTTGCACGACGAGCGAAGCGAGTCGGACAATTGCATGCGAGGCACACAAAGACACTTTTACTCTGAATAACACATGCTATTTTTTCTTCAAACTTAGAAATTTAAAAAAAATAACTACTATTTGACGTTTAATATGTAGGTTACCTGTCAGTTATTCATAATTTTTAGTAACTTCATTCTTAGGTTATCTAGTGTTTATAGTGACAATTCGGGCGATATTACAGATTTCTATTGTACAAATTACTTCTTATTGGCTGATTGTACATACGGCGGCGAAGAAATTAAACGGCGGCGTAGAAATTTAACTTCAACCTTGTCAATCACGTCACAGATGTCACTTTTATGACGTTTGAAGAAAAATAAATATTTAAAATTTTTTTACTTCTTTGTACGAAGTAAAAGAAGTATTGTAATCGCGAAAAATTTCGGTTTTCAGGTTTCAACGGAAATATCCATTTTGACTAGTTTCGGCGTGGCGAGTGTAATCAAAAATGATTAGACGTAAAATTTTAAAATTTTATACAGATTGTTTCATTTAAGTGTGCCACCATTGCTTTCTCGAGAACTGTAAGAGCTACGAGGTTGGTTAAATTAGTAAAGAACCACCATTTTACAAGACTGAGGCAAGGAGCAAAAAAAAATTTTTTAAACCAGTGGTTCGCAATATATGGGGCCCAACTTTAATTTAAAGGTAGAATTAGTGTGATTAGAACGCAGAATTAAACAGGTGTCCGTTTTAAGAGGGTAAGTATTGGGGTGTGGAGAACCGTAAGAGATACGAAGTCGGTTAAATTGGGGCAAAGTTGCCGCATTAGTTAACCATTTCAATCATGTAATTGTAAATGCAAAGCTCACTACATATGAGCAATAAACTGAGTTTGGCCAATTTGCTTTTTGACATAACTTTCTTGTTTCAATTCATACAAGTTTCTAGTTAGCACATTCTACTGTCACTTATTTTTTTTTTTTACGATGAATTGACAGCGGTCCTCAAAATTTTTGTAGCTCGTACCTATATATTTCGAGAAGTTCATGCTAATTTTCAATTTTCATATGTGGCACAAAGTTGTCTAAGTACTGTTAAATACAGATATTTTTTCCTTTTTCCAATGATATAAGACACATGTACTTAAAATGAAAATAAACTAAAAAAACAGAAAATTATTGATTTTATTTATTATCTATTATAACTCAAGAAACTTTATACAGGATGTTTTTGTTTTCTCAAATTAACAATGCTAGAAAACTGTTTTTCAAATAATTTTTATTCAGCATTATATATATTTTATACCATAGTATTAATTTTTTGATTAAGTTGGTTTTGGATATTTTTTTTACTTTCAAAATTGAACTTATATATTTTTTTATAATTTCAAAAAGGAATTAATTCAATTTATACAAAAATATAATACACTTACAGTTTTACATAACAAAAATATAAAGTAAAATGCAAATGAAAAGTTTATTAAACTTCAATATAAATTTGATAAAAATAAGAATGCTTTGAGAAAACAACTGAAAACGAAAAATGTACATATTTTTTTAAACATTGTTGTTGTTTCTTTCAAAGCAATCTTATTTCTATCAAATATTAATCTATTAAATATACAAAAATTTAATGTATATTTTTTTTCAATATTTTTGTTATACATATAAGACTGTATGTTTATTATATCGTTGTATTCAGAAAATTAATTCTTTTTTGAAATTGTAAAAAAAAAAGATATACAGGCTGTTCATTTTAAGTGGTACACCATTGCTATCTCGGGAACTATAAGAGCTACATGGTCGGTTAAATTAGCAAACAATTTATATTTTATAAGTTTACTTTAATGAGGGAAACAACATTTTTTTCGATCAGTGGTTCTCAAAATACGGGGTACAACTTTCTTATTTTAAATGGGAACCTACTTTTTTATTTGCTTATTCGATTCAGTATGTTTTTCTAAATTCAACGATATCCATATGTATTACCCTTACATAACAAAATTTTTGAGAAAAATGCAAAATTATGTATGTATCATTTTTATTTAAATATGACTATTCAAAGAGTGCTGTGGAAGAAACAGGAAATAAATCAGTAAAACAATTGTTTCTTTCTTGTGTTTTGTCTTTGTTTAAATGATAATTACTCACAACTTGAAGAAAAAACTGTCTTGTTTTCGAAATAATTTTTCGGTTTATTTTTCCTCGAGTCTACAGGGTGTTCCATTTAAAAGTGCCACCATTGCTATCTCGAGAACTATAAGAGCTACGAGGTTGGTTAAATTAGCAAAGAACCACCATTTTACAAGACTAATATAATGAGCAAAACAAATTTTTTTTTCTACCAGTGGTTCTCAAAATACGGGACCCAACTTTCTTATTTTAAATGGGAATGTATGTTTATTTTTAGGTTATTCGATAGAGTATTTTTTTCTGAATTCAGCGATATGTACATATCATATACTAATATAACAAAATAACTGAGAAAAATGCATGGTAGATTTATTTGTATTTTATTTATATCTGGCTGAAATAAGAGTGCTTTGGATAGAAAACAATTCATTTTCTTCTTAAAACTGACAGTTTAAGAACATAAAATTTAACAAAAAATAAACAAACAATGTTAGACAGAACTACATGTCTATGTTTTCTATCCATAGCACTCTTGTTTCAGCCAAATATAAATAAAATACATATAAATCTAACATGCATTTTTCTCAGTTATTTTGTTATAGTAGTATATGATATGTTTATATCGTTGAATTCAGAAAAAAATACTCTATTGAATAACCTAAAAATAAACATACGTTCCCGTTTAAAATAAGAAAGTTGGGTCCCGTATTTTGAAAACCACTGGTAGAAAAAAAATTTTTTTTGCTCATTATTTTAGTCTTGTAAAATGGTGGTGGTTCTTTGCTAATTTAACCAACCTCGTAGCTCTTATAGTTCTCGAGATAGCAATGGTGGCACTTTTAAATGGAACACCCTGTATATCATTCTTTGATTTCCAACTTGAAAATATCATCCCTTGTATTTCACAATTCAAATCCAAAGGTCTCTCCTCTTTTCCCAAAAAACTACCCCACAAAAGGTTCTAACACAGTTTGAAAGGGTCGAAACGGTAAGGGACGAAATACCCCCTCCTAATTTTGGGTTAGATCGTTACGGAAGTGATCAGTACTAAACCGGAAATCACGTCATTGGTTTCCCGGAAAAGGGGCGGTTTTCAAATTGGGGTACATTTTAAAAGAATTACAAAGTATGTTTAATTGATTTTAATTTTTATTACCTCTAATTCCTACACTGTTACAGATATTGCTTGAAGTTTTCGACAAATTATTTTGTGTAGTTTAAACTATATTTGTACACACTTTTAATTATTACAGTTAAGTGACTTAGAATTGTTAAATAAATCCATAAAAAAATAGCATAAAAATTAACATATTTTTCTGTGGAAACAAAACCAATCGTCTGTTATTAACAAAACTAAGTAAAGTACAATATTACCAACCACTCTCCTAAATATATCCAAGTCCCAAATTTGGTATTTTTACTGTGAGTGGTTCGTATTTCACAGAAGAATTTGTTAATATCAAAACTATTTCCAATACATGGAACGGTCTTGCATTACATTTTATTTATTTATTTCGAAACCCCTTGCTAAATTTTGATGAAAATTGGTATAGGCGGTAAATAAATTATGGGGATTAAGAATTTTCAAGTCTCCTATCTGTATCTTTAACCGTGTAGGAGTTACAGACCTCCAAACTTAAATATTTTTTTTATTGTTGTAATCAAGTTTTGCTTCTGGTATATGTTCTGTATTTTAGTTATTTATTTCTAAACCACATGTTGGTTTTTAATAAAAATTGGTATAGGAGGTAAAAAAACTACGAGGATAAAGAATTTGAAGGTCTCGATGCTGTATTTTTAACAGTGTAGGTGCTACAAATCTTCAAATTTTCTTAATTTTTGATTTTTATAATCAAGTGTTGCTTGTGATTTAATTTTCAATTACTAATGAACATGTTGTACTATTATTTTCAAATTTTTGAATATTATAAATATATTTTCTTAGAAAAGGAATGAACAAAAAGAAAGTAAAAAAGTGTCATGGTATTGTTTATATAATAATAAAAACAAAAAGACAGTATTTCATTAATTGTTGGTGATATCGTTTTTAAAAATCAATATTTGATTAATATGCACATTTTTAATGATACTTAAACATAAAATATGAAAAAATATACATGACTTACATGAATAATAATTATTTAAAGTTATATTCTAACATTTTAAACGCGCCAGTCGTGTAAATTATTAATATTTTTAAAACAGTTTCGTTTTCTTTTGTGAAATTAATAAAATATAAATTTGATGTTTTATATACCTTTTAATTTCAATTTTATCACTTTGATTTTCATAATAGAAGATAGAAAAATAAGTATTTAAATGTATATAAAAAATGTCAAAATTCAAATATTGAAAGAAGCTTTCAAAACTCATAATTAATCAAAACACAATATTTTAAACGTTGTAAATTAATAAAATTTTTACAGAATTTTAAACCCAAATATTTTCTTTTGATTAAATAAAAATTCCTTGTTACTCTTCCTAGTTTTATTCAGATAAATAGTTTTGATTTTATTACTGATTTCGATTTTGTTCATGTAATAAAATATTTTTTTCTATAGCAGATGTTAAAGTGCAATTTTATCAACTCAAAATAGTGGATAAAGTAGCACTTTAACCGCAAGGGTAGATAAAGTAACACTTTAACAGCAAGGGTAGATAAAGTACTTTAACTTTTGTTTATTAGAAGTACATTTCCATAACAACGCACACTACTGACATTTTAAAGTTGTTCTAAATAATTATTTAATTTTTCTAATTCTTTTCTCTTCAAAACCTGCTATAGAAAAAAAAAGAATTTTATACACGACGATAAAATTATATTATCGACTCGCGAAAAATAATTAACACTTTCCACTTGTCGATAAAATATTATTTTATCGTCTTGTAGAAAAAATAACTAAAAATTGCTTTTAAAACAATTAAACAAGTACTGTAACACTTAGATATATTTGTAAATTAAAAAAATCAAAAAACAATCATGATTTATTTAATTTTTTAAAATAAATCAAAGATTTTTGATTTGTAATCAAAAATTTGTCTTTTCGAGGATTACTTTTTCCTCATTTTTCTCAATTTCTAATTTTGTTTCCCACCCTCCAGAATACAAAATCCTAGATACCATCCCTGTATGTCAATTTTTGTCCTTAAAAAACACCCTTTATTTTTTACTATTTCATGACACATTATTTGTATTACAAATAAGAATTAAATCGAATAATGTATTTGTTTCACATATCCCCACGTAGAAAGAGTTATGCATAATTCCTGAGCCCTGTCTCCCCCCTAGTCCTGCCCTGGGAGGCAGAATTCTGGTTAAATGTAATTGCTCTGTGGTAATTTGCATATAAATTGTAAACAGAGACAGAAGAGCATCTAGCTCGGTCCGTCACAAACGTGTTCAAACTTGCCGGGGCGCGGCCACCCTACTCCCCCCCCCCCCTAGTTCACAGATGCAAAAATCCAGGGCCGTACCCCAGGAAAACTACCCCTCAAATAAAAGTCTCATTGTGGTGTTTTATTTCGTTGTCGGTTCTAAGTTTAACTGCTTGTGGTTTCTGAACCAGTCGTCGGTTATTGATATAATTTGGTATATATGCAGGGTGTTCATTTTATGGGGTACACTATTGCTATCTCGGGAACTATAAGAGTACGTTAGGTTAAATTCAGGGTTGAGAGATTTAAAACATGATTTAAATTTAATAACTTAAACGAAAAATGAACAATTTTTGTTATTGTCCTTGTAAATGTATTTATTTCCACCTTCTATGTAATTGTCACTTTACAGGCTTCTTGGTAGCTAAGTAAATAAAAAATTACAGTAACTAACCTATAAAAATTTACAAGGCTGGCATTGTAAAATTTTACAAAGCTCATCATAAAAAAATAATAGAAAATAATGAAGGTTTTTCTATGCTTTTAATTATAAATATTACAAACTTAATTTAATTAGGTTTATGTGAGTAATTATACACATTTATATACTCTGTTTTTAAACTATAGAAAGAACTAGGAATCCTAGTGAGAAAATCAAAGCCTGTGATTGGCTGCTGCGCCATTTCTTGAAGTCGCATTTAACCAGACGAAATTTCAAGTTAACCTTCTCAAACATAATTGAAACGTCAAACTCTCGGAAGTTGTCAAATCAATTGTTGAATTTGCACGTATTTTTCGTTTCATTGTTTTTTTTTGTGACATTTCACGAATAAAATTTAAAAATACATAAATTTTTCAACATGGAATTACAAAAGAAAATAGTCAATTAATTAATTAATAATTAAAAGTTACTTACGATTTTATATGAATAAATTAAGTAGATTATCTATCATAGTTTTGGATGATGAAAATATAGCCTGGAAAGTATAAATTCTGCCGTGACCTTCATTTTGACATTTCATTTCTACCGCCAAATAAATCTAGTGATTTTTTTTGGTAACTTCTAGCGGTGTAAATGTGACTTCGTCTAGTGCTGTCTATAGTTTAAAAACGGAGTATAGTACATTTTGATTCACTGACGAAACTCGTTTGACAAGGTCTAGCTATAAATTGTTCTACCACCGCCAACTACCTTTGATTCCAAAATAGAGTAAATATTTTTTGAAGAATAAAATAAATTAATAAAAAAAAACGCTATGAATGTGGAAATAAAATGTTATACTTGGCACGCGTGCAATTAATCTTGACTGGGCTCACTGGATTATGAGAGTTCGTCCTTCGTCGTTCGCCTCACAAATTTCCAGCTCGCCCTGTAAAGATTAACTTACACCGCTGGCCACGTAAATAACTATTATTAAATTAAAAATATAAACAATTTGTAAAAAAAAACATATTATAAAAACAAATCATAATTCAATTAACAAAAAAAAAGAAACATTTATTCATTTAATAGCACATTGTTATTGTTATATTTAAATAGGAACACCAGCTGTCCAGCTTTTCAGTTCCTAATTTGTTTCGCAATTTGGAATGTACAAGTCCAAATGATGAAAGAAACAAGATGTACGTCGACGCACAAACAAGAATAAACATGAATATCCAGGATTAGGACTCTTATATATTTTTGAATAATATTGGAATATTTATAATACTTAAAAATTTAATTCGAACTACCCGTTTTTACACACCAAACCAAAAAATTCTGATTTAAATAAAAAAAATTGATTTTGTTGATTTTTTTTAAAAATCGTGATTTTTATCCACACTATTTATGTCAAAAATTAGATGGAATGGAAAAATTTTATATATCAAATACCATAAAATGAGCGATGTTTCCACGAAGTTTGATTTGACTCTTTAGTCCTGATGATGTGACTTTAAAAATTCCCCTTTCAACATGGGAAGTATACGAGAAAGACTTCAACAACTTATATGTAACAATATTTACGATACTTCTCAATTAGATAAACATCTAAAAAACTATTATAAATATAAAGGAAACATTTACAGATTTTTTAAACATAAAAAGAAGAAATTTCACTGTCTGGTTTGTTCAAAATCATGAAAAGAAAATGATATTTTTTATCAAAATTCACTACGGGCGGCATAGAAAAAAATTCAAAAACATAATTATTATTTGAATATGTTGGTTATAATTTTTATAAAAATAATACATAAATGTTAATGTTTTAAAGAATTAAAAAATATACAGTAAATAATAGTATATTATTTAACAAGCATAATATGTAGGCTATATTACACGAGGATGTAATTAAAAATGCGAGCGGCAGCGAATATATTTAATTATCCGCGTGTAATGTAGCCATATTATGCGAGTCAAATACTATACATTATCTACAACTATCAGGCATATAAAAAATCTGATATTATTTGTTAAATATTCAGTTAGGTGTGAGTAGTTCATATATAGCTTAACAGATGGCGCCACAGTCGCACTTAAATGTCAAAATAACTATTCAAATTATATTTATTATACTTTTATAATCATTTATATTGATATTTATAATAAAAAATATATTATTAATAAATGAACAGTTTATTAAAATGTTATGTGTTAAATTATATGCTCTATTTATTACAGAAAAGTGTAGCGTGTAATATAACATTTCATATTACACTTGTGTAATATGAGTAGTATATTATATGTAGTATCACACGTATAATGTACCCATATTTCAATAGTTGTAGATAAAAGCAATTTAATACTACTATTAATAAGTTGAGGACATAATTTACAAAAAAATAAATCAAAAACCTTCCTAAATCGATTGCCGTAAAGATCAACTCATTATCTTTAACCGTGTATGAGTTGATGTGTGATATTTCACTTCGGTCACGTTTCTAACTTTAACTGCTTGTGGCTTCTAAACCACTAATCGGTTACTAATATTTTTTGGTATGTATGTAAAACAAACCTTCCTAAATCGATTGCCGTAAAAATCAAGACGTTATCTTTAACCGTGTACGAGTTGCATAAATTTTTATGAAAAAATCTGATTTTTTGCTGATTTCACTTGAAATTGAGATCATTCTACGACTAATCAATCATTCTTCTACTTCCATTCGTCTTTTATTTTAAATAATGCGAGATCTCGCAAAAGAGTTTCTGGGTGTGTGATACACAAGGTTTTTATGCGCCGATGACACTTTTAATTTATTATATTACTATTTAAAATTTTATACACGATAGGTTTTTATGTTAGAAACATTTCCGGTTTACGTGGATATATAAACAATTCACTTGTTTTACTAAAAAAATTTAATGACATTTGTTCTAACCTAAAAAATAAAACGAATGTGAATTGATATTTTTGAACAATTAACGTAATTATAATTCTACAACACGAGCATAATATGAATAATAAATCAAAAATAGTTGTTTTAATTATGTAACGTTTTACATTTCAAATAAAATAAAATTAAAATTTGTGACAGAATGTAATGCTGAAATATTTAAGTTGGCATCCCTACATTTTCCCGGCCTATGTCACCGTGTAGGTGGTACAACCGTCCAAACTTTCTTATTTTTTTTGTTGTACTCAAGTTTTATTACTGTTTCATTCACTACATTTTATGTATTTATTTTCGAACCACGTGATGATTATTATTAAAAGTTGGTATACAGAGTAAAGAAACCCTCCAGAATCCAAAAATCATAATCTCGAGATTGTATATTTAACCGTGTCGGAGTTATAACACTCTAATTTAAATAAAGTTTGAAATATACGTTTTTATAGAGTTATTTCCAAACCAATTATTTTATCCTAATAAAAATTGATATAGGTATGACGTATAGAGACCTTGAGAGTTAAGAATTTTGAGATCTCGAAGCTGTATTTTTAACCGTGTAGGAGCTACAGCACTTCAAACTTTCTTATTTTTTTTGTTGTAATTATGTTTTGTTGCTGGTTCATTCACCATATTTTATTTATTTATTCCAGAACCACTTTATGGTTTTTAATAGAAATTAATACACAGAGTAAAGAAACCCTCCAGAATCTAAAAATCATAGTCTCGAGACTGTATCTTTAACCATGTCGGATTTATAACACTAATTTAAATAAAGTTTCCAATTAACCAATTGACGGTTTCTAATAATAATAATAATAATAATAATAAACTGAATAAAAAAACCCTGCAGAATCCAAAAATCAGAGTCTCAAGGCTGTATCTTTAACTGTTTTGGAGTTACAACACTCTAATTTAAATGAAGTTTCTATTACAGGTTTTTTAGAGTTATTTTCGAACCAATTATTTTATTTTAATAAAAATTGGTAAATGGAATGTAGAAATCGTGAGGATTAAGAATTTTCAGGTCTCGATTCTGTATCTTTAACCGTATCGGAGTTACAACACTCCAATTTAAATAAAGTTTCCCAAATAGGTTTTTTAGTTATTTCCGAATCAATTATTTTATTTTAATAAAAATTGGTAAATGAGGTATAGAAATCTTGTATGTCAAGAATTTTGAGGTCTCGAGACCGTATTTTTAATCGTGTAGGAGATACAGCCCTTCAAACTTGAAAAAATGTAGATTTTCTTGTAATTTTCAAACCTCTTTTGTAATTTATATGAAAATTGGTATAGGGGATTAAAAAAACTATAAAGATTAAGTATTTATGGTTTCGAGACTGCATTTTTAACTAATTTAATTTACGAACCCCATAATTGATTTTAATAGAAATTTCTATACAAGGTAAACAAAGTAAACTATAAAGATTTTTTTATAAGCCCAAAATAATGCACAATTTTTTTAAATTAAATTGTAAAAATTACGACATATAACCTTTGATGTCTTTATCAAGTGATATTTAACTCTTGCGTGTTCTTTTCTCCTTTTTATCCTTTTTATCCCTTTTATCCTTTGTTGTTTAGTTTTATCTTTCTGTTCTGTTTTGGTCTCGCATCCTTCGATTTAGTTCAGCGCAGCACCGGCCGACAACAGCGCTCTGTCGGGCTAGGGATGAACTATTTGCTAAAATAGGATTAGTTACATCAATTGGAAGATAAAATGCGATATTGGTTACCCATAGGCGTCCCAGCGCTATTTCCCTGGGGGCGGGATTGATTGCAGTGTTATTATATTATCACTGGAAATATACTTTGGTGTGAAGAGGTGTACTACATGCACGGTTATATATATATAGGGAAAATTACACCAGATATGGATTCTGCATTGTTTTTTGACCCAATGTACCAATTTTTGGTGAAAATAGATAAGATGTTTGTGAGTAATCAAACAAATACTATAATGGGAGAAATAATTATAGTCAGTCAGAAATAAACAGCAATAACTTTTACAGTAGGTGTTCTATTTTTCAAAATTTATACTTCACATTAAAGTTTGTATATGTATTTTATTTATATCTAACTGAAACAAGAGTGCTTTGGACAGAAAACAATTCATTTTGTTCTTAAAACTGACATAAAATTTAACAACAAATAATGAAACAATGTTAGACAGAACAATATGTCTATGTTTTCTATCCATAGCACTCCTGTTTCAGCCAGATATAAATAAAATACATATAAATCAAACATGCATTTTTCTCCGTTATTTTGTTATATTAGTATATGATATGTTTATATCGTTGAATTCAGAAAAAAATACTCTATCGAATAACCTAAAAATAAACATATGTTCCCATTTAAAATAAGAAAGTTGTGTCCCGTATTTTGAGAACCACTGGTCGAAAAAAATTTTTTTTGCTCATTGAATTAGTCAAATGGTGGTTCTTTGCTAATTAAACCAACCTCGTAGCTCTATAGTTCTCGAGATAGCAATGGTGGCACACTTAAATGGAACATTCTGTATACCCAAAATAATTGATTTTTACATATATTATTCTTTATTCAGTATACTTGACAGTACATTTATAATTATTTTTTTTATTTGACATTATTATAAATAATGTGTATTCGGGAAAATACTCAACAGGTCAACAGTTTTACTTGAAATTAAAAGTTATATAAAACATCAAATTTAATTCATTTCACAAATAAACTAATCTGTTTTAAAAATATTAATAATTTATACGGCCGCCGCGTTTAAAATGTTACAATATAATTTTAAAAATTATTATACATGTAAGTCATGTATATTTTTTCATATTTTATGTTTAAGTATCATTAAAAATGTGTTTATTAATCAAATATTGATGTTTAAAAGCGATATCACCAACAATAAAGAAAATGCTGTGTTTTTGTTTTTATTATTATATAAACAATACTACGACACTTTTTTACTTTCTCTTTGTTCATTCATTTTCTAAGAAGATGTATTTATAATATTCTAAAATTTAAAAATAATAGTACAACATGTTCATTAGTAATTTAAAATTAAACTTTCTCATATTCGAATTCGTTTAAAAAATGCTGTCTTTTTACATGTATTCAGTTATATTTTAAATGGCTGAACTTAAAAAATCCTTATGTTTCATATATATCAAGAAATGAATGATGATTATTTTAAAGTTTGCCGCAATTTTTTATATGGATTATTATAGAATATATTTCTCGTATAGTAAATTGCTTTTTTGATCCCAAAAAGACAAATTTGGAGTGCTATACCTCCTTCACGGTTAAAGATGCAAGAAAAATTCTACCAAATTTGAATTCATCATAGTTTTTTTACTCCCTGTGCCAAATTTGGTTGATACTTAATAAGGGATTTGTGAATAGTCTAACAAAAACTAAATATATATTTTTGGATGGAAAAAAGATAAGTTTAGAAGACTGTAGGTCCTACTCGGTTACAGATACGTTAAATTCCACCAGATTTGAATTCCCCATTTTTTTATTTTTTGTACCAATTTTAGTTGAAATTAAATAAGGGGTTCGTAAATGACCCAGCGAAAAATAAATTTTGGAGGTATGTAACTCCTACACGGTTAAAGATGCGTTAAAAATTTTACCAGATTTTGGTTCCCCATCATTTCTTTACACTTTGTACCAATTTTTGTTAAAATTAAAGAAGGGGTTCATGAATAACACAATGAAAACTAAATTGCTATTTATTATGCTAAAAAAAAAGTTTGGACGTCTGTAGCTCCCACACAGTTAAAGATACGTTAAAAATTCCACCAAATTTGGATTCCGCTTAGTTTTTTAGTCCATGTACCAATTTTCATTGAAATTAAATAAAGGATTTGGAAATAATGAGAAAAAAATCAAAAAAAATTATACAATTGTTTAAAATTGTTTTCTTGGTAGTAAATAGGTAAAGAGGGTAAAGAAACTATGAGGATTCAGAATTTTGAGGTCTTGAAGCTGTATTTTCAACCGTGTAGGAGCTACAGACCTCCAAACTTTCGTAATTTTTTTCTTGTTGTAATCACATTTTGCTGGTTCATACTTTACATTTTATTTATTTATTTCGGAACTATGACAGGAATTTTAAAAAAAAATTGTATAAAGGGTAAAAAAACTATGAGGATTAAGAATTTCAAGGTCTCGATATTGTATCTTTAACTGTGTATGAGTTACAATCCTTTAAACTTTCTTAATTTTTTTGTGTTGTAATCAATTTTTTTTGCTAGTTCATACAACACATTTTATTTATTTATTCCGGAACTACTTGAGAATTTTTAATAAAAATTTGTATAAGGTATGAAAAAACTATGAGAATTAATAATTTCAAAGTCTCGATTTTGTATTTTTAACCGTGTAAGAGCTACAGTCCTCCAAACATGTCTAACTTTTTCCAAGTTCCTAATTTAGATTTTCTCTTATTAATTCTCAACTCAATACATAAAATCATCAAAAATTACTACAAAGGATAAAAAATTTACGGGCAATCTAAACCTGAAGAGAAAATTGTAATATCATGAACCCTTTTGTAGGAAAAGTGGTCAAAAGTTTTGAAAAGTACAAAGAGCAGCTGTCTGTATCAAGCTTTAGAACATCCCCTTACGAAGGGGTTGAAATCGCTGACAAAAGCCTAAATTCAAGTTATAAAGCTCTTGTGTATTTTTTATTCTAAATACGCAAATTTGATGAGTTCGGAATTCGCGTATTGATTTAATATTCTGCTGATTTCGCATCTATATCATGTATTTGTATATATTTCCACAAATATGTACTTTGTGAGGAATTTAATTAGTTTCCCCGAACTCTAAAAATAACAACACTGTATCTATCGCTTAGAATCCTTTAATTAAATGTCTCCGCATTTTAACTTTTAAAAGTTTTTTTAACTGGATAAAATTTACACCCAGATTCATAAAAAGGATTAGCAAGTAACTGGAATTAACTATAGCCCTTGTTAACAACCTGAAATGTCAAACTAACTCCAGTATCAATTCATAAAAACAATTCACTATGTTATTTAGTTTCAAACATAACTGCACTAGTTTAATGGAATTAGCAATATTTGTACATGATTATCAGCATTTCTAAATGATACAGAGGAAGATTTGTGCTGATATTTCACATCCTAAAAATCTAATACTTTGATTACACGCAATCGCAAACCATTCATTCAACCATAGTTATAATCAATTTTTTTAATATATTTTTTATTAACTACGTATTACATGGAACAGAAACGTTAATATTAATCTTTTTTATATTATAATGTAGTAATTAAATATATGTATTTATTTATTTCAGTTTAAAATTATTTGATTTGTACAATGTCCAGTGGTAGATCGAACGTTTATAATCAGAAAAAAAAAACTTTTATTTCATTTTGGAATCATATATTTGTTTGTACGCCCTCAAATGCGGGCGTAATTTGGCTTTTATCACCCAAGTGTGTATAAAGTTGCTAAATAATAGTTACTCAAACAATTAAAATTGTGGTTAATTAATTAAAACTAAACAATAAACTATAAACATTAATTTAAGAGTAGGTAATTATTACTAATGTAGACAAACACTAAAAACATTTATTTAAACACTTAAAAGTACGGAATATTTATTTACACAATATTTATATCACCAACTTTTTATATTTATTGCCACAATATATTTATTCCTACTTTACTTGTCGATGACATGCACTGACTTTCTTCAGTGACTCTCTGCACACTCTGACCGATACTGATTTTCTCAAGTCACGAATCGTGACCCTTTTATACCTGCGGGCAGCTAATCTCGAACATTCCAGAGCCTTTCGGTTTCTATAAAATTCCCGAACAATAGCGACTTCACTTCTATCCCACTTGACCATTAGCGAGACTACCTGACGAGACAGGTCAGCCGCGATGAGTTATCTGCGGTGAGTCACCTTCATTACAATATGTATTTATTTATTTCAGTTCAAAATTGATTTTTTCACTGGCCAGTAAAAGATTGTTAAAAATCAGATAAAAAATAATTACTATAAAAAGAGGCTAATGTTATCAGTCTAGCTGTAAAATTCTTCAAATTTAGTTATAATTCATCCGTTTTAAGTTTTTGATGATTTAGATTTTCCATACTTTTTGTCATGTGTACTACTTTTTGATTTTGAGTACGAGTTTGGAATTAAATAAAACGAAAAAATTAAAGTTAAATTTCGAGAGTTGTAGCTCCTACACGGTTAAATATACAGCCTCGAGACCATGAAATTCTTAATCCTCGCACTTTTTTATGTCCTGTACCATTTTTATTAAAAACCATAAAGTGTTTGGGAAATAAATAAATAAAATGTAGAACATCAACTAGCAATAAAACTTGATTACAACAACAAAAAAATAAGAAAGTTTGGAAGGTTGTAGCTCGTACACGGTTAAAAATACAGCTTCGAGACCTTAAAATTCTTAATTCTCATACTTTTTTATGTCTATTATACCATTTTTATTAAAAACCCTTAAATAGTTGAAGAATAAATAAATAAAATGTAGCACATGAACTAACAGCAACATTTGATTACAACAAAAAAAATTAAGAAAGTTTGGAAGGTTGTAGTTCCTACATCCTCGAGACCATGAAATTCTTAATTCTTGTACTTTTCTTTATTTCCTATACTATTTTTATTAAAAACCATACAGTGGTTGGGTAATAAATAAATAAAATGTAGCATTTGAACTGGCAACAAAACTTGATTACAACAAGAAAAAAATTAAAAAAGTTTGAAGGGCTGTATCTGCTACACGGTTAAAAATAAAGCATCGAGACCTCAAAATTCTTAATCCCCATAGTTTTTTTACCCCTTATACCAATTTTTATGAAAATCCCTCAAATGGTTTTGGAATAAATAAATAAAATATGACGCAAGAACTAAAAGCAAATTACGCGCTCTGTGGATTTCTACTTTGAGCGGTTTTGCATAAAAGCTTTTGTAACTCCTACACGGTTAAAGATATCCAATTGAGCTTTACGGCAATCGATTCAGGAGCTTGTGAAGCTTATGTGTACATATTTTCGTTTATAACTGTTGAGTGGTTCAACAGGAAATAATACATGAAACCAAAGGATAATATGTTAAGGGTTGTTATGGTCTGAACGTGTTTTATCTAGGTTAGTGTTTGCATAATTTTTTGTGGTTGTTTATTTTATAAACACAGTGTAAAGATAACAAATACTGGGATTTAAATCATTTTAATTGTTCCAATTAATTATAAAAACAAATATGTAGTTTCATTTTTATCGGATTTGTTTATTTGTTTAATAATAAATGCGTTTCACAAATGGTACTTCTGATTATCTGATTACGTACATATTTACTCTTTTAAAACAGTATTAAACCCTTTTCATCTGTCTTAACTTAATCTCAAACTGTTTGAAACTATTTTAAATACTGTACAACTGATTTAACTAAGTTCAAAACAGATTGAAACTGTTTTGAACCTTGTTCAACTGTCTAAAATTAATCCCAATCAACTTACAACTTTATTAAATATCTGTCTGTATTCTCTTAATCACAAACTCATAAATTCATGACACATTTTCTGTTTTATATTTTGCTGAAAATCTACTGACTACAATACAGGATGTCCGTTTTAAAACGTTAACTATTGGGATCTCGAGAACCGAAAGAGATACGAAGTTGGTTAAATTGGGGCAAAGTTGTCGCATTAGTTGTCCATTTTAATCATGTATTTGTTTTACCCAAAAAATACAACTAATTTTGGCAAATTTACTTTTTGATTTATAACTTTCTTGTTTCGATTCATACAAGATTCTAGTTTGCACATTCTGTAGACACTTTTTACGAGGAATTAACAGCGGTCCTCAAAATTTTTGTAGCTTGATCACTTTTCGAGGAATTCATACTAACTTTTAATATTCATATGGGGCTCAAAGATGTCTTTAATACAGTTAAATACAATTTTTTTCTCTTTCCGATATATATGCGCAATGATATGAATTGCTTGCAGCGCTACTCGGTGTTTGCTCCCCCAACTAATTGATATATATAGGCAACCGAGCTACATGTTATAGACAACCATTTATGCTTTCAAGTAATTTATTATACGTACTTATTTCAACTTACATTAAGAAAAATAATTTCAGAAACAAACAAATATTTAATTTTTAATACATAATATTACATTTCCATTTATGTTAAATGTAATAACTGCTCCAAATTTGATTTCTTTGCCACTTTAAACTGATCCAACTTACACTTTTGAATCCGGATCACTTATTTTTCATTACATTTGACTGGATTACTTTACCCCCTCTACTGAACAAACTGATTTTAAGTAATCTACTCGCCGAGATATATCAAAAACAAAACTTTTAGCGAGATGTTTCAACACTTCTACTTCCATTTGTTTCATATCTTCAAACTTCTTTTCCAAATGTATCATCTTTTGCAAAATTTTATTAAAATGTTTATCATTATTGCTATTCCCTATTGCACTACACAAAACTATTTTTATGGCTCAAAATTGCTACATATTTCTCACCAAATATATTTTGATTTCGTCAATTTTGTCAATCGTACTAAATTTATTAACAAGAAATCAAATGTTTTGTATAGTGGCCGCCAGCCCATATAGGAGTGACGTCACTCGATCGTCATGTGAATGTTTGTATGAATAAAGATTTCGTTTTAGTTAATATTTAACTTCAAACATGCCACTACCATTATTAAATATTATTATATATCATTCTAAATATTTAAATTTTAATAATTATTAGTAGTAAGAAGTAATAGAAATATAATTTCATTTAATATTCAATAAAATAGGATATTAAAAAAATATACAATGTAAAACAAAATAAATAACCGAACTGTCACATTCACATAAATAGTTCAAAAAACTCAAAAATATTTAAAATTAACTGCTGACACTTGCTGTAAATAATATTTCTTGGCATTTTACTAAGATAAATAAAAATTAGTATATTTTAGGTATAAATATTGTTATTATTAAATGAAAGAAATAGAGATAACCTTAAAAACAAATAAGCCCCGCCCCTTAGACAAACTTCAAGTCAGACTTATACGACTGTAATGAGTAAGACAAAGACAAATATTTTGAATGTACATGATAAAAATATTCCAAGTGACGTCACTCTTATATGGGCTGGCGGCGACTATATAAAAATGAAAGTTAATAATATTGTGTTAAGCTTCTGGGGTATAATTTATCTTTGTGCCATTTTAAATTAGACAAGAAAATATATTGCTGTCAATGAAATATGAAGTTGTAATCATGGATATGATAAATATCATATTTTACACGGTGTACTTAATCACTTAATGAAATAAATAACCTAACTAAAATTAATAAAATAAAAAAAATGGTTATTGTTTTCAATATATTAAATAAACAATCACAAAAAACCTGTTGTACATTTTGCCAATTTCAGGTACATTCATCCCTGTTCATTTTCAGTCAATTTCAACCACCTTTAACTCATCTGTTTTAAAAATATCCGGGTAGAACAAAAAATCTTTTATTTCAATGACTGCTCTGCATCCAATTCTGCTAATTGCCCGACCGCTGTAGGCAAATCCCCCCTTCCCCCGGCCCCCCTGCTCCCCTGGCCCCCCGGCCGCCCCGCTGACAAGCACGGACCAGTCCCAGCCCGCACCGACAAGTTAGAACTTGTACAAGGACGTTGAACCAGCGCGGTTAGCGCAACCACAATCAAACGCGCAAGCTTACGTTACCGAGGGTGCAAAATGGGGAATTTGTACAAAATATTGTTTTTAAATCATGCAAATGGTTTGAGATTTGTTTGATTTAAGCCAATAGGAATAGAGATATACAGATATGATCCCCACTTCTACGAAGATGAGTTAGCGAAGAGTGTACTTGTTCGGGTATATTCGGTTGCTGTTCGGTTTATATGAATTGTGTTTGAGCCAATAGGAACACAGATATGACCCCCACTTCTACTCAGCTTATGTCAGCGTAGAGTGTACTTGTTCGGGTGTGTTCGGTTGCTGTTCGGGTTTCTGTCTTATTTTTGCTTGTTTGTTGTTGCTTTGTTAGTTAGAAAGCATTTACTAGTTTCAGGTTTTAGGGTATTTCTGATTAAATTAAGACAGTTGTACTAGGTTTAAATTAGTTTGATGCTGTCTGGGATTCAGTTAACACAGTAGTACTACGTTTAAAATAGTTCGGTTAAAAAAGGTTCCTTTTTTACCGCCTATCATTATATGGATAAGGAAGGTATTGTTTTTGAACGAATTAGAGTCTCTAGAATACGATTTTACTATTTTTACCGTGATGTCTGTATATCCGTGTGTGTGTGAGGATTTTTCGTCCACGATAACTCCAATACGAAATTGTAAAAAATATAATGCTTGATATTTAAGAGTTATATTCAAATATGATGAACTGATTACATTTTGACTAGAATTGGTTAACCGGAAGTACTACTTTACTTGAAGCTTTGAACTATTTTTCCTAATAAATAAAAAGTGGCGAAATAAAGAATGACTTCTCAAAGAATTTTTTTGAGGGAGGAAAACTAACTAAGTATTTGCATTTGGACACCGTCAAGTGTAGTGTAAAGTTCACCACAGAGATATACGCACACAATAAACAATTTTAAATTAATTTTTAATCCGGATTTGAACTGGGATTGTCAGAAACACAAACTATTGTCAGGTCTCTAGTAAAATTAATAGTACATTCAAATTGGATTCCACTTGTCAGATATGACAAACGTTATTATCTATTATCTATTATCAGATGTACATTATAATCTATACTAGACAACACACAGATAATAGATACACTACATAATAATATATGTTATCTATAATGACATGTTCATTATATAAAAATTCATTTGTGTATAACTAACGAACCATTCATTAATTATTAGTAAAATTTAATACATATATACTTCAAACCCTTCGTAATCAATTTTCCCAAATCGCAAATAAATATCTTTAACTGTGTGGCAGATATAACTTATTTAATACAAAACCGCCTCAGATAAAAAACAGCACAGCGTGCGTATTTTGCGTCTAATTTTATTTTATTTATTTTTTCCCCAACCACTTGGATGTTTTTAATAAAAATAGGTATAAAGGATAAAGAAACTATGAGAATTCAGAATTTTGAGGCCTTGAGGCTATATTTTTAACCGTGTAAAATCTACAAACCTACAACCATTCTTATTTTTTTATTATTATAATCAAGTTTTGCTTTTGATTCTTTCGGCACATTTTATATATTTTTTCTTTAACCAATTGACAGATTTTAATAAAAATTGGTACAGAGGATAAAGAAACTATGAGGATTAAGAATATTTATATACCAATGCTGTATTTTTAACCGTGTAGGAGCTACAGCTCTCCAAACTTCAGTAACAATTTTTCACGTGTAATATTTAAACTACTATTCAATTAATTAATTATGTAAACATATACTCTAAACAATCTTGAATTGATTTCCATAAATTTCAAGTGTATATCTGTAACCGTGTAGGAGCTTTTAATTATTTTATGTCAAACCGCTTGAACTCGTGTTTTGCTTCTGATTGATGTAATACATTTTCTTCATTTATTCTCTGATTATTTGGAGGTTTACATTACAAATTGGTACAGAAGTTAAAAAAAACTATAAGCATTAAGTATTTCAAGTTCATAAGACTGTATCTTTTACCATGTAGGAGATATTGTATTTCAAATATAATAATAAGAAAAAATTGTAACACATAATCACGGACCGACATTTTAAAACTTAAATTTTTCTTGTGTTACTTTCGAACACCATCCATTATTGTTATAAAAATTGGTATTGGGGGTAAAAAAACTATATGGATTAAGAATATTGATGTGCCAATGCTGTATATTTAACCGTGTAAGAGTTACAGCCCTCTAAACTTGTCTCTCATTTCGTAATTTAGTTTTCCCAGTATGAATTCCGATCCCATTGTTTCCGAACCCATATAATACTTTTTCTTATAGTTAAAACCCTCTAGAACCCAAAAATATTGTTCCCGAAGTTGCATCTTTAACGGTGTAGGATCTACAGCCCTCTAAACTTAAGTTACTTTCTATCCGTTTCCTTATTTAGTTTTTCTAGGTTGAATTCCGAACCTATTGGTTCCGAACTCCTCACATAATACTTTATTTTATAGATCAAATCCTCTAGAATCCAAAAATTTTAAAATCTTGGATGAATCTTTAACCGTGTACGAGGTACACCTCTCCAAATTATACTAAAACTAAAATGCAACATATTCACAGATCGACTTTTTAACGTAATTTCCGAATCCATTATTTAATTTCTACAATAATGGTCATATAAGGTAACGAAACACTGTAGAATTTAAAAATTATAGTTTTAAAGATGAATTTTTAACCGTGTAGGAGCTACAGTTCTCCAAACTATACTAAAATTAAAATGCAACACTATATCACAGATCGACCTTTTTATATAATTTTGAAACCAATTGTTTAATTTGAACAAAAAGAGACTATACAAGGTAAAGAAACACTGTAGAGTCTAAAAATCGTAATCTTGAGGCTGTATTTTTAACCGTGTAGGAGCTACAGCACTTCAAACTTTACTAAAACCACCGTGGAACACTATTTCACATATCGACCTTTGTATATAATTTCCGAACCCTTGTTTAATTTCAACAAAAATGAACATACAAGGTAAAGAAATACTGTAGAATTTAAAAATCATAGTCTCAAGACTGTGTCTTTAACCGTGTAGGAGCCACAATCATTTAAACTTAAGTTACTTTTTTCCTCATTTCCCAATTTACTTTCCTAATGTGAATTCCGAACCCATTGGTTCCGAACCCACACTACAATCTTTCTTATAGATCAAACCCTCTAGAATCCAAAAATATTTGTTCCGAGGTTGTATCTTTAACCGTGTAGGAGTTACAACACTCTAAATTTTATTGACTTTTCTTACAATTTTCAACTTGTGCTTTTTCGTATTTGGTGGTAAACGCTATTAAATTCATCTAATTTACGAACGTTAAAAAGAAAAATGGTCGAATTAAAATGTATTTAGGACGAATTTAATTCATTTTTGATTGTAATTTCAAAATGATGAGTTTATTTGATTTACAAATATATCCCGAAAGTGTTATATATCATTCCAATCGGAAAATAAATTTGTGGATATCATATTATTGAATCCACAGAACAGGGGCGTACTCACAATATTCTAGAATTAATACTCAGGTGTAATAAAGGTTTTAAAACAATTTCAGGTCTTTTGGGAATTAGATAAAGCAAAACTATATATTATCTTATAATTTCACAGAAATTAGCATTTCAAATTCAAATTTATATAACGGCGCCATATCTCTGACGTCACGTAGGAGAATGAAATTAGTATATTACATAACGAGCGTGGAAAGTGGTAAATAACTTGCGAGTGTAGACATTGAAGAACGAGGCGCATAGCGCCGAGTGATTTAATACACGAGCATGTTAGACACTTTCGAGCGAGTTATGTACACTATTTTTCAGACGACCACAAAAAAATTCATAAAAAAAGTGTTAACACCAATATAATATTCAGCATAGAATATATTGTCCACAGAGAGTTTGGAGACAGTTTTTTAGATTGTTCACTTACATAAGCTAATAAAACATGTTCCGAGAATGATTTATCTATTTTATTTTCTTTACGCCAAGCCATAAACTGATTGTAAGTCAATTCATAGCGTTCTTTAGATTTAGGCGGCAAAAGATTTAATGTAGTTTCTCTTGCAGCCTGTAAAATTGTAGGCGGTGTACAATCAATATCTTCGTCACTTGCGTCCATGTTTGACGTTGAAAAAATAATTAAATGTAATATTCGAACACAAAATTTCTTTTTCACTGATAAACACAAAACGGCTGCCGGCTGACATTTGAGGTTAGGTTCAACCAGTGGCGTTCAGCGTTCAGCGCAACTCAATTCGTTAAACGCGCGTAATCTAAAACTGCGTTATATAAATAATACAAAAATATTAACAAATATAATAATTATTAATATTCAACTTGACTGTTATAGTAAATTAACAAATATTTTATTTATTTTTTTGTCGAAATGCCATCTGGAGTCATTTAACAGAACTAAAAGTCATAACAGCACTAGTGTCATAACAGCACTAGTGTGTTAAGTTGCACTTTCCGTTGTTATTTACAGTGTTGTTATTGCTACTTTCGTAGGTGGTCGTCTGAAATAGTTATTTACGTGGCCAGTGGTGTAAGTTAATCTTTACAGGGCGAGCTGGAAATTTGTGAGGCGAGCGACGAAGGAACAACCTCTCGTAATCCAGTGAGCCTAGTAAAAATTAATTGCACGCGTGCCGCGTACTAAATTTTATTTCCATCTTCATAGCGTTTTTTTTTTTTATTAATTTACTTTGTTCTTCAAAAAAAGATTTCTATTTGGGAATCAAAGGTATTTGTCGGTGGTAGAACAATTCATAACTAGACGTTGTCAAATATATTTCGCCAGTAAATCAAAATGTACTATAAATGTGTGTAATTACTTACATAAACCTAATTCAATTAATAATGAATAAGTTATATTAAGCCGATTATGGTATTTAATTTGGGTTAAATATTGGAGACCAGTGTCGGACTGGCACATATTTCCATGTGTGGCGGTTCAGATTTCCGGGCCCCCTATTTTCGGCTGCACAAAAATATTTTTAATGAAACAATAACGGTTTTAAATGAAGTAATTTTTATGGTTTTTTTTTAAGTTATACTTTATAAATACATTAATAAATACAAATATAAGCAAATATTCAAAGTGAATACGATAATATTTGTAGAAAACTGTTTTCCTATGTTAAACACATCGTCATGGATTCTCATTTTCAATAAATTTATATAATCAACTTACTTTACAATAGATTGGAAGATGTGCTTATTTTATCAATTATAATTTTTTTATCTATATTTTCAAATAAATCCTTTTCTATATACATAAAGATCAAAGGATTTAAATGCGATTGCTATAAATATGACCTCAATCTATGTTACCTTAGTGGTGAGGTATCATAAATTATTCGAAATTGGAGTCATTACTTGAAGGAAGGATAAGAAATGGACCGTATTTAACAAATTAATATTTATTTAATTGTTACGTTTTTACGACTATATCGACTCCTACTCGATTTTTCAGACTTTTATGATATTTTAACTTTTTTAATATTTCGACTTTTCTGATACTTTTAATTTTCATTATTTTGACTTTTCCGACTTCTCAATTTTTTCGATTATTTTAATTATTTCTACTTTTTCGACTTTTCATTTTTTTCTACTTTTTAAATAGTTGACGATTTTCGATTAGTCGATAAAAATCGCTTTTTCAAAAAGTTAAAAAGTCTTCCATCCCTATCCAAGAGTGGCAAGCGCTCACAGATCTACCTATTCAAAGTAATCTAAGGAAGCTTGAGTTTATTCGCAGTCTATAATCCATAATAATTTAAATTTCTAAATAAAACATAATAATTTAGCTTCATTTACCAATGACAGGAAAAATTAAGTCAAGCGCATGTTCTTCGCATTTTCATTTTCCTTTTCTCTTTTAATCCGTTTCTTAGCAGCACTACTTGTTTTGCTAACTAATTTTTCTGGTTCGATTTACACTGAGAATTCGCAAATCACGTAAAAAAACAATAAATCACGATGCTATTATGCTAAATTAATTATAATAATATGTAGTATAATAACGAAATGATTGAAGACTATAAAATGCCGAAAATTTATTACCTATTTGAAAATTCAAGCAGAGTCAAATCAAATTACAAATAACCTAAAAATATTTGCTAACGACCGGGTTGAGCTCTAGCTTGGGATGTAGATAATGATAGAAGTATGCCAATATTTGATTTTATTTACCTACATGACTTACGCGTAAAAAATAAAGCGTGATCGTTCTCCAATGGTAGTGACTGTTAATTTTCGTCAATGACATCAAAACTACACTTCATGGAAAAATGATAGTTGATAGTTAAGTTTTAGTTTATACAACATAATCTAAAATAATAACTGAACAACTTATAAAAACTGTTCGAAATGTTGCCAGTTCATAATCGTGCGGAAAAGACAAATAACAAAGTAAGGGATATATGAAGTATTCACATTGACAGAACAATAAATAATAACAATGCTCGCCTATGATCGCAATTGCCAATACTTTTCTCCACGGAATAAAATTTGAGAACTACCCAGATCATGTGACTATTACTGTAGCAACCAAACTAGCGGCTTTGCTGAAATGCGGGTTGCAGATGTAATACTTTAAAAATGATAAAATGAAGTAGACCACACGCTGTACATATTTTGTACTACAAAATAATAGTAGTGTGAAATTCGAATAGAAAAATATAACTGGATGTATACTTCTACACTATAAACTAAGTAACTTTTCTCTTTTTGTCACAGCAAGTTCCATAATTTTACACTGGGCCCTTTCGTTGGCCGGGCCTGTGGCGATCGCCACATCGCCACAATAGCCAGTCCGACGCTGTTGGAGACTTCAGCTTTTTGTAAATGTTTTATTTAATGAAAGACGACGTTTCGGTCCTGGTTGGCACCATCATCAGGTCAACACAGTGGAATATTTTAAATACATAATATTTCTAAAAAACTTACATTTTTACAGAAATTATATTTTAATTTTACAATGAGTATTGTCTTATCTACATTGTGTTAAATCTTTATTTGAGTGTACATTTTGGATATAATATGTAAATTATTTTGTAAAAATTCAATTAAGTTTGTAATATTTATAATAAAATGCATAAAAAACTTTCATTATTTTCTATTATTTTCTATGATGATCTTTGTAAAATTTTATAAGGCTAGCCTTGTAAAGTTTTACAGGTAAATTACTGTAATTGCTTATTTACTTAGCTACCAAGAAGTCTGTAAAGTGACAGTTATATAGAAGGTGGAAATAAAAGCAGTTTACAATGCTAAAACTAAGAATTTAATCAACATAATTTTTTAACTTAATGGTATCGAATAAATGTTATTAATGATAAATTAGTCATAACTATTTGTGAAACAATGTATAAGATACAATACAAGCAATTTATAGAATAAAATAAAAATATGTTGATATTACACAACAGATTGTTTTGGTATAAATTTGGTTGACATTGAAATGTCTGTACTCATCTGTCAACATTGTCAATGTCCTATGATTTTTGAAGGCTGGTTAGTGTTTACATAAATAGTTTTAAAAATGGAACCTGGGTAACCTGCCAAATGTACATTATTCTATGATAGATGATTTTTATCGAATGAATTCAAAATCTCTATCTAAGTCTCCTAAGTGACGTCACATATCCCCTCTCCTAAACTTTATTATTGTTTTTTTTCGGAATTATCAACAATTCATGGCCGGTTTCACGAACGCGAGTTAAATTTTAACCCGAGTTAAATTTATTAACTCTAGATTAAATTTGAAAATGGGTTCCGCAAGAAAGAGTTAAACTTAACCTCGGCTTAAATGCGGAGTTAAGATAACCCGTCTATGGAGATGGGGTTAAATTTTAACCTTGAGTTAAAATGACATTTCTACTTTTATTTGCTTAAATATTGAGAGGTTAGAATTGATGATTATTATTTTTTGCTTCAAATGTAATGAATAGTGGTTAGTATGGATACTTTTATATTTTATATATACTTAAATATTCCGAGGTTAGAATTCATAATAATTATTATTTGCTTCAAATGTAAGTATTTTAGTAATTAATAGAGTCTACTATAGATATTTTTATTCCATATGTTCGAGTCTATGATTGATGAAAGAGATTCTTCAGATGATGAATTCCTAAATAATATTGTGTACATTATTCCTAGTCGATGACTTATTACAAAATATAACATATTTGAATTTTATAACGACTTTAAAATTAATTCAGGCTTTTCAAAAATATATTTCTTTTTATTTAAAATATAATATACAATCTTTCGAATAAGAACACAAAAGATAAATTCCATGTTCTAGTTGTTTTGCGCACTGACTTTTAATATTGCAGTAAAGCTTGTTTTATATTTATTTTTAGTTATATTTTTGTAATTTTGTATTACATTTAATAACTCCATTTTTCTCCGTATAACTTTATCCGCGTTTTCTGGTCGAAATTCTAGTGCTATAATAAATATAATCAAATAATTAGGCAAAAAATATTTATAATTCTTATATTAATTGGAAACAATGTGATACTTATACAGGATGTGCAAGGAAATGCGGAACATAGGACTTTAACATAGGATTTCAAAAAATTGCAGATACTCTCTCTCCTAATAGATTTAGAGCAAAACTACAAAGGTACAAAGTTGTTTAAAATTAAATTCTACGTCTCATAATTGTTGCAACAGCAGGACTGTAATACGAGATATATTAAATATAAAATGTAATACTTTCGTTAAAAGTCAGATAGCCATGAAAATAAAAGAAAATATCTATCTGTCAGTTTTAAAAAGTTTTCATAAATTGTAATACTTATTGTCCATATTTTAATATTATTTAAGTTGAAATTATATTAATTTCTTTAACAATATGCTAATATTAAAAAAATAGTACAAATATAATTTTAAGAAATATTGAACACAAAGTAAGGTTACTAATTGTCACAATTGAGACATAGATATTTCCTTTTATTTCCATGGGTGTCTGATTTTGAACGAAAATGTTACATTTTATATTTAATATATCTCGTACACTTACAGTTTTGCTCTAAATCTATCAGGAGAGAGAGAGTATCCGCAATTTTTTGAAATCCCATGTTAAAGTCCTATGTTCCGCATTTCGTTGCACACACTGTATATTACCGTGTAAATGTCACTGTAAAAAGAAAAATTTAAACAACTGAATTTGACGAAAAAATTAATGATGTGAAGTTAGCATCAAATTTAGAATAATTGCCAACCTAAACATGTTGTCAAATTATTGATGGATTTACTAAGCCAGGGTTAAAATTTTGAAGACTATTTCACGAAAGGCATTTAACTTTGAAACCTAGGTTAAAATGAATCCAGAATTTGATAACTCTCGATTTAACTCCTCATAAAACCGGGCAAAAGTGATTTAAATAAATACTGGTATTTTTATTTTTGTACAGAATCATAAAAAAATATTTAAAATTAATGTTAAACACTTTAAACAATTATTGGATTGGTTATAATTTTTTAAATTTAATTTAGAGTGATTGGAATGAAATATTAGTGACTTTTTGGCCTAAATACGGCCCTGTGATTGTAAGGGACGGCCCTGCACACCTTTATAACCTCTAGCGTCAATTTATATTGAAGCATTGGCGAATTCAATTGATGTATATGATATTGGAAATTTATTGAACTTTAAAATACGTCGAAATATATTATTGTAAGACATTTCTATTTTACGTCGTTCTGAACATTTCTAAATTGTCTTGAATTAGTGTAGGACTTCACTTTGCATCTTATACCGTGAGTTTCACATTGGATGCAACATTCTAATCTGTAATTAGTCATTACAGTGGATATCAGGTATACAGGTTAAATAATATACAGGCTGTTCCAAATAATTTGTTAAGCGTGGGAATTTCGAGAACGGTAAAAGATACGAGGTCGGGTAAATTCGGGGCATGTAACCGAAAAAATACTGGTTAACAGTTAGCCCTTATAGAGAACGTTATAATAATAATGACTTTGGTTCGAGAACCGGTTTTTAAAAACTGGAAACTGGTTTTAAACCGGTTTATATATCCAGTGGATATTTTGATAGAAAAAATGTTTTTCTTCATTTTTTGTATTATATACCCCCGTAAATTCATTATAAAAAAGTGCCTGAAATAAGTGCTAATCAAAATCACGTTATCTTTTAATTTTGGAAGTTATGAGCAAAAATTAAAAAACATAAAATTTAAAAATTTACATTTCCGAAAACAATATTAGAAATAAAATTTTTGAATACTGCAGCGAATTCGTCGATAAAAAGTGCCTGAATAATGTGCAAGTTAAAATATTTTTTTGTATTGAAATAAAAAGTTCTACTTAAGCAAAAAACGAAAATTGAAAAAAAATACATTTTTCTTCAAAAGTCATAAAAGTGGCATCTTCTGTGACGTGATTGACAAGGTTGAAGTTTAATTTCTATGCCCCCGTAATATATTTTTTTATTCTAGCCGCCGTTTAATTTCTTCGCCGCCGTATGTACAATCAGCCAATAAGAAGTAACTTGTACAATAGAAATCTATAATATCGCCCTAAATGTCACTATAAAAAGTAGATAACCTAAGAATAAAGTTACTAAAAAATATGAATAATTGACAGATAACCTACATATTAAACGTCAAATAGTAGTATATTTTTTAAAATTTCTAAGTTTGAAGAAAAAATAGCATGTGTTATTAAGAGTAAAAGTGTGTTTGTGTGCCTCGCATGCAATTGTTCGACTCGCTTCGCTCGTCGTGCAAACTTCCATAATCGCCACGCAAAGTATCACTTTTACTCTTAATAACACAATATACTATTATCAATTATTTAACTTATTTCCATTTTAATGGTATATTATTCAATGAGCATGTAATGTGTGTTATTACGCATGAGAACGAAGTTTGCCAACACGAGCGAAAGCGAGTATTGTAAATCATTCGAATGAGTAGTAGCCCTTACATGCCAATAGAATACTATACTTTATCCATAACTATTATAACAAAAAATATATGTTTATTATAACCAAATATGTCATCACATTTTGACAGATAAAAAACAATAGCTCGCATCACTGTTTCACAGCCTACTTAACACAAGACAATTATTTCTAGTGTTATTTAGCTACAATTTAAACTTAAAAAGAAAAGAAACTTATAAAAAATGACAAAACTAGTGTAACTTTGGCTTTTTATGTAGAAAAACTTACTTAAAAGTAATTTGGTTTTTACACTTTTGACAGGTTAGGATTGAAATTTGACATAACGATTGAATAATATTATTCCATCGAATTGTCAATATTATTCAATTAGCGACAGTAACGAAGGTCATTAATAGATAAAAAACGATTGAATTAATTGAAGATACGGTGAACAGGTATAATAAGAAACAAGTATAACACAAATAATGTAATAAACATATAATTGCAAACAGGATTTATTTGACAGGTATCACTTAAAAAATCTGACAAGATCAACAACAACTATTTTTTTTATGTATTAGGAAGCATTGCTGTAACTGTACAGTCTGAGTACTAAGCATTCTTAACAGAATTGTAGGTAGATTATTTGATCGTTGTGGATAAAACAATTTTAAATAACGTTAAAACAATGCACCACATTTGTAAACCACTTCAAAACACCCTTACTTATTTTCAACCCGTGATACTCTTAAACGAATTCAGAATACAGAATACATCTGAAAGAACACAAACCACAAAAATTCAAATTAAATCAGTCTCCCATCATGAATTTGAACCCCTCGGACATTGTAACAGTAAAAATGGCCGCGTGACGTAGTCCAACAAAGGGCAGTGTTTACCTTTACCCCTAACTGCTCGTTAGGCACACACACACACACACGCACAGACGCACATCAAGCGTATACACGCTCGTATGAACGCATGTACCCTGGGAACTCTGCGTATTTTGACACATGTAGGTTTGACCCTACAGGGACGGACTTACGAAAAATTCACACAGGGGGAAACAGAAAAGTGGGGCGTATACATTTTATCCTCCACACATGTTATATTGCCCGACATTGTATGCACACTTTCAATCGTGCACACTTTTTATCCTTCGCACTTTTAATCCTCGAAGAAAAGTTATCTTATCACACATTTTATCTTGCGCACATTTTATCATCCACACATTTTATCTTTCATTCATTCTATTTTCCACACATTTTATCTTCGCCAACGTTTCATCTTTAAAACATTGCAATTGTACATTTTTTTTTCATTTTATTGCCCATGCAATTAACATATTTATAATTAGATGAAATATCCAGTATTAAATTTTTCTGAAGATAAAATGTGTAAAAGATAAAATGTGTGGAACATAAAATGAGTGGAAGATAAAATATGTGGATGATAAAATGATTTGGAAGATAAAATACGTGTAAGATAAGTTTTTTCGCAGATTAAAAGTATGGAGGATAAAAGGTGTGCAAGGTACAATGCCAAGCAATATAACATGTGTGGAGGATAAAATGTAAACGCCCCGTTTACAGTGTATGTGTACTAAATTTTAAGGCGCTTTCGACCAAAAATAGGATAGAGTAATCATTGAATTATGGTTATAATCAATTTTTTAAATGTTTTTTTTATTAAATTCGTATTACGTGGATCAGAAACCTTAAAGTTAATTCTCCAGTGTGAGTTTATAACATAGTGTAAAGTTTTATTTATTTAGGTGAAGTGTAAAAATAATTGAAACACTAATATTTATATAACTAGGTTTAATAAACGAATAATAAATTATAAATATATAATAAAAGTAAGTAACAATATAAATAAACAAATATTAACACTAATTTAGAAGTAATTATGTTTAATAAAGACATAAGCACTATGAAAATTTATTTAAACACTTGTGTGAATACATAAGCTCAAATAAAAATATAAAAATATGACAAAATATTTTATTTCCACCTTCTATATAATTGTCACTTTGCATACTTCTTGGTAGGTAAGTAAATAAACAATTACAAGGCTAGCCTTGTAAAATTTTTCAATGCTCATAAAAAATAATAGAAAATAATGAAAGTTTTTTATGCATTTTATTATAAATATTACAAACTTAATTTAATTAGGTTTATGTGAGTAATTATACACATTTATAATACATTTTGATTCACTGGCGAAACTCATTTGACAACGTCTAGCTATAAATTGTTCTACCACCGCCAACTACCTTTCATTCCAAAATAGTTTTTTTTTTTTGAAGAGTAAAGTAATTTTATAAAAAAAACGCTATGAATATAGAAATAAAATTTTGTACGCGGCACGCGTGCAACTAATATTTACTGGGCTCATTGGATTATGAGATCTCCATCGTCGCTCGTCTCAAAAATTTCCAGCTCGCCCTGTAAAGATTAACTTACACCGCTGGCCACGTAAATAACTATAACCTCCCGCCTATCAATATAGAGGTACGTAAATGGGACATTTACGGTACGAATGCATACTATCTCGAGAACCGTAAGAGCTACGAGGTTGGTTAAATTAGACAAAAGTTGCCCCGTTAGGAGGCTATTTTAATAGTGTTTTGTTATTTGCGAAAAAATGCATAAGGTCAGGAGATATAGGGGAAAATGTAAATTTAGCGATTTTCTTTTATTGCTTATAACTTTGTTATATGAAATAATACGAGATTTTGGTTTGAATTTTTTTAAGGCACTTTTGTATGGTGAATTTGCAGAAGTACTCAATTTTTTTTATATCTAACCATTTACGAGTTACTGATAGCAACTTTTATTTTTCATATGGAGGTCATATTAAGCTATGGTATTTTTAAATAGATTTCTGACAAAATTAAATTTTATACAAAAATGACGTCAGTGTGGTTCGCGGAGAACGTATCGTCCATCTTAACCAGCGCGCGTTGGGTTCCCATGGCAACAGAGAAGCGTGTGGTGTAATGCCGCAAGATACAACCTACGTTCAAAAAGTCAGGTCTCACCATCCCTTCTGCGCAAGCACTTGTGACGTCAGTGTAGCTCGAACATAAATCATTAATTATAAATAATTGGCAACATAATTTTAACTTTCAATTACATTTTAAGTTATAAATATTCATATACTTACGACTAAAATATATTTCACATGTAATTTCAACCACGCTAAACTTCCCCATTGAAAACGTAAATCGAAGGCTGCTGTGGAAGAAAATAACTATTTCATAACATAGTTTTCGCCAATTATTTTTGTATTTTTAACTTTCATTGAATAAACTTGTTGCAATATTTGTTATGAAACTATTGGAGTTATGTTTGGAGCTTAATAATATAGTGAACTGTTTTTTTGAATTGGGATTGGAGTTTGAAATTTCAGAACGTTAACAAATATTAGTTTTTAGGCGAACAGTTATTATTTACCAAAAACCATATTCAAATATTAAATGCCTATGACAACACTTTTCTGGAACACTCGGTATATGTATTTCATCCCAAATTTTGTGAACCGTTGAAATTTTTTTGTCGTCGTGACTAATTGGATAATTAAAATTGCAAAATTTTGCTTGATTAACTAATAGTTATTTATGGTAAAAGTGTGTTACATTACAGATAAGTCACGTGGGAAAAGTATAGCTCACGAGGCCGTTAGGCCGTATTTTTTCAAGTGACTTAGGTAATTAACACACGTGTGCCATACAACATTTTATCGAACACATTTTAATCATTGATATAAAACACATACAAGATTTTTGACAGATGGAATTTCGAAATGACATTTAGGAACAAAATAGTGTAGAGAAGGTTTTATAACGTAGTTACTATGATACGAACCAAAAAACAGTGAACTATTATATTTAGCTCACTAGTGACTTATGACCTACTTTATTTATCTAAAAACAGCATACTTATATCGTTATAATTACACGGTGTTGGATAAACTATTTTAAACCTAGTATTACTGTCTTTACTAAATCTCAAACAGCTTGAAATTAAAGTACTATATTATAAAATAAAAAAAATCTAATGTGGACAGTACATGACTTCCTTGTACACTAAATTATATACATATTATTTTCAGACGACCACATATGAAAGTAGCCATATTTACACTGTAATTGACACCAGGAAATGTAACATAGTACACGGCGTGTGTTATAATAACACACTAGTGTGTTATATATCCGGATATGACGATTATTTGTCAATAGATGGAACTTTGATAATGAAATGTAACAAAATTAATGAAAATTTGCTTAAAACTACGATTTTAAAATTTCTAGTGAATTAATAACAAAAATAAAGAATCAAAATGTACTGATAGTTTTATTAATTGTTCAAATAATACGTACTAGACTTCCAAATCAGTTTCCGGTTAACTAGTGATACTTAACTTCAAACCCAAACGTCAATGCTTTCGTGAGTTGTGTTTGACATTGACACTTTTGTATAACCCTGTTTTTATTATAATACTTTGTGGTCGTCTGAAAAATAGTGTACATAACTCGCTTGAAAGTGCATAGCAACGTTCGTGTATTTAATCACTCGGCGCTATACGTCTCGTTCTTCAATCTCTACACTCGCCTGCTATTTACCACTTTCCACGCTTGTTATGTAAATAACTATTACTAAACTTCATTTAAACTTATTTCGTTTGAAAGTGAGATAATTCTACGGTTAATCATTCTTCAACTTCCATTCGTTTTATATCTTCCAACAGTTTTTAATGTGTCAATTTATTAACAAAAAAAAATCAAATGTTTGCTATAGAAATTGAAAGACAACTAAATTAACCACTTTGTAGTTTGTAATAAAAATTGGTATAGGGGGTAAATAAACTATGGGGATTAAGAATTTTTAAGTCTCGAAGCTGTATATTTAACCGTGTAGGAATTACAGTCTTGCAAAGTTAAATAAAGTAACCGAAATAGATTTTTTTGTGTTATTTGCAAATCTCTTAATCAATTTTAACAAAAATTTATATATAGGGTTAAGAAACTATGGAGAAATCAAATTTAAATAGTTATTTACAATACAAATGCGGAAAAATGAACTTCCGTGCATGAACTTTTATTTGAAGTAAGAGCGAGCAACGCGAGCGACTATTTCATTTAGGCGAATGCACGGAAGGTATTTCCGCATAAGTATTGTACAAGATTTTTTGTAACGAACTAATTAATTATAAAACGTAATTAATAAAAATGTAAACCTGTCATTTAATCGTTAATAAAGCGAATAAACATTCGTTGCTATGGATTATATACCATTGTTCACTGTTGTTTTGTTTGTTTTGCTAATAGATAGCGCTAGTAGTATTAAAATGTTAAAATTAGCAATGAAATTTCTAATTTAATTAAGATAAATTTTGTTCTTTTAACTAATTGTCCTCAATTATTTTGTTCTTATATTAAATTTGTTGTAATCTGCAAAAAAATTAAAAATATAAGAATACTTTTAAGCTACAGGATAAAAGTAGTTTCCGTTGAGACACTAGTGCGTGAAAGTAAAACAAAAGCGGGAATATGGCCTTTCTGATTGTGAGTTGGCTGCGGGAAACATTAGTTTCTAGGTAGTGAGAACGAAAAAAGTATTTGAAGATACGTCAAACCATTTCAGAGATAGACAATGTAGAACATTGCTGAAATATTCCTGAAACTGGCCATATATATTAGAGTCATTTCAGGACCAGTAAATATTGTTTCAATCTACGGAATCACCCGAGCCAAGCCGAATGTGTGCAGTCAGTGTTAGGCACACAAGTCGAATTTCACATTTAATTAAAATCAGTAATGGAATGACATACTACAATAAAAAGGATTTGCACAAATAAATAATATTTAGACAACTATATCCAGAAAACTGTTGCAAATATCTTCAATTTGTTTTCAGATTCGTAATTATCATAGTTTTTTCACTCTTTTTATTAATTTTTATTAAAAACAGTCGAGTGGTTGAGAAATAAATTTAAAAAAAGTGATCCGTGTGAAGTAGAGGCATAGATATATGAAATTCTCTTTCGGATAAGCCGATTGGCCCTTATAAAGTAACATGGGACTTGCGGTAATGGTTTATTTAGGCAGGTACTTTCTTCTGTCGTATGCTGTTAAGGGCCGTACCACAAATTTTCTTTCAAAATGTTTCCTAAGTATGTACTTTTAAATCTAAATTAAAATATTCAAATAATAATGCATTTTAAACGCACGTCTTCTAATTTCAATTTGAAAATTGAGAAGAGATTAGATTATATTTTAAATACAAACAGTTATTGACATAAATATAAGAATTATTTGGTTGTTAAAAAAAATAGTTTTATTTATAATCGTCTTCTAAGGTCATTATCAGGAAATACTAATGAAAATACAGAAAATTTTAAGTATTTATACAAAGAAGAACAAAGGCAGAAACTAAGTATTAACTAGCCTTACAATGGAAGGAAAATCTAAAAGGGATTAAAGCGGAGAGATCAACAGAAATTTGACTAAGTCAAGTTGTTCATTCTTAAGATTTTTCTTTTCATTTGATTTCCAATTATTCTAAGAACTCCATTATTAATCCATTAAAAATTTTCGTTGGAGGGTACACGGTTAGTTTTGGACAAGTCATCAAAAAGTTATTTTGTGCTTGCAGTTTTTAGTAATGTGTGCATAAAATTGTAAATACGAATATGTAGAGATCCCAGGAATATAATTTTGTGGATGTAAGTCATGGTGAAAACAACATTCGGAAGAAATAGTTCAACATCCAGCAGAAGATCAGCCGTCGACGAAAAAACGGAACCGCAAATATGTATCCTTTGAGGAGAAGAATATGATACGGCCCTCTTGTTACTTTTCAAGTGATACCTTTGAGTTGGGATAATTTATAATTCCTGGCCACAAAGCTTCCCACCCCTCCATAAAAGGTTGTAAAACCCGCATAAGTCAGTTTCATATACCTAAACTTCTACTATACCACCGCGTAGTGTCGAGCGATTTAAACAAGTCGTAGCACGTACTCGGATATTAATATCGATTTGTACTTGATTGCAATCGATTTAGAAACGTTTAAGTATATGAGTACTTTTATTTATTGTAGATGAATAACTAAAATTTTATTAATATACAGGGTGTTCCATTTAAAAGTGCCACCATTGCTATCTCGAGAACTATAAGAGCTACGAGGTTGGTTAAATTAGCAAAGAACCACCATTTTACAAGACTAATACAATGAGCAAAAAAAAAAAAATTTTCAACCAGTGGTTCTCAAAATACGGTACACAACTTTCTTATTTTAAATGAAAACGTATGTTTATTTTTAGGTTATTCGATTAAGTATTTTTTTCTGAATTCAGCGATATGTACATATCATATACTAATATAACAAAATAATTGAGAAAAATGCATGTTAAATTTATATGTATTTTATTTATATCTGGCTGAAACAAGAGTGCTATGGTTAGAAAACATAGCCATAATGTTCTGTCTAACATTGTTTGATTATTTTTTGTTAAATTTTATTTGCTTGAACTGTCAGTTTTAAGAAGAAAATGAATTGTTTTCTATCCAAAGCACTCTTATTTCAGCCAGATATAAATAAACTACAAATAAATCTACCATGCATTTTTCTCAGTTATTTTGTTATATTAGAATATGATATATTTATATCATTGAATTCAGAAAAAAATACTCTATCGAATAACCTAAAAATAAACATACGTTTCCATTTAAAAGAAGAAAGTTGTGTCCCGTATTTTGAGAACCACAGGTTGAAAAAAAAATTTTTTTGCTCATTGTATTAGTCTTGTAAAATGGTGGTTCTTTGCTAATTTAACCAACCTCGTAGCTCTTATAGTTCTCGAGATAGCAATGGTGGCACTTTTAAATGGAACACCTGTATATTCTTAACAAATACTTATTTTTGTAATTACGTTTCGCTTTTCTTCCGTCAATTTTATAACCTTAAATTCACAGCCCTTATAATATGGCCTTTTGTAGTTCAAACTCACTAAAATCTAGAAACAGTATCTATAACTGTGAAGGAGGTACAGTACTCCAAACTTTACTAAAATTACAATGCAACACACTTTTACAGATCGACTTTTTAATGTAATTTTTTAACACCTTGTATAATTTCAACAAAAATGACTATACAAGATAAAGAAACACTATGGAAACTAAAAATCTTAGACTTGAGACTGTATTTTTAACCGTGTAAAAGGTATAGCACTCCCAAATTTTCTTAAATTAAAATACAACACATTTTCACAGATCGACTTTTTAATGTAATTTTCGAACCCCTTCTTTAAATTCAACACAAATTACTATACAAGATAAAGAAACACTGTAGAATCTAAAAATAATATATTTGAGACTGTATTTTAATCGTATAGGAGGTATAGCACTCCAAAATTTACTTAAATTAAAATACAACACATTTTCACAGATCGACTTTTTGTGTAATTTTCGAATGCGTTGTTTAATTTAAACAAAATGGCGATAGAAGATAAAGCAACACTGTGGAATCCAAAAATCGCGAGGCAGTATCTTCAACCATGTAGGAGCTATAACACTCCAAACTTTTCTTAAACTAAAATGCAACAATTTCACAGATCGACCTTTTTATATAATATCCAATCCCTTTGTTTAATTGGAACATAAAAGATCATAGAAGGTAAAGAAACACTGTAGAATCTAAAAATCATAGTCTTGAAGCTATATTTTTAACCGTGTAGGAGCAACAGCACTCGAAACTTTACTAAAAGCAAAATGCAAAACTTTTACAGATTAACCTTTTAATGTAATTTGTTTAATTTGAACAATAAATACCATACAAGGTAAAGAAACATTAGAAGTATCACAGATTGACATTTTATAAGTTCAATTCTTTTTGTGTACTTTGAAACCCCTTATACTATTTCTACTTTTCTCCCCATTTCCTTGTGTGAGTTCCGATCTCATTGATTCTGAATCCACACTATACTCTCTCCTATAGAACAAATCCTGTAGGCAAAAATCTAAAAATCATATTGTCGAGGCTGGATCTTTAACCGTGTACTAAAACCAAAATGCAACACTTTCACAGATCGACTTTTTAATGTAATTTTCGAACCCCTTCTTTAATTTCAACAAAAATGACTAAACAAGATAATATAACGCTATAGAATTTAACAAATCATAGTTTAGAAGATGTATTTTTAACCGTGTAGGAACTACTGCTCTCCAAACTTTACACTAAAATGTAACACTATTTCACAGATCGACCTTTTTATATAATTTCCGAACCCTTTGTTTAATTTGAATAAAAAATACCAAACAAGGCAAAGAAACACTGCAGAATCTAAAAATTATAGTCTTGAGGCTGTATTTTTAACCGTGTAGAAGCTAGTCCTCCAAACTTTAATAAAACTAAAATGCAACAATTTTACAGATCGAACATTTTATGTAATTTCTTGACCCCTTATTTAATTTCAACAAAAATGATTATACAAGATAAAATAACACTGTAGAATCTAAAAATCAGTCTCGAAGCTGTATATTTCACCGTGGAGAAATTACAAACTTCCACATTTTTCTCCCAAATTCGAAATTTATGTTTTCTTCTGTCATTTTGGAACCCATTAGTTTCGAATCTCAAAAATATTGTCACTTGAATTTAATTTAAACCCTCTAGAATAAAGAAAAAACTATTCTGCAGGTTGTATATTTAAAAGTTTTTTTAAACAACACATAAATCAATCACGATTTTTAAAATAATGTTAATTGATATTTATAAAATGTATATTAAATTCTGTAGTTTGCCAATAATTATTAATTAATTCAATGTTGCAATTGCGATGAATTTAATTAATTTTCAAATTAATTAATATTGAAATATCTTAGTGTGCACTGGAATATTATATTGTGTTGCAGTTGGCTTTGGATGCATTCATTACTGAAATGACAAATGCACATCGCGGTTGCTCTGAAGCCCGAAAAACTCAAATCATGTAAACAGGCTAAATTAACAAAATTTGTTTAATTAAATTCAATTGATCAAAACAGAATCCTCAAAACTGTTCAACATTCAGTTGACATTCAACCGCTATTCAAACTATTTTTTTATACTTTACGTTAACA
The DNA here is from genome assembly GCA_035578165.1 of Stenolophus ochropezus. Lineage (NCBI taxonomy): Eukaryota > Metazoa > Arthropoda > Insecta > Coleoptera > Carabidae > Stenolophus > Stenolophus ochropezus. The sequence continues at coordinate 24,098,570 of JAQOWZ010000013.1, read as the reverse complement.
ATTGCCTTATTATTATATCGAAAACAGTTAAATAATATAAATATTATTAAACTGTTTTGGTATTTTTGTTGTTGTAAAATTGTTATTTCTAACAACTGCACCACACTTTAAATGTCAAATTGATAACCTCAAATATTTTTAAATGGTTTTTTATACAATTTATATTATTTCTGACTAGGAAAACCGAATAAACCAAACTAATTTAAAAGGTTAAAATTTCATAACTCATAATGTATAGATTTATAAATATTTTCATAATATTTTAAATTCATATTGACAGATAAATGTGCCCAATTTCATTCAACCATGTTTCACATTTATATATCCCTAGATTACAATCTGTTATTTTTTTAATTGAAAATTTTAAGATTTTTTTAAATAAGTGAAGCAAAGTATAAAAAATAGTAAATAATACTGATTTTATACGACGTATTTCCATTTAAGCGTGCCACCATTGCTATCTCGAGAACTATAAAAGCTACGAGGTTGGTTAAATTAGCAAAGAACCACTATTTTACTAGACTAATACAATGAGCAAAAAACCATTTTTTTTCGACCAGTGGTTCTCAAAATACGGGACACAACTTTCTTATTTTAAATGGGAACATATGTTTAATTTTATGTTATTCGATAGAGTATTTTTTTCTGAATTCAACGATATAAACATCATATACTAATATAACAAAATAACTGAGAAAAATGCATGTTAGATTTATATGTATTTTATTTATATCTGGCTGAAACAAGAGTGCTATGGATAGAAAACATAGACATATTGTTCTGTCTAACATTGTTTCATTATTTGTTTTTAAATTTTATGTTCTTGAACTGTCAGTGTTAAGAAGAAAATGAATTGTTTTCTATCCAAAGCACTCTTGTTTCAGCCAATGGGGTATTCCAAGTTTTTTTCATTTTTTAATATGTTATTCTATGCATAAAAATATTAGACTCGTATTTTTTCTTTTCGCCGAAAGGTTTCAAACACGCCAGAAATAAATTTTTAAAGTTTCAATAAATTACACCCTAGAAAATCGGCCGTGCGTGTGACGTCACAGGCACTGAGAATCAGCTGAGAACATCATTCGTAGGTCTGAGTCAGAGGCGTGGCGCGTTCGAACAAGAGCCAATAGGCTGACGCGAGTACCTTCTTCGTCACAACATGGGCTGATACTGAATTTTACGTACTCGATTCAAATGCATTACAATTTCATTTTGATATTATGGTATTAAAAATCAGAAAAATAATGATTATATTCACTTTAATATTACTTATACAGGGTGGTGACCGCGACCCCGGAACATAGGACTTTCACATGTAAAATCATACTTTCTTAATTTCCTGCTTCCCTAATTATTTTAGGTAAAAAAAATTCAAATAAAAGTTGTAGAGCATAGAATTCTACATCAGAATCAATAAACAGAATTAAATTTACATGTCCTATAACGGCAGAAATTAAATATGAAAATACTGAAAATTAGCTCAAAAATAGGGATAGCCGTGAAAATGAAACAAAATTGCAAAGAAAAGATTGACGTTTTATCTGTCAGAAGAATATAATTTAAAATCGAATGTTAGTGATAATAAAACGTCAATCTTTTCTTTACAATTTTGTTTCATTTCCACGGCTATCCCTATTTTTGAGCTAATTTTCAGTATTTTCATATTTAATTTCTGCCGTTATAGGACATGTAAATTTAATTCTGTTTATTGATTCTGATGTAGAATTCTATGCTCTACAACTTTTATTTGAATTTTTTTTACCTAAAATAATTAGGGAAGCAGGAAATTAAGAAAGTATGATTTTACATGTGAAAGTCCTATGTTCCGGGGTCGCGGTCACCACCCTGTATATGGTAAACAATGATATCCAATAAGAATTTCTTTAAAAGCCGTAGGCTTGGAATACCCCATTATAAATAAAATACATATAAATCGAACATGCATTTTTCTCAGTTATTTTATTATATTAGTATATAATATGTTTATATCGTTGAATTCAGAAAAAAATACTCTTTTTTTTTTTGTTCATTGTATTAGTCTTGTAAAATGGTGGTTCTTTGCTAATTTAACCAACCTCGTAGCTCTTATAGTTCTCGAGATAGCAATGTTGGCACACTTAAATGGAACACCCTGTATATTAAAAATAATTAAAACCTAGAGATTTTAAAATTTAATAATACTTCTCTTCATCAAATATTGCATTGTCATCACTTTTCTACATACCAGTGCAGGGATTTTTTAAATTTAACTATATTTGTCTTAATCAAATATTGCATTGTCATGACATTTCTACATTCCAGAGCAGATACAGAGGGATCTTTCTGTATTGTCACAGATGTGAAAACAAAAAAAAATAATCTACAGCAATAAACTCAATATCTATCATAAGATCAGCTTTAAAAAGTAAAAATCTTATTTGTGTTAATTTTAATGTTACAATAGTATAGAAGGTGGCCCAATGACAATTATCAGCGCAATTTTTGGCCACTTAACATCAATTTTGCAAAAAACGCTCGGACACGTCAATTTTAGTATAAAGGGGGACACCTGAATGGATTAATACCAATGGCATAACTTCAACCCTAAAATGGGGGTGGACTGCATCTCAAAAGTTTTAAATGGAAAAGGGTGTCAAACATTACATAGTTCGAAAGGCCTTTCAATTCTATTTTCAACAGTTTTTTTATTTTTCAACTCCGATCATTAGTTCCAGAGAAATATCGTTTAAAACAAATTTTATCAAGTGTTCAAAATTGCAATCAAGTAGGCACACGAATGGAACAATACGTCGTATAAAACGAGTATAATATACTATTTTTTATACTTTGCTTCACTTATTTAATAAAATCTTAAAAATTTCAATTAAAAAATAATAGACTGTAATGTAGGGTTATATATGTAAATGTGAAATGTGGTAACTGTTGAATGAAGTTGGGCACATTTAGCTGTCAATAAGCATATGAAAATATTTGTAAATCTATACATTATGAGTTATGAAATTTTAATATCCTTTTAAATTAGTTTTGTTTATTCGGTTTTCACACTCAGAAATAATATCAATGGGGTAGGTGACCAATTTCTAAATTTGGTATATGTGATAGCTTGTACAAAAATAATATACCCGTATTTTTTTAAAATTGTTAATTATATGTTGTTTTCAAGTAAATAAATAATATAGTACTTGGGAGGGGATTATGACGTCAACGAAGTTCATGAGAGCGGCGAAGGTAGACAGACGGAAATAGGTGGTGTGAGTGAGATAGTGCTAACTTAGTGAACGTCATAGTAAAGGACGCTGTTTCTATTTAACGCAAATTACTAAACAATTGCTGATAAATATTTAACTTTTTTAATGTCAACGTTAATAAATAAATATACTTTCTATAATTCAATAGTTTTTTCATTAAAATTCTACCTTGGTCACCTACCCCATTGTGTTAAAAACATTTTAAAATATTTGAGGTTATCAATTTTACATTTAAAGTGGGGTGCAATTGTTAGAATTACCAATTTTACAACAACAAAAATACCAAAAATAGTTTAACAATATTTTATATTATTAAACTGTTTTCGATATAATAATAGGGCTATTTTTATCGCAAAGTATAAAAACAAAATTTCAACATTCTAAATGCTAATTTCAGTGAAATTATAAGATAATATACAGTTTTTGTCATTATTATTGGTAGTCACAATGGTTCATTTTTAGGTATTATACTTTTTTTCTATAGCAGATGTTAAAGTGCAACTCAAAATAGTGGATAAAATAGCACTTTAACCGCACGGGTAGATAAAGTAATACTTTAACAGCAAGGGTAGATAAAGTACTTAATTCATATTTATTTGAAGTACATTTCCATAGCAACTCACACTACTGACATTTTAAAATTATTCTCAAATAAAAATAAAAATTTTCTAATTTCAATTTCTTTAAAATCAGATACAGAAAAATTTGAACTTTATACACGACGATAAAATTAAATTATCTTCTTAAAATAATTCACTCGCGATTATATCGCTCGTGAATTAACTCTTTATTATTTTATTGTCTTGTATAAAAAATAACTATTTTCCTTCAATTCGACAATGGTCATACGAGTATATCATTATTAAATAAGAATTTCTAATATAATAATAAATTTTTCTAATATCTCATTCTATAATAATATCCATGTTATACCGTTGTACTGTACATTTTCTTCTCTAAAGGAAAAATAATGTGTTAACTTAAGACATATGATATTTCGTATCATTTCAGGATATTTGCAATGATTTTAAACATTTTAAGCAATTAAATTAGTATAATGGGGTCATTTCACATTTTCTATTTTATTTTTTTCCTGAAAGTCTACCGTCTACAATATATGTAAATAATATATTTTCATGTCATTTGGGTACATTGTTTTGTAGATATAATTTTTTGAAAATAGACTTCGATTTCAAATTTCAACAGGACGCCATTTGCCAATACATCACGAATCAAAATTATCATCAGCTCACTCTTGCGGACGAAATGTAAACTAACGCAGTTTAAAATAAAATAAATATATAAATATGTTACCCTGTGATGTAATTTCAATTATATTTCACGCTTACAAACCTGCAGTTCTACACTAATATAAACAAAACAAAAACCTACGTACTTTTCCTCTGACAACTATATAAATTTTAGGTTAGTTTACATCACGAAGTATATTATACTTCGTGCTTTGTATTGTACTGTATTGTATGTATATGAGGGTTTTTTTAAGCGTTTTGTCGTTTTTTGTCAACGCGACCTAGAAGATCTATTGTGACAGCCCTTACTTAGTTTTCCGGAAGTAGATCCAGATTTTTGATGAAGCCGATTAGGCCTCAAGTACCTGAAGTACTTGTTTCGTGACATGTTTTACTTGCATTTTAGTGATGCAGGTTGTCAGCCTACAGTCTCTGCAAGGCCAGCACACACCGAGCCGTTGTGCGGCAACCCATCCAATTGGACAGGGCGGGCTATGTTGCTTCGTGCTTTACACTGACGTTCAACTTGTAGCGCCTCGGTGTACGTGTATGTGTGAGATGTATCTTTGTGTGAGTTTTTGATTCGTGACGTCACGAAATTCGAAGCGCGAATATCTTATAACAAAGTTATGAATGAAAAGTATTATATTTCGGCATACATTATATTGCAATATGCATAGTAAGTGTCGCAGATTCCATATATGTAAAAAAATCGAAACATTTTTTTTATGAAATGACCCCATTAAATTAATAACCTTACACGTGAAATATTTGATTATTGTACAACAGTCTATAACTGTCTATAGCATTTAAATGAAGCTGCAAGTGTATTTAGATATATTTAAACAGTCTGAGAGAAAAGCGCAATGTACATTTTAATTGCTCGAAAACGAAGGCAATATAAAGTTTCTACAGAGAGAAAAAAGAGGAAATTCTTTTCAACTTACAGGTAGATTTTACACTACATTTGACTGGAATCTGCGTACGTAAAACTGTACCTCTTCAAAACCTGAACTCATTCGCTTCACTGCATCCGAAACTCCTGCCCTCCGTTGCTCCGTTTAAATTGCAAAAACATAAATACAAACCGCGAGTTTTGTGCTTAACATTTCACAGAGTATATCAAAAAAATATGTAAATATATTGCCGAGTATTTTGTGAACTATTCATCTGTTACAAATAAAACTTTTTCTACTCCTATGCTTTAATATACCAATTATGTATGTGCCATCTGTACTGACAGTCATTATATGATCCAGAAATTCATTTCGATACAGATTATCATTAAGATACAGATTCTCACCAGTACTGCCAACCTGGTGCTAATTTGATAGTTTTCATACTTTTCTAGAAGAGAAATGTGTTTTAACAGACTGTAAAAATATTATATATAAAATATAGTAAATAGACAACAAACAGTGGGATTATTTTGTGTCAATTGATGTGAATATATATTTTATCTACAACTATTGAAATATCTGTATGTCATGATACACGCTACACTTTTCTATAATAAATAGGGCATATAATTTAACACATAATATTTTATTAAACTGTTAATTTATTAATAACGCATTTTTTGTTATAAATATCAATATATATGCTTATAAAAGTATAATAAATACAATTTGAAAAGTTATTTTGACATTTAAGGCTACTGTGGCGCCATCTGTTGAGCTATATATGAACTACTCACACCTAACTGAATATTTAACAAATAATATCAGATTTTTTATATGCCTGATAGTTGTAGATAAAGTATAGTATTTGACTCGCATAATAAGGCTACATTACACGCGGATGATTAAAAATACTCGCTACCGCTCGTATTTTTAATTACATCCTTGTGTAATATAGCCTACATATTTTGCTTGTTAAATAATATACTACTTTGTTTTCTTTAATTATTAATAGTCGTTCAAAAAATAGTGTATGCAACTCATGTATAATGACTATTAATACACTCGCATGAATTACGATACGAGCCATGCTCTTGTATTAATAGATATCATTATAAACTCGTTGCATAATATACTATTAAACTTGTATTCTCTATCTAAAGTAACCGTTCGTACTGATTTTGTCAGTACAGTACTGATTTTCAGACTCTTGTACTGATAAACAATTTGCAACATATTTTGTACTAAATTTTTGCATAGAGTTCTGAATGTACTGATTTTCGATTTTATATAATTATTTATAAATGTTTAGGTATTTTTATATAAGTATTTTGAGTATTAACTAAAATTTGTATCTATCGACTTCACTAATAAAAGAATTGATTTAACGTTTGACTAGTAACTGAACTTGGTTACAATGTTTGATTTTCATGAAAACAGTAAACGGTTGCAATAGTAATAAAATTACAGTAATAGTATTGCTGTAATTTTTCCATTTGCCTTAACATGTGACCTAATGCGACTATAAACACTATTGATTATTCATGAAATAATCTACTTTTAAACAAAAGCAAAACTCAAGAATTGATCATAAATAATAGTGAAGTACAAGTTATATTTGTATTTATAAAATATTTTACCCAAGAATATTAAATGCTTCGAAAAAATAAAACAAAAAACTATAAAACAATATATGTTAAAACACTGCTTTTACACAATAGAAGAATTATTAAATATTAATTATTGTATATGATATCAAACTTCATTTTTCTTTTATTACTTTTTTTTGAATATTATATTAAATGACATCATATATATAGATTTCATTAAAAATTAAGTGGTCACTACTTTAAACTCTCCTGAATTGATTACTATAAAGAAAAAGTCTATACCTGTATCGTGTACTCTCGGAGAAATAATTATAGTCAGTTGGAAATAAACATTAATAACTTTTACAACACACGTTCTTATCTATGCTACACTGTATAATTTTTAAATAAATAAATATTCAAAATGATTTTATACAGCTTTTATTTTACATGCTTATTAAACTTATATTGCTCTTAAACTATATGGCCAAAAATATTATTTTTACATATATTATTCTTTAAACAGTGTACTTTTAGAAAGTACCTTTATAATTGTATATTTTATTATAATAATTGTTTATTTGACATAATTGTAAATAATGTCTATTCGGAAAACCACTCAACGGTATTACTTGAAATTAAAATATGATATATATAACGTCAAATCTAAGAATATTTTATTAGTTTCACAAAAAAAAACGAAACTGTTTTAAAAATATTAATAATTTACACGGCCGGCGCGATTAACATGTTACAATATAATTTTAAAAAATTATTATATATGTAAGTTATGTATATTTTTTATATTTTATGTTTAAGTATCATTAAAACTGTACATATTGATAAAATATTGATGTTTAAAAGCGATATCACCAACAATAAATGAAATGCTGTGTTTTTGTTTTTATTATTATATCAACAATACTATGACACTTTTTTACTTTCTGTTTGTACATTCCTTTTCTAAAAAGATGTATTTATAATATTAAAAAATTTGAAAATAATAGTACAACATGTTCTTTAGTAATTTAAAGTTAAATTTCCTCATATTCAAATTCGTATAAAAATGCTGTTTTTTTATACATTTATTCTAATATTTTTTAAATGGCTATGTACTTAAAAAATATTTGTCTTTCATATGTATCAAGAAATGAATGATGATTATTTTAAAGTTTAGCGGATTATTATAAAATATATTCACGATCAAAGTGAACCGACTATAATTATTTCTTCGCTCTGTAAATATTATATATTTATTCCGGAAATATTGTTGAAATTTGAATGTATTATATTAATGTTAATAAAATAAAATAGTTGCACGATACTTAAAATAGTTTCAATACGTTTCAGACTAAATTAAAGACACTTGTACAAAATTTCAAGTAGTTTAGACTATTTGGACATTTGCGGAAGATTTAAAAAAGTTTTAAATACCCAGAAATGTTCATTGTTATGTACTGGTGTATTTATGATACATAATGATTGCAAAATAATTATATTGATATCCTAAAGCCCCTTTTACACCGTAAGCTTGAATCCATACATATATCACCCTTAATTAAATTTTGTTTCGGGGGTTTAAATCAAAATTGTTTGGTTGCTATGGCAACAAAAGGGGTGTCCAAAATTTATATGTCATTAAGAAAATATACAACACATAAATATAAATACTTTACTTGCATGTGTAATCGTTTTGTCTACATAACCTCAAATTTATGACTCGCTAGTTTTATCAATAATTGTCTCTTTCTGTACCAGTTACAACAAGTTCACTACCCTTACAAAAGGGGAGACTGTACAATATTTATAAACACATAATTTTTGTAGTCATTTGTAGATCAGAGATAGCTTAGAAATCAGAAACTCATTACTCAGACAAAGAGAGATAAAAATCATTCGTGAATCTTTTATATACGATACTAATGATCATTTTCTGTTGTAGCTAACAAAAATACACCCTTAAAACTATTAAATTTGTATTCCCTGTAGGTTTTTTTCACTATGCATATCAGTTTTTGTTGAAATACAATAGTAGGTTTAGAAATAAAACGCTTAAAAGTAAACTTAAAACTTGTGAAAAATATTTGTCACGTTTGCGGAGTTGTTGTAGCTCCTACACGGTTAAAGATACAGACTCGAGACCACAAAATTCTTAATCCTCATAGTTTTTTTACCCCCTGTATTAATTTTTATTAAAATTCGTCGAGTAGTTCCAGAATAAATAAATAAAATGTGGTTTATAAACCAGCAACAAAACTTGATTGCAACCACAAAAATTAAGAAAATTTGGAGAACAATAGTTCTTACATGGTTTAAGATACAACAGTGGGACTAGAAAATTCTTAATACTCATAGTCTTTTTACCCTCTATATCAATTTTTATTAAAATCTGTCAAGTAGTTCCGAAATAAATAAATAAAATGTGGAGTATAAACCAGAAAAAAATTTGATTACAACCACAAAAAATTAAGAAAGTTTAGAGGACTCTCGCTCATATATGGTTCATGATACAACAGTGGGACTAGAAAATTCATAATCCTCATAGGTTTTTTCACTCCCTATATCAATTTTTATTAAAATATGTCAAGTAGTTCTGGAATAAATAGAAAAAATATGGTGTATAAACCTGTAACAAAACTTGATTACAAGAAAAAAAATTAAGAAAGTTTTGAAGACTGTAGCTTTTACATTTACACCGCTTAAGATAGAACCTTGAGACTACAAAATTTTTAATCCTTAGGGTTTTTATATCCTCTGTATATATTTTCTTTGAAAACCACCATGTGGTTTAAGTATGAAAAAATAAAATGTGAACATGCACGCTGTTCGGTTTTACACGTCAAGCGGTTTTGCGCAAAATAATTCGTAGCTTCTAAACGGTTATGTATATTGACTTGATCTTTGTGGCATTCGATTTAGTAGCGTTGGGAGCTTATAAGTACGTAGTTATATTTGTTACAGTTGAGTGATTCCATTGTTATTAATCAATTCATAAAAATATTTATAAAAACTCAACTATATAGAATTGGATTTTCTCAGTTGATTCTCACCTATCACGTCATCAATTAAACTTTTATCTTGTACCTTTGTCGTAAACACATGGCATAGATGTGTATTTTATTCGCTATCTCATTATCGTACGTGTTACAGAGGGGTATATACTAACTCGTTTAATTATTGTTGAAGATATGCCTTTATATGATCAAACTCTGCGCTTCTTTATTTAAAATAGAGATCAACAATGCTATGTAACAATACAGTTGTTTTATGTCAATCACGAATAAAGCGTATATGTCATTCGTTGTTAAATATAATATGTATATTTTCTAGTTAAACTAGTTAGTGCTGTGCATATCTCAACAATTATCGACAAAAATGAAATTTAAATAGTAGTGTTACCGCTATAACGGCTATTTTAAAATATTTAAAAAGTTTTAATATGTCATTAATGTTATTAAAGTCATTTATGAAAGTGATTTAATCGTTGATAATTTGTGCTTCATTGCGTGTTGGTAGTTTCGTTAGTTTAATCTACAATTCTTTGTACGTTTCATCCATTATATATTTGTATATAATACTGTGAGTTTTTACATTTATTTACTTGGGAAATTCCTCTCCTCCCACTGATTTGACTCGCATGGTTACGTGATTATCAGCTGGGAGAAATTGACTTTACTTGTAATTAATTTTGTAACTAATAAAACAGTGTTGCCAACTATCCTTCTGAATGCACGTTCCAAGTTTTGTATTTTTGTCGTGATTGGTTTGAGTTTTATTCAAGAATTTGAGTTTGTGATATCAAAATTACTTTCCGCCAAATGAGAGGCTCCCGTTTTACATTTTATTTATTTATTTCCCAACCCCTTGATGGTTTTTAATAAAAATTGGTGTAAAGGGTAAAGAAACTATGGGGATTAAGAATTTTGTAGTCTTTAGGCCGTATCTTTAACCGTGTAGGAGCTACAGCCTTTCAAACTTTTGTATACCGGGTGTCCCAGCTCGACCGACACATGGGAGTTTTACATGGGAAATCAGTTAATTGTGAATAGTATCTCCCCAGTGCAAGATATTAGCTTGAAATTTTGTATGCTTATTGGGGAATATTATTTCTATGGATAACAGTTATTTGAAATATGTAATTTCGTCTGCAAGATGAGATTTATTAAATTATAAAATCTAACATTTTCGTTCAAAATCAGTCAGCCATGGAAATAAAAGACAATATCTATGTGACAGTTCTGACAGTTAATGACATGCCATTGTAGATATTTATATTTTTGTAATATTGGTATGTTATTTAACAAAAAGAAACTTAAATAATATTAAAATACAGGGAATAAGAATTAAAATCAGTGATACTTCACTAAACTGTCAGATAAATATTTTCTTTTATTTCCATGGCTGTCTGATTTTGAACGAAAGTATTAGATTTTAAATTTAATAAATCTCGCCCTGCAGACGAAATTGCATATTTCAAATAAGTGTGATCCATAGAATTAATATTCTCCGATAAGTATACAAAATTTCAAGTTAATATCTTAAACTGGGGAGATACTATTCACAATTAACTGATTTCCCATATAAAACTCCCATGTGTCGGTCGAGCTGGGACACCCGGTATATTTTTTTCTGTAATCATGTTTTGCTGTTGGTTTATGCGAAACATATTATTTATTTATTACGGAACCACTTTAGGGATTTAAGGTGGATTTATGCAACCAAAATTAAAATTAAGATTAACATTTACATTATCACTAAGAAGTTGAATACACAATAATGTATGGAGTGATTTACGCAAGCAACTAACATTAAATTAACATTAAAACTTAACTAGAAAGATGATCAACTTCCAACTTTTTAATGTTAATGTTAGTTGATTACACTACTGCGCAAACGCAACGTATGTCACTTGAAGAGGTTTGAGGATACTTTAAATTTAATTGTGTATCCGGTCTTCTTCTTGTCATTCATTTGACAAATAAGTAATAGACAAACAAATATAAGAAACAATAAATACAAACAACAATCACGAACACAAAAACAGGTTAACCTACAGATGTGTCATTTTAAAATATTTCAATTGCGCAGGCGTAATTCAAGTATTTGCAAGTCTGCATAAATACCACTTCTTAGTTTTAATTTTAATGTTAGTGAAAATGCTAATGTTAATTTTAATGTAAGTTTTAGTTTGGCTGCATAAATCCACCTTTAAATAAAAATTAGTATAAACAGTAGAGAAAGTACGAGGATTAAGAATTTTGAAGCTTCGAGGCTGTATCTTTAACCGTGTAGGAGTTACAGACCTGCAAACTTTCTTCTAATTCACTTAGCGTCACGCTAACCTTGAAGCCATTTTTCGCTACGGTAGCGCAAGCTACGAGCTGGCGCTAAGTCCGTAGCGTAACGCTAGCTAGCGCATGTCGGCTAGCGCTATGAATTAAAATAACCCTCCTGAAGTGGTTTTTCAATTTTTCGCATAACTCAAAAACCATTAACCGTAGAATGTTGAAATTTTGTATGTCGAACTGTTATAACATCTAGTTGTGCACCTACATTTTTTGTTGTAATCGGCAGTGCCAAAAGGGCACTTTGCTCGAAGTGGTTTTTGAATTTTTGGCATAACTCAAAAACGATTAGCCGTAGAATGTTACAATTTTGTATTTGGGACTGCTTTAACATCTAGTTGTACTCCTCCCTTTTTTATTGCAATGGATAGTGCCAATAGGGCACTTTGTTTGAAGGGATTTTTGAGTTTTTCGCGTAACTCAAAAACGATTAGTCTTACAATGTTGAAATTTTGTATAAGGGATTTTCAAGTGAAACAAGTTTATTTATTTATTTCGGAACCATTTGGAGGATTTCAATAAAAATTTGTGTATAGGGTGTAGAAAGAAGTGAATAAAAGTATATTCTTTTTGTCAAGACACTCTAATTCCAGGTTAAAAAATGACGTTTACTCCGTTTTTTTCCGTCATGGCACTCTTATTATTGTCATATTTTAATCAAATTAATATAAAATTTCAGATGCATTTTTCTCAAAAAAATCGTAATGTTAGGGTATGCTAATATTATATCATTGAATTCAGAATAAAATTCTCTATTGAATAAGCAAATAAAAAAAATAGGTTCACATTTAAAATAAGAAAGTTGGGACCCGTATTTTGAGAACCCCTGGTTTTAAAGTAATTTTGTTTGTCTCATGTTAATAGTGTTGTAAAATAGAAATTGTTTGCTAATTTAACCGACCTCGTAGCTCTTATAGTTCTCAAGATAGCAATAGTGGACAAAATAAAATGAGCACCCTGTATATATTTATTAAATATATTTTATCTTTTTACGTTTAAATCCGCTCCTGAAAATAGGCGACATAATATTTCAGCCTATCGGTGTCAAAATCGTAAATCCGCCACTGATGATGACGTGAAGACTATCACGGGAAAAATGAACTATATTTTTCAATGAACAAGGAACCTTTATGGGACAATCGACTTATTTATAATAATTTCCCAAATACCTCCCACCACTTTATCTGACCTCCCTAACCAACTCATCTATTCCAGGAACATTTGAGTTTTTCGCGTAACTCAAAAACGATTAGCCTTACAATGTTGAAATTTTGTTTAAGGGACTTTCAAGTGAAACAAGTTTATTTGTTTATTTATTTATTTATTAAACAAATCCTACAGAACACGAAGTTCCAATTACAGGATGTTATATAATAATAACAAATATTAAGCCTTGCAAAATACAGGTAAACAAAGAATTTAGAGGAAGAAGAATAAACATATAAAAAGTACATTAATTAAGTAAATATTAAAAGTAAGAATAATAATAATAATAATAATTGCTCTACTGCTAATACACGATAATATCAAATACAAGATTAATACACATGAACGAATATATGCAACACCTAAGATTTAAGAAGAAACAAAATATTTAACTAAATTAAACCTAAATACAAACAATGAAGAAGCAAATACATCAATGTTAATTGGAATATTGTTGTAGATTGTACACATTTGTCGGATAGGAGATTTCATTTCGTAATTTCTTCTAGCGATATTACAATAAAAAGTTAACTTATTTCTGGATGTTATACGGGGAACATTTATCGGGAGATGACCAAGTATAAAACTGTCATTAATGATATTGTTCAAAACTTTATATAAAAATAAACATGACTGTAATTTTCTACGACTATCTAATGAAACTATATTTTGTTCGGACAATAATGATTCGTAATTAATATCAAAACTGGGATAATGATTATACTTTTTGTAGTAACAAAATTTAATAAACCGTTTTTATACTGATTCAAGCCGAAGAATATATTTGTTATATATAGGGTTCCATACTTGTAAACAATATTCCAGTTTTGATCTTACTAACGAAAAATAAAGTCTTTTCAAAGTCAACAAATTATAGAATGATTTACATGAGCGAATAACGAATCCCAGAATTTTAATAGACGAATTTGTGATGTAATCAATGTGTGAATGAAAATGAAGTTTTTTGTCAAAAATAACACCAAGATCATTATACTGTATAAGCCGCTCAAGATATGAGTTATCCATTACATAAGGATAAGTATAAACAAATTTTTTCACTAGATAGCTCATAATCTTACATTTACTGAAATTAAAAAATAATTTTGAGTTTAGAGACCAAGCTAATAAACTATCTATATCATTTTGTAGTAGTATACAGTCTTCTAAAGAATTAATAGTTTTGAAAATTTTTAGATCATCTGCGTAAAGCAACACTTCAGAATTTTTAATAACATCTACAATATCATTTATGAATAAAATGAATAAAAGAGGACCAAGGTTTGAACCTTGGGGAACACCGGAAGTGGCAATAAAAGTATTGGAATTGTAGTTGTTAAGTTGCACTGACATTTTACGACAATGTAAATAGGAACTAAGAAAAGAAATTAAATTAGCAGAAAAATTGAAATTATTATTTAGTTTTTATTATTAGTTTTTATTGACAAATTAAACAAATAGTGAAGAGGTTGAAGGAAAAAGTGACTGCATGCTTTTATAATAAAGGATGGGAGATTATCTGGGCCAGGATTACGCGTGTTTTTCAGAAGTTTAATTGCTGTTAAAATATCATCTTCCGAAATATTCGGTATATTAATTGAATTGTACCTACATACAACAATCAGGATTAGGGGAAGAAATATCATTTACATTATTTGGAGGAACATAGACACTTGAAAAGAAATCGGCAAAGCCTTGTACAATGTCGGGAGTTGAATTATAAAAATGGTTGTTGAGATGCATGGAGCCAGGAATTCGTGAAGTACGTTTCTTGTTATTTACGTATGTCCAAAACCTACTGGGGTCAGAGGATAATGTATTTTCAATACTTTCCAAATAATTTTTCTGTTGAAATTTTATGTGTTTTTTAATGAGGGAACGTAAACGATTGAATTCTGATAAATAATGGTCATTTTGGTGAAGCTTATACAGTTTATGAAATTTATTTTTTTGTTTAATTAGATTAATAATAGTAGAATTAAACCACGGCGGATATTTTGGCGAACGTCTTGTATTAAATGGAACACATTTATCTAAGATATTATAGATTATTTGGTAAAATTTTTGAAAAGCACTGTTAACGTCATCATACTGTTTAAGAATATTCCAATCTGCCCGAGAGAGCAAACTATATAGTAAGTCATAATTAGCTGCAGAAAAATTGTATGATAATGAAGTAATGTTATAAGAAGAGTTTGAAATTTTGGTGTTAGTATTTAATGATATTGAAAGTGCGGGATGATGTTTATCTTCATCAACAATTGGGTCAAAATTTTTAGCAACAGAGCAAGGTAAATTTGACACAACCACATCTAATAATCTTCCAAAAGAATTCGCTACATGATTATATTGTGACGCATTTAAAAATGAGGAAAAGTTCAAAAATTTTGACTTATAAATATTTCTAGTTAACTGTTGATCACAATGTATAAGTTTATTTATATTTAAGTCACCAACAATTATAAAATTAGTATTTACAGTACCTAAAAAACTTTCAAGAGAATCGAAAAGATAACTTTGTTGCTCTAGAGAGACAGGTGGAGGTAAATAAAAAACAATAATATATATGGAGATAGTAGATGATAGAAACACTTTAGTACATACGAGATCGGAAATAGAAGAAGAGTGCAATGGAATATTAACTGGGGAAGATTTATATTTATTATTAACAGCGCACAAAACACCACCACCACGTTTTTTGCCACTCCTAAGTGTGTCCCTGTCTGTTCTGTAAACATCATATTGTGATGGAAACAATTCGGAAGTGTGTACAGTATTATTGAGCCATGTCTCAGTTAAGCAAACTATATCTAACTCACAAGTGGCAAGATTGTTATAGAAAGTATCTAACTTGGTATTCAGTCCTCTGACATTTTGGTAATATAAGTTGATTGTTGACATGAAAGTGTAAAAGTGTAAAATAAAAATATAAAAATAAATAATAGGTTTTTTTAGCAGTGTATAGATCTTAGGTGTGACAGGTGACAACTGTTTACTGAGAGCGGTTATTGACCCACGTTATAAAGTGACAAATAGTATAGTAGAGTGCCAGCGGCCGAATAAAACGCTTAAAAATTAATCCCGTGGGGGTTTTGAACGAAAAAGATGGGACCTTCAGAATCTTGAAGCTTATACTTCATATAGTGAAATGCCAGAGTCGTCAAAAAATTGTCCTGTGCCAAAGGGCCCAAATCAAAATTTTGGAGTTACGTACAAGAGTCGATATGAAATGCAGTTTTATACCTACTGTCCAAATTTCATTAAAAAGTCTGTACAGGTTTTCCATTCAAATCAAATTGAATTTTTGATTTAACACGGGTCCTTATGAGCCCAGTCTGAAGAAATCTGCTCATATCTCCGTTCGACTAGCCGCAAAAATTGTGTCTTTTTACAAGTTTTTCACATTTCTCAACTAATATCTTCAAAAGTAAGCGTTAAATCAAAAAATGATATTTGAAAAAGTTTTAGCTTCATTTATTATCATTGTAATAGTACTTGTTCCATAATTTTAGTGCAAACAGTTTTCGTGTAATAGTAATTTTAAGGAAATACTGCACTTTTGGCCTTGAGCGGGATTCCGCATCGCTCGCTGCTTACCCCTCACGCCACCCACCGCGCGCGCTGCCTTTGCCAACAAACTGAAATCATAGCAACTCAACATAAATAATAATAAAAAATATTTCTAAGGCAAAAAAAGGTATTATTACTTGTACGAAATCATATTTTGAATATTTATATGTAATGTATAAATGTGATACTTTAATAATATTAATGGTAATCAAAAATTAATATTACTGAATCAACAAAACTTTATTTGGAATAAACTTAAATAATTTGTAAAAATCATAGAAATGAAATTATCAGTAAGTCGTCGCTTTCTTCTGATGGTGGTTGCAGGATTTCTTTCTGGAATGCTGGTGTGACATTGTGGCAATTGTTTGACCCATACACGTACAGAACCCAATACAGGATCATTTGTTTTCCTTACAACTGCAGGACTTCATTCGACTATATATTATTATGAAAATTAGTTTATATTTAATAATATATATGTATATGCATCCATGATACTTTTTTACAACCACATGTTGTTAATATGACGATATTTTCCGGAGTTGATGTTATGGTTTGAAAAATCGAAGTAATTATCCTGTTAAAGCATGAAATGCTGGCAAAGTTTTAAGAATTTTTTTATCAATTTTAAGGTCATGGATAAGAATAAATCTCTTATCTACTGTCTTTTTAACCAATCTTCATCCAAATTTCTTTGGTTAAAAATTCTCTGAAAAGGCATAGAAGGACTAAGACATCAATGTATCGGCCTCTTCATTCTTGATTTGATGGCCAATAATTCATCAGTAAATTGAAAATAACTTGAGTGAGTCAGTATTTTTTTAATCGACTCAGTTGATTGATACTCGTTTAATTCTAGTGCAGTCTCCATGTAATGGTCTAAAACTAAAACTATTCTTTTAGCAGCATATTTATTTTTAAATATTATAAAGGCAAATATTTGTAGGTAATCCCCAAATGTTTTTACAACGTTGATTGATGTCATCAATAATGAGACATATTTTAACATCTGCATTAAAATATAACTACTTTATTATTTAAACTATGGTTGGCAAATGGTGGACAATATAATTACTTCGATTTTTCAAACCATAACATCAACTCCGGAAAATATCGTCATATTAACAACATGTGGTTGTAAAAAAGTATCATGGATGCATATACATATATATTATTAAATATAAACTAATTTTCATAATAATATATAGTCGAATGAAGTCCTGCAGTTGTAAGGAAAACAAATGATCCTGTATTGGGTTCTGTACGTGTATGGGTCAAACAATTGCCACAATGTCACACCAGCATTCCAGAAAGAAATCCTGCAACCACCATCAGAAGAAAGCGACGACTTACTGATAATTTCATTTCTATGATTTTTACAAATTATTTAAGTTTATTCCAAATAAAGTTTTGTTGATTCAGTAATATTAATTTTTGATTACCATTAATATTATTAAAGTATCACATTTATACATTACATATAAATATTCAAAATATGATTTCGTACAAGTAATAATACCTTTTTTTGCCTTAGAAATATTTTTTATTATTATTTATGTTGAGTTGCTATGATTTCAGTTTGTTGGCAAAGGCAGCGCGCGCGGTGGGTGGCGTGAGGGGTAAGCAGCGAGCGATGCGGAATCCCGCTCAAGGCCAAAAGTGCAGTATTTCCTTAAAATTACTATTACACGAAAACTGTTTGCACTAAAATTATGGAACAAGTACTATTACAATGATAATAAATGAAGCTAAAACTTTTTCAAATATCATTTTTTGATTTAACGCTTACTTTTGAAGATATTAGTTGAGAAATGTGAAAAACTTGTAAAAAGACACAATTTTTGCGGCTAGTCGAACGGAGATATGAGCAGATTTCTTCAGACTGGGCTCATAAGGACCCGTGTTAAATCAAAAATTCAATTTGATTTGAATGGAAAACCTGTACAGACTTTTTAATGAAATTTGGACAGTAGGTATAAAACTGCATTTCATATCGACTCTTGTACGTAACTCCAAAATTTTGATTTGGGCCCTTTGGCACAGGACAATTTTTTGACGACTCTGGCATTTCACTATATGAGGTATAAGCTTCAAGATTCTGAAGGTCCCATCTTTTTCGTTCAAAACCCCCACGGGATGACACTTTTTAGGTGTTGTAGCACTCTACTAGTAGCAGAAACTGAGAGTTTAATTAAAATTAATTTCGGAACCATTTGGAGGATTTCAATAAAAATTTGTATAAAGGGTGAAGAAAGTACAAGGATTAATAATTTTCTAGTACCATTGTTGTGTCTTGAACCATGCAAGAGATACAGTCTTCTAAACTTATTTTTTTTCATGTTGTAATCAGGTTTTGTGATTTGTTTTCTTGTTGTTATCAGGTTTTGTTGCTGGTTCATACAGCTCATTTCATTTATTTATTCCGGAACTACTTGACGGATTTTAATAAAAATTGATACGGCGGGTAGAGAAACAATGAGGATTTAGAATTTTGAGGTCTTGACTCTGTATCTTTAACCGTGTAGGAGCCTCACTTTTATTTACTTTTCCCCCATAACTTCCAAACCTTTCGATCCTCAACCCTGTATAAATCCACCCCAAACTCTTTCTCTCTAAACCCCTGAACAGTATTACTCAACCATCAACCACCCTAACCATCTCTTCTATTCCAGGAACATTCGTGGTAATCTGGCGTCGTGGATCCAGCATCCTCAGCGCCGGGAGACTCCTCGTCACCAGAGACGGGCGCTACGCCCTCGCTGGGCGTGGGGCCCAACACGCCCTACAGCTCACGGACGCTCGGCTGGACGACCAGGGCGACTATACGTGTCAGATCGGGGATGGAGGTGCTGGCGATCTTATTCATCATCTGGAGATACTCAGTGAGTACATTCTAGATTGTGGTGTTTGTGTATGTGTGCAGGTGGATGTTTTATAAAAGGGTAAAGGTGCATTCACATAAGTGTTTAGTTACCAATGCATTCGTTCCTTAAATGGGACATTCTAAATATTGATAGGCGGGAGGTTATAACTATTTACGTGGCCAGTGGTGTAAGTTAATCTTTACAAGGTGAGCTGGAAATTTGTGAGGCGAGCGACGAAGGAGCTTTCATAATCCAGTGAGCCCAGTAAATATTGCACGCGTGCCAAGTACAAACTTTTATTTCCACCTTCAGAGCGGTTTTTTTTATTAATTTACTTTATTTTTCAAAAAAAGATTTACTTTATTTTGGAATCAAAAGTAGTTGTCGGTGGTAGAACAATTTATAGCTAGAAGCTGTCAAATGAGTTTCGCCAGTGAATCAAAATGTACTATAAATGTGTATAATTACTCACATAAACCTAATTAAATTAAGTTTGTAATATTTATAATAAAATGCATAAAAAACTTTCATTATTTTCTATAATTTTTATGACCATTGTAAAATTTTACAAGGCTAGCTTTGTAAATTGTTACAGGTTAGTTACTATAATTGTTTATTTACTTAGCTATCAAGAAGCCTGTAAAGTGACAATTATATAGAAGGTAGAAATAAAAAAAAATAAAAATTGATTATAACTATACTTCAATGATTACACTTACTTAAGGTGCATTCACATAAGTGTTTAGTTTTAAGGTTTACAATTGCGTTTAAAATTAGGAAAGTTTGACGCCATGCATCAAAATGAAAATATAAACTATGCAAACTCCAAACATTAGTTTAGGTTTACGTTTATGTTTAGGAATGGACCAATAGCAAAGCAGGTAGTATGCGTCATATAGTTTTCTCTCTTTGTAAGCTGTCACTTCAAATATAAACACAAATTTGAAATAAATCGCAAAGAAAAATTAATTTTGGCAATTACTTATCTTTATATCTTCATAATAAATGAATAAAAAAAACTAAACGACGATGGTGGCTTCGTCAAATATTACAAAGACGTTATTCTCAGGGAAACTGGTACAATTTAATTGAAGAGATGAGATTACAAGACACTGAATCTTTTTTTGATTATACCAGGCTAAAGGTGGCTTTACACGATCAAAGAATTTGAACTATTTTATGTTATATTTTTACATCATATTCTTTGATCAAATGGCTCCGCTTTACACGTTCAAAAATTTTGAACTATTTTCCCTTATAAAGTAGGAGTATCAATAAAGAAAAGAAAAATATAGGTTGATCACAATGATATATGATTTCACATTTGTTTATTTTTCATTTTTGACATTTGATAACAACAAAATCCCTAGAATTAAGTAAAATTTGAAGTAAACGACCTTGAAATTTAGGACATGCTCTAAGTGAGAATTTCTATGTCATAGCATATGAACTATGAACAGTCAAATTTCTTTGAACGTGTAAAGTGTCAGAATCACATTGAACAATACGAAGTTGTAGAAATTGATGTAAACTTATGATCGTCTAAAACGCCCTTAACAGTAGCGGATAGATGGCACCACTTACTAAACCTAATAAATATGTTATTATGTGAATGATATGCTGTCAGGCTATTTCTAAACTTAAAACATAATTGTAAATCTTAAAACGTAAACACTTATGTGAATGCACCTTAAGTACTGGGATGTGGAGAAACGTGAGATACCAAATCGTTGTGCTTCTGAAAATTTTACGTGCGCCACTAACTAGGCAATAAAAGTATTAAACTTTTTTATTTAAAACATTTTCCCGAATATTTAACTGTTTAGGAATTATTTGTGGAAGAAGAAATAAACTAAAACCAATTTTCTGCTATTTACCCATAACCTATGGGAAATTTTGGAATAACAAGAACAGGGATAAAATCGCCCCCCAAATGTGTACACTAAAGCCCGTTTTACATTCAGCAACATTTTCCTGCAACTTGTTGCACAACTAGTCGCGCAACACAAGTTGCCGAATGTAAAACCAAAGTTGCGGGCAACTCGTGTTGTGCAACACATTCTTCAAATAGGACATGTTCTAATTTTGTTGCCTGCAACTTGCAACTTTCCCCCAGATTTAGTAATATTTTGGTTACTTTTTGTTTTACCAATCGAAATATTGCAGTTACCTCCTTTAAATTTCAAGCACATATGCTCTATTGCGATTCATTTTTGTTTTTTTTGTTCAAATTTACAATTTTACACGAAGATCAACAAAACGTATATTTTTGTAAAAATGCAAAAGGTTACAAAAACAATAAATAAACATGAACGTATCTATATAGTAACTGTCAACTGTTACGGACTACAAACTTTCCTCGGATATATGTTGGTAAAAAATTTAATAGAACTAGTAAAGTTGCTGAAATATGTTTTCAAATGTAATACACAAGAAAATTGTTCAGCAACAAGTTGCACAACGTCGTATTGCACAACTAGTTGTGCAACGAGTTGCTGAAAATGTTGCTGAATGTAAAACGGGCTTTACTCCCATTTAACCGAAGTCGTAGCTGTTATAGTTTCCCAGGTTCAAATGGTGACCGACTAAATCTATCCCAATGAAATCAGAGCACAATCTAAATCAGCCATATCTGCTCCAGAATGTGCTCTGGTTTCAGCGGACTAAGCATTAGATCACACACTGATGCGTGCTCCAATTCCCGGCCGGCTGAACTAGACCACCTTGAGGGTATGAGATGCCTTAAAATATACCTATAAATACCTTGTTTTCGCATATAATATATAAATAATTAAATTATTATTAAATTCAAAGATTTTTAAATTTTCTACATATATGCATAATTACGTTTATATAACTTGTACCTAGATAGAAATAATATATAAATTATAAAATTTTACATATCGTTTAGGCCAAGGAATTTCTATAAAACAGATGAGTTATTCATATGGTCACAAGATTTAACATATGCTGTCAAATTTGATATAAGTAAGATTAAAAGATAAAATAAGTAAATGTGAAGTAGCTTTATTGTGAAATTAAAAAAGGTGGAAGAAATATATAAGGAATATATTTGCATGTGAATCAAGGTAAGTTCAGTTCCGGTTTTAGTAACGCCAAAAATAGCTGTTTTTTTGGTCATACAAATTTTATGAATAATTTAGGTATGAAATTCATCAAAAATATTCTGAACCGAAATAACAAACTAATTATAAAACTACAAATTGAATGTACTGAAAAACTACAGTAGCAGGAGGTAACGAAATGGACACATCAGCTTTTTTTGTAAACAATTAATTAGAATAATAGGAGATACTGCAATGAAAGTGTCAGGTTTTTAAATTTTTAATTAGAGAACAAGTTTAATTTATGTAAATATATAATTATTTTTTATTTTTTAAACATAGGTTAAAGTTATAAATTTTCCTAATTTCTCTCAGTGCGGCCCTGTTCTTGTACTGTTTTGCATTTTAAACCTGCAATCAAGTGAGCTGGGAATACATATTCATACAAGACAAGTCTACAGGGTCGAATTAAGGGGAAACTTTCCAAAAGTTACATCAAATTTTAGTTTTTTTTTATTGTTTTATATGATTTAGTTACAAACTAAAATTATAATTAAACCGGGACCACTAAACAGAAACTAAAAAAAAATGGTACACATACGTAAAAGATTCTGATTGGATAATATACACATTTTATTTATTTATTTTAGAATGACGTGGAAGTTTTTAATAAAAATTGGTACAGGCAGTAAATACACTATGAGGATTAAGAATTTTCAGGTTTCGAGGGTGTATCTTTAACCACATAATAGTTATACAGGGTGTTTGGCGAAAGGACGGCACCCAGAATTTTTCGTTTATTATGAGAGATACAGAAAAATATTACGAAACAAAATTAAACTAGTCGAAGGGACTAAAATGATATTAGTAAGAATTTTGTGTCACTTCCGGTTTTGGCGGAAGTGTGTACAACTTTGATTCTAGCATAGGGAATCGGTATTATTATATTTTTTTTCAGAATGTAAATAAAATTAGCTCTACAATGATATTAAAATATCATAGTTTTACTTCAACCATTTCAAAATGGCGACAATAATGTCTCTGGTCTACGGTCTAAGGGGCAGGGCTTACTTGTTTTTAAGGTTATGTCTATTTCTTTTAATTAATAATAACAATATTTGTACCTAAAATAAAATAATTTTTATTTATTTTTGTAAAAATGCCGAGAAATATTATTAACAGCACGTGTCAGCAGTTAATTTTAAATATTTTTGAGTTTTTAAAATTTTTTATGTGAATGTGACAGTTCAGTTATTTATTTTGTTTTACATTGTATATTTTTTTAATATCCTATTTATTGATTTTTAAATGAAATTATATTTCTGTTACTTCTTACTACTAATAATTATTAAAATTTAAATATTTAGAATGAAATATAATTGTATTTGATAATCGTAGTGGCATGTTTGAAGCTTAATATTAACTAAAACGAAATCTTTATTCATACGAACATTCACATGACGATCGAGTGACGTCACTCCTATATGGGCTGGCGACTTACACACATTTTTTTCTTTCTCTCATTTTTTATTCCACACATTTAATCTAATTATAAATATGTTTATTGCATGGGAAATAAAATGAATGAAAGGTACAATTACAATATTTTAAAGATGAAATGTTGACTAAGACAAAATGAATAGAACATAAAATGTGTGGATAACAAAATGTGCGCAAGATTTAAAATGTGTGTAAGATAACTTTTCTTCGCGGACTAAAAGTGTGGAGGGTAAAAGGTGTGGAAAATTGAATGTTTCGTGCATGAGTTTTTGTTTAGGCGAATGAATGCACGGAAGGTATTTTCGCATAAGTATTGTACAAGATTTTTTGTAATTAATAAAAATGTAAAACTGTCATTTAATCGTCAATAAAGCGAATAAACATTCGTTGCTATGGACTGTATGCCATTGTTCACCCTTGTTATTGTTTGTTTGTGTTGCTAATAGATAGCGCTAGTACGAGTAGTATTAAAATGTCAAAATTAGCAATGAAATTTCTAATTTAATTTAGATAATTTTTATTCTTTTAACTAATTGTCCTCAATTATCTTGTTCTTATAATAAATTTGCTGTAATGTCCAAAAAATTTAAATATATAATAACACTTGTAAGCTTTTCGATGAAAGTAGTTTCTGTTGATACACTATACCCTGTTTTTAATCTATAGACAGTAACTAGAAATTCTAGTGAGAAAATAAAAGCCTGTGATTGGCTGCTGCGCCATTTAATGAAGTCGCATTTAACCAGACAAAATTTCAAGTTAACCTTCTCAAACGTAATTGAAACGTGAAACTCTCAGTAGTTATCAAATCACTTGCTATATTTGCACGTGTTTTATGTTTCATTTCTCTTTTTGTGATATTTCACGATTAAAACCAGTTATTTTCAGAACTACTAGTATTTCACTGACGCTGTGGTGTAAATGTGACTTCGTCTAGTGCTTTCAAAACGAAGTATAGTGCGTGAAAGTAAAACAATAGCGGGAATATGGACTTTTTTGATTGTGAGTTGGCTGCGGGAAACATTAGTTTCTAGGTAGTGAGTACGAAAATAGTTATTTACATAAGAGGCAGGAAAATGATACATTACTGTCGAGGAGCCACATTGAAATACGAGGCACTTCGTACCGAGTATTTTACGGCTCCGAGTCAAGTGCATACATTTTTCTCAGGAATCATGTATTAATTTTTTTCTGAAACCTTCGATAATAATAAAAAATAATTTTATCCAACACTGTGTAATTATAACGACATAAGTATGCTGTTTTTAGATAAATAAAGTAGGTCATAAGTCACTAGTGAGCTAAATATATTAGCTCACTGTTTTTTGGTTCGTATCATAGTAACTACGTTATAAAACCTTCTCTACACTATTTTGTTCCTAAATGTCATTTCGAATTCCATCTGTCAAAATTTTTATATGTATTTTATATCAATGATTAAAATGTGTTGGGTAAAATGTTGTATGGCACACGTGTGTTAATTACCTAAGTCACTTGAAAAAATACCACACTCGGCCTAACGGCCTCGTGAGCTAAACTTTTCCACGTGACTTATTTGTAATGTAACACACTTGTACCATTAATAACTATTAAATTCAAATCAGATTGTATATAAGTATTTAGTAGTGTGCTTAGGTAACAGACAAAAAATTGTAAATAAACAAAAATCAAACTGTCAGTGCTGTCAGTTTTGAATTTTTGATGCGTGCGAGTGTAGTAATTTGCTATGTTTTGCGAAACTAATCAAAGCGACAAGGTTCCTGTAGATATAAAAGAAGCGGCAGCAGAGGTTGTAGCAGATCTACTGCCCAAAAAATAAAAATGAGGTACAGCAAAAATGTTTAAATATTTTCATGACTAGTCAGGGAAATTAAACTTTCGCGCCGCATTTTAGGAGCGAAAATAGTACTTTCGCGTCGGTTTCAGAAAAAATAATGTAAAGCTAATGAATGTTTGAAATAAAATCAATAGTTTGCAAACATTAGGGTAAAATTTGGGTAAATTTCAGCAGCCTCGGGCGCCATTTTAACTTTGACAGGATCAAAGACAGTTGAGTAACGAGGGGCCGAGCGTAGCCGAGCATGGGCGAACGTAGCCGAGCCTCCGGGCTTGTCAGATACAGCATTTCAAAGTGCGCCCTCAAGCTACATGCTGATTGTGGAATTATACGAAACATAATTTGAACTGCTTCGTTTTATGACAAAAGTTTAGTGGTTAAAAATTCTACTGCTCGGTTTCACGAGCCCTGGGGACAGACAGGGATGTACTCAAGCGCTGTTCGTACGAAATATGGAAACCAATAGGCATATACCGGGTGTCCCAGCTCGACCGACACATGGGAGTTTTACATGGGAAATCAGTTCATTATGAATAGTATCTCCCCAGTGCAACATATTAACTTCAAATTTTGTATACTTATCGGAGAATATTAATTCTACGGATCACACTTATTTGAAATATGCGATTTCGTCTGCAGGGCGAGATTTATTAAATTTAAAATCTAATATTTTCGTTCAAAATCAGACAGCCATGAAAATAAAAGAAAATATTTATCTGACAGTTTAGTGAAGTATCACTGATTTTAATTCTTATTCCCTGTATTTTAATATTATTTAAGTTGAATTTAGTTTCTTTTTGTTAAATAATATACCAATATTACAAAAATATAAATATCTACAATGGCATGTCATTAACTGTCAGAACTGTCACATAGATATTTTCTTTTATTTCCATGGCTGACTGATTTTGAACGAAAATTTTAGATTTTATAATTTAATAAATCTCGTCTTGTAGACAAAATTACAAATTTCAAATAAGTGTGATCCATAGAATTAATATTCTCCGATAAATATACAAAATTTCAAGTTAATATGTTGCACTGGGGAGATAGATTAATAATTAATTGATTTCCCATGTAAAACTCCCATGTGTCGGTCGAGCTGGGACACCCGGTATACGTACGTTGCAATTTGAAAATCGTCTAATAGGCCAATTCTGAACAAATCTGCAAGACTTACAGATCTGTAATGCTGCAATTCTGTGCGTATCTGTAAGACCTGTAAGAAAATCTGTAAGACCTGAGACTTGTAAGTCGTTACGGTTAGAATGCAATTCTAAGCCCCCCGCTTATTAAATTAGAATGTTCTAATATTAATTCTCCAAACATTTCTCTTTATAATAAATTACCTAAGTAATATTAGAAATATGAACTTCATTAAATTTAAAATATGGTTAAAGAATTATTTGCTGTCTCAGTGCTTCTATACAGTGCAAGAATTTTTAAAAACTCCAATTATTTTGTGATTAACTTTGTCTAATTTATTTATTTATGTATACTGCTAATATATTTTGTGACTTGCCATAAATGTATATCATAAAATGGTCAATAAATATTATTATTATTATGCATAACTCGTAGCTTACAGTTTCTCGTAACTCTCTTACGATTTGTAAAACATTTACAGTGACAGTTTTCTTCCCTGTAAGGTCTGAATACTACAATATTATATGTTAAATAGTGAAACAAACCTTTTTTTTTGTATTTTAAACTGAATAATCAAATCAGAATTTTATTTATTGGAGTGCTTGTAGAAGAGGATCGTAATAGGAAATAATTTTGTTAAATGCGTTAACCTAAAAAAGTTGTACAATTAGGCAGTCCAGAACAAATGAAATTGGCAGAGGGCAGCTGTCAAAATATTACTTCAAATTTATTAAAAGTTTACTGGTAATACAATAAATAGTTATTTATGGTACAAGTGTGTTACATTACAGATAAGTCATGTGGGAAAAGTTTAGCTCACGAGGCCGTTAGGCCGAGTGTGGTATTTTTCAAGTGACTTAGGTAATGAACACACATGTGCCATACAACATTTTATCCAACACATTTTAATCATTGATATAAAATACATTTAAGATTTTTGACAGATGGAATTTCGAAATGACATTTAGGAACAAAATACTGTAGAGAAGGTTTTATAACGTAGTTACTATGATACGAACCAAAAAACAGTGAGCTAATATATTTAGATCACTAGTGACTTATGGCCTACTTTATTTATCTAAAAACAGCATACTTATATCCTTATAATTACACGGTGTTGGATAAATAATTTTATACATCTGTATTGATATTTCGCATTGTAGGGATATTGTTTAAATTATATTTTCGCTCAAACTGTTTAAAGTTTGTAAAATATATCTAATAGTGAGGTCAGACTTCACTATTATATATATATATATATATATATATATATATATATATATATATATATATATATATATATATATATATATTTGACAAAGTTTTTGACAGTTTAAGTGAATATATAATTTAAACAATATCTTTACAATGCAAAATATCGATACACATGAAAAGAATTATTTTATTCTATTACCAGTAAATTTTTAATAAACTTGAAATAATATTTTGTCAGCTGCCCTCTGCCAATTTCATTTGTTCTGGACTGCCTAATAGAAATTTTATGATTTAAGGAATTTGTTAGCGTCAAATACATTTCACATTTGTCTTTAGTGGTATTTTTGGTTGTTTTTATTTTTAATAACTTGCTTAAAAACTGCTTGTATGTGTTCAGCACTAAAAATAAAAAAACGTTACAAACAAAATGTATTTAATAAAATAAATATAATAACATTATGAGTATAATAATTTATAATACGTTATGTTAAAATTTGACACTGACACTACACGTATTTGAAAATATAACCTATAAATTCTTCAAAAAACAAGTAGGTAGTTATTTTTATAAAAATGAGTAAGGTACCAACTTAATTCAATTTAAAGAAAAAAAATATTCAGTTTATCTGAATATTTTTTGCATTTACTTAGTACAAGGAGAAATAATTAATAATATATATTACTATTATTTAAAATAACTATCCTTGATACTATTATAATAGTATTCACGAAGAAATGAAATACCAATAAAAAGCATTTTATTTTTCATAAGTCTGTAAAGAACACTTTTACGAATTTTCTGTGAGCTACATAGATTTATTAATTTAAAAATTAAAAGGTTGTGGCACAGAATTGCACCAAATCTGTAAATAATGAACAAAATCGCAACGAAGGTAGCCACTTTTATGTATAATTTTATATTAATCAACAAAAATAGATGCGTTTTTGTCAGTTTTTATAGATTACAGACCTGTAAGACTTACAGGTTTGTTCAGAATTGGCCTATAAATGTCTAAGCTATCAAAGGTGTTGTGTATATAATAAATAATAATAATATAAAATTTGTATGACCAAAAAAAAAACTATTTTTATTTCCACCTTCTATATAATTGTCACTTTACAGGCTTCTTGGTATACTTTAACAAAGTTGAGCTCCATATCTTGAGAACCACTGATTTAAATAAATATTTTTTTTGCTCATTGTGTTAGTCTTGTAAAATGGTGGTTCTTTGCTAATTTAACCAACCTCGTTTATAGTTCTCGAGATAGCAATGGTGGCACACTTAAATGGTACATTCTGTATATTGATAGGCGGGAGGTAAAATTCCGTATCTAATATTTGTGTTTTCAATATACTAAACAATGGAAAAATAATGGAAAATTCAGTGGAAGAATGGACATGCTTTGGGTGGAGATCTGTTTGAATTAATTTAGAACATCATTTGAACATGTATAAATTGATTATATGTAAATTAGAATAAATATTACTGGTACAATTTATAGAATATAAATTTGTTGTATCTATGTAATTGTATTTAAAGTAATATAATTAATAATATATTTAAATGCAATTAATACAAAATGAAAATTGCATCACTCAAAACAAGAATAAATTTACGAAAATTTAATTAAACATCACCGTTATATAAACACTACATTGAATACAATATGAAACATATTCAATAAAATTTATACATTAAATTCATATTCAATTTATTCTCGCACCACTCATAAGTAATTAATAAAATTATGTACATATATGCTCTAAACCTTCCTTAATCAAATGCCATTAACCGCAAGTTGATATATTTAACCGTGTAGGAGCTACAATTCTTTTATACAAAACCGCGCAAGAAAACTCGTACAATGCTCGTTTTGCTTCTAGTTCTTGCAACAAATTTTATTTATTTTTTCCCCAACCACTTGATGGTTTCTAATAAAATTTGGTGCAGAGGGTGAAAAAACTATGAGGATTAATAATTTCGAGGTCTCGAGACTGTATCTTTAACCATGTAGGAGCTACAGCTTTGTAAACTTTCTTAATTTTTTTGTTATTGTAATCATGTTTTGCTGATGGTTGTAGCGAAACGTTTGATTTATTTATTCCGGAACCATTGGATAGTTTTTAATAAAATTTAGTAATGGGGGTAAAGAAACTATGCGGATTAATAATTAAGGTCTCGAGGCTGTATCTTTAACCGTGTAAGAGCTACAGACCTCTAAACTTTCTTAATTTTTTTTGTTGTAATTCTATTTTGCTGACTGTTCAACCCAAACATTTGATTTATTTATTCCGGAAATACGTAATGGTTTTTAATAAAAATTATTACAGGGTGTAAAAAAACTAAGGCGATTAAGAATTTTCAGGTCTCGACACTATCTTTAACCGTGTACAAGCTACAGCCTTGTAAACTTTCTTAATTTTTTTGTGTTGTAATCATGTTTTGTTGATAGATCAATTGAAACATTTGATTTATTTATTCTAGAATCAATTGATAGTTTTTAACAAAAATTGGTAAAAGGGATGAAAAAACTATGAGGATTAAGAATTTCGTAGTCTCGAGGCTGTATCTTTAGCCATGTACATATGAGCTACAGCTCTGTAAACTTTCTTAATATTTTTATTGTTGTAATCATGTTTTGCTGACAGTTCAACCCAAGCGTTTGATTTATTTATTCTGGAACCTTTGGATAGTTTTTAACAAAATTTAGTAATGGGGGTATAGAAACTATGGGGATTAAGAATTTTGAGGTCCCGACACTGTATCTTTAACCGTGTAGGAGCTAAAACTCTGTAAACTTTCTTAATTTTTTTGTTATTGTAATCATATTTTGCTGACTGTTCAACCGAAACATATGATTTATTTATTCCGAAAGCATTTAATGGTTTTTAATAAAATTTAGTATAGAGGGTAAAGAAACTATGAGGATTAATAATTTCGATACTGTATCTTTAACCGTGTAGGAGTTACATCTTTATAAACTTTCTTAATTTTTTTTGTTCTAATCATGTTTTGCTGATGGTTCAACAGAAAAATCTTAAAAATAGTTTATATACAGGGTGTTAATACTAATTTGTAACATCCGAAAACGCTGCTAGTTCTTGCAACACATTTTATATCTTTTTTCTCCAACCACTTGATGGATTTAGAGATCTAGACACTGTATCTTTAACCGTGTAGGAGTTACAGCCCTCTAAACTTTCTTAATTTTTTTTGTTGTAATCATGCTTTACCGAACCGAAATATTTAATGGTTTTTAACAAAAATTGGTATAGGGCGTAAAAAAACTATAATGATTAAGAATATAAAGGTCTCATCTCAGTATTTTTTATCATATAGAAACACTAGATTTCATTTTTTATTTTTCATGTTTTAACCAAAAAAGGAGGTAAACAAAATTTCAATATTCTACGGCTAATAGTTTTTGAGTTATGCGAAACATTCAAAAAAGGCACTAAGAGCAAAGTGCCCTTTTGGCACTGCCGATTGCAATAAAAAAGAGAGGTTATAGCAGTCTCATATACAAAATTTCAACATTCTTTGGTTAACCTTTTTTGAATCAAAATATACTTCGTAAAAGTAAGTAAATAGTTATTTACAATAAAAATGTGGAAATATGAACTTCCGTGCATGAGCTTTTGTTTAGGCGAATGCACGGAAGGTATTTCCGCATAAGTATTGTACAAGATTTTTTGTAACGAACGTAATAATTATAAAACGTAATTAATAAAAATGTAAAACTGTCACTTAATCGTCAATAAAGCGAATAAACATTCGTTGCTATGGACTGTATGCCATTGTTCACCGTTGTTTATTTGTTTGTGTTGCTAATAGATAGCGCTAGTAGTATTAAAATGTCAAAATTAGCAATGAAATTTCTAATTTAATTTAGATAATTTTTATTCTTTTAACTAATTGTCCTCAATTATCTTGTTCCTATATAAAATTTGTTGTAATGTTAAAAAAAATAAAATATAATAACACTTTTAAGCTACTCGATGAAAGTAGTTTCCGAAAAACAATAACGGGAATATGGCCTTTTTGATTGTGAGAGTTGGCTACGAGAAACATTAGTTTCTAAGTAGTGAGTACAAAAATAGTATATTATTTAACAAGCATAATATGTAGGCTATATTACACGAGGATGTAATTAAAAATACGAGCGGCAGCGAGTATATTTAATCATCCGAGTGTAATGTAGCCATATTATGCGTGTCAAATACTATACTTTATCTACAACTATCAGGCATATAAAAAATCTGATATTATTTGTTAAATATTCAGTTAGGTGTGGGTACTTCATATATAGCTTAACAGATGGCGCCACAGTAGCACTTAAATGTCAAAATAACTATTCAAATTGTATTTATTATACTTTTGTAATCATTTATATTGATATTTATAATAAAAAATATATTATTAATAAATTAACAGTTTAATAAAATATTATGTGTTAAATTATATGCCCTATTTATTACAGAAAAGTGTAGCGTGTATCATGACATTTCATATTACACTTGTGTAATATGAGTAGTATATTATATGTAGTATCACACGTATAATGTACCCATATTTCAATAGTTGTAGATAAAATGATATTTCCCTACCCCTCCTATACCATCCCTTGTATTTAAACCCTGCAGAATTGAATTCTGGTTGGATTGTTGTCGTATTTTTAACCGCGTCCGTGTTAAACTTCCCTTTGTCCCTCTGTTCAAACTTAAATTTGCATATGTGTAGGATGAAGCTTATCTGCCATTATTTGGGTTTGTTTGTTCAGAGTGCTGGTGAGTTGTTATCTCTCAACCCTTTATACATTGTTAGTTTACTTTGTGCCATAGGCGTGCGCCGGAAATTCCCTGGGGGCTATCAAACACAGAATAAAACTATAGACTGCATTAGTGTAACCTAACTAACTTTTTAAATTTTAATAAATTTTAGTACCAGTCAATTAGTTAATTAAGCTACTTGTCCTAAACTATGATTTTATTTGGTTCTCTATTGTACGTCTTAATGGGAGGTTTTTACTTAGTACAACACCAAATTTTAATTTTTATAAATATTTAACTGTATTAAATAGTTTTAAACAATAAATAAACTGATTAAAATTATCTGGAAAAGAAGTTATTTGGCAAAAAATCGGCCGAACAAACATTAATAAATAAAGAAATCGTCTTCCCAATTTTTAAGACTGCAGCTCATTTTTTCCTTCTATTTTTGTCTTTCGGAAAATAGTGCAATGCTATCCCTTTACCTACTTAATTATTGCATTGAGGATCAACAATATCATTTAGATTTAGTCGATATTTTGTTAATTTTAGCTAGAACTACACATTTGTATATATGATAACATAACCTGTTTTCCCTAGCCGCAGGATTATAAAAAAATCCGCCAGATGTCAGTCACTTTGTTGAATGTTCCCAATAGACTGCATTAGTGTGAGGGTCATTTTGTGGCGCCAAATTCAAACTGAAACCCTAACTCGCCTCTGCCGATTTATACGCCCATGTTATTCTTATGGGAATCAAAATATGTTATCTTTAAACTGCTAGAAAGTAGTATAAAATGCAAATCTTAACTATTAAACCTTATAAATACTAATCGCTAATGATTTATCTATCTTCTATTGTAATATACACACCCAAAAAACAATGTTAATTAATAAACTTCAATTATAACAGTAGGTGCAAATTTCTGAAAACGTATGTCGTAGCTGTCTTAGTATTCAGTTGAACCTGTCACTTTAACTTGACGTATTTAACCTGCTGCACCAAGTAACGACATATGTTACTATTTGCCATACTACTTTCTTTTAAATGAAATTTTTCTTAATTTATTCTTTTATCCAACACCGTGTAATTATAACGATATAAGTATGCTGTTTTTAGATAAATAAAGTAGGTCATAAGTCACTAGTGAGCTAAATATATTAGCTCACTGTTTTTTGGTTCGTATCATAGTAACTACGTTATAAAACCTTCTCTATACTATTTTGTTCCTAAATGTCATTTCGAAATTCCATCTGTCAAAAATCTTATATGTATTTTATATCAATGATTAAAATGTGTTGGATAAAATGTTGTATGGCACACGTGTGTTAATTACCTAAGTCACTTGAAAAAATACCACACTCGGTCTAACGGCCTCGTGAGCTAAACTTTTCCCACGTAACTTATCTGTAATGTAACACACTTGTACCATAAATAACTATTATTTGTACTTTTTCTGTACGGAAAGCAAAGAGTAATATTTTAGAATATAAAAAAAAAACACTATGTTATAGTTAAGAATCGCCAAAATACTTCAATATCGTGAATTAAAAATGAACTTCTATAAGAAATGCATACACTCAGATTTGAATTAGGGTTTCGCGCCAAATGTAAATCTTAACCTCACTAACGTGATCTATTTCATTTAACTTATTTCTCTCGTAACTCCTAAACCTCTCTTCGGTAGTTATACTTCAAAACCTCGAGAATCAATTGCTATTAATTGCTGGTCTGTATTTTTTACCGTGAAGATTGTAAGAATTTTTTTGTGCAAAATCACTCAAAATAATTCAGTAATTATTTTTTAATTTCTTTACTGCTGCAATAAAAATTTTGAAACATCATATTTAAGTTTGTTTCATACGTCTGTATTTATAGAAAAATTTATAGCAGTGAGGAGTCGTCAATAGGTGTGGTTTACTTGAAGAAATTGCCGTAATTATTTTTTATTTTCGAAACTACCTACTTAAAAATTCTAAAATGTTGTACATGAGCATATTTTAAGGGGATGTATTTTTAAAAAAATATCAGCTTCTAGGAGTCCTCGATAGGTGTGGATTACTTGAAAAAAATGCAGTAGTTATTTTTATCTACAACTATTGAAATATGGGTACATTATACGTGTGATACTACATATAATATACTACTCATATTACACAAGTGTAATATGAAATGTTATATTACACGCTACACTTTTCTGTAATAAATAGAGCATATAATTTAACACATAACATTTTAATAAACTGATAATATATTAATAATATATCTTTTATTATAAATATCAATATAAATGATTATAAAAGTATAATAAATACAATTTGAATAGTTATTTTGACATTTAAGTGCTACTGTGGCGCCATCTGTTAAGCTATATTTGAACTACTCACACCTAACTGAATATTTATCGAATAATATCAAATTTTTTATATGCCTGATAGTTGTAGATAAAGTATAGTATTTGACTCGCATAATATGGCTACATTGCACTCGGATGGTTAAAAATACTCGCTGCCGCTCGTATTTTTAATTACATCCTCATGTAATATAGCCTACATATTATGCTTGTTAAATAATATACTATTAATTTTTGAAACTAGCAACCATAAAATTCTAAATCGTCGCATATAACCTTATTTTAAACGGATGTATTTATAAAAAAATCAGCAGATTCGAAAAGTCCTCAGTAGGTGTGGTTTACTTGAAGAAATTACAGTAATTATTCGAAACTACGTATTATAAAATTCTAAATTGTTCTATATAAACTTATTTTAAAGGGATGTAATTAGAAAAAATCAGCATCTTCAAAGAGTCCTTAGTAGGTGTGGTTTACTTGAAGAAATTGCAGTAATTATTTTTTATCTTCGAAACTACCTACTTTAAAATTCTAGAACGATATAAGCTTATTTTAAAAGGATGTATTTAGAAAAAAATCAGCTTAATTTTGAATAGTTTCGGGGTGACGTCTGTACGTACGTATCTTGCATAACTCAAAAATGATTACTCATAGATTGTTGAAATTTTGTATATGGGACTGCTGTAACTTCTAGTTATGCACCTCCCTTTTTTATTGCAATCGGCAGTGCCAAAAGGGCACTTTGCTCCTAGTGTTTTTTTGAATTTTTCACATATCTCAAAAACAATTAGCCGTAGAAAAGTAGAAATTTTGTATATGGGACCGTTATAATATATAACAGACATATAAGTCACAAAAATATCAGATAAATAAAGATGTGTTACATATTTACTGATTTTTTTTGGTATCTATTAAAATGTTTCTTTCAATAATTCATTGGTATATTTTAAAATAGAACTAATTTGTATTATAAATGATTTGAAGTTTGCTCTTTCTTTATAATATTTGACAGAAACGCCTGATATTAACTCAAATGCAACCAGACACACAGTTATGTAGGTGAAACGAATTTTCTCATAAGCTTACCTATCTATATATTTTTAATCAACGATTTTATGTATTCATTTCGAAACCACTTACACGGTTTTAATAAAAATTGCTACAATGAATAAAGAAACATTAAGTGTCTTAAATATGAAGAGAAATTTAAGACATCTTTATATATTTAACCAGGGGCGGATTTAGGCATGGGCTTTATGGGCTGCAGCCCAGGGCCCCGCGATACAAGGGGCCCCCTTCTTCGGACAATCAGAATAACCCCACAGACATTAGCATTCTCTGCATGGATGCTTAAATAAATTTCGAAGTCACTTTCTTTTTAATCTAATCCTAGTATCTATCTTTTTGTATAACAGTGAATATTAAATTTTAAATACCTGAATAAAATAGAATTATCTAATCAAAAATTGAGGGTTAGTTCTATCATTTTTATGAATTTGCCCATATATGTATTTAAATTATTATTATTTATAAGAATAAATGTTCTTTTTACCTCCCGCCTATCAATATATAGATAAGGGAGGTATTGTTTTTTGTCAGATTTCTCGAGTATGAGTTTTCAACATATGAGCACGAATTAGGGTCCCTACAATACGATTTTACTATTTTTAACGTGATGTCTGTATGTCCGTGTGTGTGTCCGCGTGTGTGTGTCTGTGACGATTTTTCGTCCACGATAACTCCAATACGAGACACGTAAAAATATAATGTTTGGTATTTAAGACTTATATTCAGATATGATGAACTGATTAGATTTTGACTACAATTGGTTAAACGGAAGTAGTACTTTATTTGAAACTTTAAACCGTTTTTCCTAAAAAATACCTCAAAAACCATTTTTTCACAAATTACGTTATTATTAAATATAAAGATTTTTTAATTTCCTACCGATCTGCATAATTACGTTTATACATAACTTCTAGCTAGATAGAAAAAAATATATAAATTATAATTATTTTACATATCGTTTAGGCTGAGGAATTTCGATAAAACAGATGATTTATTCATATGTTCACAAAATTTGACATGTGATGTCAAATTTGATGTAAGTAAGTGTAAAAGATAAAATAAGTAAAAATGAAGTAATTTTATTGTAAAATTTAAAAAGATGGAATAAATGTATTAGGAATGTATTTGCATGCGTGAATCAAAGTAAGTTCGGTTTCGGTTTTAGTAATGTCAAAAATAGCTGTCATATTGATCATACAAATTTTAAGAAGGAAATTTTAGGTATAAAATGAATTAAAAATATTCTCTTAACTGCAATAACACACTAATTTTAAAACTACAAATTAAATGTATTGAAAAACATATAGAATAAATTACTACAGTAGCGGGAGGTATTGTGTTGGACACATCAGATTTTTTGTTTTTTGTTAATGTTAATTTAAAATATAAAACGCCCGTTGCCTTACATATTTTTTTATTAAAAAAACTTAAGGTGGGGGCCCCCAAACAGTATAAGCCCAGGGCCCCTAAAGTTCACGGTCCGCCCCTGTATTTAACGTATAAACAGTTTTAAAATGTGTAATTAAGTTTGCCCCCTTTTGAAACTCTTTGGAGACGACTATGGTGTTATTTTCATGCCATACAGAATCAGAACAGCTGTTTAAACAGAAGTTACCCCTCTCTATTTACTTTAGAATAAGATTTACTAAATTAGTTTAGTAACATTATTAAAAATGTCCATTTAGTGAAGAAGAACTTTACAATAATAAAACTATTTAAAAAGTCTTAAAAATGTATAAAGTTAAAACAATTTTAAAGAATTTAAAAAAGTTTTAAGTAATGGGCTATATGACCATTGTCGAATTGAAGGAAAAAAAATATAAAAACTAAAAATTAACCATTATGATTACCTACCAATAATAATGACAAAAACTATATATTATCTTATAATTTCACTCAAATTAACATTTGAAATTTAAATTTATATAACGGCGCCATATCTCTGACGTCACATAGGAGAATGAGAGAGCAGTTTACAATGCTAAATTAGGAATATAATCAACCTATTTTTTTACTTAATGATATCGAATAAATGTGGTTAATGATAAATTAAGTCATAATTATTAATGAAACAATGTATAAGATATCAATACAGGCAATTCATAAAATAAAATAAAAATATTTTGATATTACACAACAGATTGATTTGGTGTAAATTTGGTTGACATTGAAATGTCTGTACTCATCTGTCAAAATTGTCAATGTCCTATGATTTTCAAAGGCTGTTTAGTGTTTACATACATTGTTTTAAAAATAGAACTTGGGTAACCTGCCAAATGTACATTATTCTATGATACATGATTTTTATCGAATGAATTCAAATTCTCTATCTAATGGGGAAGTTTAGCGTGGTTGAAATTACATGTGAAATATCTTTAGTCGTAAGTATATGAATAATTATAACTTAAAATGTAATTGAAAGTTAAAATTATGTTGCCAATTATTTATAATTATTGATTTATCTTCGAGCCACACTGACGTCACAAGTGAGTTACGCGCTTGCGCAGAAGGGATGGTGAGACCTGACTTTTTGAACGTAGGTTGTATTTTGAGACATTACACCACACGCTTCTCTGTTGCCATGGGTACCCAGCGCGCGCTGGTTCAGATAGACGATACGTTCTCCGCGAGCTACACTCACGTCATTTTTGTATAAAATTTCATTTTTTGAGAAATCTAGGCATCTTTAGGTGAAATAAAATGTAGAATATAACTTTTGAGGGCAATCTTGATAAAATAAAAAAATACGCTGAACTTCCTCATTCTCCAAAACTTTATTATTGTTTTCTTCGGAATTATCACTAATTAAGAAATTGAGAAAATACGGGTATTATTATTTTTGTTCAGAATCATAAAATGGAAGAAAAAAATATGATCATGTACAACATTCTTTAAATGACAAAACACAGTATGTATAGTCGCCGCCAGCCCATGTAGGAAAGACGTCACTTCGAAAATTTTGATCATGCACATTCAAAGTATTATTTGTCTTACTCATTACAGTCGTATAAGTCTATGACTTGAAGTTTGTCTAAGGGGCGGGGCTTATTTGTTTTTTCCGCCCACCGGTTATTAATAGGTTATATTACGTGCCTCGAACGTACCAAAAATTGGTCAATAATAACATCCAGTAATGCCCTGATTTTTATTAATGACCAATTTTTGGTGCGTTCGATAAACGGAATATAGTTGCCGAAAATGCTAGATAAAATTAAAAGATATGAATTTTACAATTATTAGCTAGGTATTTATATTCACGTAACATACATTTAAAATTAATTTGAACCCATAATACTTGTCAAATAAAATTAAAAAGTATTTGTGCTACGTAGCGTTCAGTAAACTCAACGCATTCACTGAAAACAATTGACAAATTTGTTGATTTTTGACGTATCAAGTTAGGTCAGTCAAATGTCAAATGTGCTTCTTACCCTAACCTAAACAAATTATCAATGAATAAAATTGGAATTTAACAAGAAACGCTGGACGGAAAAGTATTGTAATTACCTCGGATGTTAATAAGCGATTAATGATCTCAAATATTAACGCCCTCGCTTCGCTCGAGCGTTAAAATATCTCAATCATTAATCGCTTGCATTAATATCCTTGGTCATTAAATAACTATTAAGGTAATGTCTCTTTCTTTTAATTAATAATAACAATATTTATACCTAAAATATACAAATTTTTATTAATTTTAGTAAAAATGCCGAGAAATATTATTAACAGCACGTGTCAGCAGTTAATTTTAAAAATTTTTGAATTTTTTAAACTATTTATGTGAATGTGACAGTTCGGTTAATTATTTTGTTTTACATTGTATATTTTTTTAATATCCTATTTTATTGATTTTTAAATGAAATTATATTTCTGTTACTTCTTACTACTAATAATTATTAAAATTTAAATATTTAGAATGAAATATAATTATATTTAATAATCGTAGTGGCATGTTTGAAGCTTTCAACCAAAACGAAATTTTTATTCATACGAACATTCACATGATGATTGAGTGACGTCACTCCTATATGGGCTGGCGGCGACTATACCAATAATTAAGTGATTAAAAAAATAAGGGTATTTTTATTTTTGTTCAAAATCATAAAATGTAAGAAAATAAATATGATTATATACACCATTCTTCAAACAAAACTCAGTATGTACAACCTCTACAATGATAAAAAAAGAACGGTCAAAATAAATGAACAAACAAAGAATGTCATTATTGTAAAACGCTTGTAAATTTAATAAAACATTCGTAATTTGTAATTTATACCTACATGTGAACAAATAATTATAATTATTAAAATTATTTATCGTGATATTAATTTATATATTGTTGTATTTGTATGTTCTGCAAATTAGCTGGGAGCAATATTACGATACGTTACAAGGCTTGTCAGAAGCATCTGCATCTGACGTGGCCAGTAACGTAACATAACCACAACACTGGAATACGGCCCTTCTGGCCTTTGAAGTTGCTGGGTATCACTGAACTTTAAAATCCTATACGTATTTTAAATATAAATTAATATATCGCATTAATTCTCGCTGTTTATATAATCAACTGTTTGTATATAAATTAAAAAAGTTTAGAAGACTGTAGCTCCTACACGGTTAGAAATATAGACTCGAGACCTCAAAAATATTAATCCTTATAGTTTCTTTATTCTCTATAGCAATTTTTATTAAAAGCCATATAGTGGTTGAGATATAAATAAATAAAATGTGATCTATGAACCATCATCAAAAGATGATTACAACTATAAAAATCCGTTGTACGCTAAATGAGGTCTTTTTTGTTTAAATCGAACCTACAATGTCTATTTTGTTGCTCTATGTTGTAGCGATCCCAGGGTCGCGGCGCGAACGGCAGCCGCTAACCGACAGGTTACAACAAGTCCGTCCGCTCCCCATTGTTCTGATTTTCAGAGATTCGGCGAATATTCCAGAATAAAGTGTTTTACATAAATACCCCGAGCAAGAGATCGCGAGGACAGTCATATATTGAGACGGGTAGTGAACACATGGTAATATAAATAAATAGAGGGTGATATAAATAGTCGGTAATATAAATATTGTGGAAATAAATATCGCGTAGTTTTAATTGTTTAAATAAATTATCTTAGTGTTTAAGTCTTTATTAATAATTGTTAGTCTTAAATTAGTGTTTGTATTTGTTAATTCTTAGTGTTAGTTATTTTTTAATTATTCTTTATATTCATATTTCTTTTATTAAACTTGGTTATATAAATATTAGTGTTTTAATCAATCTTACACTTCACCTAAATAAATAAAACGTTACAATATAATGTAATTCTTTTTTTATCCCACACATACCTACATACATATATTGAAAATAAGATAAGGTTTAATAAACGAACAATAAATTATAAAAAAATAATAAAAGTAAATAACAATATAAATCAACAAATATTAACACTAATTTAGAAGTAATTATTATTAATAAAGACTTAAGCACTACGAACATTTATTTAAACACTTAAAACTACGCAATATTTATTTCCACGACATATTTATATCACTAACTATTCATTTATATCACCAACTATTTATTTATTTCTACTTTACATGTCGCTGACATGTACTAACCGACACTGACTTTCTTCAGTGACTCTTTGCACACTGATTAATACTAACTA
Organism: Stenolophus ochropezus; assembly: GCA_035578165.1. NCBI lineage: Eukaryota > Metazoa > Arthropoda > Insecta > Coleoptera > Carabidae > Stenolophus > Stenolophus ochropezus. The sequence continues at coordinate 24,055,980 of JAQOWZ010000013.1, read as the reverse complement.
CTGAACTTCGATGCGGCTCTTATATGTATACATTTATTTAAATGATGCTGTGCGGTCTATGGTCGAAGTAGAAGCATATTATAAAAGGAAAATAAGATTCACAAATTGCGGTTATCTGCTTGTTAACTACATATTTATTTATTTTTAGCTGAGCGAATTATTTTATGCGATTACAAGGTAGATAAACGGAATAATATAGAAATAATTGGGCTGTGTCTTCAAATATCTAATTTGAATCAATCGTAATAACATTAAATACAATTGTCACTTCGGAGAAATGTTTATGCATCTGTAAAGCAAATGGAGAGTAGTGAAGGCAATCGTTGTTTTGTTATATTTATTTATTTTTTATACAGGGTGTTGACTCGAACACCCGAACATAGGGATTTAACATATAAAATCATATTTTCGTAATTTCCTGCTTCCCTCATTATTTAAGATAAAAAAACTTCAAATAAAGGTTGTAGAGCATAAAATCCTGCATCTGAAATAAAAAACAAAATTAATTTTGCGTGCCTTGGAACCTTAGAAATTAGGTATAAAAATGACGAAAATGGCCCCAAAAGTAGCGATAGCCATGGATTTAAAACAAAAATTAACAAATGCTAACGGTTTATCTATCAAGCTACGCTGCGTTAGTTTATTTTTATTATTATTTGAAATTATTGTTGAAGTAGAAATATGGCCGACAATTATTATTCAATATTTATGTACTATTGTTCACTTAAACAATAATTACCAGTAATAATAAAAAGATAACGCAGCCTAGCTTGACAGATAATCTGTCAACATTTGTAAACTTTTGTTTCAATTCCATGGCTATCGCTATTTTTATGTTGTTTTTCGTTATTTTCATACCTAATTCCTGAGGTTTCAAGACACGTAAAATTAATTTTGTTTATTGATTCAGATGCAGAATTGTGGGTTGTACAACCTTCATTTGAAACTCTTTTTACATAAAATAATTAGGGAAGCAGGAATTTACGAAAATATGATTTTACATGTTAAATCCTATGTTCGGGTGTTCGAGTCAACACCCTATATAAATACACCATAAAAAAATAAAACTATTGTAACGTTTTATTTATTTAGGTGAAGTGCAAAATTGATTAAAACACTAATATTTATATAACTAAGTTTAATTAAAGAAATATGAATTATAAAGAATAATAAAAAAATAACTAACACTAAGAATTAACAAATATAAACACTAATTTAAGAACTAATTATTATTACTAAAGACTTAAACACTAAGATAATTCATTTAAACAATTAATACTACGCAATATTTATTTCGACAATATTTATATCACTCTCTATTTATATCACCATCTGTTCACTACACGTATCGATACAAGACTGTCCTCCCGACCTTTTGTTCGGGGTATTTAAGTAAAATATTTCCTTCTGGAATATTCTTCGATTATTCTCGAAATCAGAACAATGGGGAGCGGACGGACTTGTTCTGACCTGTTCGCTAGCGGCCGCCGCCCGCGCCGCCGCCCGCGCCGCGACCCTGGGTTCGCTACAATATATATTTCATAATACCTATAAATTCTTATTTTTTATAATGTTACAGATTTTATTCAATAGGTACATAAATTTAAACATGCACATCATGTTCTTTGTTTTGCACGTTTTTCTCCTGATATGGTTCAATTTCTGGTATTTTAATATTTCTCTTTTTGGGAAATAATGAACCGATATGACAACACTTGCAGAAAAAAACAGAACAATATCTCTTCGACTTACTGGTCATTTTTGGTTGTTGTTTACTTATAACCCTATATGAAAGTGCAACGTCTTAGATGTTTCATTTTGCCACCAGAAGTCAGACACTTTGTTGGTTATTGCCAATATGCAGCACAAGATTATTCAATTTGTCAGTTTGGAAATTAAAACATAAAAAGAAACTTAGAAATTAGAGAATTATTGATTTTATTCAATTTTGGCCAAGTGTGCTTAGGAAATAAAATCAGAAATCTATTGGTTCAAACAAATTTTTACATTTCAATTCAATATTTGCTTAAATTTTTATAAATCAGAAGCAAATACGTCGGTGCGGTTGTAGCCTTTCTGGATAACGCTGAAGATATTTTCTAAAGTAATATGTTTATTTCGATGAGCAACGTATTAAAATCTTAACTAAGTGAATTGATTAGGTCAAAATTTTATTTGAAACAAAAGATTTTCGATTTTGTTTCCAAAGCACACTCGACCGAAATGAATAAAATCAATCATTTTCTAATTTCTTGGTTTATTTTAATTTTAATTTACCTGTGTTTTATATCATTGGAAAGAGAAAAAAATCTCTATTTAATCGTTTGATAGTTAATATGAATTTCTCAAAAACTGATTAAGCAAAAAAAAAATTAAGCACCGCTGTCAATAAATCGTAAAAAAATTGTGTAGAATGTGCAAACTAGAAACTTGTATGAACTGAAACAAGAAAGTTATAAATGAAAAAGTAAATTTGCCAAAATCAGTTATTTGCTCATATCTAGTGAGCTATGCATGTTTTGGGGAAACAAAAACATGATTGAAATGGGCAACTAATGCGGCAACTTTGCCCCAATTTAACCGACTTCATATCTGTGATGTTTTTATGTTCGTCAATAAAACAACACTTGTAAATTTTACTGGGTTTTATTCGGTTGCACTCTTTTCTGCGCCATCTTACATTACATTTTCCTGTCGCGTCTCTTATTCTTATTATATTATGACACGTAATATTTGCGCGGTAAATTCGAACTATATCTTACAGTATTTCTTCCGGTTCTCCATATCCCAATGGTTATACCCTCTTAAAACAGACACTCTGTATAATGGGGCGTATACATTTTACCCTCCACACATGTTATATTGCTCGACATTATATCTTTCAAACATTCAATTTTGCACACCTTTTATCCTTCACACTTTTAATCCGCGAAAATAATTATCTTGCACACATTTTATCATACACACATTTTCTTGTCCATACATTTTATATTCCATACATTTTATCTTCGCCAACGTTTTATCTTTAAAATATTGTAATTATACCTTTCATTCATTTTATTGCTTATGCAATTAACATACTTATGTAACACACCTCTTTCGAAAGGAGGATGGCGCCATCAAACTGTAGCACGTCCTTTCAATAACTTTCATTACTACCAACTTGTACCATTCTTACAGGACCTCTGCTACCAGTTTGTGACCCTCTCCTTGAAAGAGTAGGTATTACAAAATATATATAAATGGGTTCTTTGTCAAACCGGATACGGAGCAAGTATTAGGAGATGGATATTGAATTAAACAGAATACTAACATTTGTATAAAAGTATAAATAATATAATAAATAATGTTTTACATTTGGTTTCTTCTCCAATGACACTTCTGTCCACCACCGCCGTCTACCACTGACTATACAACTCATCGGAATATGGACCATTCAGATAGTTGAATTTTTCTTAGTTACGATGTAACATCGGTTATTTATGTTGCTAAGTCGTGTTTTCGCAGAACACCACTAATGGTGTTCCGGAAACAGTTAAATCATATTTAATCGTATCATCCGTGAATATAAACAATTACAGTTTTTGACATTTCGTAATAAGTAAATAATTTGTTTAATATGTCGTGGTGTCGTTGTGTTTCCAATGCAACACATCTCGTCCTCAACTGTATATTCGATTATTTTTGAACCTCTTGTTGTATAACTATTGACTATACCACTCTACTTCTGGCTTCTCTCTTACTCTTCTCTTTTCTGTCTGCTTTTACAACCATAACCTTATATACTATTATATATACTATGAACAAGTACTAAGTCAGCAAATATTAGTTTTACCTTTACACAACACTATTTATGAATTACATCCATTTCCTACTTACTTACTTGGTGCCACTAGAATGTGCTCACTTAGACTTGTTACACTTATAATTAGATAAAATATTTAATGTTAAATGTTTCGGAAGATAAAATGTGTAAAAACTAAAATGTGTGGAACATAAAATGAGTGGAAGATGAAATGTGTGGATGACAAAAAGATTTGGAAGATAAAATGTGTGTAAGATAACTTTCTTCGCGGATTAAAAGTGCAATATAACATGTGTGGAGGATAAAATGTATAAGCCCCGATCTCTATACCTTCTTTATCGACATAGTGAGGTACTGTAAATCTAATGTATTGTGTGTTGGTTCTAGTACCACCTTCTCTGCAGATTTCTCCACCGAGTGGTCAAATCACCGCCAAAAGAGGCGGATCTGTCAGTTTTGAATGCAAGGCGACAGGAAATCCTGTTCCCAGTATCCATTGGACAAAGAAAGTAAGTCTTAAATTATTTATTTATTAATTTTTATCCTACTCATATTGAAAATAAGATTTTTATCCTACACGTATTGAAAATAAGATTTTCCTGCGTGTATGTGCGCACGAAAGTAGACATTTGCCGGTCAGGCCTGCAAAAATGTCACAAAGCCCTAGGCTTGTTAAGTAAATAGTTCGTACGCGGACTAACAGATGGCGTTTGATGCACTAGAAATAATAACCAGAATAAAATACGTCAACATGCTTTTAAAATATTGTTACTTTAGATAATTTTGATACTTACGTTAGATTCCCAGTATTTTTATTATATATTCTGTAAATAATGGAACATAATTGTTAACCTTATTTATATGTCAACATAAAATATTTGTTTTTTTGTTCTTATTCTATTTCTAATGTTGGTAATCAATTTCACAAATTTCATTGAGGTTAAGTTAAACGTCAAATTATTCAGTATTCGTAAGATGTTTATATTTTTTTATTATGTTGTTTTATTGTGTAGGATAAAAAATAGTGTGTGCTACATGGTAGTAAAGTTGTTTTCTGGTCCTCAAGAAGTATCCTCGGACCAGAAAAGAACAACTTTTCTACTTAGCAGTACAAATAACTTTTTACACTTTGCGTTAACAATTGCTTTTATTATTATATCAAAAACAGTTTAATAATATCAAATATTGTTAAACTGTTTTTGGTATTTTTGTTGTTGTAAAATTGGTACTTTTAATAACTGCACCACAAATTTTAAATGTTTTTTAATACAATTTAAATTATTTCGGAGTAGGAAAACCGAACAAACAAAATTAATTTAAAAATATACTAAAATTTCATAACTCATATAGATTTATAAATATTTTCAAAATATTTTAAATACATTTAGACAGATAAATGTGTCCAACTTCATTCAATAGAGTTACCATATTTCACATTTATATATCCCTAGATTACACTCTGTTAGATTTTTAATTGAAAATTTTAAGATTTTTATTTAATAAGTGAAACAAAGTATAACAACTAGTATATGATACTTTGATATATGATATGATATACCATCTCATAAAACTTGTATAATAATATACTATTTATTTTTTTCTATAGCTGATGCAATTTTATCAACTCAAAATAGTGGATAAAGTAGCACTTTAACCGCAAGGGTAGATAAAGTAACACTTTAACAGCAAGGGTAGATAAAGTACTTTAACTTATATTTATTTGAAGTACTTTTCCATAGCAACTCACACTACTAACATTTTAAAATTGTAAAATAAAAATTAAATTTTTTTAATTTAAATTTCTTTAAAATTAGATTATCGACTCGCGAAAAATAATTCACTCGCGATTATATCGCTCGTGATTTTACACTTTCCGCTTGTCGATAAAATATTATTTTATCGTCTTGTATAAAAAATAACTATTAATATATCCCCAAACAACTTGTAAAGTGTTTTTCAGACGACCACATATGAAAGTAGCCATATTTGCACTGCAATTAACACCAGAAAATATAACATAGCACACGGCGTGTATTATAATAACACACTAGTGTGTTATATAACCGGATATGACGATTAGTGGTCAATAGATGGAACTTTGATAATGAAATGTAACAAAATTAATAAAAATTTGCTTAAAACTACAATTTTAAAATTGGTAGTGAATTAATACCAAAAATAAAGAGTCAAATTGTACTTTTATTAATTGTTCAAATAATACGTACTAGACTTCCAAATCAGTTTCCGGTTAACTAGTGATACTTAACCTCAAACCCAAACGTCAATGCTTTCGTGAGTTGTGTTTGACATTGACACTTTTGTATAAACCCTGTTTTTATTATAATATTTTGTGGTCGTCTGAAATATAGTGTGTACATAACTCGCTTGAAAGTGCATAGCAACGCTCGTGTATTAAATCATTCGGCGCTACACGCCTCGTTCTTCAATCTCTATACACGCTTGCTATTTACCACTTTCCACGCTTGTTATGTAATAAGTATAAACTTTGTACAATCGTCTCAGCTTAATACCAAACTGTTTTAGGACGGGACGTTACCTACCGGCTTGTATCAAGACAGTGGCTACCTACTCACTATTTCTGATGTGCAAAGACATCATTCTGGGACTTATTCGTGTACTGCTTCAAATGATATCGGAACACCTGTAACTGCAGATGTCCATCTACATGTTTTATGTAAGTTTTAATCCTTTTATACAGTGTGTGTAACGAAATGCGGAACATAGGACTTTAACATGGGATTTCAAAAAATTGCGGATACTCTCTCTCCTGATAAATTTAGAACAAAACTAGAAGAGTACAAAGTTGTTCAAAATTAAATTTTACATCAGATATGTTCATAATTTGGTACAATAGAACGTCTGCAGTACGAGATTTATTAAATATAAAATGTAACATTTTCGTTCAAATTCAGACAGCCATGGAAATAAAAAGGAAATGGCTCGTATTACGAGCTCACTTTTATAATAAAATCGCGATTTTAACGCCCACTTTTACATCATAATCTTATGTAAAATTGAAAGTTAAAATCACGATATTATTATAAAAGTGAGCTAGTTCGCTTTTATAATAAAATCGTGATTTTAACTTTCGTTTTTACAAAAGATTATGATGTAAAAGTGGGCGTTAAAATCGCGATTTTATTATAAAAGTGAGCTCGTAATACGGGTCATTATCTATTTGTCATTTGTGACAGTTAGTAATATTATTTCGTATTCAATACTTTTTTAAGTTATATTTGTAATACTTTTTAATAGTGGTATATTGTTAAAGAAAAAGAATATAAATTTAACTTAAATAATATTAAGATACGAACAATAAGTATTATAATCAGTGATACTTCTCTAAACTGACAGATAGATTCTTTCGTTTATTTCCATGGCTGTCTGATTTTGAACGAAAATATTACATTTTATATTTAATATATCTCGTACTGTAGACATGTTGTTACAACAATTGTGATCTTATCTGACGTAGAATTTAATTTTGAACAACTTTGTACTGTTATAGTTTTGCTCTAAATTTATCAGGAGAGAGAGTATCCGCAATTTTTTTAAATCCTATTTTCCGCATTTCGTTGCACAAACTGAATGACAGTCGCCGCCAGTCCATATAGGAGTGACGTCATTTGAAAGATTTTCATCATGCATATTAAAAGTATTATTTGTCTTTGTCTTACTCATTACAGTCGTATAAGTCTATGACTTGAAGTTTGTCTAAAGGGCGGGGCTTATTTGTTTTTAAAGTTATGTCTATTTCTTTTAATTAATAATAACATAAGTTATATCTAAAATATACTAATTTTTATTTATTTTAGTAAAAATGCCGAGAAATATTAACAGCACGTGTCAGCAGTTAATTTTAAATATTTTTGAGTTTTTTAAACTATTTATGTCAATGTGACAGTTCGGTCAATTATTTTGTTTTACATTGTATATTTTTTTGATATCCATTTTTATTGATTTTTAATTGAAATTATATTTCTGTTACTTCTTACTACTAATAATTATTAAAATTTAAATATTTAGAATGAAATATACTAATGTTTAATAATCGTAGTGGCATGTTTGAAGCTTAATATTAACTAAAACGAAATCTTTATTCATACAAACATTGACATTGACATGACGATCGAGTGACGTCACTCCTTTATGGGCTGGCGGCCAGTATACCTATTTTGACTTAATTTAGAATTACCTGAAATCCAAACAGACCTAATTTGATTTTTATTCTTCCCACATGCCTTAATTTTATCACAAACAGTTAAAAACTGTTTGAAATACTTCCTAATTAATCGCAAATCTACCAACATTATCTTAAAACCTAAACAGCTCACTTACTATCGGAGAAATAATTATAGTCATTCACTTTGAACGTGAATATATTCTATAATAACCCATAAAAAATTGCAGTAAACTTTAAAATAATCATAATTCATTTCTTGATATACAGGGTGTTCGAAAAATAGGGGACCAAATTTGGAAAATATATTAATCAACTCAAAACAAGAAAATAATCCTAATATACCCATGTCCGGAAACGAACCATTTCGGAATAAAACACTCTTTTGTTTGAATTTTGAATTTTATTTTTAGTAATGATTTTTACTGTCAAAATTACAATAGTTACGTTAATACTTGTATTTTGTTTATTCACGTTCCCTTAGTAACTGTCAAATTTGTTGTCACCGTAATTAAATTATTTTGATATTGTTTTGAAGCTTTTCTATTAATATTGTATTGTTGGAGATGAGTTGATAGGGTTTTATTTTTTCCATAACAGATTAACGGGAAATTTGTACCTACACTATCTGAACAATAATTTACCAAATTTATTGGAGAATGTTTCACTATTCACACGGCATCATATGTGGTTTATGCACGCCTCCACATTTTAGTTTCCAAGTAAGACAATATCTTCAAAATTTATTTCTTGATCGGTGGATAGGCAGAGGTGGTTCAACTACGTGGCCTCCACGTTCACTAGACTTGAATCCGTTTGATTTTTATTTTTGGATTCATTTAAAGAGCTTAGTTTATTCGACGCCCATTAATAACGTAGAGAATTTGCGGCAAAAAATCATAGACTGTTTCAATAGTATAAGACTAAAACCAGGTATATTCGAACGTGTCCGACATTCAATGAAAACACTTCTAGAATGTTGCATGCAACTTCAAGGAGGATATTTTGAACAACTATTATAATTTTAAAAATAAAAACATTACTAAAAATAAAATTCAAAATTCAAACAAAAGAGTGTTTTATTCCGAAATGGTTCGTTTCCGGACATGGGTATATTAGGATTATTTTCTTGTTTTGGTTTGATTAATATATTTTCCAAATTTGGTCCCCTATTTTTCGAACACCCTGTATATGAACGATAAGGATTTTTTAAGTACAGCCATTTAAAAAATAATAGAATAAATGTATAAAAAGATTGCATTTTTAATACGAATTCGAATATGAGGAAGTTTAACTTTAAATAACTAATGAACGTGTTGTGCTATTATTGTCAAATTTTACACTATTATAAATACATCTTCTTAGAAAAGGAATGTACAAACAGAAAGTAAAAAATTGTCATAGTATTATTTACATAATAATAAAAACAAAAAACAGCATTTCATTTATTGTTGGTGATATTGTTTTTAAACATGAATATTTGATTAATATGCACATTTTTAATGATACTTATACATAAAATATGAAAAAATTTACATAACTTACATGTATAATAATTAAAAAAAATTATATTGTAACGTTTTAAACGGCGCCGACCCTGTAAATTAATTAATATTTTTAAAACAGTTTCGTTGTCTTTTGTGAAATTAATAAAATATAGATTTGATGTTTAATATAAGTTTTAATTTCAAGTAAAACAGTTGACCTGTTGAGTAGTTTCCCGAATACACATTATTTATAATTATGTCAAATAAACAATTATGAATTTACTGCCTAAAAGTATACTGTATAAATAATAATATATGTAAAAATTTTCTTTTTGGCTATAGTTTAAGAGCAATATTAAGTTTAATAAGCATATAAGAAAAAAATTGTATAAAATGCTAATTATTTTGAATATTTATTTATTTGAAATTGACACAGTGTAACAAGGCTTTGTTTTTACACAAGTTAAAGATGAATGTTCAGGCTTTATTGTGATGTATGAATTTTAAAAATCGAACGCCTGGTTTAAAAGTTATTGATGTTTATTTCCGACTGACTATAATTATTTCTTCAACAGTAACTATTTGAATGCGTATGTAACTGTGTTGATTGAAAAATATATAGATAGGCAAGCCTGTATATTTTTGGGTACCGCTGTTTTGGAATCAGATTCGACAGAGCCATCTCGTTCATGATTCCATCAACTACTTTGCGGAATTAAACAAACAAAAATATCAGATAAATAAAGATGTTTTACATATTTACTGAATTTTTTGGTATCTATCAAAATGGTTCTTTCAATAATTCATTGGTATATTTTAAAATATAATTAATTTGTATTACTAATGAGTTGACGTTTGGTCTTTTTTTATAATATTTGACAGAAACGCCTGATATTAACCCAAATGCAACCAGACACACAGTTATGTAGGTGAAACGAATTTTCTCATAAGCTTGCCTATCTATATATTTTTCAATAAACGGTATCTGTTTTAAATTAATCCCAGACTATGTTTCAGACCCACCAGAAGTGAGTGTAGTTCGATCATGGGTCAATTCCGGGGAAGGTTTGGAAGCTAAAATGGATTGTGTAGTAAATGCAGATCCGCCGGCTGAGGTAAGTTTCCTTTTCACCCCCTAATACCACCCCTTATAACTCAAACCCTCCTGAACCGAAAATCAAGTCTGTCGAGCCTGTATCTTTAACCGTGTAGGAGCTAAAGCCTTTTAAACATTTGGTTTACAACTCCCCTAATACCATCCCTAAAGATTCAAACCCACCTGAATGGGAAAACAACTGCCTCGAGGCTGTATCTTTAACCGTGTAGAAGCTACAGCCTTTTAAACATTTGAAAACTCTTCTCAGATTGTTATTTTAGTTTTCCGTGCTTTAGTTGCCAACCCCTTGGTTTCCAACCCCCCTAATACCATTCATTATAATTCAAACTCTACTGAATCGGAAAACAACTGCCTCGAGGCTGTATCTTTAACCGTGTAGGAGCTACAACCTTTTAAACATTTGAAAACTCTTCTCAGATTGTTATTTTAGTTTTCCGTGGTTTAGTTGCCAACCCCTTGGTTTACAACTCCCCTAATACCATCCCTTTTAATTCATACTTTAGATTACACATTTTTGTCTGCTGTAGACACAAAACTAAAGTCGATTTCCCTGAGTTAATCCTGACGTAATCAATGTACCAGAAATATCGAAGTTAACATTTTTATTTTATAATGTGGTAATCAAATATCTACATTTATTTATTTAATTTCAAAATGATTTGTGGTCCAGTGGAAAATCGGGATGAATGTTAAAAATCAGAAAAAAAAATCATTACTACATTATAAAATAAAAAAGATCAACGTACTAGTCATATTTCTTGTGTTTGATCGATTTTGAAATGTGATGAGTCAGACAAGTATGTATATATTGTAAATTATTATTTATATTAAGTGTCTGGGGAGCAACCAAGAGATGGCAGGACAAAACGAACCGAAAGTCACCCATTTAAGTTACAAATCCCTGATTCACATTTTGTACAATTCAAATCCACTATATAATTCTTCTCCTATTTTCAATTTCTACATCTATAAAACCAGCCCTAAAAAATAAAACAAAATGCAGTTATTTACATACTTCTAATAGACTGCATTAGTGTAACGGTCATTTTGTGGCGCCAAATTCAAACTGAAACCCTAACTCGCCTCTGCCGATTTATGCGCCTATGTTATTCTTATGGGAATAAAAATATGCTATCTTTAAGCTGCCAGAACGTATTATAAAATGCAAATCTCAACTATTAAACCTTATAAATACTAATCTCTAATGTTTTATCTATCTTCTAATGTAATATGTACATCCAAAAAACATAATATTATTTAATAAACTTCAATTTAAACAGTAGGTACAAATTTCTGAAAACGTATGTCGTAGCTGTCTTAGTATTCAGTTGAACCTGTCACTTTAACGCGGCGTTTTTAAGCTGCTGCACCAAGTAACGACATATGTTACTATATGTGTCACTACTTTCTTTAAAATCAAATTTTTCTTAATTTATTCTTTTATTTGTACTTTTTCTGTACGGAAACCAAAGAGTAATGTTTTAGAATATAAAAAAAACCCTATGTTATAATTAAGAATCGTTAGAATGCTTTAATATCGTGAATTGAATAAGAAATGCATACACTCAGATTTGAATTAGGGTTTCGCGCCAAATGAAAATCTTAACCTCACTAATGTAGTCTATTGTTTGTAGTTGTTTCAAACCTTTAATTATTTAAACACTGTCTATTGATTCCAGGTTCATTGGTTCCAAGACTCATTTGCTTTACAACCAACAGATAGAAGAATCATGTCACATTCTGGGAAGAAGCACTCTTTGACTATAAAAAATATTCAGTTGTCGGATTTTGGCAATTATAGCTGTCTAGTGGTCAACTCTATCGGAAAAGATAAAAGGTCAGTATGTTTGCACACAGCATTTACTTCGTTTCAAGTATATTTCAAACTATTACTTTTTATTCATAATTTTCTTAAAATATATTTCTGGAGCGAATTTTCGTGTTGTCATATATCACAAACTCATCAAAGACATATCACACATACATACACACAGATTATATAAAAGTTAAACGTAAAGTTAAATGTCAGAGTAACCTAACCCAAAAATGGAAAAGTATGCAGATTATTCTAATCGTTTTTGTTTTGTGTAAATACAAAAATGTGAAACTTTCTTAACTATTTTATTTAGAAAAATTAGTATAAAAAATAGAAAGAATATGCATAATAATCAATATTAATAAATAAATATAATCCTATAATTAAAATACTTCCGAAATAGGGGGCTTTTTGTTATAGCGTGACGTCATCTATATGAATAGGCTCATCAACCATTTTTTTAAATTATTTTTTTATAAATCTGCATAAAGAAATATGTTGATAAGTGTAAATCCGGTTTGAAAATTCTTAGTATTAAGGGAGAAAATAATTATTTAATGTACAGCGCTGTAATGTGACGTCATCAGTACTAAATAGTGGTACTCAACCAGTAAGTTTTTATGTGATTTGCATTTCCTTCATTTTATATTTGATAAAAAATTAAACACGTATTAAATGTTATCTTTGTTCAATTATTTTCTCTAAAATGATTAACAAATATATTTTTATGGAAAGTAGGTAAATATTGTTGTACATTTTGACAACTTTTGTCACTTTGACATTTCTGTGGCGCTAGTGGGCTTGAGTCATATGTTTGAACTACGACAAACTTTAAAACTTCATGTTGTATACTACAGATTCGAGTTTTTGTAATTCGTTTTTAGATAAAATTATAATTATCGTTTTTATTATTCACACAAAAAGGACGTACATTTAACGCTTTTAACCTCTTAAGCTGACAGACTGACAGTCACAGAACACCAACACTAGAAAGTTTTCATATAAATTTGTATCCATTATGTTGCCTGCCTGAGTTAATGGCGAGCAGCGGGCTTTCAATTTTTAGCCAATCAGAAGCTTCATTTTAAAACTAGTACTGATGACGCGATGAATTTTATAAACCTTAATATCTCGGAACTGAATAAATTTTTAATAATTTTTTTATTGTTAATCATACTTGCTAAATATATAAATATTATTTACAACACATTTTTACCATAATTGGATTATGGTTGATGAGTCTATTGCATCTATATTTTGATTGGGGACTTTAAACCGCGAATGTTTTGATTACAAGTGAGAAATCCCGCCTCAAGTCTGACGAATGAGCTTGAAGAACCCAAGGGGCGTGACCTTGACTCACACTAAACTTCACACGTGTACTTCTAAACTGTTATTACTTGAATGCGTGTCTTATATATTTACGCTTATTATTTCTTTTACATCTGAGACAGTATTATTTACGATATTAATGCATAAATTATCTGTTTATGTGTAACTTGTTAAAAGTTTGCATCACTAGCGCCACTGTTATTCTCAAACAGTTTTTATTTGAATATAAATATCATTTTTAAATTTATATAATTTAAATACACGTGCAATTTTTAAGAATGTAGACTTATACTGTATTGTAATATTAATTTATTTTTTATAAATATAATGAAGAAACAGCATGTACTTGAACATTTTGGTCCACAAAGAAAATAGTTTGACAAGAAAATGTATATACCGGGTGTCCCAGCTCGACCGACACATGAGAGATTTACATAGGAAATCAGTTAATTATGTATAGTATCTCCCCAATGCAATATATTAACTTGAAATTTTGTAAAATTGGGGAATATTATTTCTACGGATTACAGTTATTTGAAATATGTAATTTCGTCTGCAAGACGAGATTTATTAAATTATAAAATCTAACATTTTCGTTGAAAATCAGTCAGCCTTGGAAATAAAAGAAAATATCTATGTGACAGTTCTGACAGTTAATGATATGCCATTGTAGATATTTATATTTTTGTAATATTGGTATATTATTTAACAAAAATAAACTAAATTCAACTTAAATAATATTAAAATACAGGCAATAAGAATTAAAATCAGTGATACTTCACTAAACTGTCAGATAAATATTTTCTTTTATTTTCATGGCTGTCAGATTTTGAACGAAAATATTAGATTTTAAATTTAATAAATCTCGCCCAGCAGATGAAATTGCATATTTCAAATAAGTGTGATCCATAGAATTAATATTCTCCGATAAGTATACAAAATTTCAATTCAACATCTTGCACTGGAGAGATACTATTCATAATTAACTGATTTCCCATGTAAAACTCCCATGTGTCGGTCGAGCTGGGACACCCGGTATATGACGTTACATTAACTATTTCAAACTTTGGTCTAACTCGCTTATAAATATAAACATTTTCATCGGATTTTCAGGCTTAGTGTCCCCCATACTTTAAAATGAAGTTATAAAATAATGGTAATAACCCCTATTGGTTGCAACTATTTCTTCATTATTTCTTATATTATTCAAACCCCAAATTATGTATAGATATGTTTCCAGGTATATAGAACTGTCTGGAAAACCAGGACCGGCTACAATAGTAAGTTCAGGCAACTCAGGACCGTCTGAGTATATTTTAAAATGGACAGTTCAAAGTGTTTTTCCAATAATTGAAGTCAGGATACTGTACAGACGGTTGCTGGTAAGTTGAAATGTCGTAACCCAATCTTACGTCCTACAACCATTTTAAAATTATTTTCATATACTTCCATCTCTCTTAAGTTTATTCCAAATTACTTAACTGAATCCTAAACAGTTCGAAACATTTTCTAAGCACCAAATTGGGGCGTATACATTTTATCCTTCACACATGTTATATTGCTTGACATTGTACCTTGCACACTTTCAAACTTGCATACTTTTATCGTGCACACTTTTAATCCACGAAAAAAGTTATCTTACACACATTTTATTTTCCAAATAATTTTATCATCCACACATTTTATCTTCCATTCTTATTATGTTCCACACATTTTATCTTTTACACATTTTGTCTTCAGAAACATTTCATACTGAATATTTCATCTAATTATAAGTATGTTAATTGCATGAGCAATAAAATGAATGGCAGGTAGAATTACAATATTTTAAAGATCAAACGTTGACGAAGATAAAATGTGTGGATTATAAAATGTGTGTAAGATTACTTTTCTTTGCGGATTAAAAGTGTGGAGGATAAAAGGTGTGCAAAATTAAATGTTTGAAAGATACAATGTCGAGCAATATAACATGTATGAAGGATAAAATGTATACGCCCCACCAAATTGAATTAAAATCTTTCCACATGTTATGTAATTTGAGGGGTTGTTATGTATTTTCTGGGGTTTGCGGTAGTTTTCCCTTGCAATCCAACTATCTACCCCTTCTATTTTCCTTATAATTGTTTGAAATTCTTATCAACTGTCCTTACTCAATCACAAATAATTTATATCTATATGAAACCTTGAACAACTATTTTAACTGAATCCCTAACTGTGCAAAACATTTCCTAGGCTCAAAACTTAGTTAAATTTATTCTACATGTCTTTCATTTATTCAGAATTGCTTAAAGTGTTTAAAATATTTTTTAAACTGTCTTAATTCAATCTCATGGAGCTTGAAACGATTTTAAACCTTGTTCAATTGTCATAACTGAATCTGAAATAGCCTGTTACATTTTCTAAACTCCAAATTGATTTATAATCTTTCCACATGTTGTTATGTAATTTGAGGAGTTGTTATGTATTCTCGAGGGATTAGGATAGTTTTTTCCAACTATCTGCACGTTTTGTTTTGCTTGAAATAAAGCCCTTGCTCACTATTCTGCACGAGTGGCACACTATACTTTTCTAGGACTACACTGCTATACATTACAGAATAAAAATACTTGTACGATATTTATTAGACTTAAAACAACAATATGACGCAGGCAACCCACTAATCTCTATATATACTTGTGGATAGGGCATGGCATATGAAAACGTGAAGCCAGCGGCGGCCATTTTCCTCACCTCTCAATCTAATTCAATTGACGCCAAATATCAATACACTCATTATTATCTACAACCAAATATCACTAAGCTTTTTACATTTGAGTTGTTTTAGTTATTTTATCCAACACCGTGTAATTATAACGATATAAGTATGCTGTTTTTAGATAAATAAAGTAGGTCATAAGTCACTAGTGAGCTAAGTATGTTAGCTCACTGTTTTTTGGTTCGTATCATAGTAACTACGTTATAAAACCTTCTCTACACTATTTTGTTCCTAAATGTCATTTCGAAATTCCATCTGTCAAAAATCTTATATGTATTTTATATCAATGATTAAAATGTGTTGGATAAAATGTTGTATGGCACACGTGTGTTAATTACCTAAGTCACTTGAAAAAATACCATACTCGGCCTAACGGCCTCGTGAGCTAAACTTTTCCCACGTGACTTATATGTAATGTAACGCACTTGTACCATAAATAACTATTATTTTGAATTGTTTTACGTACTTATGTCATTGATAGAATAATGAATTTATCTTACTTTTATGATTGATAACAAATTGCACCGCAGAATGATTCTTCTCAAATTTAATTACTAAAAGTAGGTTAAAAACGGCTACGACCGAACAATGCCTAATTCATCTCATATTTCTCAGTTTCAACAATAAACAATGATATTTTACGAACATTATAATAATAATCATTTACTAAATATGGATTTATAGTTTTTATTCTGACATAAAACCAGCTCTCTGCATGTAAATATAGAGTATATTAAACTAAAAATGATATTCTGTGAATTTTATACGTAGTATATTTTTACTTATGATTTATTAGATTTTTCTTACAACGAATATTAATATTTGTATAACTTTTTTGTGTAATGCGTTTTTTTTTTCATATTTTACTCGTTATTTGGCGCCAATTGTATTAGATTCAGAGGTGAGGAAAATGGCCGCCACAGGCTTCACTTTTTCATATATTATGCCCTATCCACAAGTATATACAGAATGGCCCAGCGAAAATTATCAGCGCAGTTTTTGGCCACTGAACATCAATTTTGCAAAAAACGCTCGAACACGTCAATTTTAGTATAAAGGGGGACACCTGAATGGATTAGTACCAATGGCATAACTTCAACCCTAAAATGGGGGTGGACTGCACCTCAAAAATTTTAAATGGAAAACTGTGTCAAACATGACACAGTTCGAAAGGCCTTTCAATTCTCATTTCAACAGATTTTTTAATTTTCAAATCCGATCATTAGTTCCAAAGAAATATCGTTTAGAACAAATTTTATCAGGTGTTCAAAATTCCAATCAAGTAGGCTTAAACAAATGACAAAAATTAAATAAACATTTTTTTCGACAAGTTGTTTGTAATAAACAAGTAATTTGTAAGTTATATTTTTTTGTGGGGTTATTTGAAGTCTAAATTTTATGTCACGCTACCCGAATCTTTAGAAGATTTACGGCAACGTACCGTAGCTCCTAAATTTTAAGCGAAATCTTTATTATTGTATGGAAGTTGATGGTAGTTATTTTTTTTTATACTAAAATTGACGTGTTCGAGCGTTTTTTGCAAAATTAATGTTAAGTGGCCAAAAATTGCGTTGATAATTTTCGCTGGGCCACCCTGTATAGAGATCAGTGGCTTAAATATATTCGTGTCATTCTGTAACTATGATAATGAAACTACTCTATGCTTATTGATAAAATAAGCTCCTGGTATAATATGAAAGATTGTTACGTAATTTTGAAGGATTGTTGTTACTTTCCTTGCACTTTTAACTATCTAAACCTCCTATTTTCTTTAACTTTCTTAACTCAATCCCAAACAGTCTGAAACTATTTAAAACTCCAACTGTCTTAACTGAATCCTAAAAAACCCGAAACATAACCTTCTCACCAATAGACCACGTTAGTGAGGTTAAGATTGACATTTAGCGCGAAACCCTAATTCAAATCTGAGTGTATGCATTTCTAATGGGAGCACATTTTCAATTCACGATATTAAAGCATTTTGGCGATTCTTAACTATAACATAGTATTTTTTTATATCCTAAAATATTACTCTTTGCTTTCCGTACAGAAAAAGTACAAATAAAAGAATAAATTAAGAAAAATTTGATTTTAAAGAAAGTAGTATCCCAAATAGTAACATATGTCGTTACTTGGTGCAGCAGGTTAAAAACGCCGCGATAAAGTGACAGGTTCAACTGAATACTAAGACAGCTACGACATACGTTTTCAGAAATTTGCACCTACTGTTTAAATTGAAGTTTATTAAATAATACTGTGTTTTTTAGGTGTGTATATTACATTAGAAGATAGATAAAACATTAGAGATTAGTATTTATAAGGTTTAATAGTTAAGATTTGCATTTTATAATACTTTCTAGAAGTTTAAAGATAGCACATTTTTATTCCCATAAGAATAACATGGGCGTATAAATCGGCAGAGGCGAGTTAGGGTTTCAGTTTGAATTTGGCGCCACAAAATGACCGTTACGCTAATGCAGTCTATTACAAAACTCGCGAGGTACTTACGTAATCTAAGCCACCTCCTTTACAGTTCAACGCGTCGTACCCCCACGCGGGCAAACGGCACGACAGTATTTAACTATCTACACTTTGTGTTTTCCTTAACGCTGTTTGAAACCCAACTGTCTTGACCCAATCTTCATTTTAGTCTCCCCACTTATCATTATACAGTGTGTGCAATGAAATGCGGAACATAGGACTATAACATGGGATTTCAAAAAACAAAGTTGTTCAAAATTAAATTCTACGTCAGATAAGATCATAATTGTCGCAACAGCACGTTGCAGTACGAGATATATTAAATATAATATGTAACGTTTTCGTTCAAAATCAGACACCCATGGAAATAAAAGAAAATATCTATGTGTCAATTGTGAAAATTAGTAACCTTACTTTGTGTTCAATATTTTTTTGAATTATATTTGTACTATTTTTTTTTAATTTTAGCATATTGTTAAAGAAATGAATATAAATTCAACTTAAATAATATTAAAATATGAACAATAAGTATTATAATTAGAGAAACTTCTCTACACTGACAGATAGATATTTTCTTTTATTTCCATGGCTATTTGATTTTTAACGAAAGTATTACATTTTATATTTAATATATCTCGTATTACAGTCCAGCTATTGCAACAATTATCTTAAATGATGTAGAATTTAATTTCAAACAACTTTGTACTATTGTAGTTTTGCTCTAAATCTGTCAGTATACAGGGTGTCAATTTTAAATGGTACACTATTGCTATCGCGGGAACTATAAGAGCTACGAGGTCGGTTAAATTAGAAAACAAATTTTGTTTTAAACCAGTGGTTCTCAAGATATGGGGCCCAACTTTCTTATTTTAAATGGAACACCACACATATTTTTACATATTTGGAATCTACATCAAATTACAAATTCAATGGTATGTAGGCAATAAGTTTCTATGCTTACATCTGAAAATAGCAGTTGCCATGAATCAATAGAAAACAAACGTCAAATTTTGCGTTCTTTTACCGAGAATTTTTAATTCAGAGATAGAATTAGCGTAATAAGAACGCAGAATTTGACGTTTATTTTTTTATTTATTCATGGCAACTGCTATTTGCAGATATAAGCATAAAAACTTATTGCCTACATAGGGATTTTCTTTTTTAACTAAAATTTAACTACAACCATACCATTGGATTTGTAATTTGATGTAGATTCCAAATATGTAAAAATATGTGTGGTGTTCTATTTAAAATAAGAAAGTTGGGCCCCATATCTTGAGAACCACTGGTTTAAAACAAAATTTGTTTGTCTCATTTGAATAGTGTTGTAAAATAGAAATTGTTTGCTAATTTAACCGACCTCGTAGCTCTTATAGTTCCCGAGATAGCAATAGTGTACCACTTAAAATGGACACCCTGTATACTAGCTTGTTCAGCATTAGTATTGTGTATGTACCAAAATAAACTAAACCTGTACTATTTAATATCAATTTCTTTTTTCCGCTGTCTGCTGTCTTTAAATATAGCACATTTTTCATTCTATATTTTTCTAGCAATTCAGGTAACTTGACATCTATTTCGATCATATTTCAAAGATTTAAATACTGTATATTAACCAGTATTCAGTATATTTTGATTATGACATTTCGTATTTCTACATTACCAACAGTGTCAAATAAAATGCCTTGTTCTAATTGGTTGTTGCATCAGCGGTGTAGTGGTAGTGCAGAAACCTTGGAGCTTGCGAGGTTATGCCACTGCAATAGACTGCATTAGTGTAACGGTCATTTTGTGGCGCCAAATTCAAACTGAAACTGTAGAGAGTATCCGCAATATTTTGCAATCCCATGTTAAAGTCGTATGTTTGGTTGTATAACTTGGTGGTTGTTGAACAGTTCAACGCGTCGTACCAGCACGCGGGGAAGTGGCACGACATGATCTCGCGCCCGCAGCAGCAGCTCTTCTCCTCGGGCAGCAACGAGCGCGCGTTCCAGCAGCCGCTGGGCGGGCTGGCGGCCGACTCGGTGTACGAGGCCACGGTGCAGAGCCGCAACCAGCACGGCTGGGGCGAGCCGAGCCCCCCGCACCAGTGGTTCACCCGGCGCGGGGCCCCCCTGCAGGTGCGCAGCGCCGCCCCAGCCGTCCGCGCGGCGTGGCTTGCCCTCCTGCCGCTTGTAGCGAGGCTGTAAGTGGGGGGTACGATCACATCGAGAATGGTTTGGTTATGATGAGATACAAACATAGGGGCGTATACATTTTATCCTCCAAACATGTTATATTGCTCGACATTAAGGCTGGTTTATGCAACTTTTCATAAGGAATAAGGAATAAAACATAAAATATAAATGTACACATATACGTTTAACCGTTTATGCAGTTTTGGAATAAAACATAAACATAACAGACATAAACATAAGTCATAAGAAATGAGCAAATTTTATTTCTTATGTTTATGTATTATGTCTTATCTCAAAAATGCGCAATAGCGCATGCGCTGACTGTAGTGACACTGCCTACTTAAAATAACAAAAGTTACTAAACTTTGTCTAGGTTTGTTTTCGTAAAGTTTTGGTTAGGTTTGGTTTTGTTGATTTTGTAAGTTTTAAAAATGGATCAAAAAATAATGAGAATATTCCTCTGCCAAACTTCAATTTAAATTTTCGAACTGTTAAATCACTGTTAATGTGAAACAAAAAAATTTAAAGTGCATTTTATTTTTAAGTGTTGGTATTCCTGATTACACGAATTTAATTTTAATCGCCATCTCTTCTGTCATTGGTTGAAACTTATGTCTTACGAGAAGTGCATGAACGTACTTTATTCTTATGCCTTATGTATTATCACTATGTTTTATTCTTATTCCTTATGAAAAGTTGCATAAACCAGCCTTTATACCTTGTACACATTCAAACTTGCTCACAGTATGTCGTGCACACTTTTTATTAAAAATAATTTTTATCCTGCACTCATTTTATCTCAGTACATGTTTTATCTAGTACACATTTTATTTTACGTGCATTTCATCTTCCACACATTTTATCTTCCACACATTTTATCTTCCACACATTTTATCTTCCTCACAATTTATCTTTAAAACATTGTATCTACCATTCATTCAATCATTGCCCACGCAATTAATATTCCGCACATAATTTTATTTTCCTCACACTGTATTTTCCACACATTTTATCTTCCACACATTTTATCTTACTGCCATCTCTTGGTTGCTCCATTAAGCATAATTTAAAAAAAAGATCTAGTATGTAATTTGAAATAATTATTGACAAATGTCAATTGCTTTGACAAAAACGTATAGCTCGCCGGACATGAGTTTTGATAACAGCGACGAAGGGAAGAAGTTTTGATGTGTGGAAGATAAAATGTGTGGAAGATAAAATGTATGGAAGATAAAATGTGTGGAAGATAAAATGTTTGGAAGATAAAATGTGTGGAAGATAAAATGTATGGAAGATAAAATGTGTGGAAGATAAAATTTGTGGAAGATAAAATGTGTGGAAGATAAAATGTGTGGAAGATTAAAATGCAAGGAAGATAAAATGTGTGCAAGATAAAATGTGTGTAAGATCATTTTTTACTCAGATTAAAAGTGTGCACGACATACTGTGTGCATGTTTGAATGTGTACAAGGTATAATGTCGAGCAATATAACATGTGTGGAGGATAAAATGTATACGCCCCCAAACATATTATAGCTCGTCTCAAATAGAAATGGACCTGTCAATCATTCTCGCGCATATAATGCAACAAAGTTGAAGGACACGGCTACATAAATATAGTTCAAAGTGCCCACAGTACATAGGGCACGAGAGCAGCACCGTCGACTTTGCCTAAGCCTCTCATCTCATTTCACACCATTCCAGCGGCGGAAATTTAAATAAAAGTCAAAATATACTCTTCCAGCGAAAACAAATTGTATTTATACAGATTTAATGGTCACTGACAGTGTTATACTATTTTACGTTTAATAAATCATTTAAAACTTACTAATAAAATTTGTTTTCGAATGTCGATCTTGTCCATCTTATCTCACTTCAGACCATTCTATGATTGTCTCATTTCACATTATTCCGTGATTGCCTTACTTCACACCAATCCAGGCGGAAGAGAAAAAGTGGCGAAAATTTTAATCAACGGCTTTAGCTCAACTCAACAACAATAATAAAATCAACAACATCAAATACTGACACGAGAAATACTAAAAGAGCTCAATGGATAAACCACACATAGAGATTGCAGAATGGAATGAATACAAAACCTGCTAATGACGTCAATTTAAATTTCCGCCACTTCTTCTCTTCCGTCTGGAATAGTGTGAACTGAGACAATCATAGAATGGTGTGAAATGAGCTGAGAGGTTTGGGTACAGGTCGACGGTGCTGCTCTCGTGCCCTATACTATAGGCATCGTAGACCCATGCCTGGCCTACCAGTGGCCCTGTGCATTACTGGGTTATAGTTATTATACCTACCCCATATCAACCAACTTCAAAACTGCACTGATCCAATAAACTAAGGGCGTAAACCATTAATGGGAAAGTGGCGTGGGATTATTTCAATAACAAATGGAATTTTTGTAAATATTTATATTTTATAATGCATAATGTTTATGAATAACAAAAGAAAATATCACATGAACATCATAAAAAAAATTCTAATTAGGTAGAGGCGAATGGATTACATCGGTTTGGCCATTGCTAAATTTGTCTTTGAAATTACAGCTTCTTTAATCTCTAGATTTTCAAGCCAAATTATTGTTAATCCTTTTTCTGCTACATATAAGATTACGAATCACCTTTTCCATAAATAATTATTACCTGTTAATATAATCGTCGGCAAATCCTGTGCTGCTTTCTGTTTATTGCAGTTACATGTTCTTTAAATCTTAATTTCGAATTTCCAATATATGTTATATAATAATTTCCTAATATAGTTTCCCCATATGAACTAGGAACTAAGTATGCCACTGATAAAAAAAGGTGGATACCTTCTCCTATTGGTTGCTCAAAATATGAACGAAAACGCGTCTTTCGCGCAGGTTCGTTTCTATATGAGATGAGCTATAAACAAGATTATTCCATATACGCCATTTTTGCACAGTTAAAATCCTTTATTTAATGAAAATATGGAGTTTGATAAACCCACAGTAGCAATTACCATGCTTATATTTTCTTGATATGTAAATTTTATGTTTGACGTTGTAATTCGTGAAATAGTCCTGTCGATCTGCGCGCCAACTTGCGGATTATTTGTGAAATAGTGAAAAAGTATTAAGGATGCGTCCAGGGTACCTATTCTGTAACGATTTGAAGTGATATATTGTTTGACGTCTCGTGTCAAATGTTCAATGTTGTAATCTTAGGAACTTTTTTATTTGAAAGTTTTAGTAAAATAATTTTTAAGTCGGCACTACTTCCTGGCACAACTGTCAAATTGTACAAAATTGCATAATTTCTAGATTCTCTTTAGTAATTTTCACAAAATGTCACCACTCAAATTTCAAACAATACTGACAACGCATAAACCAAACGTCAGTATAACACTAGTGATATGAATATAATACAACCTTCGCGCTAGTGAATCGTTTACAAAATGAGTGTCGTCATATTCCCTGTTGCACTCAAAAACCGCTAGATGGCAGTCAGATTATAACAATTTTGAACGCGTATCACTAGTGATATAAGTTACAGAATAGGTACCCAGATGCGGTTGTTATCAGATGTAAGGGGTGCTTTATACCACTAATCTCTAGAGATACTTGTGGTTTGTGGATAGGGCATAGCTTATGAAAAAGTGAAGCCTGCGGCGGCCATTTTCCTCACCTCTCAATCTAATACAATTGGCGCCAAATATCAATCAACTCATTACTATCTACAACCAAATATCACTAATCTTTTTACATTTCATTTGTTTTAGTTATTTAACTTTGATTTGTTGAAGATACCTATTTATTTAATTAAAAGAATGATGGAAACAAGTAAAATGTGAAAAAAAGGCATTGCGCAAAAAAGTTATAGAAATATTAATATTCGTTTTAAAGGAACATCTAATGAAATATTAAAAATCACAAGTAAAAATATACTATGCATATAATTCACAGAATATCATTTTTAGTTTAATACACTCTATTTTTACATGATATAAAAATACAGAGCTGGTTTTATGTCAGAATAAAAACTAAAAATCCATATTTGGTAATTGATTATTATAATGCTGGTAAAATATCATTGTTGATTGTTGAAGCTGGGAAATATTAGATGATTTATGCATTGTTCGGTCATAGTCGTTTTTAACCTATTTTTGGTAATTAAATTTGAGAAGGATCATTCTGCAATTTGTTATCATGAAAGCAACATAAATTCATCATTCTATCAATTACATAAGTATGTAAAACATTTCAAAGTTTACTAAAACTTATTTGTAATGTAAATCACTTGTGCCATATAAAATTTTACTTAACACCAATAATTGATGTAAAATTCTTACTACGATTATTTTATGAGCCCCTGTTCTAGTTTAATTTGGCTCCTTAACATTGTTTTGTTTCTCACAATAAACGAAATATTCTCGATCTCGGGCATTTATCAAACACCCTGTATAAGTCGCGAAAACCCAAATGTGTCGTTTTTTGAAACTGTTTTTTTTTTTAAATTATATTCAAAAAACGAACAAAGATATCGCAATTATGTCTTTAAATTTGAAATCTTTAGAATTTCTAAACCTTATTTTACAAATTTTTATTGTAACTAAATAACGGGTTCGAAATTAACCTAAAAAACTAAATCATAAGTTTGGAGAATTACAGAAAAGTTTAAAATATATTCTACAATAAAGTTATAAATACCAGTTGATCAATTTGGTAAGAAATGAACAATAAAAAGGCCAAATTTACATGTTTTTTAAATGCCAAATTTTATATGACATCCAAACTATTTCATTTTAATATTTGCTCACTATTGCTGTCTTAAATTACTGTAATACAGCGTGAAACTGTTTTGATTAATTAAGAGGTATTAGAGTATAGATATTAGTAACTTCTGCTCATTTTAAAAATGTCAATAATACCTTTTGAAAAGAGGTTTAAATTGTATTATAATTGTACAAAATTTACAATTTTTAGAAAAATGAAAATGTCCAAAATTTGAAAATAATTTTGCAACTCAAAAATGGGTATAATATATGATGTATTTTATGTAGTGTAGATATAAGTTTTTTATTTGAATGTGATGCGAAAATAAATGAATTTATTATATTTATTTATTTATTTATTTTAAAAAGAATTATACAAAAATGTATGACTATGTATATATTTTAAAATATAATATTTATAAAAAAAATGTTGCACGATTTTTGAGATTTTGCAGATTGTCAATTCAAGTTTTTTATTCCTCCTCCTGTGATTTTGTACTTTTCTAGATACCATCAACTAATTCAAAATGTTTGTTGTCATTTTATTAGGACATACTTTGAAGCAGTATTTTACATAAGTGCCTAGTGTTATTTTGATACTTTGTTTTGAGGAGAAGCAGATTATAAAGGGAAAATCAGATTCAAAATTGAGATTATATGCCTGGTATTGTATTGTATGTATACGAGGGTTTAAGCGTTTTGTCGCTTTTTGTCAACGCGACCTAGAAGATCTATTGTGACACAGCCCTTACTTAGTTTTCCGGAAGTAGATCCAGATTTTTGATGAAGCCGATTATGGCTCCAGGAGTCAAGTTCTTGATCTCATCTGCCGTAAGATACCTCTTACCTAGTTGATTGAGTCTCTGCACAGTTACGGCTGGGCATTCACACAGTATGTGTTCCGACGATTCTTCGTCCTCTTCACAGAGTCGACAGGTTTCATTTTCAGCTATACCAATTTTGTGCAAATGGTACTTTAAAGGACAGTGGCCAGTGAGAATTCCTGTCATTATATTAAGATCCTTTTTTCTGAGAGCTAGTAACTCTTTGGCGTTTGTCGAAGCTGAGGAAATTAATTTTCGAGCTTGATTGAGGCTTGGAATATATTTTCCAATATGAGGATATGGCAGATTCCTCCCAGTTTTTGACCACCTTCTTATAGTGGCTTTGTGGAAGACCACATGAAGGTTCCGGCCCGTGGTATGAAAGTTTAGCCCCTTTTTTTGCAAGTTCGTCAACTTTCTCGTTTTCTAGGATTCCCTCGTGCCCTGGTACCCACCGTAGGGTGACTTGGTTTGCTTCGGATAGCAATTGGAGGGTCTCCCTGCAGTTCCAGACTAGCTTTGATTTACATGTGAACGCATTCAATGCCTTTAAAGCTGCCTGGCTGTCTGACATTATATTTATTAATGCTCCTTTTAGACCTTTATCTAGGTTTATGTGAGCACAGAGATTTATTGCAAAAATCTCAGCCTGAAAAATTGTGGAGCAGGTGCCTATGGATTTCTTAATTCGGCAATCTGGGCCAAGCACACCTACTCCAGTTCCTCCTGTATCCAATTTTGAACTATCAGTGAACCAGGACAAAGAATCCCTCACAACAGGTCTTTCCGTTGCCCATTCAAGGCGATTACCAATAACAACCTTATACTTCTGGTCAAAATCGTATTTTGTTGTCATCTTATCACAGACAGACAAGGCCAGTTTATCTGGTTGTACTTCCCTTAGAATTTCCAAGTGGCCTACGAAATCTCCGGGCATAAAGTGTTTCGTTCTGCAGAGAGTCAGTGCCTGTTGCATCGCCTCTTTTTTCACCTGAAGGTGTAGAGGTGTTAGCCCCAGAATCACTTCCATTGCTGCAGTCGGACAGGTACTCATAGCACCTGTAATACTGAAACAGGCCATGCGTTGTAGTTTCCGCAGTGATGCCTGTGCTGTGATTTGTTTCACTTTTGGCCACCATACAAGTGATGCGTAGGTAATCATGGGTCTTACAACACTAGTATATGCCCAATGGGTCATTTGCCTAGTGTTATTTTGATACTTTGTTTTGAGGAGAAGCAGATTATAAAGGGAAAATCAGATTCAAAATTGAGATTATCTGCGTGGTAACTATCTGTGAGTATAAAATCTCAGGAAGGAGGGTTTAAGAAATAACGTTGCGACCGGGATGGATTTTGCATATGGCGGATATTTATTCGTCATTTCCGTTCGACAGTGGCGTGCCATCTTAAAAATATATGGGATACAATCAGGGCATGTAACCGAAAAAAATACTGGTTAACGGTTAACCCTTATAGAGAACGTTGTAATAATAAGGGTTTTAGTTCGAAAACCGGTTTTTGAAAATTGGAAACCGGTTTAAACCGGTTAATATATCGGTTAATAAATAATTAAAAGAAATTAATTAAAAAAAGTAATTATAATTATTTAATTTTAAAAAAATTAATAGAATAATTAACTAAAAAAAGTACTATTTGAGAAAAATATAACAAATAAAAGAATGCAATTTAATTTAACGAATACCTAGTCACAAAAATTCCCGTAATGCCTTCAAGAAAACGCAGTCTCTTTTCAATTTTAAACTTGCCTATGCTGACAAAGAGACTACCTACTTTCATGACTCTCCAATAAAATGTTAATTGTAAAAACTGTCATGACTCATGTTCAAATACAAATAGAAAACACAGATATAAATAAAAAAATAATTTTTTTACTCGTTAAATGAAAAATAAAGGTTAATGTTCGCTAAAACCGGTTTTTTTTTTTGGTTAACGGTTACTGGTATTTTCGGCCTGAAAAATCGGTTAAATTTATGGTTAAAGTTCGCAATTTTCGTTGAAAATATCGGTTACCGATTTTTATTAACTGGTTTTTCTAACCGGTTACATGCCCTGGATACAATACAACAAACTTAAAAATGCTCTAAATTGTTTAGTAATAATTTACTATTTAATAAATATAATTGTGAAATACAAGAAGGAACAGGAAAAATATTTACTTATAGAAAATAAAGTAAATACAAAAATTGAAGTTTTTATTGTCCTTTAAACAATATAATTATAATTGTTGAAATAAAAGTATAATACATAATAAGTATGTATGACAGTTTCCATTGACTTTTAATTAAATTAAAATATAGAAAAAATGTATACGACCCTTTATTTAAAATTAATATGATACGGCAATGAAATTATTTCTTGACATTTAAGTTACACGACGGGGTTCATTCTCATTTGGTAATAATAATATAAATTATATTCCTAAACTTTTGATGTTCATTGTTTGAGAACAACCACATGCAAAACAACTGACCATAATTATTACTATACAGGACTGAATATGATTAGAATATGCAAAGATTTTATTTGTATATAGTAAAGAACGCGCAACTAAATTAGAATTTAGTGCAAGCACATGCAACTTATTCAAATGCTCAACGAGAAATAAGTCATACTTCAAAATGGCGACTTTCGTCACAGTTTTTCATTTAGCCACTAGATTAAAACCCTCCTTCCTGAGATTTCATATACAAAAGTACAGATACAGATGCTATATTTACATGTTTATAAATTTGTGTTTGTCTGTAATTTGGTGCATCGGCTAAGGATATAAAGAAATGTTGGGAATCCAAGGTTAATATTTGAATATTTGTTAATTATATGCTTTTTATTTTACACAGGACACAATTTATTTGCAACACAAGAAAAACAATATAGTTGTACATTACATTATAGGGCACGAGAGCAGCACCGTCGACTTTGCCCAAGCCTTTCATCTCATTTCATAGCATTCCAGTGGCGGAAATTTAAATAAAAGTCAAAGTGTACTCTACCAGCGAAATCAAAGTTGTTTTTATATAGATTTAATGGTCACTGACATTGTTATACTATTTTAAGTTTAATAAATCATTTAAAACTTACTAATAAAATTTGTTTTCGAATGTCGATCTTGTCCATCTTATCTCACTAGAGACCTATTCTGTGGCACTTATCACTTGTCACTAGTGATAAGTTGATGACGTCAGCTCGTGATAGTTTGCGGGTGATACTTTAGTTTCTTTTGAATGGTTAGGTTTTTTCCAGTACATGTTTACGTTGGCAATGCATTCAAATATTCAAAATATGAATCACATAATAACAAGCGGCCATTCTGGGATCTCTGTATCTCCACAAATTTTACTAATTATTTATTTAATGTATATATTGTTAATATTTTCTACGTTTTTGTAAATATTTTCTATATTTGCAAAAATACATAATACAAAAATATATTATACAAAGTACTGAATACAAAAATTACGAAAATATATAATGCAAAAATTATAAAAATACATTATACAAAATACATAATACAAAAATTACAAAAATACATTATAAAAATACAAAAATTACAAAAATACATTACACAAAATACAGAATACAAAAATACATTATACAAAATATGGAATACAAAAATTATAAAAATACAATACATAACATACAAAAATAAAAAATACAACAATTACACAAATACTCGTACAAAACACAAAAATACATATATTATATATGTCAATACAAAACATCATCCTGGGCGTTGTCAGCAACTGGTGGAACTTCTAAATCAATTTCATCGTATCCTGGTTCTGGCTCCTCGACATTGTAGTGTTGGGCGATATTGTGCAAAATTGTACACGCTAATACAATCCTGGATCACATTAAAACTGAAAAAATAAGATATAATATTAAATGGAACGTAAAATATACGCATACAAATAAATACCCATGCTTCAAATCCTGTCTTTGGATATTATTTCTCGGAAATTGTATCCACTGCCGCATACATTTATTAACACAAGTTCAATCCAATTAGAATCTGAAACAAACAAAGTATAACAATATACCTAACAATACTATTTTAAAATATTATTATTGATATGATTACTCACTCGCATGTTGTTTGGTATTCTAGAAGGCGCGCCTTGGCCAGCATTCATGTGCGAAACCAAAGTATTTATCAAATACAGGCACGCTTCCTTATTCAGTCGAAAATTAGATTTAAATTCTCGCTCTGAGATACTGAACGGATCTTGCATATCTCTCATATGCCTTCTAAACAACCGGTCTTCTTCTCTTCTGTCTTCATTATCCAACTCTTCCAATCACTGCTATCTGCCCGTGCAAAAATGCCATGCTTCCTTGAATATAAAAATAAAAAGTATTATACTTTTGAAAATTTGATTTATTTTTCACTTACCTATAAGCAAATAATAGTTCATTCACCTAAACACAAGTAAACTAAACTAAAATTTCAAAAACTCAACAAAATGAAACCAAGAAAAATACACTGTATCACACGCCCACTCTGTATCACTGTGATAAGTATCTAACACTACCTGCTTTGGTGGTGATAAGTCTACCACTTAACATGACGTCATACCGAGGTTTCACATCAATTCTCACAGATGGCAGCACATCTTTCACCTAAAACTTATCACTTAGCACTAGTGATATGTGCCGCAGAATAGGTCTCCAGACCATTCTATGATTGTCTCATTCCACATTATTCCGTGATTGCCTTACTTCACACCAATCCAGGCGGAAGAGAAAAAGTGGCGGAAATTTAAATCGACGGCTTTGGCTCAACTCAACAGTAATAACAAAATCAACAACAACAAATACTGACACGAGAAGCACTGAAAGAGCACAATGGATAAACTACACATAGAGATCGCAGAATGGAATGAATACAAAACCCGCCAATGACGTCCATTTAAATTCCCACCACTTCTTCTCTTCCGCATGGAATAGTGTGAACTGAGACAATCACAGAATGGTGTGAAATGAGCTGAGAGGCTTGGGCACAGGTCGACGGTGTTGCTATCGTGCCCTATATCTTATATGTGTGAACATGTCACGGAACAAAAACAAGAAGAATAATACAATAGATGCGTGAGTCGAGTTATGCTCAACTGTACACAGAGCCATTTAGCCGGGTCGCATAGTAGCTGTTCAGCGCGCTCAAATTCAAAATACAGGGTGGCCCAGTGAAAATTATCAGCGCAATTTTTGGCCACCTGACTTTCTTGGTAATGGTGATGTTGTCATTGTTTATGTAAGTGTTACACGCACTGACTGAATATGAACTTGTACAGAATACAATAAATATTGTTTTTACTCTCTTTTGTTGTTTCTTGTTGGAGTTGAGCTTGAAATATACAGGGTGGCCCAGTGAAAATTATCAGTGCAATTTTTGGCAACTTAACATTAATTTTGTAAAAAACGCTCGAACACGTCAATTTTAATATAAAGGGGGACACCTAAATGGATTAGTACCAATGGCATAACTTCAACCCTAAAATGGGTGTGGACTGCACCTCAAAAATTTTAAATGGAAAAGGATGTCAAACATGACACAGTTCGAAAGGCCTTTCAATTCTCTTTTCAACAGTTTTTTTATTTTCCAAATCCGATCATTAGTTCCAGAGAAATATCGTTTAAAACAAATTTTATCAGGTGTTCAAAATTGCCATCAAGTAGGCTAAAACAAATGACAGAAACTAAATAAACAATTCTTTCGACAAGTTGTTTGTAATAAACAAGTAATTTGTAAGTTGGATTTTTTTTTGTGGTGTTATTTGAAGACTAAATTTTATGCTACGCTATCCGAATTTTTAGAAGATTTACGGCAACGTACCGTATCTCCAAAATTATGAGCAAAATCTTTTTTATTGTATGGAAGCTGGAAATAGTCATTTTGAACACCTAATAAACTGATACTTGAATTTCTGTCATTTATTTAAGCCTACTTGATTGCAATTTTGCGCACCTGATAAAATTTGTTTTAAACGATATTTCTCTGGAACTAATGATCGGATTTGAAAAATAAAAAAACTATTGAAAAGAGAACTGAAAAACCTATCGAAAAGTGTCATGTATGACACCCTTTTCTATTTAAAATTTTTGAGGTGCAGTCCACCCCCATTTTAGGGTTGAAGTTATGCCATTGGTACTAATCCATTCAGGTGTTCCTCTTTATACTAAAAATGACGTGTTCGAACGTTTTTTGCAAAATTAATGTTAAGTTGCCAAAAATTGCACTGATAATTTTCACTGGGCCACCCTGTATATTTCAAGCTCAACTCCAACAAGAAACAACAAAAGAGAGTAAAAACAATATTTATTGTATTCTGTACAAGTTCATATTCAGTCAGTGCGTGTAACACTTACATAAACAATGACATCATCACGATCATTACCAAGAAAGTCAGGTTCCTCACATGTCACCTCCCAGTCATACCACTCCCGGTACAACAGCGTGGGTGTGTAGGAACGAATGCGATCCTTGCAGCGCAGGCGCACCTGGCAGCGGTACCGAGACAACTGCTGGCCCTCCACCTGGGTATACACATGCAGCTTGAACATGTCCTCGGTGTACCAGTACTCGCACAGCACGTTCTCCACCCAGATACACCTGGATAAGCTGGATGTGGAGTACGGGATGAAGTGGCCGTGGCCGGCCCGGCCCCCCCGGCCCCCCCGGATCCCCCTGCAGCTCGCGTAGTGGCTCGCCGCCTCCTCGGGCTCCAAGTCCTCTTTGCACCAGGGGCAGTCGCTGCGGTACTCGCACCAGACGTACTTGTGCTTGGCTATCTTCTCGGGGAAGTCCTGCACACACAGAATAACCGTCATTGTTGCCAGGTGTAAAAGCACTATACTAAACGATTAGATTCACTATACAGGGTGTTCCATTTAAGTGTGCCACCATTGCTATCTCGAGAACTATAAGAGCTACAAAGTTGGTTAAATTAGCAAAGAACCACCATATTACAAAACTATTTCAATGATGAAAAAAAAATTTTTTTCGACCAGTGGTTCTCAAAATACGGAACACAACTTTCTTATTTTAAATAAGAACATACGTTTATTTTTAGGTTATTCGATACAGTATTTTTTTCTGAATTCAACGATATAAATATATCATATACTAATATAACAAAATAACTGAGAAAAATGCATGTTACATTTGTATATATTTTATTTATATCTGGCTGAAACAAGAGTGCTTTGGATAGAAAACAATTCATTTTCTTCTTAAAACTGACAGTTTAAGAACATAAAATTGAAGAACAAATAATGAAACAATGTTAGACAGAACAATATGTCATGTTTTTTATCCGTAGCACTCTTCTTTCAGCCAGATATACATAAAATACATATAAATCTAACATACATTTTTTAAGTTCATTTAGGAATATTTTTTTTTGTTTAGTTATTTCATCACACATTTGGCAACATTGACTTATGTAATTTGAAACGTCAAAATTTAAAATAATTAAATGTGTTGTGTTATAAACTTAAAATAAATTAATTTATAAATTTAAAAATTATTACTATTTTCATATAAACAGTGTTGCCAAATTATGAAGTAACTAAATAAAAATCAAATATTCCTAAATAAAATAAATTGAACACTGCTGTGTTTGATATCAAAAGAAAGAAAACCATAAGGGCCGGTTTTGAAATGACAAAAAAAATGTGTCATGTCGATCTGCATTTGTTTTGCGCAAAAAGTTATTAGAAGTAGGTCGTCCTTGGGTTTTAATGAAACGACACAATGTAGACTGGTGTGCACGAACGACAAAAATGTTCTATGTCGATTAAAATTTGTTTTTTGCAAAATGTTGTCAGAAATATATCGTGTTTGGTATCGAATGAAAAATCTCGGGAAGGGCTGGTGTGCAGAAATGAAAATTTTCCATGTCGATCTGCTTTTGTTTTATGCAAAAAGTTGTCAGAAGTATATCGTGTTTGGTGTCAAATTAAATGTCTTGTTGAAGTGACAAAAAATTGCCAAGTCGATCTGCATTTGTTTTTTTACAATTACTTGCCGGAAGTATACCGTGTTTGATATTAAATGAAAGCTTTCGACATGACCTGTCTTGTAGAAATAAAATTAGCTATCAAATATTAATATTTCACTGACGCCGGAGGCCTAGGGAACGCTCAGCGTAGTAAATAATCTATAAACAAATAAAGACAAGGAAAATACAAACTGACTATTTCAAATTGACCAATAGGAATTACGCTAGGAAGGGTGCCTACCAGAAACGTACTAAATGAAACTATTACCACAGTATAAATCGTATATACAGTAGTTGCACTCCCAGGTATTTTTGTTACCCGAAAATTTGACCTTGAAGCTCTTAACTCCGCCCTTTGGAGGCAAGTTTTCACCCCCGCCACTTGCGGGCAGCTGTCAGTGTTGGCTCGAAATATAAACACAAGTTTTCTGTTATTAAATTTAATTGTTCAGCGTGCTTCATGTTGTGACATTTAGTTCTCTGATACATTGTGTTGTGTTAATTATCAGTATTCCTGTGTTAATTTCATTTGACTTTTATTTGAATTTACCCGCTTGGGCCTCCAACGGGCGGGGCTTACGTGCGCTAGAAAATCTGACATGTAACAGAATTTCAAAGGTGCCGACAGAGAGTGCAACTACTGTATATACGATTTATACTGTGCTATTACGTCGCGAGATAAAATTCGCGAAAATGTATTACGATATTTATGAATGAAACATTTACTTTTTGATGCAACAATAATTAAATAGTTCAAATATTCCATTTATTTGTGTTGTAAGTCCTCACCTGGAAGGTGCAGTGCCCGTTGTCGCAGTTGACCATGGCCGGAGCACAGCGCAGACATAGCCACCCGCGCACCTCGTCCTGGTACACGCGACCCGTGAAGCTCCCACACCTCCCACAGGTCTCCATGCCTGCAACAGACACCTCTCTTCATCTACCACGTGTTTACAGCCATGTACAGTGTGTGCAACGAAATGCGGAACATAGCGCTTTAACATGGGATTTCAAAAAAGCTGAACTACAACAGTACAAAGATGTTCAAATTTAAATTCTGCGTCAGATAAGATCATAATTGTTGCAATAGCACGTCTGCAGTACGTGATATATTAAATATAAAATGTAATATTTTCATTCAAAATCAGATAGCCATGTAAATAAAAGAAAATATCTATCTGTCAGTTTAGAGAAGTATCACTCATTATAATTCTTATTATCTGTATTTTAGTATTATTTAACTTTCATTTTTAATTTTTTTTTAATAGTATACCAATATTTCAAATATAACTTTAAAAAGTATTAAATAGAATGTAAGATAAGTACACCAAATAAATAAAATTTTTAATATATTTACGGACGACACATCAATTTTGAAATTAATTTTAGACTATAACATATACTCTTATTCACGTAGAAGTGATCGTACGTCATACCTAGTAATAAAATTATAGCCAAAATAGCAATGTTACTATCCCTAGCTTATACCCAGTAAAAGATACGGAACTTAGTGTCTTTTACTAATCAAAGGTTGGTAATCCTGTACAACGTTGCCATTCTCGAAATGTCAAAAATAGTATATTGTGTTATTAAGAGTAAAAGTGATACTTTGTGTGGCGAGCATGGAAGTTTGCACGACGAGCGAAGCGACTCGGACAATTGCATGCGAGGCACACAAACACACTTTTACTCTGAATAACACGTGCTATTTTTTCTTCAAACTTAAAAATTTAAAAAAATAAACTACTATTTGACGTTTAATATGTAGGTTACCTATCAGTTATTCATAATTTTTAGTAATTTTATTCTTAGGTTATCTAGTTTTTATAGTGACATTTAGGGCGATATTACAGATTTCTATTGTACAAGTTACTTCTTATTGGCTGATTCTACATACGGCGGCGAAAAAATTATACGGCGGCTAGAATAAAAAATTATATTACGGAGGCATAGAAATTAAATTTAAACCTCGTCAATCACGTCACAGAAGATGTCACTTTTATGACGTTTGAAGAAAAAGAATATTATTTTTAAAAAATGTCTAAAAATTGAGGTAAAAATTTAGGAAGTTGTGCACAGAATATGGTTAATTTTGTAGTAAGGTGTTTTGAACAAGAACGTGACAATCAAGGCCCAACCCTACCATTAACAGCTGTAAAAGAAGTAATTACAATAATTGTAAATATTATATATATATATATATATATATATATATATATATATATATATACATGTAAATGTACAAGATAATTGTTTTTTGAAGCGTGCGGCAGCTGCATTAGGAATAAGTCTTACAACTGTGACTAAAATTAAATCTAAAACTAATAAAGGTGAATCACTTTTAGGTCCTAAAAAGAATCGTCCACGAACTAAACCTGTTGTTGACATGTGTGATTTTAAGCAATGTGCAATGCGAAATGTCATATATGACGAAGATACAGAGGGAGACGATGAACAAATTTAATTTATTTTATATAAATAATTGACAAGATCATATAGTATGTATACACACATGGTATATTATGCAACCATCAAGATAAAGTACTTTAACTTTTGTTTATTAGAAATACATTTCCATAACAACGCACACTACTGACATTTTAAAATTGTTCTTAAATAATTATTTAATTTTTCTAATTTTTTTCTCTTCAAAACCTGCTATAGAAAAAAATAGAATTTTATACACGACGATAAAATTATATTATCGACTCGCGAAAAATAATTCACTCGCGATTGTATCGCTCGTGAATTAACACTTTCCGCTTGTCGATAAAATATTATTTTATCATCTTGTAGAAAAAATAACTATTATTTTATTTATTTTTATTTTTTATTTATTTAATTTGGAGGTAACAATACAGTCGAAGACCAAAGGCAGTTCCACGTATACATACAATTATTTTTATTTTAAATTATGTAAAAAAAACATTTATACAGACATATATCTAGTGACATAATAGAAAAAAAAACTTATTCACGAAGTTTACCAGTGAGTACGTTGCGCAATTGATTTAATGACAAGAGGAAAATATCAAGAAGTTGAAATTTGTCACTGTAGATTTGCATCGCGCTACTGATACGGGTATTTTTGAAGAGGTTTGTTTTACACATAGGTACAATGAACAAATTTTTAGACCTTTGTCGAAGCATACAAATTGAAAATATGAATAAATAGTTGATAGTCAATCATACTATTATGAACTGATTTGTACATAAACATGATGTCATTGATAGTTTTTCTGTTCTCCAACGATATTAGATTTAGTTATAATATTTGTTGAGAGTTAGTGTAATTTATATTGTATCTTCTGCACATAATGACAATGAATCGATTCTATTGGTTTAACATGAACATCATAAAATGGATTCCATATACAAAGTCATATATTCTAGCTGCGATCGTACTATAGTATTAGGCGTTTTCGTTTATTGTCTCGGAGAACTCCGAACGATCGTAAGCGTTCGTTTATTGTCTCGGAGCGTACCTATCTGCGTTCGTATTTTGTCTCGTATGTCTCCGAGAGGAACGCTCCGAGAGTCTTCAAGCGCTCTGACAAATCTGTAGGGTTAGTGCATGAAATGCGCGGGAATGTGCGAAATTCATCTTAACCCTAAACATTCATAGCGTTGATAAGAGCATCACCAGCTGTACTAGTTATTATTAAAAAATACAAACGAAAATAATCACATAAAAATATACGTTATATTATTGGGAACAAATAATTCATAAATATTTAAAAAAAAATAATATCATAAAATTTTATAATTAGTGTTTTAATGTTAAGTTTTCGATTCCAATTCGTACGACCCAATTTTGTATTTGGGTCATGATTAATAAACCAAAATCTATCGGCAAATTTTATTACGACTATATTTTAAAATAAGTATTTATATTATTATAGCTTCATTTTCTTAAAACTGATACATATAAGTAATCACATATTGGAAAATATAATATTTCGTTTGAAATGGGATTTAAAATCTGAAATATTTTAATTGTAACTGTAATTACATGGTAAACCGAAATTTTATATTTTTAACATTACCGTCCACATTATAATTTGAAACATTTTTTTCCATGTAATCATTTATTTTAATACGTTTGACTTTATTTATTTTAATAGAATCATTTACAATTTGTTTTAATAGTATATTATTTAACAAGCATAATATGTAGGCTATGCCGCGTGTAATGTAGCCATATTATGCGAGTCAAATACTATACTTTATCTACAACTATCAGGCATATAAAAAATCTGATATTATTTGTTAAATATTCAGTTAGGTGTGGATAGTTCATATATAGCTTAACAGATGGCGCCACAGTAGCACTTAAATGTCAAAATAACTTTTCAAATTGTATTTATTATACTTTTATAAGCATATATATTGATATTTATAATAAAAAATATGTTATTAATAAATTAGCAGTTTAATAAAATATTATGTGTTAAATTATATGTCCTATTTATTACAGAAAAGTGTAGCCTGTATCATGACATTTCATATTACACTTGTGTAATATGAGTAATATATTATATGTAGTATCACACGTATAATGTACCCATATTTCAATAGTTGTAGATAAAATCATTTCTTCCATTTCATCACCTTCAGAAATAATTTATTTGCAATGAAAGGTAACAAGTCGTTAGTTTTATTTGAAAAAGACATGATTCCCACTTTTGACACGCTCTTAACCGTTCTTATACTACACAAACACTCTAGACAATCTGAACCATCTGATGACGTCACCAGAGAACTCTGACTAACCTCTCAGAGAGAATAAACGAAAACGCCTATTGTAAAGTAATATAATAGATTCAAGTTTTTGAAAATGACATGTTGTTCTGAGTAAAATAAATAGGGTGGTACTCAGTGGGTTATACTAAAGTTTGTATTAGCTAAATTACCTTAAAACATACTTTAATTCAAGGCTGATTTAATGGTACCGAATAACCTTGTTTTACTTAAAACACTTGTATTAAAGAAATATTCTTGATAACACTGTATTATCTGCCATGTCAAACGAAAATGAAGTTTTGATTTGAGAATTGTGTGGTTTTTATGTGGTAGTTTTAATGATATAAAATGCCAGGAAAGAGGAATAACGAGTCCAATTATTCATTATTTTACAAATAAATAAAATAAAAATCCCTTTTTAAACCCAGATAGAGACCGAAAATGCATATTTTGACGTTTATTCTTCGAGCGAATAACAATTTACATGTGCTGCGTGAAGAATCTGCGTTTAAAAAAAAATACAGGATAACAAGTTGAAATTATGTTTTACATATTTACGTCAAAGTGTGATATAAATATTTATATCTATATAAAGTGGTCATTATTTATCACTGACGGATGTAGCCTGTGTTGATTATTAGTCCGGGATTAATCTAAACTTCAGTACAAGGTCTTAACCAGTTTACACAATTCTCTTGTTATATTAGTTTTTAAATATATTTTTTAATTTTATCGTGCCCAGATGACTGATACTAGAGCTAGAATAGTATATTTTTAAATTTGTATACTAGGTTCAGGTTAGGCTAGTTTTTAAGTATTTTTTAAAATTTTATCGGCCCCAGATGTTCGTTACTAATTAGAATAGAATAGAATACACATATCGGCACTTGAAAATACCAACTTTAAAGACAAGACCTTGTACTGAAGTTTTACCTTTGCATACAACCAAAATAATATTCAAGAATGGATTATTTATGCAATAAAACCAATCTAAAACAGACCTAAAATTTATTCTTAAATAAACATATTCTAATATTGTTAAATATATATCCCTCCTCGCCTTTTAACTCTAATAACTTGTTGAACACGTTTAATTCGTTCAATTTTGCCCAATGTATAAACCTATTTACTTCCCGCCTATCAATATATAGATAAGGGAGGTATTGTTTTTTCGCTGAATTCAGAAAAAAATACTCTATCGAATAACCTAAAAATAAACATATGTTCCTATTTAAAATAAGAAAGTTGCGTCCCGTATTTTGAGAAACACAGGTTAAAAAATTTTTTTTTTTTGCTCATTGTATTAGTCTTGTAAAATGGTGGTTCTTTGCTAATTTAACCAACCTCGTAGCTCTTATAGTTCTCGAGATAGCAATGGTGGTACGATTAAATGGAACAGCCTGTATAGATAAGGGAGGTATTGTTTTTGGTCAGATTTCTCGAGTATGAGTTTTCAACATATGAGCACGAATTAGGGTCCCTACAATACGATTTTACTATTTTTAACGTGATGTCTGTATGTCCGTGTGTGTGTGCGCGTGTGTATATGTCTGTGACGATTTTTCGTCCACGATAACTCCAATACGAGACATGTAAAAATATAATATTTGGCATTTAAGACTTATATTCAGATATGATGAATTGATTAGATTAGAAAGTAGTACTTTACTTGAAACTTTAAACCGTTTTTCCTAAAAAATACCTCAAAAACCATTTTTTCACAAATTACGTTATTATTAAATATAAAGTTTTTTTAATTTTCTACCGATCAGCATAATTACGTTTATACATAACTTCTAGCTAGATAGAAAAAATATATAAATTATAATAATTTTACATATCGTTTAGGTTGAGGAATTTCGATAAAACAGATAAGTTATTCATATGTTCACAAAATTTGACATGTGATGTCAAATTTGATGTAAGTGTAAAAGATAAAATAAGTAAAAATGAAGTAATTTTATTGTAAAATTTAAAAAGATGGAATAAATGTATTAGGAATGTATTTGCATACGTGAATCAAAGTAAGTTCGGTTTCGGTTTTAGTAATGTCAAAAATAGCTGTCATATTGGTAATACAAATTTTAAGAAGGAAATTTTTGGTATAAAATGAATTAAAAATATTGTGAACTGCAATAACACACTAATTTTAAAACTACAAATAAAATGTATTGAAAAACATACCGGGTGTCCCAGCTCGACCGGCACATGGGAGTTTTACATGGGAAATCAGTTAATTATGAATAGTATATCCCCAGTGGAAGATATTCACTTGAAATTTTGTATACTTATCGGAGAATATTAATTCTATGGATCACACTTATTTGAAATATGCAATTTTGTCTGCAGGGCGAGATTTATTAAATTTAAAATCTAATATTTTCGTTCAAAATCAGTCAGCCATGGAAATAAAAGAAAATATCTATGTGACAGTTCTGACAGTTAATGACATGCCATTGTAGATATTTATATTTTTGTAATATTGGTATATTATTTAACAAAAATAAACTAAATTCAACTTAAATAATATTAAAATACAGGGAATAAGAATTACAATCAGTGATACTTCACTAAACTGTCAGATAAATATTTTCTTTTATTTTCATGGCTGTCTGATTTTGAACGAAAATATTAGATTTTAAATTTAATAAATCTCGCCCTGCAGACGAAATTGCATATTTCAAATAAGTGTGATCCATAGAATCTCCGATAAGTATAGAAAATTTGAAGTGAATATGTTGGTTGCACTGGGGAGATACTATTCAAGATTAACTGATTTCCCATGTAAAACTCCCATGTGTCGGTCGAGCTGGGACACCCGGTATAGAATAAATTACTACAGTAGCGGGATGTATTGTGTTGGACACATCAGATTTTTTGTTTTTTGTTAATGTTAATTTAGAATATAAAACGCCCGTTGCCTTACATATTTTTTTATTAAAAAAACTTAAGGTGGGGCCCCCAAACAGTATAAGCCCAGGGCCCCCAAAGTTCACGGTCCGCCCCTGAGTACTTTAATTGAAGTTTTAACCCGTTTTTCCTAAAAAGTACCTCTAGATTCCAATTTTTCGCAGATTATGTTATTATTTTTTTAATTTTCTACCGATCTGCATAATTACGTTTATATATAACTTCTAGCTAAACAGAAAAAAAAATATGTAAATTATAATAATTTTACATATCGTTTAGGCTGAAGAATTTCTATAAAACAGATGAGTTATTCATATGTTCACAAAATTTGACATATGATGTCAAATTTGATGTACGTAAGTTTAAAAGACAAAATAAGTAAATATGAAGTAGTTTTATTGTAAAATTGAGAAAAAAATGGAAGAAATATATAAGGAATATATTTGCATGCGTGAATCAAGGTAAGTTCGGTTCCGGCATAGTACCGTCAAAAATACCTGTCCTTTTTGGTCATACAAATTTTATGAAGGAAATTTTAGGTATGAAATGAATTAAAACTATTTTGAACTGTAATAACAAACTAATTATAAAACTACAAATTGAATGAACTGAAAAACTTATGTAGAACATATTACTACAGTGGCGGGAGGTAGTGTGTTGGACACATCAGATTTTTTCAAAAAATATTTGAAATGACAAAATATAAAATGTATCTGTCAGATCTGTCAGTGAAAACCTTAAAACAAGTTTTAAAACAGCCCCAGCCCTGTTTTAAAATAGTGTATTAGTTACCATAGCAATAAATATAAGTGTATTAAAATAACTGTCAAAGACAGCTTAAAACAAGGCACTGAATTGAATATTTAGTTTTAATACAGACCTTAAAACACGTTAATACAACCCACTAAATACCACCCATTGTGAGTTCTATTAATTCTACGTAAAATGTTTATTAACTAAGCACTACCAAAAAACATTTTTAAAATGTAATGTGATAGATACGACAATACAAATCAAATTTAAATGTTAAATTAATATTTTTAAATGAAATACCTGCTTTATATGATGGCTGAAGTAAAACAAGTTAAATATTCTTGTGAAGCACCTTCGTGTTCTAGTAAGTATTGTTACTAAATGGCAAACCAGATCCAATATACGCCAACCCAGTTCCTCGTATCTCTCTATGCGACGGTAACGCCGCACTGGTGGCAAAGTGCTGAAATAGTTGGCGTGCAGTTTTAAATTTTTATTTATGCTTGTTATGACAGTTATCTAAAAAATTCCAGAAAACTAATAAAACTAACTATTTCTTATGATAAAATTTGGAAGTTATTTTTCGATGTA
Organism: Stenolophus ochropezus; assembly: GCA_035578165.1. Lineage (NCBI taxonomy): Eukaryota > Metazoa > Arthropoda > Insecta > Coleoptera > Carabidae > Stenolophus > Stenolophus ochropezus. The sequence continues at coordinate 24,012,221 of JAQOWZ010000013.1, read as the reverse complement.
GATTCTAAATAATTGATTTAAGTATATTTTCACGACAAAAGTATAAACAAAGTTCGAAATTGTGTAAAAGTGGGCATGTCAACATTGTCAGCGAAGTACATGAAATAATTAAAAAAAATAATTGTAGTTACATTTTTTTAAAATAAAGTAATTTATTTAAGTACAATTTGTATTCATAATATTAATATTATGTAATTGGTGTGCAGTTTTAAATTTTTATTTATGCTTGTTAAGACAGCAGTGGCGGCGCTAGCATTATTGGCCAGAAGCCATTGAAAAAAAAAAATAAGGTTGGGCGATATACAGACTGTCTACTGAACTCGGGCCACTTAAGGGAATTCCTAAACTAGAAGAGGTACGACTTCGGTTAAATTAGACAAAAGTTGCCTTATCAGGGGGATATTCCTGTGATGTATTTGTTTTTCCAAAAATATGCATAGGTCACTAGACAGAAGAAAAAATATGAAATTAGTGCAAATTAATAAATCATTTTTATTCTTAAACGATGACAGATAGACAAAAATATTCCAGATAAAACTTTTAGAAGACAAAGTGCGCCATAAAGAGAAATAATAATAAAAAAATTTTGGCCAACTGTTTGCGAGATATGGCAAGAAAAAAATTTTTTTTAAATGGTAATCATAGGTGGCTATGGCATCGTTAAAAGTAGTGTTTTTATCTCTTTTCAACAGTATGTATTTTTATATCATTCATTTTAAAAATTATTGTTTTATGTACATAAATCATAAAACACTTCTTTCTAATGGCATTTTTAAAGTAAGCTTTGGTACAAACAATTTAAAACAACTGATTTTATCATATTTCTGTCTTATTGTTAAAGTTTTTTGTGTTAAACTGTTAAATTAAAAATAATTATGGACAGATTCACTTTCGAAGAAAAGACAGATATGCTTTCTGTTTATGTCTATAAAATTATTGAGGCATGTAATTTAATTTCTAAAAATATGTTGGAAAACACTCTACATAGTGTTTTAAGCAGAGCCGAATTATGTTTTCAACAAAATGGACAAAATTTTCAACATTTGTTATAATTACAGTTTAATTAACCAAATTTGCATTAGTTTAACAAAATTTATTTAGTGTTTCTTATGTTTCATTTTTTGTTATTAATCTTATCTTAGGAATAAGTAAATTTGTTTACAATTAATTATAATAGATTATTGTTAAGTTTTATATAGGTAATTAAGACATAACCTAGGTAAAAAAATAAATAAATACAAAAAAAAATCAGTTGTTTTAAATTGTTTGTACCAAAGCCTACTTTAAAAATGCCATTAGAAAGAAGTGTTTTATGTTTTATGTAAATAAAACAATAATTTATAAAATGAATGATATAAAAATACATACTGTTGAAAAGAGATAAAAATACTACTTTTAACGATGCCATAGCCACCCATGATTACCATTTAAAAAAATATTTTTTCTTGCCATATCTCGAAAACAGTTGGCCAAAATTTTTTTATTATTATTTCACTTTATGGCGCACTTTATCTTCTAAAAGTTTTATCTGGAACATTTTTCTCTATTTGTCATCGTTTAAGAATAAAAACGATTTATTAATTTTCACTAATTTCATATTTTTTCTTCTGTCTAGTGACCTATGCATATTTTTGGAAAAACAAATACATCACAGGAATAGCCCCCTGATAAGACAACTTTTGTCTAATTTAACCGAAGTCGTACCTCTTCTAGTTTAGGAATTCCCTTAAGTGGCCCGAGTTCAGTAGACAGTCTGTATATATATATATATATATATATATATATATATATATATATATATATATATATATATATATATATATATATTAAAATATTGGTTTTAGGCATAGGGTACCCTTAATAAAATATGAAGATCCCATTGACTGAATTCCAGTAGTTTTCTTTCCTTTCATCAATTGACCAGTCAAGAAAAATCCGTCTACCATTCCAAATAGTAGTTAAATATTCTAATTGAGACCTTACAAGTGCATTGTATAACAAAATAAATGATGAACAATTCGTAAAATTTTTAGCTGTTGTAAGAATGAAACCAAGCATCTTGTACGCAGTTGATACGATAACACTAACATGCTCATTGAAAGAAAGTTTTGAATCAAATGTTATTCCAAGATCTTTTGTTTTAGTTTTGCATTCTATTGCAATATCATTTATAATGTAATCACACTTGTAGTTAGTGATATTTCTGGTAAAGCTTACGTAATGACATTTATTAGGTCCATGTTATTAATTTTACACCAGTTGATCAGGTTATTAAGATCTTCTTGCAGCAGGTTACAATCATGGAGGTTTGATATTGTTCTAAAAATTTTTAAATCATCCGCAAATAGTAGGTAATGGCTGTGTTTAAAGCATTTGAATATATCATTAATAAATATATAAAATATAGGATGTTCCATTTGAAAACGACGAGTTTTAGTCATTTGAAATTGAGTAAATTTGATTCGCTTTATTGAACACCCTGTATAACTACATTTAAAAAAATATATGTGAGAACATAGAGTGTAGTTACAGTTGTACAGAAAAAAAAATTCTTAATTTTGACTATTAAAATAACTTCAGTACGTCATTATAAAGCAATGCGTGTATTTGGTCTTTTTTAGAGAATAAACGGAATAACTTGGCAACGCCGCGGAAAACTAAAACAAAATTTATATGTCCGTATAGAGGAATGAAATGCACTTGAAAAAATATAAAAATATACAGGGTGTTCCATTTAATAAAAGGCAAACAATTTTCGCCGAGCCGTAACGCAACATCCTGTATATGTGAAAATAATTTTACGTTATGCTCCTTGAGTTGACCAATAACTTTTGTTAATAAATTTATGCTGTATTTCTAACGACAAGGGAGATATCGAAGACGGGCACTCACCCTGTATATATATATATATATATATACCGGGTGTCCCAGCTCGACCGACACATGGGAGTTTTACATGGGAAATCAGTTAATTATGAATAGTATCTCCCCAGTGCAACATATTCACTTGAAATTTTGTATGCTTATTGGGGAATATTATTTCTATGGATTACAGTTATTTGAAATATGCAATTTCGTCTGCAGGACGAGATTTATTAAATTTAAAATCTAATATTTTCGTTCAAAATCAGACAGCTATGGAAATAAAAGAAAATATGTATCTGACAGTTTAATGAAATATCACTGATTTTAATTCTTATTCCCTGTATTTTAATATTATTTAAGTTGAATTTAGTTTCTTTTTGTTAAATAATATACCAATATTACAAAAATATAAATATCTACAATGGCATGTCATTAACTGCCAAAACTGTCACATAGATATTTTCTTTTATTTCCATAGCTGTCTGATTTTGAACGAAAATATGAGATTTTAAATTTAATAAATCTCGCCCTGCAGACGAAATTGCATATTTCAAATAAGTGTGATCCATAGAATTAATATTCTCCTATAAGTATACAAAATTTGAAGTTAATATCTTGCACTAGGGAGATACTATTCATAATTAACTGTTTTCCCATGTAAAACTCCCATGTGTCGGTCGAGCTGGGACACCCGGTATATATATACCGGGTGTAGAAATGGAAAGTGGCGCATAGCGATTTCAATGCTATTTTTTTTCAACTGCTGTATCTCTTTACCTAATCATTTTAGCGAAAAAAGCGTAAGAGTATAAGTTGTTCTGAAATTAAAAAGGCATCCTATAAAATCAACTTACTTTCATAATTAATTATATTTCACGATTTATTAATAAAATAAAATTTAAGGTTTTTTAGAAAAAAAATAAGACTGCCTTGATAAATGAAACAAATTTTGAAAATTAGTCATAGTGACATTTAATTTTTGAATAATTTCTGTTAATTATAGACCTTATAGTGACTGTTACTACACAGAATATTAATGTTTAACGATATATTAATTTTTTTTATTAACGAATAATAAAAATTACATTCTTGGAAAAAAGTGTATTCTGAGAACAATATAATCCTACGGTTAATAAACAAAAAACTTTTTTATTAGGTTCCTATTTCATAACAAATGTTCGAACAAATCTCCATTTAATGCTAAGCAGTGTCCTGATTATTTGAGTACTTGTATGACTTGTAATTTTCTGATTTTAGGATTTTATGGACTGTCGAAAAATGTATGTTTAGTTCAGAAGCAATTTGACGCACACTAAAATTTAGATTTTCGGTTATTTTTAACAATACATTAAGCTTGTTTTCATTATTATTATCATAATTGTTCCCCGGTTCTTGATTTCTCCTTTTACACTTTTTACACAATGGTAAAATACTACCAGTGGTCTTAAATTTGTGAATAATTCTACGAACTGTTGTTACTGAAGGAATTGGCCATATACGCAGTGCTGAACAAATCTCGTACTTGTACAAAAGAATTTCCCGCAAAATACCATTCCAAGCATTGAATTTTCTCTTGAGTAGTCAAATTTGCCATTTTCAGAGTCAATCAAAATTTTCTATGACAAGTAATTGTCACTGTGAATAATTTATTCAAAAATTTGTTTCATTTATCAAGGCAATCTTAATTTTTTTTTTCTAAAAAACCTTAAATTTTATTTTATTAATAAATCGTGAAATATAATTAATTATGAAAGTAAGTTGATTTTATAGGATGCCTTTTTAATTTCAGAACAACTTATACTCTTACGCTTTTTTCGCTAAAATGATTAGGTAAAGAGATACAGTAGTTGAAAAAAAATAACATTGAAATCGCTATGCGCCACTTTTCATTTCTACACCCGGTATATATATATATATATATATATATATATATATATATATATATATATATATATATACAGGGTGTTGACTCGAACATCCGAACATAGGATATAACCTATAAAATCATATTTTCGTGATTTCCTGCTTCCCTAATTATTTTATGTAAAAAAGCTTCAAATAAAGGTGGTAGAGCATAAAATTCTGCATTTGAATTAATAAGCAAAATTATTACATATAATTATATTTCATTCTAACAGAAATATAATTTCATTTAAAAATCAATAAAATAGGATATTAAAAAAATATACAATGTAAAACAAAATAAATAATCGAACTGTCACATTCACATAAATAGTTTAAAAAACTAAACAATATTTAAAATTAACTGCTGACACGTGCTGTTAATAATATTTCTCTGCGTTTTTACTAAAATAAATAAAAATTTGTATATTTTAGGTATAAATATTGTATTATTAATTAAAAGAAATAGACATAAGGTTAAAAACAAATAAGCCCCGCAAAAATCTTCCAAATGACGTCACTCCTATATGGGCTGCCGGCGACTATACAAGGAAATAATAAAACAAGTTATTTATTCTAAAGTTATATTTTCTATATCTAAATGAAGCATTTCCTTTATAAGGAATTTAATACGGACATGCGCTTTCATAACTAATTCTTCTAAGATATTAAAACTTATTTTATGTTCATTATAATATAAACAAAATATTTTCTTCACAGTTTTATAAATAAGCGCAGGAAGATTTAAAAGATCTATCAGGGTTCTAAAAAACATAAAAATTACAACAATTTTTGTTTATTATTTTATTACTTACTGCTGGTTTAAGTTTTCCTCGAAACTTAAGCTCTCTATGTACTCTAACAAAGTCAGCAATATCCTTCTATTATTTAAAGCTCTTCTTAGAGAGTTTTTTCCTAAAATTTTTGGATCCATTTCTAACAAAACTTTGGTATGTTTCAACCAATTAACTATATCTCCTAAAATACAATTGGATAAAATAGTATATTATATACCAAGGTTGAGAAGACTATCATTATTGCCCGAGCGCCAAGATTGTGACCCGAGGTGTGAAATAACCGAGGGATACAAGGCGCTGGTGAATAGAGGTCTCAACCGTGGTATACAAGTGTCCGCTTAAAATATCTTTATTATATCAGACTATTTTAATAAAATAGCAATATTTATATTTTTATAAATAAAAAAAATCCAAATATTTAATAGAATTATTATTTGCTGTCTGTCAAACTTAACAATTAATTCGAATTTAGTTTTTGGTGTATAATTCTGTATTTCATGTTTCGAAACATGATATTTTAAGTATAATTTAATTTAAAAAAAAAATAGGGCCGAGGTGGTCTCGAACCAGGTCTTGTAGATTATTTATGTTATGAATCAGCCCTCGTATCCACTCGGCTATGGAGCATTTTGTTTCAGACGTTTCTTATTCGAAAATATGAAGGATAACCTTCAAAATACAATTTATTTTATCAAATATTTCAGTTAGAAAAGGCCTTATTACACAACATTTGGTTTTATTAGATGCAAAATTAAGTAATCTAACTAACGATACCATATACACCCGGTTTTATTTAGCGGGACAGATGGAAACAGCAAAAAACTGTTTTCTCATGTTATTTCCCTATGTCAAGGTTTTCAGTATTCAGCCTGTATATTTTTACATTATTTTAATTGTATTTTATTCTCCTATGCGGACATATGAATTTTGTTTTAGTATTCCGCGGAGTTGCCAAATTATTCCATTTATTCTCTAAAAGACCAAACACACGCATTCCATTTAAAAGAAGACAAACAATTCTGGGCGAGCCGTAATGTAACACCTGTTATACTCCTTGAGTGGACGAATAAATTCTGTTAATAAATTTACGTTGTATTTCTAACGACAAGGGAGATATCGAAGACGGACATTTCGATGACTCACCATGTATAGAGATCATTGGTTTCATAGCATAATTAACGCAAGGCAATTATTTATAGTGTTATTTATCTACAGTTTAGGCTTAAAAAAAGAAAAGTATGATAAATGATAAAACTAGTGTAACTTTGGCTTTTTATCTAGATAAACTTACTTAAAAGTAATTTGGTTTTGACTCTTTAATTTTAATTTAATTAAATTAATGCCCGGTCTTATAAACCATAGATAAGCTATCAGTTCATTACTGGACGGTTAAATTTAATTGCCAAATAAATTTTTGTTGTGTTCTATAAAGCAAATAACGAAGTAAATTTAGTAACTGTTAACTAACCCTCGGTTAAACTTACCGACCGTACATATAATTCAAATATTGTACAATAGATGGCAGTCCATGCAATAAGCCATGAGCTGTCAAATATTATATTGAAAAAAAAAATAAACAGAAACATAGAAGTTACATACTTAAGGTGTAAAAATGGTGTAGGCCTAATAAAACTTAATAAAGAACGTGGTAGAGGCTATATTTATAAGAAAATACAAATTTTATTTTAGAATTGTATTTGACATCTGAATATAATCTCCTCCCAGAGAAGACATGAAATCCGTTACTTTGTAATTAATTCTACAGACTGTTGTGGTGTTACAATTTTTTCTGCAATTTCGTCGTCTGTTGATTCAACTAATTCAACAGATGAAATGGTTTCTACTAAGGACCACAAAGATATGTTATAGGTACATGACATGAAACAGGTTTGTATATTTGCACTTTAAAAATTGATGCAAAATTTATACTCAAATAAAAAATGCATTGAAGTGATTATCCCTATCAATTAGACTCCCAATTAAAATTCAATAGTTCGGTTTTCTCCAGTTACTTTAATCTGTTAATTTAACCAGTACGTTATTTTAACTAACGTTTATAGTACAGAAATCGGCCAGTTAAATTAATTTTATTTCCACCTTCTATATAATTGTCACTTTACTGGTTTATTGGTAGCTAAGTAAATAAACAATTACAGTAACTAACCTGTCAAATTTTACAATACTCATAAAAAATAATAGAAAATAATTAAAGTTTTTTTATGCATTTTATTATAAATATTCCAAACTTAATGAAATTAGGTTTATGTGAGTAATTATACACATTTATCCAACACCGAGTAATTATAACGATATAAGTATGATGTTTTTAGATAAATAAAGTAGGTCATAAGTCACAAAGTGAGCTAAATATATTAGCTCACTGTTTTTTGGTTCGTATCATAGTAACTACGTTATAAAACCTTTTCTCTGTTTCGGAATTAGAATATCATAGTCCAGCACGCTTATTGATGCTAAAAGGAGCTTCATTCTTAAACGATTTTTGGTTATATTTTGTTATTTGAGATTGGCATGACTGCATTAAATACACAAAATATCTAGGCAACTGACAAAGTAATTCTAATTTATTTGGGAGGCCATGAAACAAATTGCTTGTGTTACAATGTATAAACGAAACAGAAATCACTGTCACCAACCTAACTATTCTATCAAAAAAATCCCTTAATGGAAATTGTCAAATATTATTATAAAAAATAATGTAAATAAAAGCCGAAGCAGAGAAAATAGTATAAAACATTCGTTTTAGAAGGCAATTCAAGCACTCGTTCGTTCGGGCACTCGCTGCTTCGCGCTCGTTCCCGAAATTCAAACTCGTGCTTGAAAAGGTTGCCTTCTACAACTTATGTTTTAATATACTATTCTACACTATTTTGTTATTAAATGTCATTTCGAAATTCCATCTGTCAAAAATCTTATATGTATTTTATTTCAATGATTAAAATGTGTTGGATAAAATGTTGTATGGCACACGTGTGTTAATTACCTAAGCCTAACGGCCTCGTGAGCTAAACTTTTCGCACGTGGCTTATTTGTAATGTAACACACTTGTACCATAAATAACTATTATAGTACTTAGTACATTTTGATTCACTGGCGAAACTCATTTGTAAATTTCCAAGATTTGTATTTTGATGACAACGTCTAGTTATAGATTTTTGTACCACTGCCAACTATCTTTGATTCCAAAATAGAGTAAACCTTTTTTGAAGAATAAAGTAAATTTATAAAAAAAAACGCTATGAAGATAGAAATAAAATTCTGTACGCGGCACGCGTGCAATTAATCTTTACTGGGCTCACTGGATTATGAGAACTTACTCCTTCGTCTCTCGCCTCACAAATTTCCAGCTCGCCCTGTCAAGATTAACTTACACCGCTGGCCACGTAAATAACTATAACCGGATAGGTTAGTTAACTGGCTTTTATAAGACCGGGCATAAAATAAGAATTCATCGAACTGTCGATATTAATCAATTAGCAAAAGTAACAAAGGTCATTAATTGATAAAAAAAACGATTGAATTATATGTATATTATATAACAGTTGTGGATAAATAATATATACTTACCGTTTTTGCCGTATTCGGTTTGCAAATCTTTATGTGTTGTATATAACAACAAATTAAACTTAAAAAATATTTTTGATCGTAGTTCATAACATTTTTTCAACGATTTGAAATCACCAGTTGTTTCATCTGAAAAATAAAGCAGTTTTAAAATATTTAAATTGATTTTAAAAACATAAAATCTAAAGAAGGAGGGTTGCAATCTAGAGACTAAATGAAAAACTGCGACGGAAGTCGCCATTTTGAAAACCCAAGTATGACTCATTTTTTGTTGAGCATTTGAATAAGTTGCATGTGCTTGCACTAAACTCTAATTTAGCTGCGCGTTTTTCACTCTATACAAATAAAAACAAACTGTATCGCAATTATTTAACTTTCTTTGTATATTCAGTATTCCTGTGTAGTAATAATTATGGTCAGTTGTGTTGCATGTGGTTGTTCCCAAACCATCAAGAACAAATGTTTAGGAATTTAATGTCATCAGTAAGTATTTTGCATCGTACATCTATTATAATGAAAAATGAAACTACACATTGATATACATATTATGAATTATATTGTATATTGCCAAATGAGAATAAACCCCGTCGTGTAACTTGTTAAGAAATAATTTCATTGCCGTATCATAGTAATTTTAAATAAAGGGCCAGTATATACATTTCTACAGTTCATAAAATAGAAACTATTATAGATACTTATTATGTATTATACTTATTTCAACAATTGTAATATTATTTAAAGAAAAATAAAAACTGAAATTTTTGGATTTACTTTATTTTGTATATGTAAATATTTTACCTTTTACTTTTTATATTTCACAATTATATTTATTAAATTGTAAATTATTACTACACAAGTTAGAGCATTTTTAAGTTTTTTGTATCCCGTATTTTTTTAAAATGGCACGCCACTGTCGAACGGAAGTGACGAATAACTATCCGTCGTATGCAAAACCCATCCCGGTCGCAAGGTTATTTTTTAAACCCTCCTTCCTGAGATTTTATAATCAAAGATCTAATCTAATTGGCGCCAAATATCAATAAACTCATTACTATCTACAACCAAATATGGAAAATCTTTTTCAGTTTGATTTGTTTTAGTTATTTAACTTTGAAGTGTTTAAGGTACCTATTTATTTCATTGAAAATACGATGAAAACGAGTAAAATATGAAAAAAAATGTATTGCGAAGAATAGTTATAGAAATATTAATATTCGATGTAAAAGAAAATCGAATGAAATATTACAAATCACAAGATAAATTTATTATGCATAAAATTCACAGAATATCGTCTTTAGTTTAATGCACTTTATTTTTAGTTGATATAAAAATGCAGAGCTGGTTTTATGCCGGAATAAAAACTAAAAATCCATATTTAGTAAATGAATATTATTATAATGCTTGTAAAATATCATTGTTGATTGTTGAAGCTCAGAAATATGAGATGATTTAGGCATTGTTCGGTCATAGTCGTTTTTAACCTATTTTTTAGTAATTAAATTTGAGAAGGATCATTCTGTTGTGCAATTTGTTATCATGAAAGCAAAATAAATTCATCATTCTATCAATTGTATAAGTACCTAAAACAATTGAAAATAAAATAACTAAAAAAAATCAAATTGAAAAGTTTAGTGATATTTGGTTGTAGATAGTAATGAGTGTATTGATATTTGGCTCTAATTGGATTAGATTGAGAGGAGAGAAAAATGGCCGCCGCAGGCTTCACTTTCTCATACGCTATGCCCTATCCACAAGTATACAGGGTGTTCCATTTAAAAGTGCCACCATTGCTATCTCGAGAACTATAAGAGCTACGAGGTCGGTTAAATTAGCAAACAATTTCTATTTTACAACACTAATCAAATGAGACAAACAAATTTTGTTTTAAACCAGTGGTTCTCAAGATATGGGGCCCAACTTTCTTATTTTAAATGGAACACCATATATATTTTTACATATTTGGAATCTACATCAAATTACAAATCCAATGGTATGGTTGAAGTTAAATTTTAGTTAAAAAAGAAAATCCCTATGTAGGCAATAAGTTTCTATGCTTATATCTGAAAATAGCAGTTGCCATGAATAAATAAAAAAATAAACGTCAAATTCTGCGTTCTTATTACGCTAATTCTATCTCTGTATTAAAAATTCTCGGTAAAAGAACGCAAAATTTGACGTTTGTTTTCTATTGATTCATGGCAACTGCTATTTTCATATATAAGCATAGAAACTTATTGCCTACATAGGGATTTTCTTTTTTAACTAAAATTTAACTTCAACCTTACCATTGGATTTGTAATTTGATGTAGATTCCAAATATGTAAAAATGGATATGGTGTTCCATTTAAAATAAGAAAGTTGGTCTCATTTAAATAGTCTTGTAAAATCGAAATGTTTGCTAATTCAACCGACCTCGTAGCTCTTATAGTTCCCGAGATAGCAATAGTGTACCACTTAAAATAGACACCTGTATACAGATCAGTGGTGATAGCTCAATCGAATATAAAGAAATTAGTTATATATAAGTATGTATTTGTATAATAGTTTCCACTGATTTTTATTTAATTAAAATAAAGAATTTTATGAAAAGTAGCACTGTATATTCTGAACCTTTATTTAAAATTACTATGATACGGCAATGAAATTATTTCTTGACAAGTTACACGACGGGGTTTATTCTCATTTGGCAACATACAATATAATTCATAATATGTATATCAATGTGTAGTGTCATTTTTCATTATAATAGTTGTACGATGCAAAATACTTACTGATGAAATTAAATTCCTAAACTTCTGTTGTCCATGGTTTGGGAACAACCACATGCAACACAACTGACCATAACTATTACTAGGAATGGTGAATATGCAAAGAAAGTTAAATAATTGCGATACAGTTTGTTTTTATTTGTATAGAGTGAAGAACGCGCAGCTAAATTAGAGTTTAGTGCAAGCACATGCCACTTATCAAAAGCTCAACAAGAAATGAGTCGTACTTGGGTTTTCAAAATGGCGACTTCCGTCGCACTTTTTCATCTAGCCACTAGATTGCAACCCTCCTTCTTTAGATTTTAAATTCAAAGGCAGTTGCTTAATGCTTTTGGCATGTCAATTTTAAGCAGGGCGTGTAACCGAAACAAATACTGGTTAACGGTTAACCTTTATAGAGAACGTTATAATAATAACGGTTTTAGTTCGAAAACCGGTTTTTGAAATTTGGAAACTGGTTTAAACCGGTTAATATATCGGTTAAAAAAATAATTAAAATGAATTAAAAAAAATAAATTATAAAAATTTGATAAAAAAATTACAGAATAATAATAAATAATAAATAAAAAATTACCATCTGAGAAAAATATAACAATTAAAAAAAAGCAATTTAATTAATGAATATTCACAAAAATTCCCGTAATATCTTCAAAAAAACGCAGGTCACTTTTCAATTTTAAACTTGCCTGTATTGACAAAGGCTGTATTTATTTGGGACTTTTTAAGTAACCTTAACGGCCAAAGAGACCACCTACATTTATGACTCCCCAATAAAATGTTAATTGTAAAAACTGTCATGACTCATGTTCAAATACAAATAGAAAACTCAGGTATAAAAAAAATATTAAAATTTTTTCTCGCTAAATGATATTAAAATAAAGGTTAATGTGCGCTAAAACCGGTTTATTTTTTTTTGCTTAACGGTTACCGGTATTTTCGGCCTGAAAAATATCGGTTAAAATTACGGTTAAAGTTCGCAATTTTCGTTCAAAATATCGGTTACCGGTTTTTATTAACCGGTTTTTTTTTAACCGGTTACATGCCCTGATTTTAAGTAAGAATTACATTCCAGTTAAAAGAAATAATGCGTAAAACGTTATATATTCCTATATACGCCTATGGACGAATAAGAGCCCTCTATTTGTAAATAACTATTAACTTTTTTAGACTTACATTTTTTATAGCACGTCCCTGCCTTTTTTAAATACAAAATATGGTTCGTAGGGTCAAAATTATATTTACAAATAATACACTCATATAGTTTAGAATGAATGGCAAAACACATGTTGTCACATTTCGAACATCTTAATGTCTCTTTGTATACTTCCTAAAAAATAAATTACATTTTTATACAGGGTGACTCATCGAAATGCCCGTCTTCAATAGGGCACGAGCGCGCTGCTGTCGTTTGGGCCCAACTACCTCAGTGGCCGTGGTAAAAAAAAAGCGGGAACTTTAAATAGACGTCATGAACAGGGATAGCGATAAATTTAAAAAAGGAAAATATGTATTGGCAATAGTATGGTGTTTTAAAATAGTGAAGTGCTTTCGTCCCCTAGTAGAGAGTATTGCATCATTTTAAATTTATTTCTAAATATTAAATTACAAATGGTTTTTAATGTTCGCGCCATTCTCACGGAAACATGCTTGCAGACGATTTATAAATAAGTAATTTATTCTTCGCAGATATTTACGTCGACAGTTTCAAAACAGTTACGAATTCTAATTTAATGTTGTAAGATCCGGAGATCTAGCGGGCTAATTTCTTGAACCACCTCTTCCGATCCATCTATTAGGAAAATCTTCATTTAAATAATTCCTAACCCGAAGACTGTTGTGAGCTGGTGCACCATCATGTTGGAACCACAATCTCCCGATAATATCCATGGTACACTAGATTTAATTTTTAATTGAATAAATAATTTTAGAAAAATATGGTGAAAATTTCTGAAATTGTTGGTTTTAGGCATAGGATACCCTTAATAACGTATAAAGATAAAACAAAAACTGAATAGGTGGTCCATTTGAAAATGATGAATTATAGTCATTTGAAATTGAGAAAATTTAATTCGCTTTATTGAACAGGCTGTATAATCACAGTAAAAAAAATATGTGAGAACATAGAATATAGTTACAGTTGTACCAGAAAAAAACTACTTAATTTTTACTATTAAAATAACTTCAATACGTCTTTATAATGCAATGCGTGTATTTGATTAGTTGAACATACAATAGGGGTTTCCAATACAACGCCTTTTTAAAATATATATTCTGCATATCAATTTTGGTCGTGAGTATATTGTAATAAAACTAAAATAATATGTAATTGTTGAATACTATATTTAAAAATTGAAATTAAAATTTTATTTAAATGACCTTGTGACGTCATTCCCCTGATCAGTGTTGCCAACTATAAGAATATAAGTTTTAATTTCACCGGTTCGCAACACTGCCCCCGATAGCTAGCTTCATGTGATAAAATGATAGTGCAAGCTCGATTTCATTTGGCGCGTATTTACTTGTTTGACGCCTGTTGAATCACGTGCGTTGTAACTGGAAAAAATACCATTTAACAATCTGATTTATAATATATCATTATTTATCGGCTTACGAATAAGGTAAAATCATATCAGATTGCGCGTGTGTTTTTATCATCAGGAACCGATAAATATATCTTCTTCGGATTATTGTTTGAATTGTTTTTGCAAACAGGTATAAAACAATACTTAACAATAATAGCCACAAGGAAAATTGCAAGTATAAAAGCAGCGATGGCAAGAAAATCTAAATAATATTCATTCATAACTAAAATAAAATACTTTATGTATAAGTACATTCTTTTTTCATTAAATATTATTATAAATTCAGTACCTGATATTTATATCCTGCCTGGATTTCAAAATATATGAGAACACACACACGTGGTAACTGGTAAATGCATCTATCGAAAGCATGAATCACGAAAGCAGGTTATGTTTATATTCAATGTTTGAATTTACGCGGTACTCGTAGCCTAACTTCACTTCAGTTTTTTAGCTACTTGACATTTCGCACACTGCACATGCACAGTGTTGGCAAATACCGTGAGAAATAATTTCTCACACTTTAACCCACGATTGTGGTAAATAACAAATTTTGTACCTTTATAAAGTGCGAGAAAAGATCCACTTTCTATAGTGGTCGTAAAAAAAAAATATGGTTCTATCTCATAGCGCACATGGACTATTTTTTTCTAGTCAGGGGAATTTATGCTGCATTTCTAACGACAAGGGAGATATCGAAGACGGGCATTTCGATGACTCACCTGTATATGAATTAAATTGTATTTCAAGGGGCTAAACAATTTTAAAGAAATATAAGACATAATATGGGAAGAATTGAAATCAATTGACTCCGCAAGTGTGACGTCACGACGCCATTTTGATTGAGGTTTGCGTTCCAAACAAACCAAACTGAACGTGCATTTCAAGTATATAGTTCTATGCTCTAATTGATCTCTAATCAGCCAATTAAAGTATATTTCTTCCACCCCCAGATCTAACATAGTGTTTAGTTTTTATATGTAGATTTTAAAATATTCAGAAAGATCAGTTGATCATTATCATATATTACTTAATGTAATACATATTTCTTTTAAATATTGTGGTCATACTCATAAATAAAGTGCAAACAAAGTGTACATTACATTTCGGTGTCCGTGTCACTGGAAGATTTCAAAAAGAAACGCGGCTCAACCAACGTAGTTTATGCTTTTTGCGTAATGTAAATAATTTTATATTTTAATACAGATCTAAACTTTTAGAGAGACGATATTTTAATTTTATTGTCGTCGTCGTGTACAAAAATTCAATATTTTATATAACAAATTTTAAAGAGAAAAAGAATTAAATTATACCTATTTAAGAACAATTTTAAAATCGCAGTAGTGTGGGTTGTTATGGAAATGTATTTGTATTAAATATAAATTAAAGATTCTTTATCTATTCTTGCTGTCAAAATATTACTTTATCAAACCTTGCTGTTAAAGTATTAGTTTTTCTATACCCCTGCTGTTAAAAGGCTGTTTGATCAACTATCTTATGTTGAACAAAGTACACTTTAAGATATGCTGTAGAAGAAAAGATATAAAAAATGAAATTATATAAATATTAAGTTCAAAAAAGTTAATGTTACATATAACATCCAAATTAAATTATTTTTTTTAAGTATCAGATGTATTAAAATTGAAAAATAGCGCTAGCATTACGTCACATCATATCAATATTTAAATATACACTTATATATAAAATAAACTAATATTTTGTTTGTTTGTTACGCCTGCGCAGTCGGGTTGTTGAGTAAGGGGTAACTAATTAATTATTCTAATAGTATTGCTTAATAGGTAGATATTTCTTTATTGAAATTTGATTATAATAGTTAGTCTTTCGCTATCATTTAACGAGTGTGGAGTGTTGAATATTACTGTATATTAGGGTGATACATTTACTGAGTTATAGGTGAGTGAGTGAGAGGGAGAGTGAGTGATATGCTCTTGTGTTGTAAAATTATCCTTATCCCAGAAATTATAATGGTCGCGCTCGGTATGGGCACTTGGAGGAGTGACCCGAAAAGAGTAACCAGGAAAGCGATCTATGTGTGCGCGAGGTGCTAGACTCGAGTTTCGCTGATGCATCGCATGGTATCGGCAGGGATGGTTTTATCCTGGTTTTCTAATCATACCCCTAAGGCCGTATAAAGCCATTTTGGATGCTCAGCAACTGAGTGTGCCAAGTCTGAGTGGGATAAGGCAGGGACGCAGTGAGGCGTGCCCATAAGGCCAAAGTAAAACCACAGCTACTGTTGAGTAGTGGATGTGCGATTCGCATACGGAGTTATCCTTATCCTTGCAACCCTGTATGTGTGTGTATTTTACTTACTCACTAAGTTGAAATACTTATAGTTCTCCTTCCTTTTTTACAGAACGATCGTTGAGAAGAATTCGGAATATTAATTTGAATATTTTGTTTGTTATTTTATTTTTATTAATAAATATTTTTGGGGTACAGGTAATTAGATTATTTTTCTTTTTTTTCAGAGTTCTATTTCAGGTTTCTTTTGTTTACTAAATAATACCTTAATATAAATGATATTTTCACACTTCCCTTGTGCACAGTTCCATATACCTGTCGTTTGTTTGGAACGCAGACCTTAACCTATCTCAACAAAATGGAGGTCGTGACGACATCACTTGCGGAGTCAATTTGATGCTGAAAAAATGTTTCAGTCAGTTTCAAATGGTTTAGGATTCACTTTAGACAGTTGAGACGGGTTTCAAACTATTTCAAACCACTCTCTAAATTTAGTGAAGACTTGACTTACTGGTTCTGATGGATGACAACATGCTTTACAAACACAATCAAAGAAGTGTTGTCTTTTTAATTGTTGTTTTCTTAAAACAGTTTGTTGCATAGTGCTCTCTTGACCGTAGCAATTAAATATTTCTTCATCCTTGGCAATATCTCGTCTGGCTTTCACAATAATGTAATCATTTATAAAGCTGGAAATATGAAAATCTTAGTCTCAATTCACAGTAGACGTAAGCGTATGAATAACGTAACATAAATATTACGGATATCTTACGTATGTTCACAATGGATGTAACGTAACAATTATGATTTTAGTGGTATTGAAAGGAAGTTGGTACTAAAATAGGGAATTATATATTTTTCCGTATCCATGGTAATTGCCGAATTGTTTACTTCATTTGAGGTTAACAATATGTGAAAGCGGGATGATATGAACAGCTGTAGGTTTTAACGGTGCAAGCATACGACGTGACATCTACTGATGAAATTTAAAGTAAAAATGATTTGACTTACAACAAAATACTTTTTAATTTAACTCTGAATTATTTATAAAAATACAAATAGACGAATGTAATTACAATTGTCGCATAAATTTATTATAGAAATAATCATTAATACCAAAATTAGACATTTATAAATTAAGGTTAGATGTCAAAAAGTCTTGGAAAAAATATTTTAGGTATTTATTTATGTGTTGCCATGGTTTCAGCATTGAGTAGGAAAATGACAGAGGTTTGTGTTTTACATTATAAAATTAATTTTTTTATCTACAACTATTGAAATATGGGTACATTATACGTGTGATACTACATATAATATACTACTCATATTACACAAGTATAATATGAAATGTCATGATACACGCTACACTTTTCTGTAATAAATAGGGCATATAATTTAACACATAATATTTTATTAAACTGTTAATTTATTAATAACATATTTTTTATTATAAATATCAATATATATGCTTATAAAAATATAATAAATACAATTTGAAAAGTTATTTTGACATTTAAGTGCTACCGTGGCGCCATCTGTTAAGCTACACATGAACTACTCACAGTTAACTGAATATTTAACAAATAATTATCAGATTTTTTATATGCCTGATAGTTGTAGATAAATTATAGTATTTGACTCGCATAATATGGCTACATTATTCGCGGATGATTAAAAATACTCGCTACCGCTCGTATTTTTAATTACATCCTCGTGTAATATAGCCTACATTTTATGCTTGTTAAATAATATACTATTATTTAATACAATCTTCTCAAGGATACGGAAAAATACCTTGTGCCCTACGGGAATCTAACGGCATATTACATCCCTTGGGTTTTGTTGCCCTCGCTCACTACGTTCGCTCGTGCATCAGAAATCTTCGGGATGTAATATGCCCATATCTTCCCTTATGACGCAATATACTATAGCTATGATATTAGTTTGAGTGACAGCATAGTGATTAGATTTTTTCCAAATAATAAGCATGTTTTCTAAGATATGGAAGACGAACTTCAATTAGTTTAATAGGCCAATTCTGAACAAACCTGTAAATCTTACAGATCTGTAAATTTGTAAAAAACTGACAAACACGCATCGATTTTTGTTGACTAATATAAAATTATACATAAGAGTGGCGGCTTTCGTTTCGATTTTGTTCATTATTTATAGATTTACAGATCTGTAAGACTTACAGAGTCGTTCAGAATAGAGCAATTACTATAGGGCACCTGCACGTGACGTTTCAACATGGCGGCTGAACAGCTGATTGTGGACAACCTAGCTTTATTTTAACATTGAGTCATACGTAGAAATATCGTCCCGTGAACTTTTTAATTTTTTTTACAGCACTTATTGTTTTCGTTTAGGAAAAGTGTTTTAGAGAGAGTAAAGGTGAGTGTATAAGCAGTGTTTTCCTTAAAAATATTTGTAGATATTGTTAGTATTTAGCAAGTTAGAGGTAATTAAAATTAGACTAACCTAATCGTAGTTATTTGTATATATTATGTGTTACATATAATCTAATTTAAATATAATCTGATCGGAATATATTGCATGAATATTTAAATGTAATGTAATTTTCTTTAATATGAATGAAGGAACATCAAAAATGATTTTTATAACGACAGAATCACAAAAGTTGAGTGATGGTGTGTGAACTCAAACTCATCTGTAATACCGTGAGTATTTTTTAACGTGAAACATGGAATTTATGACATCCATGGTAACGACTTGATATTTGATTGACAGCAATGTACTTGCTTCTCTCATTTAAAATGAAACATAGGGAACGAATTTGACATTTGCTTTTTTTTGGGTTATAAAACTTTCTGACAAACCTACATCAAGTACAACAACAATTTTAAGAATCATTTAACTTTAGAGGAAATAGTGGCATAGTAGAATGTTCTGCTAGAGATCCCGATCTTACACATCTAAATTCTTTTTACTGGTGACCTTTAAAATCAGAAGTATGTTCTGGGGGAAATCTTCAAAATTTAGATTCAAAATATTTCTCAAAATATTACAAATGTCCAAGTATCATCGTATGTAATTCAAAAGTTTTATAGCAGATTGAGTCATTGCTTAACAGTTATTTAATAAATTTTTGAAAAAATTATTGTAATTATTGTTTAATTGTTCGTTATTGTATTTATTTCTTGGTTAGTTGGTATATTAGTTTTATATTTTGTAATTACAATATTAAAATTTAATACTTCTGTCAAATTCATTCCCTTTGTTTCATTTTAAATGAGACAATCAAATATACATTGCTGTCAATCAAATATGAAGTCGTAACCATAGACATGATAAATTCCATGTTTCATTTTAAAAAATATTCACGGTATAAATACCAATAAAACATTGTAAGAAGAAAAATTACCCTGAAGATAAATAATTATTGTATATCTTTTTCAGATTTAATTTATATTAATTTCAATATTTCATTTGAAAATATACAAAAAAAAAACTTATCAAAACTCAAATGATTGTAAAACCTGATGCTAAAAACTACTTATTTCAAATTAATATATTTATAAATACAATTAATTTGTACCAGTAAATAAGTAATTAATACACATATTTAATTATGGCCAGTTACACTTTTAAATAGCGTATTTAAATCTAGAAATATTGAATTTCTTGCACTTAAAACTACGATTAGGTTAGTCTTAATTTAATAACCTCTAACTCGCTAAATACTAACAATAGCAACAAATATTTTCACGGAAAACACTCCTTATACACTCACCTTTACATACTCTAAACACTTTTCCCAAACGAAAACAATAAGTGCTGTAAAAAAATTATAAAAGTGAACGGGACGATATTTTTACATATGACTCAATGTTAAAATAAAGCTAGGTTGTCCAGAATCAGCTGGTCACCGCCAACGTCGGCGCAAGTGCCCTATTGTAGTTTTGTTCTAAATCTGTCAGTATAGAGAGTATCCGCAATGGGGTCATTTAAAAAAAAAATGTTACGATTTTTTTTTACATATATGGAACCTGCGACACTTACTATACATATTGCAATATAATGTACGCCGAAATATAATACTTTTCATTCATAACTTTGTTATAAGATATTCGCGCTGCGAATTTCGTGACGTCACGAATCAAAAACTCACACAAAGATACATCTCACACACACACGTACACCGAGGCGCTACAAGTTGAACGTCATTGTAACGCAGGAAGTATAATTTTATACTTTGTGATGTAATGTAACCTAAAATTTATATAGTTGTCAGAGGAAAAGTACGCAGGTTTTTGTTTTGTTTATATTAGTGTAGAACTACAAGTTTGTAAGCGTGAAATATAGTTGAAATTACATCAGAGTGTAATATATTTATATATTTAGGTAAAGCATGGTCAACGAAGTTTATATTTCGTCCGCAAGAGTGAACTGATCATTCTGATTCGTGATGTATTGGCAAGTGGCGTCCTGTTGAGATTTGAAATCGAAATCTAATTTCAAAAAAGTATATCTACAAAACATTGTACCCAAATGACATGAAAATATTATTTATATATATTGTAGACGGTAGACTTTCAGGAAAAAAATAAAACAGAAAATGTGAAAGGACCCCATATTTTGCAATCGCATGTTAAAGTCGTATGTTCCGCATTTGGTTGTATAACTTGGTGGTTGTTGAACAGTTCAACGCGTCGTACCAGCACGCGGGGAAGTGGCACGACATGATCTCGCGCCCGCAGCAGCAGCTCTTCTCCTCGGGCAGCAACGAGCGCGCGTTCCAGCAGCCGCTGGGCGGGCTGGCGGCCGACTCGGTGTACGAGGCCACGGTGCAGAGCCGCAACCAGCACGGCTGGGGCGAGCCGAGCCCCCCGCACCAGTGGTTCACCCGGCGCGGGGCCCCCCTGCAGGTGCGCAGCGCCGCCCCAGCCGTCCGCGCGGCGTGGCTTGCCCTCCTGCCGCTTGTAGCGAGGCTGTAAGTGGGGGGGTACGATCACATCGAGAATGTGTTGGTTATGATGAGATACATACATATACCTTGTACACATTCAAACTTGCTCACAGCACAGTATAAATCGTATATACAGTAGTTGCACTCCCAGGTATTTTTGTTACCCGAAAATTTGACCTTGAAGCTCTTAACTCCGCCCTTTGGAGGCAAGTTTTCACCCCCGCCACTTGCGGGCAGCTGTCAGTGTTGGTTCGAAATATAAACACAAGTTTTCTGTTATTAAATATAATTGTTCAGCGTGCTTCATGTTGTGACATTTAGTTCTTTGATACATTGTGTTGTGTTAATTATCAGTATTCCAGTCTTAATTTCATTTGACGTTTATTTGAATTTACCCGCTTGGGCCTCCAACGGGCGGGGCTTACGTGCGCAAGAAAATCTGACATGTAACAGAATTTCAAAGGTGCCGACAGAGAGTGCAACTACTGTATATACGATTTATACTGTGCTCACAGTATGTCGTGCACACTTTTTAATAAAAATAATTTTTATCCTGCACTCATTTTATCTCAATACATGTTTTATCTAGTACACATTTTATTTTACGTGCATTTCATCTTCCACACATTTTATCTTCCACACATTTTATCTTCCACACATTTTATCTTCCACACATTTTATCTTCCACACATTTTATCTTCCACACATTTTATCTTACTGCCATCTCTTGGTTGCTCCATTAAGCATAATTAAAAAAAGATCTAGTATGTAATTTGAAATAATTATTGACAAATGTCAATTGCTTTGACAGAAACGTATAGCTCGCCGGACATGAGTTTTGATAACAGCGACGAAGGGAAGAAGTTTTGATGTGTGGAAGATAAAATGTGTGGAAGATAAAATGTATGGAAGATAAAATGTGTGGAAGATAAAATGTGTGGAAGATAAAATGTGTGGAAGATAAAATGTATGGAAGATAAAATGTGTGGAAGATAAAATTTGTGGAAGATAAAATGTGTGGAAGATAAAATGTGTGGAAGATTAAAATGCAAGGAAGATAAAATGTGTGCAAGATAAAATGTGTGTAAGATCATTTTTTACTCAGATTAAAAGTGTGCACGACATACTGTGTGCATGTTTGAATGTGTACAAGGTATAATGTCGAGCAATATAACATGTGTGGAGGATAAAATGTATACGCCCCCAAACATATTATAGCTCGTCTCAAATAGAAATGGACCTGTCAATCATTCTCGCGCATATAATGCAACAAAGTTGAAGGACACGGCTACATAAATATAGTTCAAAGTGCCCACAGTACATAGGGCACGAGAGCAGCACCGTCGACTTTGCCTAAGCCTCTCATCTCATTTCACACCATTCCAGCGGCGAAAATTTAAATAAAAGTCAAAATATACTCTTCCAGCGAAAAGAAATTGTATTTATACAGATTTAATGGTCACTGACAGTGTTATACTATTTTACGTTTAATAAATCATTTAAAACTTACTAATAAAATTTGTTTTCGAATGTCGATCTTGTCCATCTTATCTCACTTCAGACCATTCTATGATTGTCTCATTTCACATTATTCCGTGATTGCCTTACTTCACACCAATCCAGGCGGAAGAGAAAAAGTGACGGAAATTTTAATCAACGGCATTAGCTCAACTCAACAACAATAACAAAATCAACAACATCAAATACTGACACAAGAAATACTAAAAGAGCTCAATGGATAAACCACACATAGAGATTGCACAATGGAATGAATACAAAACCTGCCAATGACATCGATTTAAATTTCCGCCACTTGTTCTCTTCCGCCTGGAATAGTGTGAACTGAGACAATCATAGAATGGTGTGAAATGAGCTGAGAGGCTTGGGCACAGGTCGACGGTGCTGCTCTCGTACCCTATACTATAGGCATCGTAGACCCATGCCTGGCCTACCAGTGGCTGTGCAGTACTGGGTTATAGTAGCTATACCTACCCCATATCAACCAACTTCAAAACTGCACTGATCCAATAAACTAAGGGCGTAAACCATTAATGGGAAAGTGGCGTGGGATTATTTCAATAACAAATGGAATTTTTGTAAATATTTATATTTTATAATGCATAATGTTTATGAATAACAAAAGAAAATATCACATGAACATCATAAAAAAAATTCTAATTAGGTAGAGGCGAATGGATTACATCGGTTTGGCCATTGCTAAATTTGTCTTTGAAATTACAGCTTCTTTAATCTCTAGATTTTCAAGCCAAATTATTGTTAATCCTTTTTCTGCTACATATAAGATTACGAATCACCTTTTCCATAAATAATTATTACCTGTTAATATAATCGTCGGCAAATCCTGTGCTGTTTTCTGTTTATTGCAGTTACATGTTCTTTAAATCTTATTTTCGAATTTCCAATATATGTTATATAATAATTTCCTAATATAGTTTCCCCATATGAACTAGGAACTTAGTATGCCACTGATAAAAAAAGGTGGATACCTTCTCCTATTGGTTGCTCAAAATATGAACGAAAACGCGTCTTTCGCGCAGGTTCGTTTCTATATGAGATGAGCTATAAACAAGATTATTCCATATACGCCATTTTTGCACAGTTAAAATCCTTTATTTAATGAAAATATGGAGTTTGATAAACCCACAGTAGCAATTACCATGCTTATATTTTCTTGATATGTAAATTTTATGTTTGACGTTGTAATTCGTGAAATAGTCCTGTCGATCTGCGCGCCAACTTGCGGATTATTTGTGAAATAGTGAAAAAGTATTAAGGATGCGTCCAGGGTACCTATTCTGTAACGATTTGAAGTGATATATTGTTTGACGTCTCGTGTCAAATGTTCAATGTTGTAATCTTAGGA
The DNA here is from genome assembly GCA_035578165.1 of Stenolophus ochropezus. Lineage (NCBI taxonomy): Eukaryota > Metazoa > Arthropoda > Insecta > Coleoptera > Carabidae > Stenolophus > Stenolophus ochropezus. The sequence goes on along the minus strand of JAQOWZ010000013.1, from coordinate 23,987,646 downwards.
ACTTTTTTATTTGAAAGTTTTAGTAAAATAATTTTTAAGTTGGCACTACTTCCTGGCACAACTGTCAAATTGTACAAAATTGCATAATTTCTAGATTTTCTTTAGTAATTTTCACAAAATGTCACCACTCAAATTTCAAACAATACTGACAACGCATAAACCAAACGTCAGTATAACACTAGTGATATGAATATAATACAACCTTCGCGCTAGTGAATCGTTTACAAAATGAGTGTCGTCATATTCCCTGTTGCACTCAAAAACCGCTAGATGGCAGTCAGATTATAACAATTTTGAACGCGTATCACTAGTGATATAAGTTACAGAATAGGTACCCAGATGCGGTTGTTATCAGATGTAAGGGGTGCTTTATACCACTAATCTCTAGAGATACTTGTGGTTTGTGGATAGGGCATAGCTTATGAAAAAGTGAAGCCTGCGGCGGCCATTTTCCTCACCTCTCAATCTAATACAATTGGCGCCAAATATCAATCAACTCATTACTATCTACAACCAAATATCACTAATCTTTTTACATTTAATTTGTTTTAGTTATTTAACTTTGATTTGTTGAAGATACCTATTTATTTAATTAAAAGAATGATGGAAACAAGTAAAATGTGAAAAAAAGGCATTGCGCAAAAAAGTTATAGAAATATTAATATTCGTTTTAAAGGAACATCTAATGAAATATTAAAAATCACAAGTAAAAATATACTATGCATATAATTCACAGAATATCATTTTTAGTTTAATACACTCTATTTTGACATGATATAAAAATACAGAGCTGGCTTTATGTCAGAATAAAAACTAAAAATCCATATTTGGTAATTGATTATTATAATACTGGTAAAATATCATTATTGATTGTTGAAGCTGGGAAATATTAGATGATTTATGCATTGTTCGGTCATAGTCGTTTTTAACCTATTTTTGGTAATTAAATTTGAGAAGGATCATTCTGCAATTTGTTATCATGAAAGCAACATAAATTCATCATTCTATCAATTACATAAGTATGTAAAACATTTCAAAGTTTACTAAAACTTATTTGTAATGTAAATCACTTGTGCCATATAAAATTTTACTTAACACCAATAATTGATGTAAAATTCTTACTACGATTATTTTATGAGCTCCTGTTCTAGTTTAATTTGGCTCCTTAACATTGTTTTGTATCTCACAATAAACGAAATATTCTCGATCTCGGGCATTTATCAAACACCCTGTATAAGTCGCGAAAACCCAAATGTGTCGTTTTTTGAAACTGTTTTTTTTTTAAATTATATTCAAAAAACGAACAAAGATATCGCAATTATGTCTTTAAATTTGAAATCTTTAGAATTTCTAAACCTTATTTTACAAATTTTTATTGTAACTAAATAACGGGTTCGAAATTAACCTAAAAACTAAATCATAAGTTTGGAGAATTACAGAAAAGTTTTAAAGTATATTCTACAATAAAATTATAAATACCAGTTGATCAATTTGGTAAGAAATGAACAATAAAAAGGCCAAATTTACATGTTTTTTAAATGCCAAATTTTATATAACATCCAAACTATTTCATTTTAATATTTGCTCACTATTGCTGTCTTAAATTACTGTAATACAGCGTGAAACTGTTTTGATTAATTAAGAGGTATTAGAGTATAGATATTAGTAACTTCTGCTCATTTTAAAAATGTCAATAATACCTTTTGAAAAGAGGTTTAAATTGTATTATAATTGTACAAAATTTACAATTTTTAGAAAAATGAAAATGTCCAAAATTTGAGAATAATTTTGCAACTCAAAAATGGGTATAATATATGATGTATTTTATGTAGTGTAGATATAAGTTTTTTATTTGAATGTGATGCGAAAATAAATGAATTTATTATATTTATTTATTTATTTATTTTAAAAAGAATTATACAAAAATGTATGACTATGTATATATTTTAAAATATAATATTTATAAAAAAAATGTTGCACGATTTTTGTGATTTTGCAGGTTGTCAGTTTAAGTTTTTTATTCCTCCTCCTGTGATTTTGTACTTTTCTAGATACCATCAACTAATTCAAAATGTTTGTTGTCATTTTATTAGGACATACTTTGAAGCAGTATTTTACATAAGTGCCTAGTGTTATTTTGATACTTTGTTTTGAGGAGAAGCAGATTATAAAGGGAAAATCAGATTCAAAATTGAGATTATCTGCCTGGTATTGTATTGTATGTATTGTATGTATACGAGGGTTTAAGCGTTTTGTCGCTTTTTGTCAACGCGACCTAGAAGATCTATTGTGACACAGCCCTTACTTAGTTTTCCGAAAGTAGATCCAGATTTTTGATGAAGCCGATTATGGCTCCAGGAGTCAAGTTCTTGATCTCATCTGCCGTAAGATACCTCTTACCTAGTTGATTGAGTCTCTGCACAGTTACGGCTGGGCATTCACACAGTATGTGTTCCGACGATTCTTCGTCCTCTTCACAGAGTCGACAGGTTTCATTTTCAGCTATACCAATTTTGTGCAAATGGTACTTTAAAGGACAGTGGCCAGTGAGAATTCCTGTCATTATATTAAGATCCTTTTTTCTGAGAGCTAGTAACTCTTTGGCGTTTGTCGAAGCTGGGGAAATTAATTTTCGAGCTTGATTGAGGCTTGGAATATATTTTCCAATATGAGGATATGGCAGATTCCTCCCAGTTTTTGACCACCTTCTTATAGTGGCTTTGTGGAAGACCACATGAAGGTTCCGGTCCGTGGTATGAAAGTTTAGCCCCTTTTTTTGCAAGTTCATCAACTATCTCGTTTTCTAGGATTCCCTCGTGCCCTGGTACCCACCATAGGGTGACGTGGTTTGCTTCGGATAGCAATTGGAGGGTCTCCCTGCAGTTCTAGACTAGCTTTGATTTACATGTGAACGCATTCAATGCCTTTAAAGCTGTCTGGCTGTCTGACATTATATTTATTAATGCTCCCTTTAGACCTTTATCTATATAGGTTTATGTGAGCACAGAGATTTATTGCAAAAATCTCAGCCTGAAAAATTGTGGAGCAGGTGCCTATGGATTCCTTAATTCGGCAATCTGGGCCAAGCACACCTACTCCAGTTCCTCCTGTGTCCAATTTTGAACCATCAGTGAACCAGGACAAAGAATCCCTTTCAACAGGTCTTTCCGTTGCCCATTCAAGGCGATTACCAATAACAACCTTATACTTCTGGTCAAAATCGTATTTTGTTGTCATCTTATCACAGACAGACAAGGCCAGTTTATCTGGTTGTACTTCCCTTAGAATTTCCAAGTGGCCTACGAAATCTCCGGGCATAAAGTGTTTCGTTCTGCAGAGAGTCAGTGCCTGTTGCATCGCCTCTTTTTTCACCTGAAGGTGTAGAGGTGTTAGCCCCAGAATCACTTCCATTGCTGCAGTCGGACAGGTACTCATAGCACCTGTAATACTGAGGCAGGCCATGCGTTGTAGTTTCCGCAGTGATGCCTGTGCTGTGATTTGTTTCACTTTTGGCCACCATACAAGTGACGCGTAGGTGATCATGGGTCTTACAACACTAGTATATGCCGAATGGGTCATTTGCCTAGTGTTATTTTGATACTTTGTTTTGAGGAGAAGCAGATTATAAAGGGAAAATCAGATTCAAAATTGAGATTATCTGCCTGGTATATATTATAACTATCTGTGAGTAACGTCAGCCAGTACGGTTGTGTGGTCGTGGCGTGTCTTGTCTGATCGTGTAGATAAGCAACATAGCCCGCCCTGTCCATTTGGATGGGTTGCCGCACAACGGCTCGGTGTGTGCTGGCCTTGCAGAGACTGTAGGCTGACAACCTGCATCTCTAAAATGCAAGTAAAACATGTCACGAAAACAAGTACTTCAGGTACTTGAGGCCTTGTTCCACAGAGGAATGTTGTGCCATTGATGATGATGATCTGTGAGTAACCGAAAAAAATACTGGTTAACGGTTAACCCTTATAGAGAACGTTATAATAATAAGGGTTTTAGTTCGAAAACCGGTTTTTGAAAATTGGAAACCGGTTAATATATCGGTTAATAAATAATTAAAAGAAATTAATTAAAAAAAGTAATTATAATTATTTAATTTTAAAAAATTTAATAGAATAATTAACTAAAAAAAGTACTATTTGAGAAAAATATAACAAATAAAAGAATGCAATTTAATTTAACGAATACCTAGTCACAAAAATTCCCGTAATGCCTTCAAGAAAACGCAGGTCACTTTTCAATTTTAAACTTGCCTATGCTGACAAAGAGACTACCTACTTTCATGACTCTCCAATAAAATGTTAATTGTAAAAACTGTCATGACTCATGTTCAAATACAAATAGAAAACACAGATATAAAAAAAATATTATTTTTTTTACTCGTTAAATGAAAAATAAAGGTTAATGTTCGCTAAAACCGGTTTATTTTTTTTTTGGTTAACGGTTACTGGTATTTTCGGCCTGAAAAATCGGTTAAAATTATGGTTAAAGTTCGCAATTTTCGTTGAAAATATCGGTTACCGATTTTTATTAACTGGTTTTTCTAACCGGTTACATGCCCTGGATACAATACAACAAACTTAAAAATGCTCTAAATTGTTTAGTAATAATTTACTATTTAATAAATATAATTGTGAAATACAAGAAGGAACAGGAAAAATATTTTATTCACAACCACTATTGTAATATGTCAATTCCTAACCTGTCGAAGGTTGGTAACGTATGTCATTTTTAACTGCAATGACAATCTCACGGGTGGGAAGTACTTTAAAATCCCTTGGGGGGGAAGTGTTTACTATGGTTGCCTAGTAATACTGTCATAAATCCATATACCTATTAGTAATATACCGCTGATCCCCTATCTTCCCAATGTAATTGCCATACGTTCAAGAAAGCGTAATAGAGATATATCTTGCATCGCACACAGCTGTTACAGTGCACTTGGTGCGCATGCTCATCACCCAAGAAGATAGTGTTTCAAAGTCACATTTAATATTTAAATAAAATAAATAAATATAGAAACTTGAAGAAAATAATAAATTATTGTACATAACACTGTAATAATCATTTAATATTGTTTATTGATAAATTTTAAGCTGTTTTGTATAGGGAGTGCGTCGGCCGCTAGGTGTCTCACCGAAGGACATAGCTTAAAATATTTTAAATTTCGCGATGTAGTAATTTTATTATCAATAAACAATATTAAATGATAATTACAGTATTATGTACGATAATTTATTACTTTCTTCAAATTTCTATATTTATTTATTTTATTTTAAATAATAAATGTGACTTTGAAACACTATTTTCTTGCGTGATGAGCCTGCGCACAAAGTGCACTGTAACGGCTGTGTGCGATGCAAGATATATCTCTATCACGCTTTGTTGACCGTGTGGATCGCTGAGGATCAGCGGTATATTACTAATAGGTATATGCATAAATCTCTAAAAGTAAGGTGATCTGTGCTGTCAAACATATTGATAAAACCTTATAATTACAAAAAACATCAATAATTATAATATAAATTTTGAACGGAAGCATTTCTATTATAAAGTAATATAAAATTCTAATTCTAAAGATTTGTAGATATTTTCATACCGTCAATGTCAAATTATTAAAATAAATTTAAACATTTGTTTTCATAGACTACTACCGTACATTAATTTAGTTTATTGGAAAAAGGCGATATACGAGTAGAAGTTAATTTGGATAATTGTGAATAAAATAGTATACATAGTTCGGTGGGAGTTTCATTACAGCCTTGCGCTATATCTGAGCCTCGAGGCTTCGCCTCTCGGTCATATAATAAGCCCTCGGCTGTAATGAAACATTTCCCACCTCACATGTAATATACTATACTTATAGAAAATAAAGTAAATACAAAAATTGAAGTTTTTATTGTCCTTTAAACAATATAATTATAATTGTTGAAATAAAAGTATAATACATAATAAGTATGTATGACAGTTTCCATTGACTTTTAATTAAATTAAAATATAGAAAAAATGTATACGACCCGTTATTTAAAATTAATATGATACGGCAATGAAATTATTTCTTGACATTTAAGTTACACGACGGGGTTCATTCTCATTTGGTAATAATAATATAAATTATATTCCTAAACTTTTGATGTTCATTGTTTGAGAACAACCACATGCAAAACAACTGACCATAATTATTACTATACAGGACTGAATATGATTAGAATATGCAAAGATTTTATTTTTATATAGTGAAGAACGCGCAACTAAATTAGAATTTAGTGCAAGCACATGCAACTTATTCAAATGCTCAACGAGAAATAAGTCATACTTCAAAATGGCGACTTTCGTCACAGTTTTTCATTTAGCCACTAGATTAAAACCCTCCTTCCTGAGATTTCATATACAAAAGTACAGATACAGATGCTATATTTACATGTTTATAAATTTGTGTTTGTCTGTAATTTGGTGCATCGGCTAAGGATATAAAGAAATGTTGGGAATCCAAGGTTAATATTTGAACATTTGTTAATTATATGCTTTTTATTTTACACAGGACACAATTTATTTGCAACACAAGAAAAACAATATAGTTGTACATTACATTATAGGGCACGAGAGCAGCACCGTCGACTTTGCCCAAGCCTTTCATCTCATTTCACAGCATTCCAGTGGCGGAAATTTAAATAAAAGTCAAAGTGTACTCTACCAGCGAAATCAAAGTTGTTTTTATATAGATTTAATGGTCACTGACATTGTTATACTATTTTAAGTTTAATAAATCATTTAAAACTTATTAATAAAATTTGTTTTCGAATGTCGATCTTGTCCATCTTATCTCACTAGGAGACCTATTCTGTGGCACTTATCACTTGTCACTAGTGATAAGTTGATGACGTCAGCTCGTGATAGTTTGCGGGTGATACTTTAGTTTCTTTTGAATGGTTAGGTTTTTTCCAGTACATGTTTACGTTGGCAATGCATTCAAATATTCAAAATATGAATCACATAATAACAAGCGGCCATTCTGGGATCTCTGTATCTCCACAAATTTTACTAATTATTTATTTAATGTATATATTGTTAATATTTTCTACGTTTTTGTAAATATTTTCTATATTTGCAAAAATACATAATACATTATACAAAGTACTGAATACAAAAATTACGAAAATATATAATGCAAAAATTATAAAAATACATTATACAAAATACATAATACAAAAATTACAAAAATACATTATAAAAATACAAAAATTACAAAAATACATTACACAAAATACAGAATACAAAAATACATTATACAAAATATAGAATACAAAAATTATAAAAATACAATACATAACATACAAAAATAAAAAATACAACAATTACACAAATACTCGTACAAAACACAAAAATACATATATTATATATGTCAATACAAAACATCATCCTGGGCGTTGTCAGCAACTGGTGGAACTTCTAAATCAATTTCATCGTATCCTGGTTCTGGCTCCTCGACATTGTAGTGTTGGGCGATATTGTGCAAAATTGTACACGCTAATACAATCCTGGATCACATTAAAACTGAAAAAATAAGATATAATATTAAATGGAACGTAAAATATACGCATACAAATAAATACCCATGCTTCAAATCCTGTCTTTGGATATTATTTCTCGGAAATTGTATCCACTGCCGCATACATTTATTAACACAAGTTCAATCCAATTAGAATCTGAAACAAACAAAGTATAACAATATACCTAACAATACTATTTTAAAATATTATTATATGATTACTCACTCGCATGTTGTTTGGTATTCTAGAAGGCGCGCCTTGGCCAGCATTCATGTGCGAAACCAAAGTATTTATCAAATACAGGCACGCTTCCTTATTCAGTCGAAAATTAGATTTAAATTCTCGCTCTGAGATACTGAACGGATCTTGTATATCTCTCATATGCCTTCTAAACAACCGGTCTTCTTCTCTTCTGTCTTCATTATCCAACTCTTCCAATCACTGCTATCTGCCCGTGCAAAAATGCCATGCTTCCTTGAATATAAAAATAAAAAGTATTATACTTTTGAAAATTTGATTTATTTTTCACTTACCTATAAGCAAATAATAGTACGTTCACCTAAACACAAGTAAACTAAACTAAAATTTCAAAAACTCCACAAAATGAAACCAAGAAAAATACACTGTATCACACGCCCACTCTGTATCACTGTGATAAGTATCTAACACTACCTGCTTTGGTGGTGATAAGTCTACCACTTAACATGACGTCATACCGAGGTTTCACATCAATTCTCACAGATGGCAGCACATCTTTCACCTAAAACTTATCACTTAGCACTAGTGATATGTGCCGCAGAATAGGTCTCCAGACCATTCTATGATTGTCTCATTCCACATTATTCCGTGATTGCCTTACTTCACACCAATCCAGGCGGAAGAGAAAAAGTGGCGGAAATTTAAATCGACGGCTTTGGCTCAACTTAACAATAATAACAAAATCAACAACAACAAATACTGACACGAGAAGCACTGAAAGAGCACAATGGATAAACTACACATAGAGATCGCAGAATGGAATGAATACAAAACCCGCCAATGACGTCCATTTAAATTCCCACCACTTCTTCTCTTCCTCCTGGAATAGTGTGAACTGAGACAATCATAGAATGATGTGAAATGAGCTGAGAGGCTTGGGCACAGGTCGACGGTGTTGCTATCGTGCCCTATATCTTATATGTGTGAACATGTCACGGAATAAAAACAAGAAGAATAATACAATAGATGCGTGAGTCGAGTTATGCTCAACTGTACACAGAGCCATTTAGCCGGGTCGCATAGTAGCAGTTCAGCGCGCTCAAATTCAAAATACAGGTGGCCCAGTGAAAATTATCAGCGCAATTTTTGGCCACTTAACATTAATTTTGTAAAAAACGCTCGAACACGTCAATTTTAATATAAAGGGGGACACCTAAATGGATTAGTACCAATGGCATAACTTCAACCCTAAAATAGATGTGGACTGCACCTCAAAAATTTTAAATGGAAAAGGGTGTCAAACATGATACAGTTCGAAAGGCCTTTCAATTCTCTTTTCAACAGTTTTTTTATTTTCCAAATCCGATCATTAGTTCCAGAGAAATATCGTTTAAAACAAATTTTATCAGGTGTTCAAAATTGCCATCAAGTAGGCTAAAACAAATGACAGAAACTAAATAAACAATTCTTTCGACAAGTTGTTTGTAATAAACAAGTAATTTGTAAGTTGGATTTTTTTTTTGTGGTGTTATTTGAAGTCTAAAGTTTATGCCACGCTACCCGAATTTTTAGAAGATTTACGGCAATGTACCGTGTCTCCAAAATTTTGAGCAAAATCTTTATTATTGTATGGAAGCTGGAAATAGTCATTTTGAACACCTAATAAACTGATACTTGAATTTCTGTCATTTATTTAAGCCTACTTGATTGCAATTTTGCGCACCTGATAAAATTTGTTTTAAACGATATTTCTCTGGAACTAATGATCGGATTTGAAAAATAAAAAAACTATTGAAAAGAGAACTGAAAAGCCTATCGAAATGTGTCATGTATGACACCCTTTTCTATTTAAAATTTTTGAGGTGCAGTCCACCCCCATTTTAGGGTTGAAGTTATGCCATTGGTACTAATCCATTTAAGTGTCCCCCTTTATATTAAAATTGACGTGTTCGAGCGTTTTTTGCAAAATTAATGTTAAGTTGCCAAAAATTGCACTGATAATTTTCACTGGGCCACCCTGTATATTTCAAGCTCAACTCCAACAAGAAACAACAACAGAGAGTAAAAACAATATTTATTGTATTCTGTACAAGTTCATATTCAGTCAGTGCGTGTAACACTTACATAAACAGTGAGATCATCAACATAATCACCAAGAAAGTCAGGTTCCTCACACGTCACCTCCCAGTCATGCATCTCCCGGTACAACAGCGTGGGTGTGTAGGAACGAGTGCGACCCTCACAGTCCAGGCGCACCTCGCAGCGGTACCGAGACAACTGCTGGCCCTCCACCGGGGTAAACACATGCAGCTTGAACATGTTGTTATCGGTGTACCAGCACCGGCACAGCACGTTCCCCACCCAGAACATCTCGCCAAAGCCGAATGTGGAGTCCCGGATGCAGTGGCCGGCGCCGGCCGGGACCACCGGGATCTCCCTGCAGCCTGCGTAGTGGCGCGCCGCCTCCCCGGGCTCCAGCTTCTCACTGCACCAGATGCACCAGCTGCGGTACTTGCACCAGTTCTTCTCGTGCTTGTCTATCTTCTTGGGGAAGTCCTGCACATAGAGAATAACCGTCATTGTTGCCAGGTGTAAAAGCACTATACTAAACGATTAGATTCACTATACAGGCTGTTCCATTTAAGTGGGCCACCATTGCTATCTCGAGAACTATAAGAGCTACAAGGTTGGTTAAATTAGCAAACAACCACCATATTACAATACTATTTTAATGATGAAAAAAAATTTTTTTTCGATCAGTGGTTCTCAAAATACGGTACACAACTTTCTTATTTTAATACATACGTATATTTTTAGGTTATTCGATACAGTATTTTTTTCTGAATTCAACGATATAAATATATCATATACTAATATAACAAAATAACGGAGAAAAATGTATGTTACATTTGTACATATTTTATTTATATCTGGCTGAAACAAGAGTGCTTTGGATAGAAAACAATTCATTTTCTTCTTAAAACTGACAGTTTAAGAACATAAAATTGAAGAACAAATAATGAAACTATGTTAGACAGAACAATATGTCATGTTTTCTATCCATAGCACTCTTCTTTCAGCCAGATATACATAAAATACATATAAATCTAACATACATTTTTTAAGTTCATTTAGAAATATTTTTTTTTGTTTAGTTATTTCATCACACATTTGGCAACATTGACTTATGTAATTTGAAACGTCAAAATTTAAAATAATTAAATGTGTTGTGTTATAAACTTAAAATAAATTAATTTATAAATCTAAAAATTATTATTATTTTTATATAAACAGTGTTGCCAAATTTTGAAGTAACTAAATAAAAATCAAATATTCCTAAATAAAATAAATTGAACACTGCTGTGTTTGATATCAAAAGAAAGAAAACCATAAGGGCCGGTTTTGAAATGACAAAGAAAATGTGTCATGTCGATCTGCATTTGTTTTGCGCAAAGAAATGAAAATTTTCCATGTCGATCTGCTTTTGTTTTATGCAAAAAGTTGTCAGAAGTATATCGTGTTTGGTGTCAAATTAAATGTCTTGTTGAAGTGACAAAAAATTGCCAAGTCGATCTGCATTTGTTTTTTTACAATTACTTGCCGGAAGTATACCGTGTTTGATATTAAATGAAAGCTTTCGACATGACCTGTCTTGTAGAAATAAAATTAGCTATGAAATATTAATATTTCACTGACGCCGGAGGCCTAGGGAACGCTCAGCGTAGTAAATAATCTATAAACAAATAAAGGCAAAGAAAATACAAACTGACAATTTCAAATTGACCAATAGAAACTAAGCTAGGAAGGGTGCCTACCAGAAACGTACTAACGTCGCGAGATAAAATCCGCGAAAATGTATTATGATATTTATGAATGAAACATTTACTTTTTGATGCAACAATAATTAAATAGTTCAAATATTCCATTTATTTGTGTTGTAAATCCTCACCTTGAAGCTGCAGCCGTCGTTGTCGCATTTGACCATGGCCGGAGCACAGTCCAGACATAGCCACCCGCGCACCTCGTCCTGGAAAGAGCGATCCGTGGAGCTCTCACACCACCCACAGGTCTCCATGCCTGCAACAAAATGCGGAACATAGCGCTTTAACATCGGATTTCAATAAAGCTAAACTACAACAGTACAAAGTTGTTCAAATTTAAATTCTGCGTCAGCTAAGATCATAATTGTTGCAATTGACCTTGAATAATACTGAAGAACTAGAAACATAAATTTCCATAGTATTATTTGTTGAACTTAATTTAAATAAATAAATTTCTAAATTAAATCTATGTATTTTTATTTAGCTTATTTATTCTTTTATTGATAATAACTATAAATATAACGTATAATTTATCTTATATTTTAAACATAGGTTACAATTCGGAACATCGGCGCCATTTATTAACCGCATGCGGTACTAAAATTAAAGCTTACTTCCTACCATTATTTAAAGCCGTTGCTATGACGTCACTTCTATATGACTTGAATCCAACTATATGCGTGAATTTATGACATAGCTGGGTAAATATGTTAGAGAAAATACATTGTACTCTTTGTTAAACATTACTAATGTTATAAAACTGTGGTAATTATTTATGTAAATTTCATATTTAATAATTTAAAATATAGCAAGGGTCTTTTTTCTTTTAGTTGGGATCGGCAAGTATAGATAGCGCAACTAATTCAAACTAGCATTCACGTTCTAGTACATGTGATTCTCATCTTGAATATCACGACCAGGTCTTAAGCCCCATTCACAGCCCTAATTTGGTGAAATTAGCAGCAGACAAATTTCGTGAAATTACGTCCACCATTCACATTTTCTAATTTCGGAGTAGGCATCTAGTACAAAAATCTTCTAAGAAGTTGTTTACAAATGGCGTACATGTCAGATATATCAGATTGTGTTGTTTGTTGTTGTTGATGTTGGTTGGAGTCGTTAGTTTTTATTAAACTTTATAAATTTGTAATTTAAAAAAGTAAAAATGGTTACGGAAGAAGATTATGTAAACATAGTAGCACGTTATCCGTGTTTGTATGATAAATCACTAATTTATAATAATTCAGTTCAAACTAAATGCAAACTTCCAGTAACCAAGCATAAATGAGTTCATCCAAACTACTATGTTTTTTTGTATATTAGTAGAACGAACCCCAAATTAGCCGAAAAAGTTTGGAGTTTGCAAACTTCAGTTCAAATTTCACCAAAGTAGACGAAATTAGAATGATGTGAACTGCTATACAGGTTTGCCATATGACTAACTTCACAAATTTCAACAAATTTCACCAAATTTGGGGCTGTGAATGGGGCTTTAGACAAGATAATCAATTGGGAACATTCAACAAAGTGGCTGACATCTGGCGGATTTTTTATAATTCTGCGACTAGAGAAAACAGGTTATGTTATTATATACACAAATGTGTAGTTCTAGCTAAATTTAACAAAATATCGACTAAACCCAAATGATATTGTTGTTCCTCAGTGCAATAATTACGTAGGTAAAGGGATAGCATTGCACTATTTTCCGAAAGACAAAAATCGAAGGAAAAAATGAGCTGCAGTCTTAAAAATTGGGAAGACAATTTCTTCATTTATGAATGTTTGTTTTCGGCCGATTTTTTGCCAAATGATTTCTTTTCCAGATAAGTTTAATCAGTTTATTTATTGTTTAAAACTATTAAATACAGTTGAATATTTATAAAAATTAAAATTTGGTGTTGTACTAAGTAAATACCTCCCATTAAGACGTACAATGGAGAACAAAATAAAATCATGGTTTAGGGCCAGTAGTTTAATTAAATATTGAATGGTACTAAAAATTTATTAAAAGAAAAACATATGCTAACCTGTTCGTTTCGCTCGCCCTAATATGACAAACAGAGAATTTATACAAAAAATTAAACAAAGTTATTCATTGTAAATTTGTGAATTTCACTTGTCATCTTACACTACAGTTTAATCGAGAGCAAGACGAACTACAATGTTAGTTTTCAACATTGATGTTATTTACAAATTAATATTATGTGGCGATTTTTTTGGGATGTTGGATGTCTATAAACACATATCTAATATTTCCACTACATTTGGTGTAGTTTCTTCTTTGTACTTTGTCAAAATAACTCACATTATCCGCCTATAAACAATAGTTACATTTATATGGCATATCAACATAACCAAACTTTATTTATTTTATCTTTATATACTGCATCTCCTACACTCATGGGACGCATATTACCTTTCAAAAAAAAATATATATCCCCCAAAGATATAAACATAATTCTGTGGTATTTAACGGGTAAATGAGTAAATAATACGGATAAAAACTTAATGTAGCACAAATAACTACATAGGCTCAAATGGAATGTTTTCCCTATCTTGATGTTGATGGTGCTGCCACCTATTTTCAGTGAATTTTTCCAATTTTGTTCATTATTTTATGCGTTTTTGATTTTACGATATTTATATTATCGCTTTATCATTCTTTTCAAGTCTTTTTCTAGCTAAATATACGATTTATCTATGCATGTACATGTCTTAGATAAAATAATCTATTTTTTATTTATTTTTATTCGTTTTTGATTTTACAATGCTTATCTTATCGCTTTATCGTTCCTTTCGATTATTTTTAGCTATGAATGCTCTTCAAAACTTTCCACTGTTATTTTCTTTTATTTTACTTTATAATTATTTATTTTTTCCGAGCAACCTACATTGAGACGATAATATTATTTTTTCTTCAAACGTCATAAAAGTGATATCTTCTGTGACGTGATTGACAAGGTTGAAGTTTAATTTCTATGCCTCCGTAATATAATTTTTTATTCTAGCCGCCGTATAATATTGTCGCCACCGTATGTCTGAATCAGCCAATAAGAAGTAACTTGTACAATAGAAATCTGTAATATCGCCCTAAATGTCACTATAGAAACTAGATAACCTAAGAATAAAGTTACTAAAAATTATGAATAACTGACAGGTAACCTACATATTAAACGTCAAATATAGCATGTGTTATTGAGACTAAAAGTGTCATTGTGTGCCTCGCATGCAATTGTCCGACTCGCTTCGCTCGTCGTGCAAACTTCCATGCTAGCCACACAAAGTATCACTTTTACTCATAATAACACAATATACTATTTGTAAAACGATTTATAGAGCACGAGAGCAGCACCGTCGACCTGTCCCCACTCATCTCATCTTATTTCACACTATTGTATGATTGTCTCAGTTCACACTATTCCAGGCGGAAGAGGAAAAGTGGCGGGAATTTAAATCGACGAATGGTATGAATACAAAAGCCGCAAATGCCGCCGATTTAAATTTCCGCCACTTTTTCTTTTCCGCCTGGATTGGTGTAAAATAAGGCAATCATGGAATGGTATGAAATGAGACAATCATAGAATGGTGTGAAATGAGATAAGATGGACAAGATCGACATTCGAAAACAAATTTACTAGTAAGTTTTAAATGATTTATTAAACGTAAAATAGTATAACAATGTCAGTGACCATTAAATCTGGCTTCCAATGTATAAATACAACAATGGAAAATGAAGCTGTTTCTGCGCAATAATAATCCTAAGTCTTCGAGGGTCTTATGTTAATAACAATGCAAACTATACTTACTTACAAGCGGTGAATAGAATAATAGAAGTTAGTGTTGGTAAGTATTAAGAATTGAACTAAACTGCAAGTTGTTGGGTATGACTCGTCTTTATATTATGATAGATAAGATATTGGCCACGGGTAATCACGAAGCTTGTCTAATCTGCACACTTCGGGCCTGATTCATACTGACGTCACGACCAGGAAAACAAAAAAAGTATAATAAAGGCATAGATATATGAAATTCATTTTCGGATAAACCGATTGGCCCTTATAAAGTTTTATGGGATTTGCCGTAATGCTTCTTTTAGTTAGGCAGGTACTTTTTTTTTGTCCTATGCTGTTAAGGGCCGCACCAGAAATTTTCTTTCAAAATGTTTCATAATTATGTACTTTTAAAGCTAGATTAAAATATTCAAATAATAATTCATTTTAAACGCACGTCTTCTAATTTTTATTTGAAAATTGAGAAGACATTAGAGTAAATTTTAAACATAAATAGTTATTGACATAAATATAAATATTTGGTTGTTAGAAAAAAATAATTTTATTTATATTTCGACTTATAAGGCCATTATCAGGAAATAGTAATGAATATATATTGTAGAAAATTTTTAGTATTAACTAGCTTTTGTAATGGTAGGAAAATCTAAAAGGGATTAAAGCGGAGTGATCAACAGAGATTTCACTAAGTCAAGTTGTTCATCAAATCGTAACGTTATTTCTGTGCTTGCAGTTTTTAGTAGTGTGTGTAGAAAATGGTAAATACGAATATGTGGAGATCCTGGGAATATAATTTTGTGAACGTAAGTCATGCTGAAAACAACATACGGAAGAAATAGTTCAACATCCAGCAGAAGATCAGCCGTCGACGTCGAAAAAACAGAGTCAGAAATGTGTATCCTATGACGAGAAGAATATGATACGGCCCTGTTCTTATTTTTCA
Source organism: Stenolophus ochropezus (assembly GCA_035578165.1). Lineage (NCBI taxonomy): Eukaryota > Metazoa > Arthropoda > Insecta > Coleoptera > Carabidae > Stenolophus > Stenolophus ochropezus. Next base: position 23,971,336 of record JAQOWZ010000013.1, on the reverse strand, counting down.
ACTGATACCTTTGAGTTGAAATAATTTATAATTCTTGAGCACAAAGCTTCACATTCCTCCATAAAAGGTTGTAAAATCCGCAGAAGTCGGTTTCATATACATCTACTTCTGCAATATCACCCAATCACGGATGAATATACAAACTAGCTGACAAATATCTTATATTTATTTAAATATATATATATATATATATATATATACCTATATATATATATATATATATATATATATATATATATATATATATATATGTACAGGGTGTTCCATTTAAGTGTACCACCATTGGTATCTCGAGAACTATAAGAGCTACGAGGTTAAATTAGCAAAGAACCACCATTTTACAAGACTAATACAATGAGCAAAAAATCTGGTGTGTCCAACACAATACCTCCCGCCACTGTATTAATATATTCTATATAAGTTTTTCAATACATTTAATTTGTTGTTTTAAAATTAGTTTGTTATTGCAGTTCCGAATATTTTTAATTCGTTTCACACCTAAAAATTCCTTCATAAATTTTGTATGACCAATATGACAGCTATTTTTGATGTTACTAAAACAGGAACTGAACTTACTTTGATTCATGCATGCAAATACATTCCTAATATATTTCTTCCATCTTTTTAAATTTTACAATAAAATTACTTCATTTTTTATTTATTTTATCTTTTACACTTACTTACATCAAATTTGACATCATATGTCAAATTTTGTGAACATATGAATAACTCATCTGTTTTATCGAAATTCCTCAGCCTAAACGATATGTAAAATTATTATAATTTATATATTTTTTTCTATCTAGCTAGAAGTCATATATAAACGTAATTATGCAGATCGGTAGAAAATTAAAAAATCTTTGTATTTATAATAACGAAAGTTGCGAAAATATGTTATTTAGAGGTATTTTTTAGGAAAAACGGTTTAAAGCTTCAAGTAAAGTACTACTTCCGGTTAACCAATTGTAGTCAAAATCTAATCAGTTCATCATATTAGAATAGAACTCTTAAATACGAAATATTATATTTTTTACATGTATCGTATTGGAGTTATCGTGGACGAAAAATCGTCACAGACACACAAACACACACACACAGACACACACACACACACAGACACACACACACACACACACAGACATACAGACATCCCTCTCAAAATAGTAAAATCGTATTCTAGGGACCCTAATTCGTGCTCATATGTTGAAAACCCACACTCGAGAAATCTGACCAAAAACAATACCTCCCTTATCTATATATTGATAGGCGGGAGGTAAAAAATACTACAGTGACGGGAGGTAATGTATTGAACACATCAGATTTTTTTCTTAGATTGTTATTGTTGACTTTTCTATAGATTTTTGTAGTTCTCTATACACCGGGCGATCCTTATAATGCTGGAATGGCTGTTCTGTTGTTGACAATTAAATGTAGGGTGGTTTCCAGTGCATAACACAATTAAACGGTTTCGTGAGTAACATTTGGTGTGTCCATATTATTGGCATCTTCTACCGTAGTTTTAGTTCAGTTTTTTCAGATCGTATATTTTTTTGGTATTTTATTTTGGCTCCTAGTCGACAAAAACCGTAGGTATAGTAGATACAGGCTGTAAATGAAACTAGGGAACGCGATTTTTCTTGGAAGTTATAAGAGTTACAAAGAAATCTTTCAAATAAAATTGTTAGTGTTTTTAGTAAGCTACATAAATTAATGTAAATCAGAAAAAAATATTTTAATTTTCGGAGATATACCTATTTTTGACTTTTTTTTAAATGGTACGTCCTGTATATTTTTGTACTATTTAGTAAGAAACTAGCGAATTCTCGGCTACGCCGAGCATTCCCTAGAGCTCCGCTGTCAGTGCAAAAAACAAATACCGATCGACATGAAACAATTATTTCATATTTGCACTTCAGGCCTCTCCAAGACCTTTCGTTAGATTGCAAACACGATATACTTCCAATAATTTATTGCAAAAAACAAAAGCCGGTCGGCATGATACATTTTTGTCATTTATGTACCCCAGCCCTCACCGAGACCTTTCATTTGATACCAAACACGACATACTTCTGACAACTTTCTACATAAAACAAAAGTCGATCGACATGAAACATTTTTATCATATCTGTAAGCTAGCCCACACCAAGATTTTTCATTTGATACCAAACACTATATACTTGTGACAACCTTTTGCAAAAAACAAAAGCCGATCGACATTGACAATTTTTGTTAATTTTGCACACCAGCCCTCATTGAAACCTTTCATTTGATACCAAACACCATACACTTCTGACAACTTTTTGCAAAAAACAAAAACCGATCGACGTAGCACATTTTTGTCAATTCTACACGCAAGTTCTCAACAAGACGTTTCATTTGAGACCAAACTCGACATACTTTTGAGAACTTTTTGCAGAAAACAAAAGCCGATCGGAATGGAACATTTCTGTCAATTCTGCACGCTAGCCTTCAACGAGACCTTTTATTCGATACCAAACACGACATACTTCTGACAACTTTTTGCAAAAAACAAAAGCCGATCTACATGGAACATTTTTGTCAATTCTGCACGCTATCCCTCAACAAGACGTTTCATTTGAGACCAAACTCGACATACTTTTAAGAACTTTTCGCAGATAACAAAAGCCGATAGAAATGGAACATTTCTGTCAATTCTGCACGCTAGCCCTCTCCGAGACCTTTCATTTGAGACCAAACTCGACATACTTTTGAGAATTTTTTGCATAAAACAAAAGCAGATCAACATAGATCTTTTTTGTGAATTCTCTACGCGAGCCCTCGCCAAGACCTTTCATTCGATACCAAACACGACATATTTCTGACAACTTTTTGCAAAAAACAAAAGCCGATCGACATATAACATTTTTGTCAATTTTGCATTTCAGCCCTCAACGAGACCTTTCATTAGATACCAAACACGACATACTTCTATTAACTTTTTGCATAAAACAAAAGTCGATCAACATAGATCGTTTTTGTCAGTTCTGCACGCGAGCCCTCAACAAGACCTTTTATTTGAGACCAAACATGATATACTTTATACTACTTTTTGCAAAAAACAAAAGCCGATCGACATAGATCATTTTTGTCAAATCTCTACGCGAGCCCTCGCCGAGACCTTTCATTAGATACCAAATACGGCATACGTCTATTAACTTTTTGCATAAAACAAAAGCCGATCAACATGGAAAATTTTCTTTTTTGTACACCAGCCCTCACCGAGACTTTTCATTCGATACAAAACACATATTTCTGATATCATTTTGCAAAAAACAAATTCTAATCGACGTAGAATATTTTTGTCATTCGTGCACTACAATCCACATTGTGTCGTTTCATTAAAATCCAAGGACGACCTACTTGTAACAACTTTTTGCGCAAAACAAATGCAGATCGACGTGACATATTTTTTTTTTGTCATTTCAAAACCGGCCCTTATGGTTTTTTTTCTTTTGATATCAAACACAGCAAAGTGTTTAGGAATATTCGGTTTTAATTTAATTACTTTATCACACATTTGGCAACATTGACTTTTGACATTGGAAACGTCAAAATTTATATTAATTAAATACGTTATGTTTTAAACTTAAATTAGTTGTAACACCTTTGCTCAAGACTAATATACTTGATACTGTATTTACTTCTTTAATATCAATGTTCTAAAAAAAGTTATAATCGTTTAAAGTTCATAGACAGATTGTCAAAAGTGACGGATGACAGCGTGACTCTTCTTAAATTTAGACATGGCTACTGGGATCCATTGTTTCAAGTTATTAGTTTTGCACAGTTTTTATTTTTTTACACAAGAACCACTCACAGTAAAAATATGAGACCCCCAAAAGGCACAACTACACATTATTCCCTGCAACCTAAAAAAAAATTGCTACAATACCTTTCATAGTTAATGTAGTTAGCCTTGTGACAAAGTTTGGCGATCGTCATAATGAAAATAAATAAACATCACCGACATGTTTTAAACTTAAATTAGTTGTAAAACCTTTGCTCAAGATTATTAATCATGATACTGTATTCACTTCTTTAATATCAATGTTCTATTTGAAAATACAATCCTTTAAAGTTCATAAACTGATTGTCATAAGTGACAGATGACAGGTTGTTTCTTTTTTAATTTAGACATGGCTACTAGGATCCTTCTAAAATTTTTTGTTTCAAAATGAAAAAAGTGTGTAGTTTTTATTAATTTACGCAAAAACTGCTCGACGTAAAAATATGAAACACCAAAAAGGCACACCTACGCATCATTCTCTACAACTTGATATTATTATACATATCAATTTCATAAATGGTTAGGGCTGTAGGTTTGTCCGAAAATTTGGCGATCGTCGTGATGAAAATAAATATAGATTAGGACACATGCCTTTTAGTATTTAGGACTAGAGAATTCTCGGCTACGCCGAGCATTCCCTAGAGCTCCGCTGTCAGTGCAAAAAACAAATGCCGATCGACATGAAACAATTATTTCATATTTGCACGTCAGGCCTCACCGAGACCTTTCATTAGATTGCAAACACAATATACTTCTAATAATATTTTGCAAAAAACAAAAGCCGATCGACATAGCACATTTTTGTCAATTCTGCAGGCTAGCCATCTCCGAGACACGATATACTTCTGACAACTTTTTGCAAAAAACAAAAACCGATCGACATGGAACATTTTTGTCAATTCTGCAGGCTAGCCCTCTCCGAGACCTTTCATTTGATACCAAACACGACATACTTCTGACAACTTTTTGCATAAAACAAAAGCCGATCGACATGTTACATTTTTGTCAATTCTGCACGCTAGCCCTCAACGAGACTTTTCATTTGATACCACACACCACACTTCTGACAACTTTTTGCAAAAAAACAAATACCGATCGACATAGAACATTTTTATCAATTCTGCACGCTAGCTCTCTCCGAGACCTTTGATTTGATATCAAACACGACATACTTCTAACAACTTTTTGCAAAAAACAAAAACCGATCGACATGGAACATTTTTGTCAATTCTGCACGCTAGCCCTCAACGAGACCTTTTATTTGAGACCAAACTAGATATATCTTTGAGAAATTTTTGCATAAACAAAAGCCGATCAACATTCACCTTTTTTCTTAATTCTACACGCCAGCCCTTATCGAGCCTTTTCATTTGATACCAAACACCACGTACTTCTCACAACATTTTCCAAAAAACAAAAGCCGTTCGATATAGAACATTTTTGTTCATTCTGCACGCTAGCCCTCATCGTGACCTAGCCTAATATAATATTCACTGTCTTCAGTAACCTTTCATTTGGGAATATTTGTTCTTTGTTTAGTTACTTTATTAAACATTTGGCAACATTGACTTTTGTAATTTAAAAATACCCAAACACGACATTTTTCTGACAACATTATGCAAAAAACAAATTCTAATCTACATGGAACATTTTTGTCATTCGTGCACACCAGTCCGTATTGTGTCGTTTCCTTAAAACCCAAGGACGACCTACTTCTAACAACTTTTTACGGAAAACAAATGCAGATCGACATGGCACATTTTTTTTGTCATTTTAAAACTGGCCCTTATGGTTTCCTTTCTTTTGATAACAAACACAGCAAAGTATTCAATTTATTTTATTTAGGAATATTTGATTTTTATTTAGTTACTTTATAATTTGGCAACACTGTTTACATTAAAAAATAGTAGTTAATTTTTAAATTTATAAATTAATATTGTCAACCCTAATACAACTGCCACCGTCTTCAGTGAAGTTAGTTTAGGAATATTTGGTTTTAATTTATTTACTTCATCACACATTTGGCAACATTGACTTTTGACATTGGAAACGTCAAAATTTATATTAATTAAATACGTTATGTTTTAAACTTAAATTAGTTGTAACACATTTGCTCAAGTCTATTATTCATGATACTGTTTTTAAATCTTTGATATCAATGTTTTATTAAAAGATATAATCATTTAAAGTTCATAGGCAGATTGTCAAAAGTGACGGATGACGGCGTGATTCTTCTTAAAGTTAGACATGGCCTCTGGGATCCATTGTTTCAAGGCAGCATTTGTGCAAAGTTTTAATTTTTTACACGAAAACTACTAATAGTAAAAATATGAGACACCCAAAAGGCACCAGATCATTAGCCCACACATATTAAAAAAAAAATTATAACAATCACTTGCATGGTTCAGGCTGTAGGCGATTACAAAAGTTACTCGATGCTCGTGATGAATCTATAGATAGATAGATATATAGATAGATATATAGTGAATCTAATCGTTTAGTATAGGCATAATTTTTGCTTTAAAAAAGTTTCATAAGTTGTACCTTCTAAACTTCATAGAATTCGAGATATTGAAAAAAATATTAAAATAGTTTTACTCGAAATTAAAGCTGGCTATGAATACAAAATTATTGAATTACGACACATTTTAATTTACAAATGTGCATCAAATTCTTCACATTCTCGTTAATTGAGTATTCTTCCATTTTTACAACAAATAATAGTCTAAGTTATCAATCTTTTTCACAAACTTATAACAATAAACTAATACAAATGTCAAATTTTGTTCCATAGCCAGCTTTATTTTCCAGTAAAATTATTTTAATATATTCTTCAATATCTCGAATACTATTAAGTTTAGAAGGCATAACTTATGGAACTTTTTTAAAGCAAAAACTATTTCGTGCTAAATAATATAAAAATATATAGGACGTACCATTTAAAAAAAAGTCAAAAATAGGTATATCTCCGAAAATTAAAATTTTTTTTTTCTGATTTACATTAATTTATGTAGCTTACTAAAAACACTAACAATTTTATTTGAAAGATTTTTTTGTATCTCTTATAACTTTCGAGAAAAATCGCGTTCCCTAGTTTCATTTATAGTATATATAGTATATTATGCATTTTTTCGCAAATAACAAAATACTATTAAAATAGCCTCCCAACGGGGCAACTTTTGTCTAATTTAACCAACCTCGTAGCTCTTACGGTTCTCGAGATACCAATGCATTCGTACCTTAAATGGGACACTCTGTATATATATATATATAATAATAATAATAATATGTCCCTGAATCTCCCAGGCGGATCATAGAGACCTTAATTCGTGCTCATATGTTGAAAACTCTCACTGGACAAATTTGACCAAAAACAATACCTCCCTTATCTATATATTAATAGGCGGGAAGTAAAAAGGATTGTGAGTTTTGGAAATCTGGATGAAACTCAATTTAACCTGTTTGGGTCAGTAATCTTACGTTTGGACAAAACCAAATGATGTGCTCAGTATCTGCAACTTGTGTAGTAAACTATCTGAATATTACGTTAAAATTGAATTCAATCCGCTAAAAAACTCGGACTAAGTGGCCCCAATGTGATTAGCTCAAAATAACCCTCCGTAAAAAACCTCTTTTATTATCACAATTAAACGAAAAATTGCCCCATTCAGCTTTTAAATTATGTACAAGTTTGGTTGAAATTATTTAAGATTAGGCTCAAAAAAGCAACGGGCCCAATTAAATGGAATCGGTTTTATATATGCTTTAATATATGGGATTGTGGACCCCCCAGACCAAAATACAAACCCGACGCCTATGCTCGTAAGTAGAACCTTCAGGAAACTGATTAGCAGGGGCGGACCGTGAACTTTGGGGGCCCTGGGCTAATACTGTTTGGAGGCCCTACTTTAAGTTTTTTTCTCTAATCTAAAAATGAGAATTAGCTTAATCTTTATTATGAATCTGCTAATTAAAGATTAACTTTTCTGCATTTTGCACTGCAAATTCTTTTATGTGCTCGTTGCAATCTTTGGTTAAATCACTATTTGTTGAGAAAATTGATAAATAATTTAATCTCTCGTTCGTCATGGTTGCCCTGTATTTGTTTTCTCTATAGGACATCCTCGAGAAGGATCACTCGGCCTCACAGCTAGTGATTGGCAAAATTGTATAGCAATTTGGAAATACATCAATTTTTTTTTTATAAATTAGCGTGAATATATTGCCACAAGATTCATACGAGCCTGGCTTAGTCTGTAAATAAGATTTTAGTAGAATGCATGCGTTGACTAAATGTTCATCTACATCATTTGAGTAATCTTTTTCTCTATGTGATTGAATTTTTCGTTTTTCAGCTCCACTCTTGTATTTCCTACTAGACATATTTTTATGAATATCTTTAATCTGAAAAGAAATTAAGAGCTAAAAAATAGTCCATGACCACCACCAGGCAATCTTATGTGGCAGTCCGGCTACTTTTCAAGTTTAAATATTTGAAATTAATTAAATGCATAAAGAAAGAGCTTACATTTTTTGCTTTACATCAATTTTTTAACAGCAAAATAAAATATATTTGACCAAAATTTACCTAAGCAGGCGTTTCATTTATTTAATGAAAAAGAAAATATTTATTCCGGCAGATTCCGGTAATCACATTTTTGCTTGCGAAAACAGCATTATTATGCACTTACCTATGCACCAATTTACCGCCGCTGAGAATTACCAATAACCATATAAAACACTCAATATAATTTTTCGACGACGAATTAACAAATAAAAATGAGGCTAGCTACAGCTCGTCCAATATAGAAATGAACCTGCGCGAAAGACGCATTTTCGTTCATATTTTGAGCAACCAATGGGAGAAGGTACCCCCCCATTGCGTTTTTTACCAGTGGCGTACTTAGTTCTTAGTTCATATGGGGAAACTATATTAGGAAATTAGTATATAATATTAAGGAAATTCGAAATTAAGATATGAAGAACATATAATTGCAATGAACAGAAAACAGCACAGGATTTGCCGAGGATTATATTAGCAGGTAATAATCATTTATGGAAAGGGTGATTCGGAATCTTACAAGTAGCAGAAAAAGGATTAACTATAATTTGGCTTGAAAATCTAGAGATTAAAGAAGCTGTTATTTCAAAGGAAAATATTGTCAGTGACCAAACCGATGTAATCCATTCGCCTCTACTTAATTAGATTTTTTTTATGATGTTCATAAATGTGATATTTTCTTTTGTTATTCATAAACATTATGCATTTTAAAATATAAATATTTACAAAAATTCAATTTGTTATTGAAATAATCCCACGCCAATGGTAGATTGCTTTCCCATTTATGGTTTACGCCCCTAGTTTATTGGATCAGTGCAGTTTTGAACTTGGTTGACATGGGTAGGTATAGCTACTATAACCCAGAACTGCACAGGGCAACTGGTAGGCCAGGCATGGGTCTACGATACGTTTAGTATGTACTGTGCGGCACATTGAACACCATTAGAAAAAAGTATATTTATGTTGCCGTCTCCTTCAACTTGTTTGTTGCATTATATGCGCGAGAATGATTGACAGGTCCTTTTCTATTTTGGATGAGCTATAGTTAGAAATGTTTTAAAATGAAGACACCTGAGTTGCGTGTGGAGGCGGAGCTTTATGATGTACTACACAACCTACAAAAAAGACGCGAGCAGTGTAGTGTATTAGTAGTGTATACATGTACAATGTACAAATTTAACATAACTATAACAAAACCTACAAAATGTCAAGTAAACTTAACAAAAAACAAATTAGAAATAATGACATCAATAAGATATGAACAGAATGAAAAATTGTAACCGATGTTACGCGGAACAGAGAATAACGAGGTATTTCTTGTCTATCATAACTGCCTTTCTTTTAAGCAAATTCGTACTTCGCGCAAGTGTCTGGTCACCTTATTTCTATTCTTTCTTATTCAATCAAAAATTATGGACAGCGACGTCGAAATTTATTTAAGCATCCTTGCACAGAATACAGATACTCTGTATCGTACTCTTGTATCGCGGGGCCCTGGGCTGCAGCCCCTAAAGCCCATTCCTAAATCCGCCCCTGCTGATTAGTCTGAATTTTCATATTGTTTATTCTCATATAATGTTCATTTTTCTCGGTTTCCTAATGCCCATATCGTATGATATGAAATTATTTATCAAGCTTATAGAGTATTTACATTAAATACTATTTAGATACCTTATCATGTATTCAATTCATAATAGTTATATTTTTACAAGACAAGTAACGAACAAACAACTTAAGGTTGTTTCGAAACGAATTATTCCACGAAAGATAACGATTTTTAATTTTTTTATCACACACTAATTATTAGGGTTTCACCAAGATAAGAATCTTGCTATTTTGCGCAATATCTTGTCTTGTCTTGCATTATGAAGAAAGAAATAAAAAACATTCTTGTCTTGTGGATTTCTTGCTACCTTATTTCTTGTCTTGTCTTGCAACTGTATAGGTAAATTAAATATTTTTAATAATCATGTTAGTTACACAATTTAATGTTAGTCAATGATTTTTATATAAAAATGACTTGAACTAAATTATGATTTAAATGTGGGCATTGCCTAAAGTCACAAATAATCATTAAATTATTTAATAATAATTTCTCCAATAACGAAAATAAAAATCGATATTGAAGTTTAATAAAAATTTGAATTTGATTCCTGACAAAAATATCGAAAATAAATACGAAGTGTTATACTTATAACTATAACGAACGTTCATGAATATGAGCATAATTCTGGTAGGTTTGTCGTATAAGGATCAAGTGAACATAGTTATAAGTGTACATAGTTATTTGTGTTTGAATTTTGCAGAAAACGAAATCCATGTATATATCATGAACACGCAAAAATGCGGATTGAGTTTACAATTTAAAATATTCTACCGCAATATCTACTAATTATTATCCCTTGTCATTGTACTTACTTTTTTTTAAATTAAAATTTTTATAATTACGCTAGTCCCATCTATCAACAAACTTACGCTATTGCCATCTGTTGTCATTCTCTATTAACATAAATCTTAACCTCAAACTCTTTTATATTTACGAATTTACGAGTATTAATAATTTTGTTCGTTACAAAAAATATACCAGCGTTCGTATAAATAAATAAAGCAACGCAAAAAATAAAGTACATTAAAAAATTTAAGAGCAATATTTCTTGCAAAGTGTGGCAAGAATTCTTGTTCTTGCTGAACTAATTTCTTGTCTTGTCTTGCTTTTTCAACGTTGAGTTTTGTCTTGTCTTGTCTTGCTTTTTCAACGTTGAGTTTTGTCTTGTCTTGTCTTGTTTTTAAGCAAGACGCAAGACAAGACCAAGAATTTCGTGAAACCCTACTAATTATAGAGATGAAATTATCAATTACATATATTTGTATGAAATATATTATTTTTCATGCCTTACACCTACACGACTTGATGTACCTCTGAAACCGCTGTTGTGAATTTCTCTGTGGCCCTGTCTGGCACCCAGGTGGGTTCCCTTCTCACCTGAGTTGCTCTAAGGCCCTGCCCGGTACCACGATGGGCTCTGAAGCAATAAATCCATTCTTCTTGAGACTCTTGAGAGACCGAGATTCCGTAGGATGCAACCGCATCATTTGCACTTGTATATCGGGAACCACGCATTGCATCCTTTAATTTAGGAAACAGGAAGAAATCACATCGTTGTTTACCAATTAGCAGTTACTGTTTTCCTATCTTCTAATGCAATATTAACAATAGGACCGGATTTTGAGAAAAAGGAGGTAATCATTTCTTAACCAATACTTCGAACTCGTTATACTTTGACAGGATTGGGGTCTGTTGGAAAGACCCATTGAGCTGATTGTCGTTTTATTTCTGGTTCAAATGCATAAATCTAAAATTCATCACCTGTTACAATATCATACACTGCTTTAGATTTACCTTCATTATACTTTTTTAATATTTTCTTGCACCATTCCACCTGACGTTGTGTTTAATCATCATTTAAGTTATAAGGTTGGAATCCAGCGGCAACAAACTTTCCTAACTTTTAGATAACCGTGCATAATTTTATTTATAGCGGTTATTCCAATGCCCAAAGTAGCCCGTATAATTCTGTAGTTGACTCGGTTGTCTTCTTTAATCATACTAGAATAGCAGCTATATTTTCATCTGTAATAGCAGAAATTGGACGACCTTTGCGTAAATCATCACTGCGAGAAACTCGATCAAATTTAAATTCACTGTACCAGCTGTGAACAGATCTGATACTAGATGCTTTATTTCCAAAAGCAGCCCGAAGTCTTTCGAAGCATTGTTTTGGAAAGAGTGAACATTTAAAATCGTAATATTTCATAGCTCGAAAATTTTATCTTGGTAACAGCATTTTCAGAACGACTTAAGTATTTTAAAATTGCTTGGAAAATTACAGATAACAAATGAGAAATTGCAACAACAACTGTGAAACTGCATAAGGATGCACTTTTGATTTGTGATGATTTTATGTTTCATAGTTTGCAGAAACTTTCGTTACAGTAAATGAATTTAGTTGAAGTTCTGATTTAATGCGTTGATTGCGGACAGACTGTTCCTGCGCCTCACGGTTTAAAATTTTTGCCGATCTATTTTTTATTGATAATTATGCACCGCAAAATCAGAAATTTGATACAAAATAAATGTGCGCAAGCAGTAATCTTGGTGGAAGAAGATTGGAATTACAGAAGGACAGCAGTTTTACGTGTCCCAAACATCGGATTCTCTAATTGTCGCAAAGGTATAAAGACTAGCGGCAGTGGCGATTACAGAAGACCTGGACAAAACCAAATCGTGCAGAAACCCTCGGCCGATATCGTTTCTTAAACGTTGCCGCCTTAAGGGACTGCGTGATATTCCGATTGCAATAAAATAACATCATAGTAAGGTAATCTGTTGGCTATAACTTTTTCAAGTATTATTATAGCCTTATTTGTCAGTCTTTAATGTGCAATAGACGAGAGAAAGTAAGATTTAACAATTTTCAATTAGTTAAAAGAGCGTTCACAAGAGACTGCAGAAACTAATACAAGTGTTGCAGCTATTTCTATTATTTGTCAAAATTTTTAAAATATTTGACCTAAAACCATGTAAGTGATTGAAATTTTACGCTTGTGGCGTGCGCCAACTCCGCCTCGTCCTGTTATTGCACGTGTGCAGGAAATATACATACCCCTTCGGAAGACGACATAATTTCATATTTCTAACCGTTATAGGCTTATCGTAAAAGAACATGCCACAGAGCACGTAAATTAAATTACACTCTCACTGCATTTAAAGTCTTTTCTTCAGCTCTACGATAGTTTCTTCACGAAGATGCAAATATTATAGTGTCTATTCTTCATTGAACTTCTGTGGAGACAATCCAATGTATTCTGTGTGAATTTAAAATGAAGCAGACACTCAGGCACCCAAGTAAGCGGAAACAGTCTTCGGTGGTTGAAGCACGTCGGACCCGCAGAGCATCAGCTGCAAGGACAAACATAACCCCTTAAATTTTATAACATCAAATGTGTTTTAGTTTTGAAATCATCACATGAATGCTAGCTGCTCGAACGCATCTATTGTAAATAAAATATTTCATAATTGTTACTGTAACGATTATGAATAATATCAATATACAATTATATTCTTCATAAAATGTATTGGAAGAAAAAGTGAATTAATTAATTAATCTTTGTGAATAAAATGATAGAGCCAATGTTACATTTGCAGTGTAGTAAACTTTAAATCATCCATTTCACACGTGCATTGTGGGGGTGAAGACGTTGCAACTCATAGTCGTAACTCACCTTAAGTTAGTTGGAAACTAAGGCGGCAGAGGGCTTCCCGTCGTAGGCGGACCAGAGTAGAGGATGATGGAACTCTTTCCGCCACGTGGTTGGAGCAACAACTCACCACTTTCGGAAAAGCCGATTGGCCCTTTTAAAGTTTTATGGGACTTGTGGTAATGGTTCTTTGATGCAGGTACTTTCAAATTTCATTTACATATCTAGCATTAAATATATATATATATATATATATATATATATATATATATATATATAACATGGATCTTTTTCGTGATAATTCTTACAAAAATTGTCAAAATTAACATTTTATTATTACAGCATATTAAATATTTGTACTTTGACGAAGTGTCACTAACCTGCATTTTTTTGCAACCACGTGCATTCCAGCTAACTCAACCAACACCGTTCCGTCATTTGTTTCATCCGATCATCTTCATCTCAAACCTTCCGAAGCACGGGGCAGCTGTTCAAAACCGTTTTTTCAACATGCACATGGTCTAACCTAACTTCGAGACCACGTGCCCAGACAGGTGACAGTCACAGTTTCACACACTATCGTAAGAACTCTCTCTCTTTTTTTGTTGGGGCTGAGCTTGATCACTTGTTTATCAGCTTTTGATAGCGACCTAAACTGAGCTCTCTAGCGACGATTGCGATTTATCTCCGAGACACACAGTTTCACCGACCGACCTTTCGTAGGTAAGACCGTATTATCGTCCTGATCGTTAACCCCGACGAGTAGAACTTTAAGCTGGTGTCCAGTTTAGTGATACTCGTCTTCTTGACTCCAACCGTTGACCACCAAGACGATACCACCTGAAGCTGGCGTCCAGTTTGGTAGTATTCGTCTTCCTGACACAAACCGCGTCCCGCTCCTACAGTACAGCCTCAAGCTGGTATCCGGTTTGGCTGTACTTCCCTCCAGACCTTCATAGATTCAGACCTCGACCGCGACTGTGACTTCCCAGCGTTAACGTCGTTTGGAACTAAAAGGATCTGAAATAAACACTTGTTTTAGTAATTCTGGGTTTTAGTGTTACCCCCTGGCCTAACCGACCTAGAGCTCCCGTGGCACACTATTTCTATCTTTCACAGGACCCGCTGATTGGCGCCCGAGAAAACCCGACGTCCTGAAGGAGAACCACATCACGGACCGACAAAGTAGCTGCGGCCCAAGTGATCGTCACAGTACTTACATATAATAAATAAATTTAAAAGTTATTTGTTGTTTAGTAATTACAAATACGAGAAATTAATATTATTTTAAATTATTAGTGCCATCGTACGGACATTTGCTGAACTATAGCAAACTAGTGAAAACATAGATATTAGAATTATTTAGACTTTAAATAACACACACACATGTAAATCCACGAATATTTTTGGATTTTTTTATAAGTCCAGAAAAATATATTGCTAATAATTTCACACCGTTACTTCCACAATAAACAAACATTATATGATAATGGATAATTATTTCTTTCATTGCATTCTTTTGTCTTACAATTTTATTATGTAGCAGTATTTTTAAACAAATAAACAAATGTCTTATTAAATTACAATCATATTCTGTTAGGAACTATTTGAGAAACAAAGTTGATCATAATGCCGTAACCTTACATTTCAGCTGTCACATGCAATTTAAGTTTATGTTGTCTTATAAACACAGTGAAAACATTGCTAAGTTTTTATTTATTATTACCTAAATTATGTTGCTACATGTCTTCATCCGTCGGCTCAGTAACAAATACTGTTTTATGTTGAAAGCATTTATTGCTAAATAGTATATTGTTGCCAAGAGCTACTAGTGTTGTTTATTATTTATTCCATACTCTGTAAATAATTGGATTGCTATTTAATATTTCAGATTTATGAACATTCAGAGAAACAACTACTAAATGTGTGTGTATGTGAGTATTTTTTTTTTTGTTAAATGTACTTTAAAATATGAAAATACGCTTATACCGACGTGGAAACGATCCCATAAATTTCGTCGCTGTAGCCAGAAGAAACTAATAAATGTAACTAGCAACTGAACACTGGTATTTTACGGGTAAATCTAATTTGCAGACCAGAAAAAAAAAAATGCTGACTGACTATCTATAGTGAAGTTAGCTCATTGAAATTTCATATTCTAGCCTACTATCACATAGTACACCTTGTCTGTACGTATGAACGTGGTAGACTTCTCCAGAGAGAAACTTTACTCTTGTGAAATATATATTCTTGCTGACTGGCTACCTAGAGTTACGTTAGCTCATTGAAATTTCATATCCTAGCCAACCATCACCTAGTACACCTTGTCTGTACATATGAACATGGTAGACTTCTCCAGAGAGGTACTTTACTCTAGTGAATTTGATTACATTCTTGCTGACTGGCTATCTAGAGTAACGTTAGCTCATTGAAATTTAATATCCTAGCCTACTATCACCTATTACACCTTGTCTGTAGGTATGAAATTTCATATCTTAGCCTACTATCACCTAGTACACCTTGTCTGTACGTATGAACGTGGTGGACATCTCCAGAGAGGAACTTTACTCTCGTGAATTTTAAATTCTTGCTGACTGGCTATCTATGCTAACGTTAGCTCATTGAAATTTCATATCCTAGCCTACCATCACCTAGAACACCTTGTCTGTACGTATGAACGTGATTGACATCTCCAGAGAGGAACTTTACTCTCGTGAATTTTAAATTCTTGCTGACTGGCTATCTATGGTAACGTTAGCTCATTGAAATTTCATATCTTAGCCTACTATCACCTAGTACACCTTGTCTGTACGTATGAACGTGGTGGACATTTCCAGAGAGGAACTTTACTCTCGTGAAATTTAAATTCTTGCTGACTGGCTATCTGTGCTAACGTTAGCTCATTGAAATTTCATATCCTAGCCTACCATCACCTAGAACACCTTGTCTGTACGTAAGAACGTGGTGGATTTCTCTAGAGAGAAACTTTACTCTCGTAAAATTTAAACTCTTTCTGACTGGCTATCTATGGCAACGTTAGCTCATTGATATTTCATATCCTAGCCTATCATCACCTAGTACACCTTGTCTGTACGTACGTTTTGTTGATACTAAAACAAGTATAACAGATATTGTTTTGAGTTTTACACTTTGTCAACACATTTTATTTATTTATTCTGAAACCACTTGACAAATTTTAATAAAAAATGATATAGAGGGTAAAAAAGCTATAAAGTTAAGAATTTTCTAGTCCCATTGTTGTATCTTTACTCGTGTAAGAGTTAAAGTCCTCTTTCCTCTAAACTTTCTTATTTTTTTTTATGTTTGTAATCAAATTCTGTTGGTTTTTATTTATTTATTCCGAAACTTCTTAGCGAATTTTAATAATAATATTTGAGGAATTTTGAATTAAATATTTAAAAAACTAAACCACTAATATTCATCTCTTCCAGTTTTTCATCTAACCACTAGACTGCAATCCTCTTTCATGAGATTTTATATTCAAAGGTATAGATACAGATGCTATATTTACATGTTTATAAATTTGTGTATGTCTATAATTTGGTGCATCGGCTAAGGATATAAAGAAATGTTGGGAATCCAAGGTTAATATTTGAACATTTGTTAATTATATGCTTTTTATTTTACACAGGACACAATTTATTTGCAACACAAGAAAAACAATATGGTTGTACATTATATTATATCTTATATGTGTGAACATGTCACGGAACAAAAACAAGAAGAATAATACAATAGATGCGTGAGTCGAGTTATGCTCAACTGTACACAGAGCCATCTAGCCGGGTCGCATAGTAGCAGTTCAGCGCGCTCAAATTCAAAATATATTTAAGCTCAACTCCAACAAGAAACAACAACAGTACGTAAAAACAACATTTATTGTATTCTGTACAAGTTCATATTCAGTCAGTGCGTGTAACACTTACATAAACAGTGACATCATCATCATAACCACCAAGAAAGTCAGGTTCCTCACACGTCACCAGCCAGTCATACTCCTTCCGGTACAACAGCGTGGGTGTGTAGGAACGAGTGCGACCCTCACAGTCCAGGCGCACCTCGCAGCGGTACCGAGACAACTGCTGGCCCTCCACCGGGGTAAACACATACAGCATGAAGCTGTTGTTGAAGTACCAGCACTTGCACAGCACGTTCCCCACCCAGAACTTCATTCATACGTCCATTGTGAATAGACCACGTTAGTGAGGTTAAGATTTACATTTAGCGCGAAACCCTAATTCAAATCTGAGTGTATGCATTTCTTATGGGAGTACATTTTCAATTCACGATATTAAAGCATTTTGGCGATTCTTAACTATAACACAGTATTTTTTTATATCCTAAAATATTACTCTTTGCTTTCCGTACAGAAGAAGTACAAATAAAAGAATAATTTATGAAAAATTTGATTTTAAAGAAAGTAGTATACCAAATAGTAACATATGTCGTTACTTGGTGCAGCAAGTTAAAAACGCCGCGCTAAAGTGACAGGTTCAACTGAATACTAAAACAGCTACGACATACGTTTTCAGAAATTTGCACCTACTGTTTAAATTGAAGTTTATTAAATAATACTGTGTTTTTTGGGTGTGTATATTACATTAGAAGATAGATAAAACATTAGAGATTAGTATTTATAAGGTTTAATAGTTAAGATTTGCATTTTATAATACTTTTTAGAAGTTTAAAGATAGCACATTTTTATTCCCATAAGAATAACATGGGCGTATAAATCGGCAGAGGCGAGTTAAGCCTCGTTCACAATAGGAAATTAGTAGTTAGTTGATAATGGTTATGGTTAGTAGTTAGTGGTTAAGTTTATGCCTTGAAAAATGTCGTTCACAATACATCTATTTAGCGCTGTCGAATTATGAGTTCTGTTGGTAATGCAGTGTGCATTATGTCATATTTAGAGTTTTAAAAAAGATTTTCACAGATGTCGTCAAAATCGATGTTACCAGATGTTATTTCAATCTGTCAACAAAGTTCAACTTGTGATATCTTGATTTTCTGTGTATATTTTCGCTACATTTATTGAAATTTTACTAAATATGGCTGAAGAAAAATTTATATCATTAATCCAAAGTACAAAGTTACTTTACGACAAAACTGATAAAGACTTTAAAAATGTTATATTGAAGCATGCCTATTGGGAAAAGATCGGTTCCATGTTTAAATTAACAGGTAAATTTATTAATCCTTGTATAAATGAAAAACATATCTTCATCTAATCTTAATTCTTGAACTAGGTTGTCTCAGTCTCCTTGCTTTTTTCTATTTTGAAAAATAATTTTATTTTGAATTTAAAAATGCATATTTCACTATATCTTGCAAAATTTTGACGTTTGGTACCGATTGTTGTGCGTCTGTTTCTGTAATATCGTAATTTAATTTTGTTAATGTACAAAAATATTTAGGATGTAGTCATAACAAAAATTTCTAAACAAAGATATATTTAGTACAATTATTATTGTTTTTTATAAATATTTATATATTTTTTTTATAAAAACCTGGTTATTCAATAAAATGTACAAATGCAAATTTTGATTATTTTTTTGCATAAAATGATTACGAATGTTAATTCATAATTTTATAATATTTTTATCCATAAATCTATCAACTCTAGTTATTAGGTATTATTATTGTTATGTAATTAATAGTGTCAAATTTTAAATAAAGTTTTGTTCAAATTTATGTCATAATTATATTGTTTTGTAATTCTTCATTTAAAATTGCCGCCTGAATGAACCTGCAAAATGGCGTCCTTCTATTCTTGTAAAGCCGCGCAGGGTGTACGATCATTCTCCCTACCTCTATTTCTCTGCATTTCACACCATTCTATGATTGTCTCATTTCACACCATTCCATGATTGCCTTATTTCACACCAATCCAGGCGGAAAAGAAAAAGTGGCGGAAATTTAAATCGACGGCATTTGCGGCTTTTGTATTCATATCATTCGTCGATTTAAATTTCCGCCACTTTTCCTCTTCCGCCTGGAATAGTGTGAGTTGAGACAATCATACAATAGTGTGAAATAAGATTAGATGAGTGGGGACAGGTCGACGGTGCTGCTCTCGTACCCTATAAATCGTTTTACAAACATAATATTATCGTCTCAATGTAGGTTGCTCGGAAAAAATAAATAATTATAAAGTAAAATAAAAGAAAATAAGAGTGGAAAGTTTTGAAGAGCATTCATAGCTAAAAATAATCGAAAGGAACGATAAAGCGATAAGATAAGTATCGTAAAATCAAAAACGAATAAAAATAAATAAAAAATAGATTATTTTATCTAAGACATGCACATGCATAGATAAATCGTATATTTAGCTAGAAAAAGACTTGAAAAGAATGATAAAGCGATAAGATAAATATCGTAAAATCAAAAACGCATAAAAATAATTGGAAAAATTTACTGAAAATAGGTGGCAGCACCATCAACATCAAGATAGGGAAAACATTCCATTTGAGCCTATGTAGTTATATGTGCTACATTAAGTTTTTATCCGTATTATTTACTCATTTACCCGTTAAATACCATAGAATTATGTTTGTATCTTTGGGGGATATATATTTATTTTTAAAAGGTAATACGCGTCCCATGAGTGAAGGAGATGCAGTATATAAAGGTAAAATAAATAAAGTTTGGTTATGTTGATATGCCATATAAATGTAACTATTGTTTATAGGCGGATAATGTGACTTATTCTGACAAAGTACAAAGAAGAAACTACACCAAATGTAGTGGAAATATTAGATATGTGTTTATAGACATCCAACATCCCAAAAAAATCGCCACATAATATTAATTTGTAAATAACATCAATGTTGAAAACTGACATTGTAGTTCGTCTTGCTCTCGATTAAACTGTAGTGTAAGATGACAAGTGAAATTCACAAATTTACAATGAATAACTTTGTTTAATTTTTTGTATAAATTCACTGTTTGTCATATTAGGACGAGCGAAACGAACAGATTAGCTTAGAATTTTTTTAATAAATTTTTAGTACCATTCAATAGTTAATTAAACTACAGGCCCTAATCTATGATTTTATTTTGTTCGCTATTGTATGTCTTAATGGGAGGTTTTTACTTAGTACAACACCAAATTTTAATTTTTATAAATATTCAACTGTATTTAATAGTTTTAAACAATAAATAAACTGATTAAACTTATCTGGAAAAGAAATCATTTGGCAAAAAATCGGCCGAACAAACATTCATAAATGAAGAAATTGTCTTCCCAATTTTTAAGACTGCAGCTCATTTTTTCCTTCGATTTTTGTCTTTCGGAAAATAGTGCAATGCTATCCCTTTACCTACGTAATTATTGCACTGAGGAACAACAATATCATTTGGATTTAGTCGATATTTTGTTAAATTTAGCTAGAACTACACATTTGTGTATATAATAACATAACCTGTTTTCTCTAGTCGCAGAATTATAAAAAATCCGCCAGATGTCAGCCATTTTGTTGAATGTTCCCAATTGATTATCTTATCTAAGACCTGGTCGTGATATTCAAGATGAGAATCACATGTACTAGAACGTGAATGCTAGTTTGAATTAGTTGCGCTATCTATACTTGCCGATCCCAACTAAAAGACAAAAGACCATTGCTATATTTCAAATTATTAAATATGAAATTTACATAAATAATTACCACATTTTTATAACATTAGTAATGTTTAACAAAGAGTACAATGTATTTTCTCTAACATATTTACCCAGCTATGTCATAAATTCACGCATATAGTTGGATTCAAGTCATATACCCCCAGATTCACAAAAGGGATTAGCCACTAACTCCATATTTACTCCTATTTTTAACTCCGTTCCGAATTCATGAAAGGGATTAGTCACTAACTCCGAATAAATTTAGTCCCACATTTATACCCGTTGTTAACTTCATGAAACGTCAAATAACTCCATTCCCAATTCATAAAAAGGATTAAGTATATTATTTAGTCAAAAAGATAAATGATTATCAGCATTTCTAAGTAAGACAGAGAAATATTGTGATGATATTTGAAGTCACAGACCATATTTACTAATTTGTTTGAAGTAAAACACATTGATTACGTTGATTACAAGCATACACGAAGTATTCATAGTGTAATTAATTTTGTTTAATAAAACGTGATTTAAACAAAGTTATTTATTTTCTAAAATAAAAATGTAAGTTTGATAAAGTGTAAGTATTGCTATAATTAATTTTTTTAAATATTTTTTGTATTACAATGGATATAAATGTTCGAGTTAACCTCAAAATTAATTTTTCTTAATCTTTTCTCCACCTCCATTGTAATAATATATTATAGTCGAATCAAACAGTACTGCACACAATTGATTACTGAACACTGATTACCACTGAGTACCGGTATCGGTTTTCTACGACTGATCAATTGATCACTTTCAGTATATGGCGCCAAATGCACAAAAGCAAAGGAAATATTTCATCCTTTCGACATTTAATTATGCGTTTGTAAAACAAATTTGTTTGTATGTAAATACATTTTGAAAATTTCGTAGCATTTAATCTTTCACACCCAGATTCACAAAAAAGATTAAATTCGGAGTTAGTTAACTCCAAATTTAGTCCGGATTAAATTTTCCGGGATTAGATCGATTCACAAAACAGATTAAGACCGGAGTTAAAAACGGAGTTAGTTAATACCGAATATTAGTTACAATTTTTCCCGCATTTTCGCCACTACAGAATATTCTTGGCGCCATATACTGAAAGTGATCACTTGATCAGTCGAAGAACACTGATACCGGTACTCAGTAGTAATCAGTGTTCAGTAATCAATTGTGTGCAGTACTGTTTCATTCGACTATATTATATTGTTACAATGGAAGTGGAGAAAAGATTAAGAAAAATTAATTTTAAGGTTAACTCTAACTTTTATATTCTTTGTAATAATAAAAATATTTTAAAAAATTAATTATAGCAATACTTACACTTACACAAAATTAATTACACTATGAATGCTTCGCGCATGCTTGTAATCAACGTAATCAATGTGATTTACTTCAAACAAAATAGTAAATATGGTCCGTGACTACAAATATTATCACAATATTTCTCAGTCTTACTTAGAAATGCTGATAATCATCTACAAATATTGCTAATTCCATCAAACTACTGGAGTTATCTTTTGGACTAAATAATATACTTAATCTTTTTTATGAATTGGGAATGGAGTTAGTTTGACATTTCATGAAGTTAACAACTGGTATAAATGTGGAACTAAATTTATTCGGAATTAGTGAATAATCCCTTTTGTGAATCTGGGGGTTTCAGTTTATGGCGCCAAGTATATTCTGCGACAAGAGTTAAAGCGAAAAAAATTGTAACCAGTATTCGATATTACCTAACTCAGTATTTAACAACGGTGCTTTGTGAATCGCTCTAATCCCGGAAAATTTAATCGGGACTAAATTTGGAGTTAACTAACTCCGAATTTAATCTTTTTTGTGAATCTGGGTGATAGAAGTGACGTCATAGCAACGGCTTTAAATAATGGTAGGAAGTAAGCTTTAATTTTAGTACCACATGCGGTTAATAAATGGCGCCGATGTTTCGAATTGTAACTTGTAACCTATGTTTAAATTATAAGATAAATTATACGTTATATTTATAGTTATTATCAATAAAAGAATAAATAAGCTAAATAAAAATACATAGATTTAATTTAGAAATTTATTTATTTAAATTAAGTCCAACAAATAATACTATGGAAATTTATGTTTCTAGTTCTTCAGTATTATTGAAGGTCAATTGCAACAATTATGATCTTAGCTGACGCAGAATTTAAATTTGAACAACTTTGTACTGTTGTAGTTTAGCTTTATTGAAATCCGATGTTAAAGCGCTATGTTCCGCATTTCGTTGCACACACTGTACATGGCTGTAAACAGGTGGTATATGAAGAGAGGTGTCTGTTGCAGGCATGGAGACCTGTGGGTGGTGTGAGAGCTCCACGGGTCGCGTGTACCAGGACAAGGTGCGCGGGTGGCTATGTCTGGGCTGTGCTCCGACCATGGTCAAATGCGACAACGGGGACTGCAGCTTCAAGGTGAGGACTTACAACACACTAAACATACAATTTAATGGGGTCATCCCATAAAAAAAATATTGCGATTTTTTTTGCATAAATAGAATATTTGAACTATTTAATTATTGTTGCATCAAAAAGTAAATGTTTCATTCATAAATATCGTAATACATTTTTGCGGATTTTATCTCGCGACGTTAGTACGTTTCTGGTACGCACCCTTCCTAGCTTAGTTTCTATTGGTCAATTTGAAATTGTCAGTTTGTATTTTCCTTGCCTTTATTTGTTTATAGATTATTTACTAGGCCTCGGGCGTCAGTGAAATATTAATATTTGATAGCTAATTTTATTTCTGCAAGACAGGTCATGTCGAAAGCTTTCTTTTAATATCAAACACGGTATACTTCCGGCAAGTAATTGTAAAAAAACAAATGCAGATCGATTTGGCAATTTTTTGTCACTTCTGCACATCAGCCCTCAACAAGACATTTAATTTGATACCAAACACGATATACTTCTGACAACTTTTTGCAAAAAAGAAAAGCCGATCGTCATGGAACATTTTTGATATATCTGCTCGTTAGCACTCATCGAGTCCTTTTATTTGACTCCAAACACGATATACTTCTTACAAATTTTTACAGAAATCAAAAACCGATTAACATTGACCATTTTCGTTAGTTCTGCACGCGAGCCCTCAACAAGACCTTTCATTAGACATACGTCTATTAACTTTCATTAGACATACGTCTATTAACTTTCATTAGACATACGTCTATTAACTTTTTGCATAAAACAAAAGCCGATCAACATAGAAAATTTTCATTTCTGCACACTAGCCCTTCCCGAGATTTTTCATTCAATACCAAACACGACATATTTCTGACAACATTTTGCAAAAAACAAATTTTAATCGACATAGAACATTTTTGTCGTTCGTGCATACCAGTCAATGTGTCGTTTCATTAAAACCCAAGGACGACCTACTTCTAATAACTTTTTGCGCAAAACAAATGCAGATCGACATGACACACTTTTTTTGTCATTTCAAAACCAGCCCTTATGGTTTTCTTTCTTTTGATATCAAACACAGCAGTGTTCAATTTATTTTATTTAGAAATATTTGATTTTTATTTAGTTACTTCATAATTTGGCAACACTGTTTATATAAAAATAGTAATAATTTTTAAATTTATAAATTAATTTATTTTAAGTTTATAACACAACACATTTAATTATTTTAAATTTTGACGTTTCAAATTACATTAGTCAATGTTGCCAAATGTGTGATGAAATAACTGAACAAAAAACAAATATTCCTAAATGAAATTAAAAAATGTATGTTAGATTTTATGTTTTTTATGTATATCTGGCTGAAAGAAGAGTGCTATGGATAAAAAACATGACATATTGTACTGTCAAACATTGTTTCATTATTTGTTCTTCAATTTTATGTTCTTAAACTGTCAGTTTTAAGAATAAAATGAATTGTTTTCTATCCAAAGCACTCTTGGTTCAGCCAGATATAAATAAAATATATACAAATGTAACATGCATTTTTCTCAGTTATTTTGTTATATTAGTATATGATATATTTATATCGTTGAATTCAGAAAAAAATACTGTATCGAATAACCTAAAAATATACGTATGTTCCCATTTAAAATAAGAAAGTTGTGTACCGTATTTTGAGAACCACTGGTCGAAAAAAAATTTTTTTCATCATTGAAATAGTTTTGTAATATGGTGGTTCTTTGCTAATTTAACCAACTTTGTAGCTCTTATAGTTCTCGAGATAGCAATGGTGGCACACTTAAATGGAACACCCTGTATAGTGAATCTAATCGTTTTATAGTGCTTTTACAGCTGGCAACAATGACGGTTATTCTGTGTGTGCAGGACTTCCCCAAGAAGATAGCCAAGCACGAGGACTTCTGGTGCGAGTACCGCAGCGAGTGCCCCTGGTGCAGAGAGGACCTGGAGCCCGGGGAGGCGGCGCGCCACTACGCAGGCTGCAGGGGGATCCCGGGGGTCCCGGCCGGCGCCGGCCGCCGCATCCCGTGCTCACAACTCTCCGTTCCCAGGCCGTTCTGGGTGGGGAACGTGCTGTGCGAGTACAGCTACACCGAGGACATGTTCAGGCTGTATGTGTATACCTCGGTAGAGGGCCAGCAGTTGTCTCGGTACCGCTGCGAGGTGCGCCTGGACTGTGAGGGTCGCACTCGTTCCTACACACCCACGCTGTTGTACCGGAAGGAGCATGACTGGCTGGTGACGTGTGAGGAACCTGACTTTTTTGGTGATGATCGTGATGATGTCACTGTTTATGTAAGTGTTACACGCACTGACTGAATATGAACTTGTTCAGAATACAATAAATATTGTTTTTTCACGACATGCATAGAAAGCTCTACTTTCTTCTCGCGATATAGAGAGGAAAGTTACTTTTCCCTCTCTAGAGAGGAAAATGTACAGTGTTACCAACAGTATAGTACGTAATATTGGAAAAATTCATAGTTTTATTAAATTTTTTTATTTAATAATGATATTATGGCAATTATTTCTTGTTCTTTTCTTTTTTCACATTATTTCGCAATTTAACAACTTAAATTGACATATTGGAAATAAACAACTGCATCGGTAAACGTCAAAGTTTACAGTACAGTTATAACTTAACTTATCATATTGCTGCGCCTATTCATTCAAATAAATGGATTTTTGAAATATGTCGTGAAAAATATGTTGTGTCTAACACGAAAGGAAAGCACTTTTTCCACTCTCACTCGAATGCCTCACTCGCTGCGCTCGTGAGTCACACACGAGCTCAAGTGGTAAAAAGATACGCTTTCCTCTCTAGTTTGACAAATAACTATTTTACTCTGTGTTTCTTGTTGGAGTTGAGCTTGAAATATATTTTGAATTTGAGCGCGCTGAACTGCTACTATGCGACGCGGCTAGATGGCTCTGTGTACAGTTGAGCATAACTCGACTCACGCATCTATTGTATTATTCTTCTTGTTTTTGTACCGTGACATGTTCACACATATAAGATATAATGTTATGTACAACCATATTGTTTTTCTTGTGTTGCAAATAAATTGTGTCCTGTGTAAAATAAAAAGCATATAATCAACAAATGTTTCATTAAAATATTAACCTTGGATTCCCAACATTTCTGTATATCCTTAGCCGATGCACCAAATCACAGACATACACAAATTTATAAACATGTAAATATAGCATCTGTATCTGTACCTATGAATATAAAATCTCAGGAAGGAGGATTGCAGTCTAGTGGCTAGATGAAAAACTATGACGAAAGTCGCCATTTTGAAGTATGACTCATTTCTCGTTGAGTATTTGAATAAGTTGCATGTGCTTGCATTAAATTTTAATTTAGCTGCGCATTCTTCACTCTATCAAAATAAAACAAACTGTATCGTTATTATTTAACTTTCTTTGCATATTCAGCATTCCTATATAGTAATAATTATGGTCAGTTGTTTTGCATGTGGTTGTTCCCAAACCATTAACAACAAAAGTTTAGGAATTTAGTGTCATCAGTAAGTATTTTGCATCGTACAACTATTGCAATGAACATGAAATTACACATTGATATACATATTGTGAATTATATTGCATATTGCCAAATGAGAATGAACCCCGTCGTGTAAATTAAATGTCAAAAAGGTATTTCATAGCCGTATCATATTAATTTTAAATAAAAGGTCATATACATTTCTACTGTTCATAAAATTCTTTATTTTAATTTAATTAAAAGTCGATGGAAACTGTTATACATACTTATTATTTATTATACTTATTTCAACAATTGTAATTAAATTGTTTAAAAGGTAATAAAAATTTAAATTTTTGTATTAACTTTATTTTATATATGTAAATGTTTTACCTCTTACGTTTTGTATTTCACAATTATATTTATTACATTATAAATAATTACTACACAATTTAGAGCATTTTTAAGTTTGTTGTATATCATATTTGTTTAGAATGGCACGCCACTGTCGAACGGAAATTACGAATAACTATCCACCATATGTAAAACCCATCCCGGTCACAAGGTTATTTCTTAAACCCTCCTTCCTGAGATTTTATATTCAAAGGTTACACCACAGAATAGTTATATACAGAAGCGACACTCCGTGTCGGTACCTTTGATGTTACCCTATTCAGTTCTATGACCTTGGAGTATTGTGTAAACCTTTAAATTTATTTAAATTTATTATTTATTTAGATGTAGGTCTCGGGTTCAAATCCCGGCAGTTGACATATTCTTTTCACAATTTATCTATAATTATCATCGACTGTGAAACACTTATATATTCACTAAATATTTAAATTTATTGGCTGATTTACGCTCAAATTTTAAATTTTTGTTTAAATGATAAAAGAATTTTTGGAATGTAAAAATACTAAAATTATAAATTTATCAATATAATAATAATACAAGTAAATTAGATAAAATTTGTTAAAATTCAAAATACCTATATAAAGATATACCATTTTGTAAGAATTTTTTTTTTTCCAAAACACATTTGTCATAAATGAATAAAATTAATAATTTTCTAATTTCTTAGTATATTTTTATTTTAATGTACCTACATGTGTTGTGTATCACTGGAAAGAAAAAAAATCTTTATTTAACAGAACTGAACACAACTTTGAGCCCTATATGAAAATTGAAAGATAGTATGAATTTCTCGAAAACTAATCGATGTCAATTCCTCGTAAAAAAGTGTCTGTAGAATATACAAACTATAGCTCGTCCAAAATAGAAAAGTACCTGTTAATCATTCTCGCGCATATAATGCAACAAACAAGTTGTAGGAGACGGCAACATAAATATACTTTTTTTCTAATGGTGTTTAATGTGCCGCACAGTACATACTATAGGCATCGTAGATCCATGCCTGGCCTACCAGTTGCCCTGTGCAGTTCTGGGTTATGGTAGCTATACCTACCCCATGTCAACCAAGTTCAAAACTGCACTGATCCAATAAACTAGGGGCGTAAACCATAAATGGGAAAGCAATCTACCATTAACGTGGGATTATTTCAATAACAAAAGGAATTTTTGTAAATATTTATATTTTAAAATGCATAATTTTTATGAATAACAAAAGAAAATATATTTATGAACATCATAAAAAAAATTCTAATTAAGTAGAGGCGAATGGATTACATCGGTTTGGACACTGACAATATTTTCCTTTGAAATAACAGCCTCTTTAATCTCTAGATTTTCAAGTCAAATTATAGTTAATCCTTTTTCTGCTACATGTAAGATTACGAATCACCCTTTCCATAAATGATTATTACCTGCTAATATAATCCTCGGCAAATCCTGTGCTGTTTTCTGTTTATTGCTATTATATGTTCTTTAAATCTTAATTTCAAATTTCCTTAATATTATATAATAATTTCCTAATATAGTTTCCCCATATGAACTAGGAACTAAGTACGCCACTGGTAAAAAACGCAATGGGGGGTACCTTCTCCCATTGGTCGCTCAAAATAGGAACGAAAATGCGTCTTTCGCGCAGGTTCATTTCTATATTGGACGAGCTATAGAAACTTGTATGAATTGAAACAAGGAAGTTATAAGTAAATTTGTTAAAATCAATTACATTTTTGGGGAAAACAAATACATGAATGAAATGGGCAACTAATGCGACAACTTTGCCCCAATTTAACCGACTTCGTATCTCTTACGATTCTCTATATCCCAATGGTTACCCTCTTAAAACGGACATGTGTTTTATTTATGTTGTTTATTTAGGATTCAAACTTAAAAGGAAATGTATTAGGGATGTTATTAATCACAATACAGATTAAGATAACGTCTAAATTTAAAAATAAAAATCATATAAATATTTTATTATATACAAAAAATAATTTATAACTATGCCACACTTTCTAAACTAACATTGTACATTCTATTACCATATAAATGGGGCCCAGGGTGACTTACAGGGCCCCTTTTCACCCTCGGAGGCGGTAAAGGGGCGTCAAACTTGGGCGGTGGTGGAATCTGCTGCTTATCTTTCTTCCGAAACTTGATAAGCCTTTTCAACTTATCCCCAACATTGTAAAAGTGAAAGTAGAGTATAGACAGAGCCCCCAGCACAAGCAGCAGGGCCCCGAGGATGATGAACAGCACAGAAAGGCTTGGTTTCTGCCCCACTGTCTCCTCCACTGGAATGGAAACTGTTGTTGGCGGCGGAGTTGTGGTTGTAGGAACTTCTGTAGCGCCTTTGCCGATGGAGATGTCAGCACAAGCTCTGAACTCTTCCTGGGAGCCACACCCCACAGCGCCTGTACCGTTGGGGCAGAGGCCCCAGTTGTTTCCGGCGATGTATTTCCACTGGAGGACACAGTGGCGGCATTGGAGGTTAGGTAGTCTGGAATGCAAAATGGCGGTGCTGTCAGAAATTTTCAATTATTCCCACTTGTTTTAAGCTAAATGTAATCAGTGCTCGGTCTTATAAACGATAGTTAAACTATTGCTTAATTATTGGACAGTTAAATTTAATAGCCAATTACATTTTTGTTGTGTTCTATAAAGCAAATAACGAAGTAAATTTATATTAACTGTTGGTTAACTAACCCTGGGTTAAACTTACCGACCGTACATCTTATTCAAATATTGTACAATAGATGGCAGCCTATGTAATAAGCCATGAGCTGACAAACATTACATTGAAAAAAATAAAAACTTAGTTAGAAACATAGAAGTTATATAATTTAAGTGAAAAAACGGTATAGATCTAATAAAAATTAATAAAAAAACGAGATAGAGGCTATATTTATAAGGAAAAAAAAATGTTTTAGAATTTTATTTGACATCTGTTTATAATTTCTTCCCGGCGAAGTTGTCTTTCATTTTTATACAAAACATTTAATTTCTTGTTAATAAAGTTAATAAATCTAGTACGATTGATAAAATTGACAACGTCAAAATATATTTGGTGAGAAATATGTACCAACAACTCTTTATTTTCATATTTTTTTGAGCGCTAAAAATAATTTTGTGGAACGCAATAAAGGACAGTGATAATGATAAACATTTTAATAAAATTTTGCTTCTAACAACTGCACCCCCGGGGGCTGAAACAGTATTGCAATGCGTGAAACCAAATTTCAATCTAGATCTCTTTGAAAAACATTTCCGAAGCCGTTCATAGATGTCACCAGTAATTCCAAAATTTAGTGATTTTTTTTTGAAATATTAGATTATTATGTTTTTTGATGACATTTATTTATGAATCTACATTTTATCATCAAGTATCACATGAAATTCTTTTATTTTTTATTTTCTTTTGACATTTCAAACAAATTTTGATTTGTAATCAATGTAAAATATTTGATGAGAATACTATAATTTTTTGTGGTGAGTTTATAATAGCTTTTTTGATGAAAGTTGTGATTCATGCGCTTAATTTGGAAACTGTGCCCTCGGTATTTAGACCAGACCGCATGAGTTCTTGTTGAAGATCGTCTTTGCTGAGATCGTAGACCTAGCTAGTCTGTGGCCCCTTGGTTTCCGTCATCTTATGTTGTGGTATTTTTTTAATAACGTCACTGCTCGAGCGTCAATCGGAGTGTTTGATCCGTGGCAAAAATATTGGCGAATAAAATATAAGATATAAACACCTCACAATAACATGTATATTTTAAAATAAAGTTTTAAAATTATATTATTTATTGTGTTCATTAATAAATACTTCACAAAATGGTAACTGCTTAATAATGACGTTACTAAAATATCTTTTTATGACAAATATTGCATGAATTACAATATAAAGAAATAAATGTCAAACAAAAAAAAAAATTGAAATGTGAGGAGCGACATTACCGGCCGTTACCTCACTTGTCATATTTAGTTCCCAAAGCCGATCCTAAGGGGCGCTATAAATTGTTTTCACAGATGATAAGATAGATATCCAATCTTCTACAAATATATTTCCTTAATCTATATGCACCCCACTTTAAACGTCAAATTGATAACCTAAAATATTTTAAAATGTTTTTTAATACAATTTATATTATTTCTGCTCAAGAAAACCGAATAAACAAAACTAATGTAAAGGATATTAAAACTTCCTAACTCGTAATGTATAGATTTGTAAATATCTTCATAATATTTTAAATGTATATTGACAGAAAAATGTGTCCAACTTCATTCGACAGAGTTACCACATTTCACATTTGTATATCCCTAGATTACAATCTGTTATTTTTTTAATTGAAAATTTTAAGATTTTTATTAAATAAGTGAAGCTTGTGCCATATAAAACTTGTATAATAATATACTATTTATTTATATTTGATTCCTAACATTTAAATCTACGAATATACCTACCTATATCTCATTTCGTATATTTTATTGCCTTCTTTAGGAAAATATCTGTACCCTAAGGCATCATTCAGTTCATTTCTTTTAATATTATAAAGTTTTAGTAAGTTTTTATCTAAGCATTCTTGAGTTGTATTCCTGTAATCATCGCAAACTCTGAATTCAAAATGGCCGTTGTGGTTGGCTGTCAGTTCGATTCTAATGGTTATGAGTCCATTTCTGGGGTATCTCCTCACGATGACTCCTTGTCCGAAGACACCTCCGAACTCGTGGGGCCTCGGAGGAGGAATATCGAAGGCGTCGCCACACACACCGCACTTCCCACCGTTCTGCTGCTGGCGAGTGAATCCGCCACAGTAGAGCTCATGGTCGTTGTAGTTTGGCGGTGTTTGGAAACCGTACCGCCAGGCAGACGCTCGGGAGGGAGGTTCTATGAGACGGCCGTGGCTCCAGACTACACTTGGGAGCCCCAGCAGAAGCAGGCAGGGCCCCAAGAGGTACATATTAACCTGGAAATAGAAATGGGCTGTGGTGAATGTTTGACATGTTGCTCCTTCACGGTTAATAATATAAAGTTGAGACCTCAAAATTTTTAATCTTTAAGGTCTTTTTAACTTGTATAATAATTTTTATTAAAATTAAATAAGAAATAAACAAGTAACAAGAAGAAAACTAGATAAAAAATTTAGGTGAAAAACTATTTGTTTGGAAAGATGCCACTCCTACACGGTTAAAGATATAGCTTTAAGAGTAACATTTTTGAATTCTACAGGGGCTTCTATACCCTCTGTACCAATTTTTATTAGAATTAAAAAAGGAATTTGGGAATGAACGAGAAAAATTAAATTCATTTTATATAGGCTGCCATCTTGACCTATTTGCAACTTAAGTTGTACATTTTATGTTTTATTTATTACAATTAAGATTTTTGTAATATGCTTATATTAAATAACATTATATTTTAACAATTTATATTTTATTAACTATATGTAACAAGCAATTCTGAATTATTAAAAAAATGAAAATTGTTTTAGCTGATTTATTTACGATTAGATTTAGATACAAGGCATTTTAAAATTAATTGAAAATAGTTTGAAAGTATTTATAAATATCCCTTTACAACAAATACTTTCTTTATTTTGGGTGGTTAATTATTTAGCTTAGAAAAAAAATTAACAAGTTTGGAAAATGATGTAGCTCCTACACGGTTAAAAATACAGTCTCGAGACTAAGAAATTCTTTATCCTCATAGTTTTTTGACTTCCTATAACAATATTTATTAAAATCTACTGAGTAGTAGAGGAATAAATAAATAAATTTTATTGCATGAACCACCAACAAAACAGGCACGTTGTGCGGGTTTCCGTATCGGACGGTTTTCCATAAAATATCTCGTATAGTAGAAGTTCAGGTATATGAAACTGACTTATGCGGGTTTTACAACCTTTTAAGGAAGGGTAGGAAGCTTTGTGGTCAGGAGTTATAAATTATCCCAACTCAAAGGTATCATTTGAAAAGTAAGAACAGGTCCGTATTAAATAAATTCATACTGTACTTACTTTGTATAAATAAATAACTAATAATGGAGTTCTTAGAATATGTAATTGGAAATACAAAGATCACTCAATGAAAAGAAAAATCTTAAGAATAAACAACTTGACTTAGTCAAATCTCCATTGATCTCTCCGCTTTAATCCTTTTTAGATATTCTTACCATTGAAAAGGTGGTTAATACCTAGTATCTGTCTTTGTTCTTCGATAGATAAATACTAAAAATTTTCTGTGAAGTATATTTATAAGTATTTCCTGTTAATGGCCTTGAAAGTCGAAATATGAATAAAAATAAAATTCAATTTTTTTAAACAACCAAATATTTCTTGTATTTATTTAATAACTGTAATTGAAATTTATGGTTGAATTTATTTTAATAATTTAATCTCTTCTCAATTAACAAATTGAAATTAGAAGACGGCATTTAAAATGCATTATTATTTGAATATTTTACTCCAGATTTAAAAGTATATAATTAGGAAACATTTTGAAAGAAAATTTCTGGTACGGCCCTTAACATCATACGACAGAAAAAACTACCTGCCTAAAAGTACCAATACCATACCGCAAGTCTCATAAAACTTTATAAGGGCCAATAGGCTTATCCGAAAATTAATTTCATATAACTAAACTTCTACTATATATATATGCCCAGATCATTCCACGCGGTCGAATCGCACGCCGTCGTATTTTTTTTTATACATGATTTGGAATCATCAATAAGTTAATTTGAGGGTTATTTTTAGCTAAAGAATTATTATAATGAAAATAGTTGAAATAATCAACGAGAAATATGACTGAATTTATTGTAATGTAAGAAATGATTTGATTACTTATAGAGGTTATTTCTACAATAATAATAAATTAAAATGTTATTGACATTGCAATAATCAACTGCAATTATTGGTAGGGTAGGTACATCAAAATTTTGAATTTTGATTACAACAGGTGATTTTGTTATATGATTTGGAATTAACATTCAAGCTTCCTTACAATTGTTACAATCAAAAAAGTTGTGATATTCAACAAAAAATATGATTCAATTTGTTGTAATCCAAGAAATCATTTGACTTATTTAAGGAATGTGTTGCACAATAATAAAAAAAATAAAATATTATTGCCTTTGTAATAAGCAAATAATAATATGTTTTGTTTAATGTAATAAACTGTAAAGTTTAATAATAAATAATAAGAAAATGTATAATTGATAGGAATGATCGTTAATTAATAAAATGTTTTTGTATCTAAAATAAATGACTTTTTTGTTCTTTATTCTTTAAAATAATACTGATAACAAATATTTGTTAATACTTTGCAGTTCACTACATTAAACAAAACCATATAGGCGACTCTGATTTAGATTAAGCTCGCAGCGCCAAAGTGTGAATTTGTGAAACTATCAAAACTGTGATAACCGGTCCTTGAAAGTCAAGGTTATTCTGTTGTAGTTTGATAATGTTTTCATAGGTGCATATTTGTCGCCATTGTTGCTTATTTTTTTTATAAATTTAATGATATCAATCTCAGCTATGACAAATCAATTATATTGACATTGACAAAGTATTAATTTCAAATTATTTTATTTATTAAATATATAATAAAAATTGTAGAAGCCACTTAGATCTAATAAATTAATTTTAGTTACGTAATGTGTTCACAGAGGGCCGAAAAAACATGGTAATGCGATATTACATAGGACTTTCACGTCTTTATATGTAGTGGTCTGTGAATAAATGTCACCAAAAAACATAATAATCTAATATTACTAAAAAAAATTACTAAATTTTAGAACTACTGGTGACATCTATAATTGGCTTCGGAAAAGTTTTTCAAAGAGAACTAGATTGAAACTTTGTTTCACGCATTGCAATACTGTTTCAGTCCCCTGACCGGACATTAATCTACTATACAATCGGCGGTCAAATAAAATATAAGTGCAACATAAAATTACGAATGATTTGTAAATTATTATGTAATCCTATTTTTTCCTGTTTCCTGAATGAACAATAAATGGTTCAGAGTCCTAATCTTAGACAGATTAACATCAAATATCTCAAATTTATGCTCGAATGAAATAATTAATTTTTATGGTTATTGTACAGGGGTGGAGCTTAGTAGTTTGGTGTAGATGGCAGTAGAGATCTATAAGCAAGTATCCGCAATATTTTATGAGAAATAATATTTCGTAATATCGTTCAAATGTAATAATTTTTATAATAATTGACAAAAATTGACATTATCTTGAAGCAAAATGTCACACGTCAAATTTAAGTTGTCATTGTCAAACGTTTTACCTTGTCATTTGACATTTTACGATACAACGCCTTTTAAATTTGTTATTTTAAATTATCAATATAAACAATTGGTACTGATATTTATAAATAGATACATCAAATATATCAACATAATAAAAATATATAATTTTTAGCAAACTATTAGACAATATACATTTGGATAAATTTAAATTAAATTCATTATTACTTCACTGTCATATTTTTTAAATGAATGGTTCTCATTTTTTATGATATCAAAACTATTTTCCGCAGTCTCTCCGTACATCAAATGTCCATAACTTACATTTTATTTATTTATTCCCCAGAAAATTGGAGGTTTTTAATAAAAATTGGTACAAATGATCAAAAAACTATGGGGATTAAGAATTTTGAAGTTGCGAAGCTGTATTTTTAACCGTGTAAGAGTTACAGCCTGTCAAAATAACAGTTTCTATTTTGAGTTTATTTTTTCATTGTTACGGAATAATTCAATTGTCGGAAGTTTTTCTCATATTTAAGTAAAATTGTGTCGTTTCTAAATATAATTAAACAGGAAGTGACATAAAATGAACTTTCACTTCCTTTGAAAGAGGATATTTTTTGTATACATCCTCATAGAAATACTTCTGAGATGGTATACATTCTTAGACTATTTAAATACTTCAAAATAGTTTAATTAATTTGCAGTTTTGCTTACTTAATTCTAAGCAACATGAAACTTTTATAAATCGTTCTCAATTGTCTTAACTTAATGTCAATCAACTTGACACTGTTTTAATTTTTTTCAACTGCCTTAACTTATTACTAAACTACCTATAATTATTTTATACTATTCCTGAACTAGTCATTAAGTCCTTTAATGCCCGTTTGCACCAACAAGGCTTAAATTTTAAGCCAGACTTAAACAAAAAAAATCTAATCGAATTTTTGACAGCAATGTTAAATTATGCATTTGACATTTTATATCGATTTGATATTGTCTATTTAAGGCAAGCTTAAAATTTAAGTTATGTTGGTGCAAACGGCCATAAGTCTTCTAGCTAAAAAGAACTTAAATCATTTTGCAATTTTCGTAAATTTATTAATTAATAATTTCTCAACCACTTAGGGATTTTAATAAAAATGGATTACATGACCACTGTCGGATTGAAGCAAAAAAAAAATTAACCATTGAGACTACTCATAATAATGACAAAAACTATATATTATCTTTTAATTTCACTGGAATTATTATTTAAAATTCAAATTTATGTAACGGCGCCATATCTCTGACGTCACGTAGGAGAATGAGAGAGCAGTTTACAATGCTAAAACTGGGAATATAATCAACCTAATTTTTTTATTTAATGATATCGAATAAATGTTACTAATGTTAAATTTGTCATAACTATTTATGAAACAATGTATAAGATATCAATACATGCAATTCATAGAATAAAATAAAAATATTTTGATAACACAACATATTGTTTTGGTGTAAATTTGGTTGACATTTAAATGTCTGCACTCATCTGTCAAAATTGTCAATGTCCTATGATTTTTGAAGGTTGTTTAGTGTTTGCATACATAGTTTTAAAAATGGAACCTGGGTAATATGCTAAATGTACATTATTCTGTGATAGATGATTTTTATCGAATGAATTAAAATTCTCTATCTATGTCTCCTATGTGATTTCACATATTCCCTCTCCAAAACTTTATTATTCTTTTTCTCCAGAATTATCAACAATTAGGCGATTTAAATATGGGTATTTTTATTTTTTGTACAGTCATAAAATGGAAGAAAAAAATATGGTAATATTCCCCAATGGGAATCATTTACAAATATTTCTTAACAGCTTCAAATTGATTGAAACCGTTTCAAACGCCTGTCAATTGTCTTCATTAAATCCCAAAGTGTTTCAAACTGTTTTAAACGTTACCCAAATGTATTAATTAATGTCAAACAGTCTGTATCTATTTTAATCAACATAAAACTATTTAAAATATTTCCCAACTATTTATATTAATTAGTATTCATGTACAATCTTGTCAATGACACTTGCACAATAATTATAATAAAAAACAATGTAATCTATTGTTGTCTTTATTTAGTAATCACGAATTTCACTCCTAATTTATTATTTGATTGCTATTTTATTATTTGGACACATGTACCCTGAATTAGTAGAGTATCTTATGTAAACTTATTAACAACTTTCAAACCATACCAAATGTGACATGTTTGTTATAATTTTTGTTAGATTATTATAATATTGTTTCATTTGATACCAAACATGACACATATATGATAGCGTTTTGCAAAAAACAAAAGCTAATCGACAATGCCAACGACAAAATATGGCATATATTTATCAAATTTATCATTTGACTAATAACAGAAGTTTCAAGTGAAATATTATAAAGAACAGAATAAAAGTCAAATAATTAATAACACAACTTATATGTATAGTTTTGTTATAAAATATACCAATGAATTATTGAAAGAACTATTTTAATAGATACAAACTTTTATTTACCGGAAATTTTATCTGTTTAATTCCGCAAAGTTGTCTATCTATATATTTTCAATCAGCAATGTACTTACTATCAAGCATAGCATAATTCTGCCAACATTTTACAAAAAAAAACAAAATCGATTGACATTTTAAATTTTAGATTTTTTTGCACATCAACATTTGTTGTGAACTTTTTATATAACATCATATACGATATATTCTGAGAACTTTCCCTAAAAAACAAAAACCTATCCAGTAATATTTTAACTATGTAATTTTATTTTAAATTCACACATAATAATTTTAATATTCAAATTAGTGTAAGGACTTTAGATCTCGAAATAATAATTGATTTGACTTGTTTATTTATAACAAATTTGGCAACACTGAGTGTCACCTAAATTTAGTTATAATTGAAATTTGCAAATTATTAGCAATTCCTAAATTTTGTACAAACTTCTGTTCAGTTTATTTAAGAATGTTTGATTTTACTTAGTTACTTTGTAACACATTTGACAACATTGAATATCATGTAATTAGAAATGTAAAAAAAAATTAATATCTGGTATAGGCGACTCTTGCTAAGCGATACTCTATCTGGTGACGAATTTTAAAACTACAGGAGCTGTGATAGACGGCATTGTTTTACTTGCGTGTGGTGCTTACAGAATTTATTTGACCATTTAATTTGACTTATTTGTTATTCATTATAACAATATAATAATATAAGTTTCCACTATTTTACAAAAAAGGCAGAATCTTCTTTATATATTTATAATAAATTAGGAAAATACAAAAAATAGATAAATTGAAGGCCTGGATTTTTAAATTAAAAATACCCGTAAGCAGATTATATGAATGCGTGTTCTGTATTTTGAAGAGAATGGCTACTTTTCTAGAAGTTAGTTAATTTCGTATTTAATGTAATATTTATTACCCTTTATTATATGCAATATTTCCAATTGCTTTATAGATTTCCTGAAATATACTAGAAACAAACATAAAAAGATAATGAAACTAAATAAAAATAATATTCGCCAACAAATTCCTTAAAAACTAATTTAAATTTGTATAAATAATTTTAACTTAGGTAATCAATCTTGCTTACTTGTGTTTTTGCTCAATATAACCAATGTTTCCAGCCTTACATATTGTGCAAATTTTCAGTAATGCAATAGTTTGTTGACTAGAGGATATTAGAAATGTTTTTTTTTTATATTCTTATTATTTAAAATGCCACCTAATAAAATATATTGAGAATCTAAAAATTCTTCTCATCGATACAC
This sequence comes from Stenolophus ochropezus, assembly GCA_035578165.1. Classification (NCBI taxonomy): domain Eukaryota; kingdom Metazoa; phylum Arthropoda; class Insecta; order Coleoptera; family Carabidae; genus Stenolophus; species Stenolophus ochropezus. The sequence continues at coordinate 23,931,637 of JAQOWZ010000013.1, read as the reverse complement.
ACATTTAAAATATTCTTTTAATCAGCTTTATAGTATAGACATAAAATTTAATTCAAAAACAATATCAATTAATACTAATAACTACTGACATATTTTCTTTAAAAAGAATTTCAAATTCCTTAAAAACTAATTTAAATTTGTATAAATAATTTTAACTTAATCATTCTTGCTTACTCGTGTTTTTGCTTTATAACCAATGTAACCAATGTTTCCAGCCTTACATATTGCGCAAATTTTCAGTAATGACTAGAAGATATTAGAAATGTTTTTTTTTTATATTCTTCTAATTTAAAATGACACCTAATAAAATATATTGACTATTAAAAATCTAAAAATTCTTCTCATCGATACACACATTTAAAATATTCTTTTAATCAGCTTTAATGAACCATTCATCGTATAGTATAGACATAAAATTTAATTCAAAAACAATATCAATTAATACTAATAACTACTGACATATTTTCTTTAAAAAGAATTTCAAACTTCGTTCTACGTTCTCAAATGATGCAGAGAAATCAAATAATTTATATACTGCTACTAAAACAAATATATGTATTAAACAATGAAAATTATACTAATAAATAAAAATAAATAACTTAAACTTTATTGTATAGGAGTTAATATAAATATTAAAACATTTATAATTCAAAAAAATAAAGAAAATCGCCTACTAAATAACACTGATTCTTATGTCAAAACAAAAATTATCACAGCTTCGTTAGTTTCACAAATTCACACTTTGGCGCTGCGAGCTTAATCAGAGTCGCCTATAAAACACTCAAATCTTCTGTAAAATATTTAATCATTCTTATAATTCATGACAATATTTCTATATTTTTTAGGTTAGTTTCATTAAAAGCCATCTCAAAAATTTGCGAAAAAAAAATTATTCACGATATGGAAATGAAAGTTAATTGGATGACATAGGCAACAAAATTATAGCAGTGGCTGTCAAAACTTGGACTATAATATTTGTAATCATTTATAAATTATTTTCTTAAAATGCTTACTATGCATATTTCCAAGTAAGAAATACAATAATTATTTAAATGTTTTTAAAATAGTTGAAATAGATCAATTTATGTAATTGAAATTTTTAGCGAACTCCACTGTTTGAGAACCGAATTACTTTACATCTACGTGAATATTACGGTTTAAAAAATAAGTATTAAGACGTTTTGAAACAATATCCCGCTTTCAAATTAGATAAAGTTTCATATAAAAAAATTTAAAAAATTGTGTTCGAACTAAACGATAAATTTGAAAAATCTTTTTTTAACTTTTGTTTTTAAATAAAAATAAAACTTGTTAACATAAAACCTTCAATATTTTTTAGAAAATTTGTTATTATTACAAATAAAATAACAATATTCAATATTCAATAATAAAACAATTTTGTTGGATGACAGCAAAACATTTGACAAGTGATTTTAATAACTCAGCAAACTCATCAGTTCGTCACAGTTGAATTGTGTCAGAAAAATAGTTACTTTCTGTTGTGTGTTTTGAGTTATTCGAAGAGAATTATTAGAATGGAAACAGAGGAAAGACAAAACAAAGAAATTAATTCAGTTTTAAAACAGTATCCGACGTTTTAAGACAATTAGGAAGTGTGGAAAATAGATTAAAACCATTTATAATTAATTTAATACAATTCAGATTTACTTAAATTAGAAAGCATTTAATAAAGATAATATAATTTTAATACAGTTTTGGCAAATGTAAATTAATTTAAAATTTGAGACAGTTCAGACACGTCGAACAGTTTTCAAACGTCTAAAAATAGTGCAAAACAATTGACAAGTGTCGTTACATATGGAAAGTAACTTTGTAGTTTTTGATTAATTTTTTTATTGAAATGTCAATGCTTAATTTTTTAAAACCGTTAACAATTTGAGAAGGTCATAGATTGTTCAAATACATTCACTTACAGACTCCTACATGTATTTAAGTAGTTAAAATATATTATACAAATAGTTTTAAATAGCACTTAAAAATGAAAGGTAAATTATTATAAAATTCCGTTGTTTCATGGAGGAGTTGTTTTTAAGGGAAAGAAGTGATATAGAGGGATGTTACTTTGAAATTTGAATTCTAGATTCTGTTTTAAGAGAACTTTCCTTCGAAATGGATTATCTTTCGAAAATTTTATTAAAATGTTTATCACTATTCCTTATTGCCTTACACAAAATTATTTTAATCGCTCGAAAATTTATAAAGAAATATATGTTTTCATATACCTATTTCCTACTTATTTCTCACGAATAATATTTGTCAATATCAATTTATTATCAAATCCTTCCTACAACTAAATTATTATTTTTATCAAGTTTCTGCCAAAAGTAAACTGCCCTTAATATTATATTTCTATTTATATATTAAATGTTCTAACTTCTCCAATTATGATTTCTGGTGATGTGAGTATTCAATTTGCCACTTTGAACTAATCCAAATCACTTATTTTTCATTCCATTTGCCTGGAAGACTACTCCCTCTACTAAACGAACTGATCCTAATTAATCCACTTGTCGAGGTAGATCAGTTGGTTCAGTATAAAACTTTTTTTCACATCTTCAAACCCTTCCAAATGGATAATCTTTTGCAAAATTTTATTAAAAAGTTTATCACTATACCTTATTGCACTGCACAAAATTATTTTTATTTTGCTCAATAACTTGCAAAGAAAGAGTTACATTATCAATTTTATCAACTGTACTAAATTTATTAACAAAAAATCAAATGTTTTCTCTAAAAAATGAAAGCCAATTAATGATTATTTGTATTAAGCTTCTGGTTAGCAACCAAGAGATGGCAGGACAAAACAAACCAAATTAATAATCTAATTAAAATGGATTCAGGGATAGTTAAAATGGATATTTCCAATGAAACCTGAAAACTGAAATTTTTCGTGATTACAATAATTTCTTTAATTTGTACAAGGAAGTCAAAAGATTAATGTTTCTATTCCGTGTAATATGAATTTAACACCAAAAGACCAAAAATTGATTATAACCATAATTGAATGAATTGTTTGCGCATGCGTGTAATCAAAGTATTTGACTTGTAGGTTGTGAAATATCAGCACAAATCTTCCATACTGTATCATTTAGAAATGCTGATAATCATGTACAAATATTGCTAATTCCACCAAACTAGTGCAGTTATGTTTGGAACTAAATAATATAGTGAATTGTTTTTATGAATTGGGACTGGAGTTGGTTTGACATTTGAGAATGTGAACAAAGGGTACTCGTATAACTAATCTGGGTTACTGGCTAATCTTTTTTATGAATTGTATTTAATATAAGCTAACTCCAAATATAATTCCAGTTTTAATTTGTTTGTGAACAGCTCTAATACGTGAAAATTTATTCAAAGCATGAATCTTATAGGGTTGGAAGAGATGAAAACATTTTTAAATATAACCAAACGATTTTAAATAAAGTAAAGATTCCGTTGGTAACATCAATGTACAAATAGAAATTTTACAACAATTATTGTTAAGTAGAACATGTACAGTAAACCAGGTATACTTTCTATTCTGCATAAAAACACTACTTATTGTGCAAATCTGAAAATATGAACAAATACAGACAGAAGTCAACTTATTCAAAGTAGAAGGAAGTATTTGAGACATTTCTAGGCAAACTACATGTACCAAAATTGTTAGAAAGTATTCCAATCAAAAGTAGAGAATTGTTAATCGAATAAGGACACTTAAAAATAATTAGTGTAGTTATAGATTGTTTGCGTTACATTTAAATTATTTTATGGTTGTTCAAACCTAAATTAAGGATGTGCAAAAGAAGTTTTTGCACATCCGGGCGTAAAAGTCGGACAAAAATAACATTGTTTTAAGGGCGAAATGACACTCTTTTTCGCCCATTTTTATAATAAATTTTTGACGTGTCACCGCTTTTTTGCTACATGTTTACTTCCTTACTACTTGCTTGTTTTAATTGTTATCCATGACAACGTACATATGTCAAAAGTCAAATAGACTACTATGATCTGAATTTGATTTGAACATCGTTTTACTTTGATCGCGGTGATGAAGTAATGCTACTTCGGATGTGCAAAAAATATTGTATGTATTACGAGCGAAATATATTTTGGCCCTAGGTGCATTGTAACCCTCCGCTGCGCGTCGGGCTTCAATTTTGCACCGCGGGCCAAAATCTATATCATTTCGCCCTTAATACATAAATAGCTATTATTTCCAGCTTCTATATAAATGTTATTTTACAGGCTTTTTGGTAGCTAAGTAAATAAACAATTACAGTAACTAACCTGTAAATATTTACAAGGCTATCTTTGTAAAATTTTACAATGCTCATAAAAAATAATAGAAAATAATGAAAGTTATTTATATTACAAACTTAATTTAATTAGGTTTATGTGTGTAATTATACACATTTATAGTATATTTTGATTCACTGGCGAAACTCATTTGACAACGTCTAACTATAAATTGTTCTACCACCGCCAACTATATTTGATTCCAAAATAGAGTAATCTTTATTTGTAGAATAAAATAAATTAATAAAAAAAAAAACACTATGAAGGTGGAAATAAAATTTTGTTCGCGACACGCGTGTAATTAATCTTTACTGGGCTCACAAATTTCCAGTTCGCCCTGTGAAGATTAACTTACACCGCTGGCCACGTAAATAACTATAAAAATATTTGTTTGAGGTTAAGTTAAGACAGTAAGTAAATATTTAAACAGTCTCACAGCGTTCCAAATTAATTAAACCATTGGTGTAGTGTTTAATCAATTAATAACCGTATCTAAAACATTGGGAAAGTATATAAATTGTTGCAAACACTTTTTCATTACATTAAGTCAGCTACAAAATGTTTCAAGTAATTTTAAGTATTCTAAATATATTTAAAACTTGAGAATACATTCGAACACAGATTTTAATTTATTCTAATACTTCTATTTTACAAATATTAAGACAATTAATAAATGTTAATAAATCAGGACATTTTAGAAATAAATTCATACAATCCTGTAGGCTACATTAGTTTATTATTATACGAAAATATGAACAAATACTGAGAGAAGTCAACTTATTTAAAGTAGAAGGAAGTATTTGGGACATTTGTAGGCAAACATGTACCAAAATTGTTAGAAAGTATATTCCAATCAAAGTAGAGAATTGTAATCGAGTAAGGACACTTAAAAATAATTAGTGTAGTTACAGATTGTTTGCGTTAGGTTTAAATTAATTTATGATAGTTTATAATTAAATTAACGATGTGCAAAAGAGTTTAAAAATGTTTAATGTTATTTAGGGTTAAGTAAAGACAGTTGAGAATGTTTTAATAGTATATTATTTAACAAGCATAATATGTAGGCTATATTACACGAGGATGTAATTAAAAATACGAGCGGTAGCGAGTATATTTAATCATCCGCGTGTAATGTAGCCATATTATGCGAGTCAAATACTTTATCTACAACTATCAGGCATATAAAAAATCTGATATTATTTGTTAAATATTCAGTTAGGTGTGAGTAGTTCATATATAGCTTAACAGATGGCACCACAGTAGCACTTAAATGTCAAAATAACTATTCAAATTGTATTTATTATACTTTTATAATCATTTATATTGATATTTATGATAAAAAATATATTATTAATAAATTAACAGTTTATTAAAATGTTATATGTTACATTACATGCTCTATTTATTATAGAAAAGTGTAGCGTGTAATATAACGTTTCATATTACACTTGTGTAATATGAGTAGTATATTATATGTAGTATCACACGTATAATGTACCCATATTTCAATAGTTGTAGATAAAATAGTTTCGGACGGATATGAAGTTATAACAGTTGGTAAATATTTAAACAGTCTAAGAGCGTTCCGAATTAATTAAACCATTTGTGGAATGTTTAATCAATTAATAACCGTAGCTAAATCATTGAGAAAGTATATAACATTTTCAAGTAGGTTTTCAATCATTATAAATTATGTCAGCTAGAAAATATTTCAAATATACTGAACTTTTGCGTTTATATTACAAAGGCGAGATCTCGCAAAAGAGTTTTTATACTTTACGTTAACAATTGCCCTATTATTATACCGATAACAGTTTAATAATATAAAATACAGTTAAACGGTTTTGGTATTTTTGTTGTTGTAAAACTGGTACTTCTAACAATTGCACCCCACTTTAAATGTATATTATTTCTGAGTAGGAAAACCGAATAAAAAAAATAATTTAAAAGCATATTAAAATTTTATAACTCTGAATGTATATTGTATGTATAATAATATTTTCATAATATTTTAAATGCATTTTGACAAATAAATGTGTCCAACTTCATTCAACAGAGTTACTGTATTTCAAATACATGTCCCTAGATTAGATTGTTATTTTTTTAAATGAAAATGTTAAGAATTTTATTAAATAAGTGAAGCAAAGTATAAAAAATAGTATATTATACTCGTTTTATACGACGTATTGTTCCATTTGTAAACATATAAAATAGTTATTTGTATATCAAGGGACTAAAGTATAATTTTTTATTGCGCATATGGAATTTATTGTACGAGGCGATAGCGAGAAGAATAAACCACGTGAGTAATAAAAAATACATTAGTCCTTAGATATACATTATATTTTTTCTGAAATCATTAAATTATTAATTAAAAACAAAAACAAATAGCATGATATGTTTGTAAAACGTTATAGAGACGGGGATGGCTGTGATAACAAACCTACTGTCAAAGTGCTAAATATTTCTTTATAATTTTCATTTATGTTTACACTTACTTAGACGTCGTCTGCATTCAATCAGATCAAAGCTAAATGATAAATAAATTCACCAATAATATTATAGAATGATTGTTTGTTATTTTAGGTAGAGCTAAAATAAACTGCAAAAATATAATACAATTAAAATATAGGTTAATTCAGTTTGACAGGTGAGTCCGTAAAGTTAAATTTTGACATAAGAATCTGTAAAGCTGTACTTCAGCTACTATTTTGGCTAACTTCGCGTGATATCGTCTTTAGTATCGATTTAGAAAATTCTAAATAAACAAGACACCAGCAAATGTTTAAAAGTTACAACAATTTTAGAACAGAATATCTATTGTAAATAAATTTAAAACAATTTCAAACAAATTTAAATTAATTTAACAAACACTATTAACAGTTTCACTCAAATAAAAAAAAACAATTTCATTGAAATTAAAACACTCCACATACCCATATAAAAATAATCAACATGACTTACAATATGCACTATTTACTAAGTATCACATCCCTAGATTACAGTCTGTTATTTTTTTAATTGAAAATTTTAAGATTATTATTAAATATGTGAAGCAAAGTATAAAAATAGTATATTATATTCGTTTTATACGAGGTATTGTTCTATTCGTGTGTTTGGAGCTCCAAACAACTCATGGAACAATATACCGTCTTATAAAACATGAATAATAATATACTATTTGAAATATTCAATATTGCCGTCAAAATTTCATTTAGTATGTTTTTGTTTAAGTGTTACTTAAAATTTAAGCCTTGTTGGTGCAAATGGGCATTAGGAAATGTATAAAATAGTTTGTAAACACTTAAATATAACTTTAATACACTTAGGAACGGTTTGAAACAATTGTAAACATTTAAAAATACATTTAAGATAGTTGTGAAGGTTTTATATAAATATAAGAGATGGGCAAAAGTATTTAAATCATTATCAAAATTTCCAAATAAATTTATCATATTTGAAAAGGGTTTATCATTTTAATCTATTGTACATAAACATAAAAACATTTTCAAACAAATAAAATAATTATTTATGTGGCCAGCGGTGTAAGTAAATCTTTACAAGGCGAGCTGGAAATTTGTGAGGCGAGCGACGAAGGAGTGAGCTCTCATAACACAGTGAGTCCAGTAAAGTTTAATTGCACGTGTGCCGCGTTCAAAATTTTACTTCCACCTTCATAGCATTATTTTTATTTATTAACTTTATTCTTCAAAAAATATTTACTCTATTTTGGAATCAAAGGTAGTTGGCGGTGGTAGAACAATTTATAACTAGACGTCCAATGTCAAATGAGTTTCGCCGGTGAATCAAAATGTACTATAAATGTGTATAATTACTCACATAAACCTAATTAAATTAAGTTCGTAATATTTATAATTAAATGCATAAAAAAACTTTCATAATTTTCTATTATTTTTTATGATGAGCTTTGTAAAGTTTTACAGGTAAGTTACTGTATTAGTTTATTTACTTAGCTACCAAGAAGCCTGTAAAGTGACAATTATACCGGGTGTCCCAGCTCGACCGACACATGGGAGTTTTACATGGGAAATCAGTTAATTATGAATAGTACCTTCCCAGTGCAAGATATTAACTTCAAATTTTGTATACTTATCGGAGAATATTAATTATATGGATCACACTTATTTGAAATATGTAATTTCGTCTGCAAGACGAGATATATTAAATTATAAAATCTAACATTTTCATTCAAAATCAGTCAGCCATGAAAATAAAAGAAAATATCTATATGACAGTTCTGACAATTAATGACATGCCATTGTAGATATTTATATTTTTGTAATATTGGTATATTATTTAACAAAAAGAAACTAAATTTAACTTAAATAATATTAAAATACAGGGAATAAGAATTAAAATCAGTGATAATTAACTAAACTGTCAGATAAATATTTTCTTTTATTTCCATGGCTGTCTGATTTTGAACGAAAATATTAGATTTTAAATTTAATAAATCTTGCCCTGCAGACGAAATTTATATTTTAAATAACTGTAATCCATAGAAATAATATTCCCCAATAAGCATACAAAATTTGAAGTTAATATCTTGCACTGGGAGATCCTATTCATAATTAACTAATTTCCTACGTAAATTTCTTATGTGTCGGTCGAGCTGGGACACCCGGTATAAAAGGTGGAAATAAACTAATAAACAAGCACTATTTAAACAATTTCACTTAAATAAGAAACTAACTCCACACACCAATATAGAAATACTCTACTTGACTTACAATGCACTATTTAGTAAGTATCACATCCGATATCCAAGTCTTCAGCGGCTTGCCATCACACAGCGAGGTAGTTAACACACTGAGGCTACTGACCTACTTCGGGGCGTTAAGAGGGGTTTGAACCAAGTACTGTTACTCTGCAAGAGAGAGGGACGACATAAGGTCGTCGCTACTGTGTACTGTGCCGTGCTGGAATCATGATTTATAGCTCGTTCAAAATAGAAAAGTACCTGTCAATCATTCTCGCGCATATAATGCAACAAACAAGTTGAAGGAGACGGCAACATCAATATAGTTTTTTTCTAATGGTGTTCAATGTGCCGCACAGTACATACTAAACGTATCGTAGACCCATGCCTGGCCTACCAGTTGTCCTGCGCAGTTCTGGGTTATAGTAGCTATACCTACCCCATGTCAACCAAGTTCAAAACTGCACTGATCCAATAAACTAGGGGCGTAAACCATAAATGGGAAAGCAATCTACCAGTGGCGCGGGTTTATTTCAATAACAAATTTAATTTTTATAAATATTTATATTTTAAAATGGATAATGTTTATGAATAACAAAAGAAAATATCACATTTATGAACATCATAAAAAAAATCTAATTAAGTAGAGGCGAATGGATTACATCGGTTTGGTCACTGACAATATTTTCCTTTGAAATAACAGTTTCTTTAATCTCTAGATTTTCAAGCCAATTTATGGTTAATCCTATTTCTGCTACATGTAAGATTATGAATCACCCTTTCCATAAAAGATTATTACCTGCTAATATAATCCTCGGCAAATCCTGTGCTGTTTTCTGTTCATTGCAATTATATGTTCTTTAAATCTTAATTTCGAATTTCCTTAATATTATATAATAATTTCCTAATATAGTTTCCCCATATGAACTAAGAACTAAGTACACCACTGGTAAAAAACGCAATGGGGGTACCTTCTCCCATTGGTTGCTCAAAATATGAACAAAAATGCGTCTTTCGCGCAGGTTCATTTCTATATTGGACGAGTTATAGGACTGTGGCTTAAAAATCTGATAACGTGCTCTACTGTTGTTAATTACCAGGGTCGAATTTATGAGGGGGATAAAAATTTGGTGGGGCCCTTTTGTCAGAAGGGAATAAAACTGAAAAGCAGTATTTAGTACCTAGATTATTTTAATAATATGAAAGATTTTACTTAATTACTTAATGTAAAACATTGACCGTATTTATTTAGGACTTTTAAAGTAACCTGGTATAGTAGAAGTTTAGATATATGAAATTCACTTTCGGATAAGCCGATTGGCCCTTATAAAGTTTTATGGAACTTGCGGTAATGGTTCATTTAGGCAGCTACTTTTTTCTGTCATATGACGTTAAGGGCAGTACCAAAAATTTTCTTTCAAAATGTTTCCTAATTATATACTTTTAAATCTAGAGTAAAATATTCAAATAATAATGCATTTTAATTGCTGTCTTCTAATTTCAATTTGTAAATTGCGAAGAGATTAGAGTAAATTTTAAATACAAATATGTAGTTATTGACATAAATATAAGAAATCATTTTTTGTTAAAAAAATAATTTTATTTATATTTCGTCTTATAAGACCATTACCAGAAAATACTAATGAATATACTTTACAGAAAATTTTTAGTATTAAACTTTAATAAATATGAAAGATTTCATTTAATTTCTTATTGTACAATTCTAAATTAATATTTGATTCATTTCTCATTTTTAAATTATTATGCCAAACATTTGATAGTCGTAAGTAGTTTTTTAATGAAGAAATTTGATAAACAGTTTCATAGTCATGGTTACATTTTGATGATATCAAATATTTTATGTTGTCTTTCGTGAAATAATCAAGCAAATATAATTCGAATATACGAGTACTTCACATAATATTTTTAGTATTTATACATAGCGGCACAAAGACAGAAACTATAGTACAGGACAAGATATTTGGTTAATCCGTTAAGCTAGGTAATGGAAGCGGTTAACCCTCACAACAGGTGATGAGTCGTAAATATGTTCGGGCGGTATTAAGAAAAATGTCATATTCTTATAACTGTAATTAGAATCAAAAATGGAAAGAAATTTAACCATTTTTCATTAGGCTGGATTAGTTTTTATTTACTTTCAAATTTACCGTTTTAGTACGTATAGGTAAATCAAACATGTATATCTGTATTGTATATACGTATTTAAAAATTTGAAATCAGTCTCTGCATTTCTGGACCATAAATTTGGGGATAATCCCATGTTTACGGTATGCTAGTAGGAGGTGAGGTAATCCAATTCTCAATTATGTTGTCCAGCACTATACCTTAAGTATTAACCACCTTTCAATGGTAAGAATATCTAAAAAGGATTAAAGCGGAGAGATCAATGGAGATTTGACTAAGTCAAGTTGTTCAGTCATAAGATTTTTTTTTTCATGGGGTGATCTTTAGACTTCTAATTACATATTCTAAGAATTCCATTATTAGTTATTTATTTAAAGTAAGTACAGTATGAATTTATTTAATACGGACCTGTTCTTACTTTTCAAGTGATACCTTTTAGTTGGGATAATTTATAACTCCTGAGCACAAAGCTTCCCACCCTTCCATAAAAGGTTGTAAAACCCTGATAAGTCAGTTTCATATACCTGAAATTCTACTATAATTACAAGGGTCGAATTTATGTTTGTGATAAAAATTTGGTGGGGCCCTTTTCTCAACATGAATTAAAACTGCAAAGCAACATTTAGTACCTAGATTCTTTTTAACTAATATGACATAAGACGATAAAAAATTGTAAATTAGTATTTGATTCATTTCTCACTTTAAAATTATTATTCCACACACGTTATTTCAAGTCAATCATAATGTTTCATTTGAAGATATAATACATAGTTTTTCAGTGAAGAAATTTGATAAAAGCACGGTATCATAGTCATGGTTACATTTTGTTGATACAGTAGAGGCATAGATATAAGAAATTCACTTTCGGATAAGCCGATTGGCCCTTATAAAGTTTTATGGGACTTGCGGTAATGGTACTTTTAGTCAGCTACTTTCTTCTGTATGATGATAAGGGCCGTACCACAAATTTTTCTTCATAAGTTTCCTAATTATATACTTTTAAAACTAGAGTAAAATATTCAAATTATAATGCATTTTGAACGCATGTCTTCTAATTTTAATTTGAAAATTGAGAAGAGATTAGAGTAAATTTTAAATACAAATAGTTATTGACATAAATATAAGAAATATTTGATTGTTAAAAAAATAATTTTATTTATATTTTATCTTATAAGGCCATTACCAGGAAATACTAATGAGTAATGAATATACTTTACAGATAATTTTTAGTATTTATACATAGACATAGAAGAACAAAGGCAGAAACTAAGTATTAACTATAGCTTTACAATGGTTGGAAAATCTAAAAGGGATTAAAGCGGAGTGATCAACAGAGATTTGACTAAGTCTAGTTGATTCTTAAGATTTTTCTTTCTTTATTTTTTATTTGGATTTCCAATTATATTATTCAAAAATCTCCAATATTAGTTATTAAAAATTTTCTTTAAAGGTACACATTCAGTTTTAGACAAGTCATCAAAAAGTTATTTCTTTGCTTGCAGTTTTTAGTAGTGTGTGCACAAAATTGTAAATACCAACATGTGGAGATACTGGGAATATAATTTTGTGGACGTAAGTCACGCTGAAAAAAACATTCGGAAGAAATAGTTCAACATCTAGCCTATCAGCCGTTGACGTCGAAAAAACGGAGCCACAAATATGTATCCTATGAAGAGAAGAATATACGGCTCTGTTCTTACTTTTCAAGTGATACCTTTGAGTTTGGATAATTTATAACTCCTGACCACAAAGCTTCCCATCCCTCCATAACAGGTTGTAAAACCCGCATAAGTCGGTTTCATATACATCTACTTCTACTATACTGTTATAGTAGAAGTTCAGGTATATGAAACTGACTTATGACTTCTATATATAAACACTAAAAATTTTCTGTGAAGTATATTTATTAGTATTTCCTGTTAATGGCCTTAAAAGTCGAAATATGAATAAAAATAAAATTCATTTTATTTTTTTAAACAACCAAGTATTTCTTATATTTATTTAATAACTGTTTGTATTTAAAATTTATGGTTGAATTTATTTTAATTTAATCGCTTCTCAATTAACAAATTGAAATTAAAAGACGGCATTTAAAATGCATTATTATTTGTATATTTTACTCTAGATTTAGGGCCGGTTTTTCCATCTCTGGTTAAAGTGCCGGTTACCTTAACGATCGGTTAATAGAAAAATATCGCATCGAACATCTAATGTAAGTTGTCAAAAATATACGTTATTTACTATTTCGATGCGATATTAACCAACGGTTAAGATAACCGGCACTTTAACCAGAGGTGGAAAAACCGGCCCTTAAAAGTATATAATTAGGAAACATTTTGAAAGAAAATTTCTGGTACGGCCCTTAACATCCCACGACAGAAAAAACTACCTGTCTAAAAGTACCAATACCGCAAGTCCCATAAAAGTTTAGACGGGCTAATCGGCCTATCCGAAAGTTAATTTCACATACCTAAACTTCTACTATACTCCACTAGAGAGAAGGACGACATAAGGTCGTCACTACTGTCTACTGTATAGTTTGTCTCACGAGAAATCGCAGTATCGGCATAAAACGATTAACCGCCCAACCTAAATTTATAGCCGTCTTAAATAGGACTGGGCACACTGGCACTGTTTTGCACAGCGTTGGACTTATTCCTAACAAAAATATTGCACAGCATTCACAGATTTACACAAATTTTTATTGTATAAATATAAAGTTTAAATATTATGGATATATTGTGGTTATATTTGCCTGCAATTAAACGAAAGATATTAACTAGATTTCAACATTAAAAATAAGTTATTATATAAGGTATATAATGCACACATTTAAATTTTTTTATATAGTTTTCACAATACATAGTTAGAGTTATTTACATCAGTAATATAATATATTATATACCTATGTACATAATTTTAATGGATAATATAATTAATTATCTGATTCTGTACTTGAATCATCGTTAGTTACATTTATTACAAATGTTTGATCATTATTAAATCTAAAACATTCTTCAGTTTTTTACTAATACAATCATAATTAGTTAATTTCTTATTTTTGTAATAAATATTCTTGGATCTTTGGTTAATTTTTTAATCTATATTACCTAAGAGCATTGTCGTATTTCATAAGAAGTTTTAATTTTCCCTTTAGTTCAACCTTGGAAACTGCAGGTACTCGAAGACACCCATAGCAATTTGTGGTGTACCGCGCTAAACTGTCTTTTTGTAGATTTATAGTATCGGGGCGGTTAATCGTTTTATGCCGATCCTGCGATTTCTCGTGAGACAAACTATACCTAAACTTCTACTATACTCCACTAGAGAGAAGGACGACATAAGGTCGTCACTACTGTCTACTGTACTGGAATAATGATTTGGAAGTGTAGTTGTTGATGTAGGAAGACATTGTAGTTTAAAAATCTGATAACTTCTACACAGAGCTGGGCAAAGTACCTAACAAATGTACTCGAGTACAGAGTACGAGTACTGAAAATAAAAAGTACTCTTGAATATTTTTCTTGAATATATGAACAACCGTTTTGCGATGAGTATATAGAGTACAAAAAGTACTCAATACTCACAGAGTATCGAGAACTTATGACTTATTTAAATAATATTTATAATTACAATCATAATTAAAATTATTAGTTACCATTACAGACAAATAGGAAAATGTTGCTAAATAAAGAGAGTAATTGTATTATATTCAAAAATAAATGTATTATTTATTATACATTAAAGAAAACAAAACATTCTTCATTTACAAGAATATCTGCTGTCTTTGTCATAAAGGCTTGTATAGGATAGAGACGGTAGAAACTATGTACGTCGGGTGTAGTTAGTTTTAGTTGGCTCGAAACGTCATTTTGCTTCGCGATCAAAAAAATAAAGTGTAAGTGTGTGCAACGAAATCCGGAACATAGGACTTTAACATGGAATTTCAAAAAATTGCGAATACTCTCTCTCCTGATAAATTTAGAGCAAAACTACTAGAGTACATAATTGTTCAAAATTTAATTCTACGTCAGATAAGATCATATTTGTTGCAACATCAAGTGTGCAGTACGAGATATATTAAATAAAAAATGTAACATTTTCGTTAAAAATCAGATAGCCATGGAAATAAAAGAAAATATCTATATGTCAGTTTAGAGAAATATTACTTATAATTCTTATATTGTCTGTATTTTAAAATTATTTAAGTTGAGTTGGGATTTTTTTTCTTAAATAATATACCAATATTATAAAAATATAGAATTATCTATAATGACATGTTATTAAGTGTTACAATTGACACATAGATATTTTTTTTATTTCCATGGCTGTCTGATTTTGACCACAAAAAAAAATGTTACATTTTATATTTAATAAATTTCTTACTGTAGATGAGCTGTAGCATCAATTATTATATTATATGATGTAGAATTTAATTTTGAACAACTTTGTATTCTTGTATTTTTGCTCTAAATTTATCATGAGAGAGAGTATCCGCAATTTTTTGAAATCCCATGTAATAAAGTCCTATGTTCCGCATTTCGTTGCACACCCTGTAGAAGTTGAAGTACTCATAGTTCTAAAAATTCTCTGAGTTTTTAAAAATATTCTGAGTATTTCTAATGTACTTAGAGTACCATTTTAGAGTATTGAGTACGAGTATTATAACAAAAATCTTTGGAGTATAAGTATAAGTATTGGTATTTAAATGTACTCAAGTATGAGTACAAAGTATCAAATTTGTACTTTGAGTAGTACTTTTGAGTAATATACTCAAGTAGTGCCCAGCTTTGCTTCTACAGTTATTTAATTACCAGGGTCGTATTTATGTTTGTGAGGACCTCTGGATGAAAATTTGGTGGGGCCCTTTTTTCAAGGCGTATACATTATCCTCCACACGTGTTATATTGCTCGATTTTGTATCTTTCAAACATTCAGTTTTGCACACCTTTTATCTTCCACTCTTTTAATCCACGAAAAAATCAACTTACACACATTTTATCTTCCATTCACTTTATATTCCATATATTTCATCTTCGCCAACGTTTCATTTTTAAAACTTTGTATTTATACATTTCATTCATTTTATTGCCCTGCAATTAATATACTTATAATTAGATAAAATATTCAGTGTTAAATGTTTCTGAAGATAAAATCTGTAAAAGATAAAATGTGTGGAACATAAAATGGAAGATAAAATGTTTGTAAGAACATTTTTCGTGGATTAAAAGTATGCAAGATACAATATCAAGCAATATAACATGTGTGGAGGATAAAATATGTACGCCTCCTTTTTTCAACAGGGAATAAGCTTAGTACCTAAATATAAATATGAAAGATTTCACTTAATTTGTTAATACAAAACATTAGTTAATTAGTTAAAATAAAAAAGATGATGAAAAATTCTAAAATAATATTTAATTCATTTCTCATAATGATAATAAAAATCTGACTTGAACACATAATTCATATAGATTAAAGAAATAGATTTTTCGCACCTCCGTTTCATTATGACTAGTACTACAAAACTGAAAATCGTCCAAAAACTCTCTGTTAGCAGGCCTAGGCCGACAAAAAGTAGGGATGCCAACTTAAATATTTTAGCATTATATTCTGTCAAATCTTTTAATTTAATTTTATTAAAAATGTAAAATATTAATGAAAACAACTATTTTTGATTTATTATTCCTATTATATTCGTGTTGTATGACTATAATTACGTTCATTGTTGAAAAATATTAATTCACACTCGTTTTATTTTTTAGGTTAGAACAAACGTCACTAATTTTTTTTTTATAAAAAAAGTGAATTGTTTATATATCCATGTGAACCGAAAATGTTTCTGACATAAAAACCTATACCCCCAGATTCAAAAAAGGGATTAGTCACTAACTCTCATATTTATTCCCTTTTTTAACGCCGTTCCGAATTCATGAAAGGGATTAGTCACTAACTGCGACTAAATTTAGTTCCACATTTATACCCGTTGTTAACTTCATGAAATGTCAAACTAACTGCATTCCCAATTCATAAAAAGGATTAAGTATATTATTTAGTCCAAAAGATAAATCCACTAGTTAGTTAACTTATGGACTTAGCAATATTTGTATATAATTATCAGCATTTCTAAGTAAGACAGAAATATTGTGACGATATTTGAAGTCACAGACCATATTTACTATTTTGTTTCAAGTAAAATACATTGATTACGTTGATTACAAGCATGCGCGAAGCATTCATAGTGTAATTAATTTTGTTTAATATAAACGTGATTTAAACAAAGTTATTTATTTTCTGAAATAAAAATGTAAGTTTGATAAAGTGTAAGTATTGCAATAATTAATTTTTAAAAATATTTTTTGTATTACAAAGGATATAAATGTTCGAGTTAACCTCAAAATTAAATTTTCTTAATTTTTTCTTCACCTCCATTGTAATACTATAATATAGTCGAATCAAACAGTACTGCACACAATTGATTACTGAACACTGATTACCACTGAGTACCGGTATCGGTTTTCTACGACTGATCAAGTGATCACTTTCAGTTTATAGCGCCAAGTATATTCTATAGGGGCGACAAGAATTAAAGCGGGAAAAAATGTAACTAGTATGAGGTATTAACTAACACCGTATTTAACACCGGTCTTAATCTTCTTTGTGAATCGCTCTAATCCCGGAAAATTTAAACCGGACTAAATTTGGAGTTAACTAACTTAATCTTTTTTATGAATCTAGTTGATAGTGTATAAAATTTTTAGTAATAATATTTCTTTAGTAAAGTAAAAGTGTCATCGGCGCAAAAAATCTTGTGTAACACACGCTCAGAAACTCTATTGGGAGATCTCGCTCTCGCAAAAGTTTAGTTTCTGGACTAGTGATACAAATAACTATTATCCTACTCATATTGAAAATAAGATTTTCCTGCGTGTGCGTGCGCAAGAAAGTAGACATTTGCCGGTCCAGACCTACAAAGTCTCACTATTCCCTAGGGAAGAAAAAACAGTTCGTGTGCGGCCTAACAGATGGTATCTAATGCGTTACAAATAATAATCAGAATAAAATACGTCAACATGTTTTTAAAATATTGTAACTTTAGATAATTTTGATACTTACTTTAGATTCTAGATATATTTATTATAAATCTTGTAAATAATGGAACAGATTTGCTGAGCTTATTTATATGTCAGAATAAAATGTTTGTTTTTTGTTCGTATTCTATTTCAATGTTGGTACTCAATTTCACAAATTTCATTTGATTGGGTTAAGTTAAATGTGAAATTATTCAATGTTCGTAACATGTTTATATTATTTAATTGTTGTGTAGGATAAAAAATAGTGTGCTACATGGTAGTACAGTTGTTTTCTGGTTCTCTCTCAAGCAGTATACTTCGGACCAGAAAAGAAAAACTTTCCTTGAAGCACAAATAATTATTTTCTAATTTTGACATTATGTCACTTTTCTAAACTGACTGACGTTTTGAAACGCCAATTTTTTCATAACCAGTTTGGAAATATAGTATATTATTTAACAAGCATAATATGTAGGCTATATTACACGAGGATGTAATTAAAAATACGAGCGGTAGCGAGTATATTTAATCATGCGAGTGTAATGTAGCCATATTATGCGAGTCAAATACTATAGTTTATCTACAACTAACAGGCATATAAAAAAATCTGATATTATTTGTTAAATATTCAGTTAGGTGGGAGTAGTTCATATACAGTTTAACAGATGGCGCCACAGTAGCACTTAAATGTCAAAATAACTATTCAAATTGTATTTATTATACTTTTATAATCATTTATATTGATATTTATAATAAAAAATATATTATTAATAAATTAACAGTTTATTAAAATATTATGTGTTAAATTATATGCTCTATTTATTACAGAAAAGTGTAGCGTGTAATATAATGTTTATACTACTCATATTACACTTGTATAATATGAGTAGTATATTATATGTAGTATCACACGTATAATGTACACATATTTCAATAGTTGTAGATTTTTTTTTCATCACTGAGTGTTAAAAAGTGAATTTCTTAACTTATTAACCTTTCCAAACGATAATCAATTATAATAGCGACAGTTTATATGTCAAAATTCAAAATTAGAAGAAAAAAATTTGATGTGTCCAACACATTACCTCCCGCTACTGTAGTAATATATTCTATATAGGTTTTTCAGTACATTCAATTTGTAGTAAATTAGTTTATTATTGCAGTTTAGAATATTTTTAATTTATTTCATACCTAAATTTCCTTCATAAAATTTATATGATCAGAAAAAAAAACAGTTATCTTTGACGCTACTAAAACCGGAACCGAACTTACCTTGATTTACGCGTGCAATTATATTCCTTATATATTTCTTCCACCTTTTTTTAATTTTACAAAAAAACTACTTCATATTTACTTATTTTATCTTTTACACTTACTTACATCAAATTTGACATCAGATGTCAAATTTTATGAACATATGAATAATTCATCTGTTTTATCGAAATTTCGCAGCCTAAACGATATGTAACATTATTATAATTTATATATATTTTTTTCTATCTAGCTAGAAGTTATATATTAACGTAATTATGCAGATCGGTAGAAAATTAAAATATGTTTATATTTCATAATAACGTAATTTGTGAGAAAATGGTATTTAGAGGCATTTTTTAGGAAAAACTGTTTAAAGCTTCAAATAAAATACTACTTCCTGTTAACCAATTGCAGTGAAAATGTAATCAGTTCATCATATTTGAATATAAGTCTTAAATACCAAATATTATATTTTTTACATGTATCGTATTGGAGTTATCGTGGACGAAAAATCGTCACAGACACACAGACATACAGACATCACGGTAAAAATAGTAAAATCGTATTCTAGGGACCCTAATTCGTGCTCATATGTTGAAAACTCACACTCGAAAAATTTGACCAAAAACAATACCTCCCTTATCTATATATTGATAGGCGGGAGGTAAAAACACAGCACAATAGAAAACCTAATAAACCTAAAACGCAAACGTGCTATAGCTCGGAGAACAATAAAAAATGCAAAGAAAACATCATGGGAAACCTATGTATCAAACAAAAATATTAGCACACCTGTAAAAGAAATGTGGGACCAGATAAGAAAAATCAGAGGTGTCAATATATCTTATGAAACAATATTACTTAAAACAAATCAAACATACATTACAGGCAACCAAAAAATCTGTGAGAAACTAGTCAGAAATTTTGAAAGAAACAAATAATCAATATACACAACAATTCCTACATATGAAAACAGAAGGAGAAAGAATCGAAATCCAAATAGAAGATAAGAGCGATGACAGTTTAAACAAAGACTTCACATCCAGAGAAATAAAATAAGCATTCAACAAACTAAATCAAATACCAGCCTAGGACCAGATCATATTCATCCAGGACTAATCAAAAACCTACCTGAAGAAAGTATATTAAACCTGTTAGACATATACAATAGGGGTTTCCAAGATTTTTTGATTTTTTTATATGATAAACTTTAAAACAAAATATTGGACCCATATTTTTTTATTTTTCCAAAAAGTTGATAGTATCCGAGAAAAAAATTAATAAAGTTTACGGACAATGGATGTGACGTCATTCCCCTGACTAGAAAAAGATAGTCCATGTGCGCTATGAGATAGAACTATAAGTAGCTAAAAAACTGAAGTGAAGTTAGGCTACGAGTACCGCTTAAATTCAAACATTGAATATAAACATAACCTGCTTTCGTGATACATGCTTTCGATAGATGCATTTACCAGTTACCACGTGTGTGTGTTCTCATATATTTTGAAATCCAGGCAGGATATAAATATCAGGTACTGAATTAATAATAATAATTAATGAAAAAAGAATGTACTTATACATAAAGTACTTAATTTTAGTTATAAATGAATATTATTTAGATTTTCTTGCTATCGCTGCTTTTATATTTGCAATTTTCTTTGTGGCTATTATTGTTAAGTATTGTTTTATACCTGTTGCACTGTCATTTTATCACATGAAGCTAGCTATCGGGGGCAGTGTTGCGAACCGGTGAAATTAAAACTTATATACTTATAGTTGGCAACACTGATCAGGGGAATGACGTCACAAGGTCATTTAAATAAAATTTTAATTTCAATTTTTAAATAAAGTATTCAACAATTACATATTATTTTAGTTTTATTACAATATACTCACGACCAAAATTGATATGCAGAATATATATTTTAAAAAGGCGTTGTATTGGAAACCCCCATTTCATCTGGAATACAAATACATTTCCTCAAAAATGGAAAGAAGTAACATTAATACCTATCTTAAAACCATGCAAAGATAAAACTGCTTTGGTATTTAGAAAAAAATAACATTATCTTTGCTCAGCAAAACTGATTCCAAAACAAAAGATCAACTATAGACCACCTCGTTTCATTAGCATCAAATATACACACAGCCTTCACAAATAGAGAGCATCTTCCTCCTGTATCCTTCGATCTTCAAAAAGTATTCGACACCACTTGGACACATAATATTCTTCATAATCTAAAAAACAACGGAATCAAAGGAAATCTTGGATCGTACCTCCCTTAACTAACTCCCTTAAATATCCGACAACCAACACACTTGGATCGTACCTCCTATAACTAACTTCCTAAAACATCCGACAACCAACACACTTCGAACACACCTCTCTTAACTAACTTCCTAAAACATCTGACAACCAACAATTTGGATCGTACCTCCCTTAAGTAACTCCCTGAAACATCCGACAACCAACACACTTGGATCGTACCTCCCATAACTTTTTTTTTTGGGTTGGAGAGAATGCATCATGCACACCTGACGTCGTGCTAGGCAGAGGACGTCCCCCTAGGGGTATAGGTATAGCTCGTCCAATATAGAAATGAACCTGCGCGAAAGACGCATTTTCGTTCGTATTTTGAGCAACCAATGGGAGAAGGTACCCCCCATTGCGTTTTTTACCAGTGGCGTACTTAGTTCTTAGTTCATATGGGGAAACTATATTAGGAAATTATTATATAATATTAAGGAAATTTGAAATTAAGATTTAAAGAACATAATTGCAATGAATAGAAAACAGCACAGGATTTGCCGAGGATTATATTAGCAGGTAATAATCATTTATGGAAAGGGTGATTCATAATCTTACATGTAGCAGAAAAGGATTAACTATAATTTGGCTTAAAAATCTAGAGATTAAAGAATCTGTTATTTCAAAGGAAAATATTGTCAGTGACCAAACCGATGTAATCCATTCGCCTCTACTTAATTAGAATTTTTTTATGATGTTCATAAATGTGATATTTTCTTTTGTTATTCATAAACATTATGCATTTTAAAATATAAATATTTACAAAAATTCAATTTGTTATTGAAATAATCCCACGCCAATGGTAGATTGCTTTCCCATTTATGGTTTACGCCCCTAGTTTATTGGATCAGTGCAGTTTTGAACTTGGTTGACATGGGGTAGGTATAGCTACATAACCCAGAACTGCACAGGGCCACTGGTAGGCCAGGCATGGGCCTACGATACGTTTAGTATGTACTGTGCGGCACATTGAACACCATTAGAAAAAAAGTATATTTATGTTGCCGTCTCCTTCAACTTGTTTGTTCTATTTTGGACGAGCTATAGTGTAGGACTTTAACCCTCTAAACTCTCCCGTCCCTTACCGCCCCAAAAGCCGTAGTACGCTTTCGCATTCTTCGCCGGCTAGTGATTGTCTTCTGTCCTAAGTCACGTTACGTTTTCGTTTCCTTTCCTCTGCTTCTTTGTCTGAAATAACGTAAAGTATATAATTATTTATTATTTCCCAATTTTCCTGTGTCCTGGTCATTTGAGACATGATATTGGTCTCTAGTATCGGTTCTGGTAGTTCGGAGTTCAGTGTTTTTCTTTCGTTTTTATATCGTTTGCAGTGAAATAAAGAGTGTCCTGGTGTGTCTATGTCAGCGCAGTAGAAACAGGTGTTTGCCTCTGCCTTCCCTATACGATGGAGGTATGCTTGGAAGCATCCATGCCCAGTTAGAAACTGGGTTAGGTGGAAATTTATCTCCCCAAATCCCCTTTCCATCCATTCTTGAAAGTTCGGCATCAGCTCGTGCAGCCATGTACTTGTGTTGTCCGCCTTCCATCTGTTCTGCCACTTGTCAAGTCTGTCTCGTCTCTGTACGTTTTTAGTCTGTTTAGGTTGTCCTTGTCCTAGTATTCGTTCTTCCACAATAATTTGTAGAGAAACTAGTCTTGCTAGTACCTGGGAGACTTCTGTTGATATTGTCCTGTACCCTCGGTTTATTCCAAGTGAGAGTTTTCTATTTAGAGTGCCCAACAGTTTATTACACTCTCCATATTTTAGGGCGGAACCCCAGATCGGCGCCGCATAAGTAACAATCGCCTGCGCTGTTACTGCAAGCAGGCGTCTTTTATGTTCCGTCGGTCCCTTTATTCTAGGGAACATTGCCCGGAGAGCGTTTACTGTTCTAAACGCTCTTAGAACTACTTCCCGCACATGGGGTAAGAATGTGAGTCCCCTATTAAAGGTGAGTCCCAGGTACTTTATGTCGTTCTTTGGTGTAATGCGTGTGTTCTCGACGGAGAGGTCGAAACTAACAAACTTTTCTCCCCACCAGCATGACGGCCTCCGACTTTTCTGGCGCCAGGTCCATTCCTCTTTCCTTCAGCCACTTCTATATCCCTGTCAGAGCTTGGTTTGCTTCCAGCTGCAGTGCGTTTTCACTTCTTCCATGCGCTAGCACCGCTATATCGTCGGCATATGCTATGAGACGGGTCCCCGTCCCTACTGGGATATTTAGGATCCCATTATAGAAGATGTTCGACAATGTTGGACCTAAAATGGATCACTGTGGGACTCCACAGGTCGTCTCATAGCTTTTGTTGTTGTAAGCGATTTGTCTTTCTTCAAGATATGATCCCACCATATTTGTCAAGTATGGTGGGAAATCCATACTGAGCATAGCGTCGCGGATGTGGTTCCATGGCACTGTATTGAAGGCGTTCTTTATGTCAAGGATAACCAGAGTGCATAGCCCCCTTGCTTTGCCCTTCTTATCCCTCTCTGCTTCGGCCGTTTTCTTTATCTCCGTCATTGCAGCTATCGTGGATTTTCTCTTCTGGAAACCGTATTGGTGGTCAGATGAGTTCGCTTCCTGTAAGGAATTTGGTTATCCTATTGTTGATAATAGCTTCCAAAAGTTTTCCACAGGTGCTCAGGAGACAAAGTGGTCTAAACGCACTGGGAGATGATAGGTCTTTTTTCCCGGGTTTTAGCAGGAGGATGAGGTTACCTCTTTTCCAGCTGCTTGAGAATTTTCCTGCATTTAGGGCTTTTTCGAAGGTTGGTATAAACCACTCTGGTTTTACCCTTGATATCGCCTTTATGATCTCCGGAGGGATACCGTCTGGACCTGCCGCCTTCTTCGATCTCATGCCTTGTCCTACTACTCTTATCTCGTCAGTTGTTATGTTAGTAAATGGCTCCAAATTGGTTAGTCTTGTCCATTCTGTTTTGTCTTTTTCCGGGAAAAGGTGCCGTATGATGCGGTCTACGTCTTTGTCCGTCGGCTGAACTGTTGTCGTCTGTCTCGTTCTTTTCATAATAAGTTTATATGGTTTCCCCCATATATCGTCCTCTATTGTCTCTATCAGATCAGTCCATTTGTTGTCCTTTTCCCTTTTTATTTCTGTCGACAGTCTCTTTTTTAGGTTCCTATATGTCTGTTTTGCGTCATTTATTTCTGTCACATTGTCCTATCTGCGTAAATTACGTTGGTATGTGCGTCTAGCTATGATACAGTCACGTCTAATGTCAGCTATTGTTTGGGTCCACCAGTAGGCTGGTTTACGTTTATCGTTTGTACTTTTCGTCCTTCGTTTTATGTTTTTGTCGCATAAATTTCTCAGTTCTACTGTCATTTCTTCTGCGCTGTTTACTTGTTTTAGTTCAGTTATGTTCTTTTCTAGTTTCTTCTCACATAACGTTTTTATGTTCCAGCCCAATGTACTGTCAGGCGTTGTTTGTTGTTTGTCTACGTATGTGTCTAGTCGTGGTGTCACTTGAAAAGTTATTAGTCTATGTGGGCTGTACGTGAGTTCGTCTTCGTCAGTAATCCAGTTTTTATTCGGTCTGCCAGTCTGTCCGTACACGCTGTCACGTCTATGAATGATGTCCCGTTTGCATTTGCAAAGGTCGGTGTATCGCCCGTGTTCGTCACAGTCATGTCGTGTCTGTATAGCAGCTCTGACAGCACGCTACCTCTTCGGTCCGTTATCGGTGACCCCCAATCAGTGTGCTTCGCATTGAAGTCTCCAGTTATGACAGAAGTGCCAGAGTTAGCTAACATGTAGTCAAGTTTGTCAAGTATGTCAGAGTACTCCTGTATATCGCAGTTAGGCGACGGGTAGCAAGAGTAGAGTCTGTAGTCGTCTAGTTCCACCCAGGTAATTTCCTTTGTTGCTGCAAAGTTCATCACCTTGGGTTTCCTACTCCTACTTGGTTCGTCATTGTGTTATAGTTTGGTTCTGTCGCTAGCAGTATGTCCGCTTATCTATGTGTCATAATCCAGTTGGTCGCGTTGTGTGCGTCTCTGCTCCTGTTGAGATTTAATTGTATTATGTTTAGCGTCATAGTCGTGTTGATTTTTGTCTGTTAGTCTGTCCCTTTGTCCTAGTGTCTCGTATCAGTCGTCTAAATGTGGGACATTCCATAATGCCTGTCCTATGCTTTTCCCCACAAGTAAAACAGTGCGGTGGTTTTTTGCACTCTGTCGCGTCGTGTGCCTTTTCCCCGCATTTAATACATTGCGTCCTCCTATCTTGTCAGCCAGTACGGTTGTGTGGACGTGGCGTGTCTTGTCTGATCGTGTAGATAAGCAATATAGCCCGCCCTGTCCAATTGGATGGGTTGCCGCACAACGGCTCGGTGTGTGCTGGCCTTGCAGAGACTGTAGGCTGACAACCTGCATCTCTAAAATGCAAGTAAAACATGTCACGAAACAAGTACTTCAGGTACTTGAGGCCTTGTTCCACATAGGAATGTTGTGCCAATGATGATGATGTCCTCCTATCTTGTGTTGTGCATTTGCTCTCGATGTGGTTAATGTCGTAGCATCTGTTGCACCTTGGCACGCTTATTCGTTCGCGAATGTAGCACGTGTTATAAATTATTTGTATCTTTCCTAAGTTCAATAATTTATTTGCAGTGCTCTGTGAGACCTTGATTGTTGTACTCTTCTTACCGCCAAAAGTGTCTCGTAAGTCGTCTATGTCTATGTCTGTGTCTGTCTGTCCAGTTTTGTCTAGTAACGCTTTTCTTACTTCGTCTACTGTCGTCAGTTGGTCCATATCCGATACTATTAGTATGGTCTTGTCTTGTGCAGGTCTAATTGTTGCTGTTCCTCCTACATGTTTCTCTACCGTCTCTTTCAATTCGTCTAACTTCTCTGATCCTTTTTTGAGTAGGACAGCTATGTTACCGTTTCTCGTCTGTTTTATGTCTTGTATCGGTATGTCCTTTTGTGTCAGTGTGTCTCGTATTTGTCTAATTGACAGGAGCATATCCTTATAAGATTTTTGTCTTTGTTTCTGGATAATTACCGCATCCGTTGTCTGTTTTTTTTCTTTTTGGGGTTGCCGTTGGCTTCAGTTTCTGCGCTTGTTGTACATTTTGCAACCTAGGCGTCGTCTCCCCTGTGTGTCAGTATTTGTTTTTTTGGTGTTTTTTTTAACAACGTCTGCGAATAGGACGTTGATATTCCTTCTTTTCCTTTGTGCAAAGTGAGTTTACTAAACTTCTTGTGAGCTTCTTCATTATTTGCTCATACTCTTTGTTCGTGACCTGCATCTCTATGTTTTCATTGTCTGTTAAGGCCTATTGGATTGTTTTCCTTAGACATTTATATACTTCTTCCCATCTCTCTTCCGTCATAATACCCGAGGGTATTTTGAGGCTTCTGATGGTTTTTTTGTCCTCATTGGACACCTCGAGCATTTGTTTCCCATTAGCGTAATTTGTTTTGATGGTGCTTAATATTGGATGTTCCTCTGTATCCCAATGAACAATAACTATGTTTTTGTTCTCTTCTTCAAGTATATTCCCTGACTTATTCGTGATGGGAATATATGCTTGTATTGGCCAGTCCTCCATTTTGAGAGGCCATATCTCTTGGAAGTCTTTCTCTTCCTTCCTTATGGCTTCCCTGAAATTTGTGAGCCATTTCCGTTTTTTGTCGTTGTTTACAGCCTCAACGTAGCTATTGTAGGCTAATTTTTCTTCTTTTAGTTTTTCAATTTCTTCTCGCAGCATGTCCGTTTCCTTCTTATGCTGTCTTCTGATATCTTCGATATCAATAGTTGGTTGCATTCCCTGTGTGAGAGTCTGCATTTTAAGTTCTATTTGACTAATTTTTTTAGTCATTTCCTCTATTTCCTTTCCACTATTTTTTTTAATTTGGAGGAATGTATTCCCTGCCTCCGCGGTCAGGTTTTTTATCTCCCCCGCCGTATTCTTATACTTATACTCAACCAAGTTATATAGTTGAGCTAAGACCTGGTTCATTTTCTCCATGAGCGGCTCGCTATTTCTTTTCTTTTTGTCGCAGTGCGTTTCCTCTGCGGTCCCCATTTGTTCCATGCTCGTGTCTTTTGCTTTACGCTTGTTGCCCTTTGTTTTCATGTCTATTGGGCTAGACTTATGTGCCAGTGGAGTAATGTCTCTATCTTCTGGTTGCAGACCTTGCGTCTGTGCCAGTTCGTCCATAAGAAACATTCTCCTTGCCTTGGGTGGGGTACATACTAGTCTATCTAGTATACTGTTATTAGATTCCCCACTTGCGTCCATCGACTCTTCAATGCTAATGATTGATTCTGTGATGTCATCTATCTTTCTTTCAAGGTCATTGGTCGTTAGTAATGTTGTTTTCTCTTCTTCGTCCTTTTGTCCCCTCTTTTTCCTACCCCCGCTATTTAATCTGGAAGAAGCTATATTTAAAAAAATTTGGCCACTTACCACGGAATGCTCCGACGCATGCTCTGGGCAGATCCACCTAATGGATTCGCGTAGTTACAGCCCTCCTTCCGATTTGCAAAATACATGTCTTTGAACGTCCTGAAGGAGACGTTTCTCTAGGCGGTTCCATCTTAGTGGGCCATCCATGGTAACCGTCTCTTCCGGCTGGTCACGGCCTTGGCCCCAACAGTTACTCGTCCCGGTGCATTTGCGCAAAGCCATAGCCGCAGCACAGTCATTTACGGATTCCAGCTCCCATGGAGACTGTTCCCAATCCCCGGTAAGGCAACGAAGTAGGGCTAACCGAGGTCTACCATCTAACCGACCAGTGACCTCGGCGACTTTGTCGATATAGCCCAGGCTTTCGCCTAGCTGGGTAATCCGTATCGTGTACTGGTCGCACAGGGCCGCTCAAGTTTCCCGAGTTTTCGCTGCTAGGAACCCCGTCGTCTGGTCCTGTCGCCTGTAACAGAAGACAGGATTGCACTTATCTAGATTCTTTGTTGTGGTTTTCTTTCGGAGTTTTCCTTCTCCTAGGCAGTTTGTTCTCCAGCACTCCCGAGCCACTACCTGCCCGTGGTTTAATGGGGACTTCCGTCATTTTTTTTTTATTTTTTAAAATGAATCTAAATTTAAAAATAAAAGACCTGTATTTTTTTATTTTGCAAATAAATTAATAGTTTTGCTAAAAAATGTTCGCAAATAGGTTTGT
The DNA here is from genome assembly GCA_035578165.1 of Stenolophus ochropezus. Taxonomy (NCBI): domain Eukaryota; kingdom Metazoa; phylum Arthropoda; class Insecta; order Coleoptera; family Carabidae; genus Stenolophus; species Stenolophus ochropezus. The sequence goes on along the minus strand of JAQOWZ010000013.1, from coordinate 23,902,687 downwards.
GACGTACTATCCCTGACAGACAAAGAAGACAAGATGTTAAAAAGAGATAGCTATAGTAACCAATGTGAACATAGCATTACAAATGTCGCGCGTAACGTCAAATTCAAACTTGTATGTAAACATATTGCCAATGCAAACATAACCTCTCGTTTCAACCACGCTTGTTTGTGAATTTTGCTCGTGTATTATCAAAGACTTGTTTTTATTAATATATTTTCTTAATTAAGTGCTTATTAAAGGACAAAATATGTTATCAGGTGATATTTTATTGTATATGTATCTCAAAACACAAGTAAATAAGTATGAAGTATGAAATAAGCTTGAACTGGGCTGCTGATTTAAGTGATTTCGAGACATGCGCTCTAAGTCAGATTGGCTTCAGGGTTAATACGTCACACGCCTATTTGCTGAATTAGTTTTTCTAAAAAATGTTTAAGTCTAATAAATATTTTATATATTTTTTAACTTTATACGAACTTATTTGAAGATAGAATTAATATGCTATTAAAATTTTGTGAAAAGCTCGCAACGCGGAAGTCCCCATTAGTAGCCTTCTCCTAGATTGGTGCCTTATAGGGCCAACGAGTCTAATCAACCCGAGGCTCAAGACTACAGGATGCGCCCAGTTTCCTGAAGTCCCATGATCCGCTTCATAACTGTTGACCATAACAGTCATGAGCATGTCGTCTTTAGTCTGGGTTTTCCTGTTCAGTACGTTGTGTAGCCCAGAGTATCCACACTGTGGAGTTTTATGTCCAAGGTAGGTACCGCCCAGCGTAGCACGGGCCAGGCAATACTGCACGGTGGTAACTTAATACCTTGGCAGGTATTCCAATTAGTGATGGGTAAATTCCCGGGAACGAATATTTCGGAAAATTTCCCAGGATATTTCCCGGGAAGTTTTTGGGGAATTTTCTGAGGAATTTCTGGGAATATTTTCCGGGGAATTAATAAATTCCTCCATAAAAATCAAAGGCATACTAAAATTTTTATTTCATAAAAAAATTAAGAATATTCAATAATAATAATTATGTCATAATCTTTACTAACTCAAAAATATTACCAATGGTGATGTTGCTGTAGGTAAAATAATTAAGAATTAATTTAATTTTTGTAGTTTTCCACTCATAGTTATAAAGTTATTAGAATATTATCACCATTAGAAATTAATTGGGACTGGTTAGAACATGTAGGTAACGCTGCGCTTGCATTAAATTTATTATCGGGAATTTTCCTTCTTATTCCCGGGAACTTTCCTTAGTTCCGGGAATTTTCAAAATTCCGGGAAATGGGTTTAGGGAATTTCCCGGGAATTTTTCCAGGAAATAAGAAAATTCCTGACGGGAAGTTCCCAGTGACCCATCACTAATTCCAATGTCCTATAAGAGCACCTGGTGGTGTTTTAAGACCTCCTTGTGCCCCCCCCCCCCCCCCTTCGCTTAACCAGCCTGTTCACGTCTGTTAGGGTCCGCCACGCTAGCTCTCCCACCAGGACAAGGTAACGACATTGAGGAGAGAACCTAACCTAACCTAACGTAACCTAACCTAGCCTAACCTAACCTAACCTAGCCTAACCTAACCTAACCTAATCTAGCCTAACCTAACCTAACCTAACCTAAAGTAACCTACCTTGGGTTAGCGCCTTCCCTTAATTTAGGTTAGCACCTCCCCTTAATTTAGGTTAGCGCCTCCCTCAAAAGCTGTTAAAATCTGTCAAATCTGGTCAGTTCCGGCCAAAAACCTTACCTAACTTAGATTAATGGCTCCTCAAAAGCTGTCAAAACCTGTAAAATCCGACCAAAACTTTTTTTTTATTCAAATTTAGTTACAAGATAAATTTTAACAAACTGCGTTTTGAAAATCAAATTTAGTACCTCCCTTGCAGTTTCATTGTTTCTTGTTTTTCTTGTTTATTTTTTTGTTTAATGGTAGCAAGCCTACTTTGTTTTAAATTATTATGGCAGTTTGTTAAAATATATCTTGTAATTAAATTTGAATAAATTTTTTTTTTCGACAGATCGAATAAAAATGTTTCAGGCATTTGTTAGTAGATAGTATAAGGATTTTATAAAATTTTATTTTCAAAAATCGATCGAGTGGTTTTCAAAATATCTTGTTTTGAAATTTTTCATCAGCCGCCATTTTGTTATTTGATAAAATAGAAAATAATTGTAAATACAAAAGTTTTAGAGAACTAAAAGCAAATGCTGAAAGTTTTTGTATTTTTTCAATATCTCTTAAAATAAGGGAGTAATGACGATTTTTCGAAAAACAAAAGAACGCCAATAACTATGAACTGGGGCTCCAAATCAAAAATTTTAACTAAGAAAAGTTGTTTATCTCAATGAGTTCTAACTACCGTTTTCGGATGGTACAACTTAGTATTAACACGCTGTATAATAAATGATCCGCATGTTTGGGTATTCGAGTCACCACCTGTATATTTTCTATGAAGCAGACTTTTTCCTTAATTTATATAAGTTGGGGAGGGTTAGAAAACAACAGAGTATAGTTTATGACATTTATTATGGTTCTAAAATTTATATGAATAACATATACTAAAATTTTTAAACACAACCGTAGAGTAAAGCGTATGTAAATTTTCTACATCTATAATTGCTAAATATCATTTAAAATTTCGATGAAAGTAACAATATTTAATAAACGAATCTTTAAAAAAAACAGAAAATTGAATCTTCGCATGATCTAAAGTGAGGTACAGTTCGTTCAAATATGTGTAATGCGGTCATCACAAAAATTGTCATAATTTTTTGTAAATAATTAAATTTAAACTAATTCTAAAATCATATCTGTAAATATTTAGAGATCAGTGTAAACATGCATTTAATATCTTTAATATTATTGAGCATTTTGTTATTATTACAAACAAAATCGAAACAATTTTATTGATTGAATTTTTCAACTGCCATTAAAAACGTATGTTTCGTGTAAGAAAAATCACCTAATAAGTTTACTTAAATAGAAAAAAAATGTAATAACCACATTTGAGCGAGTTTAATTAAAAATTACAAGTATTCTACGATGTCACATTTAATAGAAATATTAGGACAACTTCTTCCATACGCTAAATTGAGGTTATGTTGCGATTTATTTCTTTCTGTTAATAATTTTTGGAAAATTGGCAAAATTTCTCTGTCTAACAATTCCGACTCTGACGTCGCGTTGTAAATAGATTCTCTTTTTTTCGCAATTGGTTTCGTTCTTGTGCTTTCGGCTACATTTGGAGTGGATTGAAAATACGCGCCAAGTTTCGGATTGGTTTGGCGGCCATTTTGCGACGTGTCTGACTTGGCGCTCATTTCAGGTGACTTCTTAACCTGAGAATATTTCTTTTCGCTGACACTTCGATGGTGGAGTATATTTGCTTCGTCTTCTCCGTATTCATCAGGTTGGCTTACTGATACTCGTTTTGTGTGAATTTTTGTACAGCGATGAGTTTGCGCTGTGCTTGTGTCCCAGAGGTCGGATTTAGAGACGAAGTGCCCGCTGAAATCTTGTGGTTGCTTTCTCGTGCGGCCTAAAGTTGATGAAGTTGTGATTGGTTGTGTGTTGTTTTGTTGTTGTGCGTGGAAATTGTGGTTTGGTACGCTGACTCGTCGACAGAATGCTTGTTCGGTTATAGGTTGTGATTTATCTTGACTTTCTACTGATTTTATAGATCTGCGACGCGTTCTACGCTCGGTGATTGGTGTTTTTACGATTTTGTCTGTGCTTTTTACACATTCTGGTATCTTTTCAACACTTTCTGTGCTTTTTTCTAAGTTTAAACAACTTGAATCGATCGTGTGTGCTCTGGAATAAACTTTTTCAACTTTTCTCGCTGTTTCGTCTGGATTGTTGTTATTGTTTTTGCTTATGTCGCCATTTTGTTCTTTCTCTAAGCTGTCTACACGTTCTCTGCTCTTTTTAGCGTGGATGTCTGTGTGGTGCAAACTCTGAGAGCTCAAAGAGCAAAGTGAGGTTATGTCGCTTGTTTCTGTCGCACTTGGAACTTCTTTTCGCAAAAGTGGAACTGATAATCGGTTTGTATCGCTGTGGGTTGGGCTACCTGTATTTGTAGCTCCTCCTGTTGTTCTGGACTCTAAAATGTCCTGCGCTTCTGAGCCCAGGCGTCGAATCAGTAATTGTAACTCGGATTCTCTTTCTAATAAAGTTTTCCTGAAAAATGTAATGTTTTAAGTTAGCAGCTCTGAAAATACACGTTCCATCAAATTCTGATTTGTTGTCGTTTCTTTGCTGAGTACACCAATTTTAAAACTCAATAAATAAATAAATAAAATGTAAACTACAAACTGCAAATAAACAAGCTAATAACTATATTTTTCTATTTATTTGTGATCAACATGTCGATGTACTACTTCATGTCCGATTTTGTATTAAATAGCTTTAAAAACTAATAAACAGCTATTTCAAGATCAACCAATTCTGACCACCATTTTTTATTATTTTTTCCATATTTGTCAAGCTTAGTACGAACTTTTTGCCAAATTAGGGTTAGAATAAGTTGTAGTACATCCACATATTGATATTATCTGTTTGTTAAAAATTGGTATACATATAAAGAAACTATGTAGAATTTAAAAATTAAAGTTTAAGGCTCAACCAATTCATTTTGTTTTTTTTTCAATGATTTTCAAACCCCTTACTTAATTGTAACAAAATAACTATTATGCAGGCTAAATAAAAATAAAAAAATATACATATTATACCTTTCAGACGATATCTCACTATTTTTCCTTGAAAAATCATCCCTAAATCAGCCGAACAAAACATTTCATCTTCAATTTAGTTTTTCTTCGTTCAGTTCCGCACCCCATAACTACATTTTCAGTTCCATATCCCTTGTTTTACGACCTTCTAGTACATTTTTTTTATTTCAAATATCCTAGAATCTCGATGTTAAGGCCCCAAAATGTATGCCACATCCTCCCTTAGAAAACTAATCCTAATTCACCCCATAAGCTACACAATCCTAGTTTTTTGACAGATCAATATATTTTAAATCTTCTAAAATCCAAATTTCATTTCCTTTAGAAAACTGGTCCTAATTTTTGTCAGCCTAAGAACTTCCCTCATATATTCTCTTACATTTTAAATCTGAATACCAACCTCTATTCCTTCCCTTAAAAAACTGTTCTTAATTCACCCCTAAACTACACAATTTTAATCTTCCATCAGCTCATTTTTTACACACTGAAATATAGTAATACTGGAACGCACACTGTCAAATGATTGTAAGTAAATTCAAAGTTAAATATCTAAAACAAATTAAAAGTAAAAAGATTAGTGATATTTGGTTTTAGATAGTAATGAGTTGATTGATATTTGGTGCCAATTGGATTAGATTGAGAGGAGAGGAAAATGGCCGCCGCAGGATTCACTTTTTCATATGTTATGTCCTATCCACAAGTATTATAGAGACCAGTCGTACGTCATTTCTATGGTATAATATTTTAAATTCAATAATTACTGAAAAAATGTCCCACAGGGTTCTATGTTAGGTCCAGGCCTTTGGAATGAATATTATAATGTACTGTTGTGTACTCCCAACCACATGACATTTACAGATGAGTCATCACGGCTGACATGTCTGGGCAGGTAGTCGCGTTAAGGGTCAAGTGTAAAAGGAGCGACGCCGCTATTGTTCGAGAATTTTATGGAGTCTGGAAGGCTGTAGAATGTTCTAGAGATTAATTGGCAACAGGTATATAAGGGCCGCATCGGGAGATCAGTAAGTTATTATCGGTCAGAGTGTGCAGAGAGTCAGTGAAGAAAGTCAGTGTCGGTTAGTACATGTCAGCAACATGTAAAGTGATATAAATGAATAGTTGGTGATATAAATAAATTTTTATGATTTAAGTGTTTAAATAAATATTCGTAGTGCTAAGGCTTTATTAATAATAATTACTTCTAAATTAGTGTTAATATTTGTTCATTTATATTGTTCCTTATTTTTATAATTTATTAATCGGTTATTAAATCTAGTTATACCAATATTCGTATTTCATATATGTTTACACTTGACCTAAATAAATAAACATTACAATATTAAATTTATAAAGTTATTATAAATTAAATTTAGCGCACTTTTCGAAGTTATGTCAAAATGTGATTGCAAGTGAGATTATAGTAGTATTCCTATTGCAAGTCAGTTCAGTTGGATTAGTTCAAATAGATTAGTTGGATCAGTTTACTTTCAGTAATTTTATTATATATTCTGTAAATAATAGAACAGAATTTCTAACCTTATTTATATGACAAAATAAAATGTTTGTTTTTTGCTCTTATTCTATTTCTAATGTTGGTAATCAATTTCACAAATTTCATCGAGGTTAAGTAAAATATCAAATTATTCAGTGTTCATAAAATGATTATATTATTTTATCCAACTTTGTGTAATTATAACGATATAAGTATGCTGTTTTTAGATAAATAAAGTAGGTCATAAGTCACTAGTGAGCTAAATATATTAGCTCACTGTTTTTTGGTTCGTATCATTGTAACCACGTTATAAAACCTTCTCTAGACTATTTTGTTCCTAAATGTCATTTCGAAATTCCATCTGTCAAAAATCTTATATGTATTTTATATTAATGATTAAAATGCGCTGGATAAAATGTTGTATGGCACACGTGTGTTAATTACCTAAGTCACTTGAAAAAATACCATACTCGACCTAACGGCCTCATGAGCTAAACTTTTCCAACATGACTTATCTGTAATTTAACACACTTGTACCATAAATAACTATTATTATGTTGTTTTGTTGTGTAGGATAGTGTGTGTTACATGATAGGAAAGTTGTTCTAGTACACGTTCCAGTATTACTACATTTGAGTGTTTTCCCTGTACACTGTACAACACCAATTACTATGTTTATCTCGATAGTTTGAACACGGTTGAAATTCGACCCGATTGAATTTCAAGGTTAACACTCTTACGTTTATCTCGCTCTTATTATAGCGGGTTGAACTGACTCTATTTGGACCAGGGTACCTATTCTGTAACTTATATCACTAGTGATACGCGTTCAAAATTGTTATAATGTGACTGCCATCTAGCGGTTTTTGAGTGCAACAGGGAATATGACGTCACTCATTTTGTAAACGATTCACTAGCGCGAAGGGTAGTGATATATTCATTTCACTAGTGTTATACTGACTTTTGGTTTGTGCGCTTGGCGGTTTTGTTTCAAATTTGAGTGGTGACATTTTATGAAAATTACTAAAGAGAATCTAGAAATTATGCAAAGGTACGCTATAGACAACATATTGACAATAAACACAATTTTATACAATTTGACAGTTGTGCCAGGGAGTAGTGCCAACTTAAAAATTATTTTACTAAAACTTTCAAATACAAAAGTTCCTAAGATAACAACATTGAACATTTGACACGAGACGTCAATCAATATAACAATTCAAATCGTTGAAAAGTTACAGAATAGGTACCCAGATCGAAAGCATCGCCGAAACAACTTCATATGTATTTATTAAACGTCAATTTTGTTGATTATGTTTATCTAATTTTGTGGTGAATATTAACATATTTTATATTAAAAGTATATATTGACAATAAAGGTAATCCGAATTACAAACATCACCTATTAACCGGGCTGATTACTGTTCATAACCTCATAACAGTAACCAACCAAACACGACTGAAATAGACTGCATTAGAGTAACGGTCATTTTGTGGCGCCAATTTCAAACTGAAACCCTAACTCGCCTCTGCCGATTTATACGCCCATGTTATTCTTATGGGAATAAAAATATGCTATCTTTAAACTTTTATGCCCGTATGCATAGACAATGGGAAAAACTTAGATTAACTTATCTTAGATAAAATATTAATCTTAGGTTACTATTACTTTATATGCATAGTCATAATTAAATCTGAGATGTAATAATCTAAGATTATGTATGTAAAGTGTTTTGTAAATCAGGCTTTGCACTACGCATGACACAAATTCTGCTGTCAAATTTCCTTCTATAGTCCATTTTTTTTAAGAATGCAATAACTAGAAACCTGATTTACACTATGACAAATTGACAATCTAGTTACAAAATTTGACGCTAAATTCAAATATAGTTACTTGAAATAAACGAAGATAAATGTCAAATTTTCTTTTTAAAATACTAATTTAAAATGAGAAATTAAATAAATTATAATTATTAAAAAAGCATATGGAAACGCATATATTTCAATTTAAAACATATTTAACTTTATTATAATAAAACTGCATTTAAATAAATATGTAATACTTTCACAAAGATATGATAATAATAATAAAAAAATTATCTTATTATGTGGTATTAGTCTGAATCTGTAAATTCCATTTCACTGGACGAGCCAGTATTTACAACAAATTGCATTTACATTGCTTCAACGGTATTGACAAGTTGGTATAATTCATTTTCTTCTTTTATAATATGAGCAATAACTGGCGCTAAGCCATCATGAAATAATTTGGATACGTTGGACATTCTAAATGTTTTATTATTTTATACATAGATCTTTTAGAGATTCCAACAACTGCTGCAATCATGCTACAGCTTCAGTTTTTGTGGCGCTCTTCCTTTTATGAACCTAATAACTGTTGTAGGCCATTATTTTTTGTCCACTATTCAAAAGTTTTCCCTTCGAATTTTTCTTTATATCCATGGAAGTACTGGGCGCCCCGTTATCAGCCATGGTAGTATAAAAATCAAAATTATACGACGCCGACGGTGCACACTTTCTTCAAAAAAATAAAACAACAAAACCAGAAACAACGAACGAATACACCAAATGGCAACAATAATAATCAAATGCAAACAAATAAATGGAGATAAACGCAAAAATCAAAATGATACAAACAGATTAGATGAAACTTGAGAATTGACACTTCAACAATTGACAGCTGACAGCTCAATATGCAATGGTGTACAAACAAAAATATATTTGGAGTTAATGAATTATTTGGTCTTTAAATTTTAAATTGAATATTAAATTATATATAAGACATTATTGTGTATAGTAGTTATTAGCCGTAATATAATTTAATTTATGTGATAAGAGAGAGATGAGTAGAGAAAAGGCTGAGATGGAGAAGTAAATATCGTCGGTGTAAACTTCTCCTCGATTTAAGCCAATCAGAGACCAAGTTCAAATAAGCCCTATCTTCCCTGTACTGCATGCTTAAAAAAAATGAACTATAGGTTATTTTGGTTTTTTGACGTTCCTGTGACAAGCGTTACTTATTTTGGTTTTTTGACGTTCCTGTGACAAGCGTTACTTATATTTGTCATAAAAGTAATAAAATGAGCAAGGGCGAAAAATTTTTCTGAACCAGAAAAACTTGCACTCCTGTATATTGTAGAAAATTTTCTTCATATTTTGGAAAATAAAAAAACTGATGTTACTACAGTGCAAAAAAAATTTTGACACTTATTTTTAACTGGTTTTAATTTAGATTCTATTAAATTTAAAATATGCATTACAGAATGTTTCATAAATCAAAATCGTAATTTAAATTCATCTTCATTATACATTTCGAATGGATTTGTATACGCTCTGTAGGTTTTGGGTTTACGAATTCGATCATTTAAAATTTCCAGCTCTGCAAGAGATTCCAAAGATGATGATAAATTTGATAAACTTGATGATGACGTAGAATCCGTAAATACTACTATAGTTTAAATTTGAACAAAAAGTTAGTAACAACTAAACTTAATTGCAATACTTCAAATGTAATATACTCGTAACATTTCACAAGTGACAGGTACAAACATGAATGATCGCAAATCTCAGATCAAATCGGTTAACCACGCAAAATTGGCAAGTTAAGATAATCTGAGTTTAAACTCGCGTTAAATAAACAATGTTCTCTATGCATACGAAAATATACAAGGATTAATGTAATCTAAGTTTAAGGACTTTCATCTATGCATACGGGCATTAGAAAGTATTATAAAATACAAATCTTAACTATTAAACCTTATAAATACTAATCTCTAATGTTTTATCTATCTTCTAATGTAATATATACACCTAAAAAACACAGTATTATTTAATAAACTACAATTTAAACATTAGGTGCAAATTTCTGAAAACGTATGTCGTAGCTGGCTTAGTATTCAGTTGAACCTGTCACTTTAACGCGGCGTTTTTAACCTGCTGCACCAAGTTACGACATATGTTACTATTTAGGATACTACTTTCTTTAAAATCAAATTTTTCTTAATTTATTCTTTTATTTGTACTTTTTCTGTACGGAAAGCAAAGAGTAATATTTTAGGATACAAAAAAAAACTATGTTATAGTTAAGAATCGCCAAAATGCTTGAATATCGTGAATTGAAAATGTAGTCCCATAAGAAATGCATACACTCAGATTTGAATTAGGGTTTCGCGCCAAATGTAAATCTTAACCTCACTAACGTGGTCTATTAGCTTCAAAACTTCGAGCGGGTTGAGCGTTTATCCCGTATAGTCAATCCGGTCGAACAAGCTCAACCCATTTGTATTTTAGGGTTGAGTTCAACATTTCAATCCGGTTGAAAATGCGTTTATTCCGATCATTTCAACCCACTAACTTCAATCGGGTCAGATGAACCCATTTTCAACCGGGTTGAAACCATCGGGATAAACGTAGTATATCCTTCCCTAACTCACCTATACTTCGAGTTACAACTCTTGACCTCCTTCAACCTGGTCTCCAGCTCGCTAACCGAGCTGTCCCGCCTGGTTTTGGACATGGGGCGCAGCGTGGCCCTAATTCTCTTATCGATAGAGCCGCCAGGATTCCTCCGCAGTTCCACCAGCTTCGGTACAAACACGAGCCACAGCGTGGCGGTTGTACAGAAGAGCACGAACACGCCGATAATGAGGAACATGGCGTCCTGGTGGTCTACGAGAACTAGGGCGACCGCCGCGCCGCATATACACAGGATGGCCACGTTGTACACCGACAGGCCCACGTGGCGGCTGTCGTTCAGCGCCGGGATGGACACGTGGCGCGTCTCCCACGCCAGGAACGCGCCGAAGATCATCAGCAGCCCTTTGTACGCGTAGATCGAGCCCACGAAGATCGTCATGCGCTCCGACGCGCAGTACTCGTTCTCCGGGATTATTATTATGTCTTCGCTTGATGGGTGGGGCTACAAAATAATACAAGTCAGCCAACACGAACCCCTCCTTTACTGTTTTATTAAACAGAATTGAAAATTTGCTTTATACAGGGTGTAAATGAAACTAGGGAACGCGATTTTTCTCGGAAGTTATAAGAGATCCAAAAAAAATCTTTCAAATAAAATTGTTAGTGTTTTTAGTAAGCTACATAAATTAATGTAAATCAAAAAGAAAATATTTTAATTTTCGGAGATATATCTATTTTTAACTTTTTTTAAATGGTATGCCTGTATATTTTTATACTATTTAGTACGAAATAATTTTTCCTTTGAAAAAGTTTCATTAGGTATACCTTCTAAACTTAATAGTATTCGAGATATTGAAGAAAATATTAAAATAGTTTTACTCGAAATTAAAGCTGGCTATGAAAACAAAATATTGAGTTACGACACATTTTAATTTACAAATGTACATCAAATTATCCACATTCTCGTTAATTGAGTATTCTTCCATTTTTACAATAAATAATAGTCAGTTATCACTCTTTTTTACAAAGTTATATCAATAAACTAATACAAATGTCAAATTTTGTTTCCATAGCCTGCTTTATTACCCAGTAAAATTATTTTAATATTTTCTTCAATATCTCGAATACTATTAAGTTTAGAAGGTATACCTTCTGAAACTTTTTTAAAGGAAAAATTATTTCGTACTAAATAGCATAAAAATATACAGGCATACCATTTAAAAAAAAGTCAAAAATAGGTATATCTCCGAAAATTAAAATATTTTTTTTTCTGATTTACATTAATTTATGTAGCTTACTAAAAACACTAACAATTTTATTTGAAAGATTTTTTTATATCTCTTATAATTTCCGAGAAAAATCGCGTTCCCTAGTTTCATTTACACCCTGTATAAAAACAGTCAAATAATGAGTCATAGATTTTATCTAATACAGATGTCTGTTTGTAAAAAATACGAAGTGGGTTCAATTGGGGCAAAGTTGTCGCGTTACTTGCACATTTTAATCATGTTCTTGTTTTCCCTAAGACATGCATGATTTTAGCAAATTTATTTTTTGACTTATAACTTTCTTGTTTCAATTCATACAAGTTTCTAGTTTGCACTTTTTACGAGAAATTGACAGCGATCCTCAAAATTTTTATAGCTCCAACACTTTTCGAGAAATTCATACTAACTTTCAATTTTCTATGACAAATCACTCATATTGACAAGGATATTGACATTGACAAAGTTATGAATTTAATGTCACATATTGTATAATATAGAAAAAAATGTATTTAAAATAGAATAAATTATAAAATGAAAACGTGCCAAAAGTGTATTGTCCAAGGCTGAATTATCAGAAAATGATAAATAATTTTATTCACAATCATTATAGTAATATGCCGATTCCTAACTTTTTGGAGGTTTGGAAGTTAGTCATTCCTAACTGTATTGACAAATCTCTTGGGTTGGAAGTAACAAATTGCACTTCCATCTCTTGGGTTGGAAGTATTTATGTAGAGGTTGCCTAATAACATTGTCATAAATCTCTTCAATAAAATAGGTGAAAACAAATTATAATAGTTGTCAAAAAATACTGTACCTTATGTACAAAATGATTGTGAAAACATACCTCGGTGGGAGTTTCATTTCGCCTCGGCTGAAATCAAACATTTCCCACCTCGCATGTAAATAACTATTATTCACAACCACTATTGTAATATGTCAATTCCTAACCTGTCAAAGGTTGGAAACGTATGTCATTTTTAACTGTAATGACAATCTCACGGGTGGGAAATACTTTAAAATCCCTTGGGGGGGAAGTGTTTACTATGGTTGCCTAGTAATACTGTCATAAATCTTTAAAAGTAAGGTGATCAGTGCTGTCAAACATATTAAAATAAATTTAAACATTTGTTTTCATAAGCTACTACCGTACATTAATTTAATTTATTGGAAAAAGGCGATATACGAGTAGAAGTTAATTTGGATAATTGTGAATAAAATAGTATACATAGTTCGGTGGGAGTTTCATTACAGCCTTGCGCTATATATGAGCCTCTCGGTCATATAATAAGCCCTCGGCTGTAATGAAACATTTCCCACTTCACATGTAATATACTATTCCCTACCTCTCACTGAGTCTATTCTCCTACAGTGGTTACTTAAATCTAATAAACTAATTTTAGTTACGTAATGTGTTCACAGAAGGCCGAAAAAACTTGCTAATGTGGTATAAAACTTATGTCACATCTATCTGATTCTGTACGATGTACGATGAAACTTGCGGTGTGCGATGAAAAATAGAAGCGCTGCTATTTCCATCGTACACAGACCTTGTGTTACTCATTTCATAACGATACCTTAAAATACTATGTTTATAATTATTGTGTTCACCTGATCTTTTAATACTTAAAATAAATCAAAAAATTGAAAACTATGTACTCTAATCAATTTTAAAACAGTCAAAATACATCATATGATGTGTGGAATAGTATAAAGAAGATAACTTTTATATATGACTTTTGTCATATAGGTGTGACACTGAAAGCTGAAGTTTTCATCGTACACGACAAGTTTTACCGTACATCGTACAGAATCATACTGGTGTGACACAGGCTTTATGTAGGACTTTCACGTTTTTATATATACTGGTCTGTGATTGTACTTATCATTGTTTCCTTTTATTTGTTTTTCTTTATGGTTTTTGTTTTGTTAGTCGCGCGTAAGTTTTAATTATTTTTGAAATTTATAAATTAAATGTGTCTTTTTCAATTAAGTACAAGTTACACATTGCTATAAATTGTTATAATACACCTTTGTATTTTTTTAGGACAATAGTATAATTTTTCTCGTTAAACTCATAAATTGTTTCTACCTTTTTTAAGTTGAAACTAAATATTATTACAAGTAATGTTATTATTTAATTTTCAGGGTCCATTTCATCCTAAAAAGTTTGTTATTTTAGTTTAGATTTATTTGTCTTTACCTAACAGGTATAAAAATTAAACTCAAATAAATTTGAAGCTTTAAATTGTAATATGAATGTTTTGTTTAGAGCATGGGCGCCTCTAGTGAGCAATACTCGAACAATATTTTCACTATATCTATCTCTGTTTCTCTTTCTGGCTTACCGAAAACATAACAAACCAAGTGAAGTTTTGTCTAGTTATATTTTGTCGTTACTGTCAACCTCTGAATAATAAATTGAAACTATTTAGAACCCAATAAAACAATACTATGTAGAACATTTCTTGTTTATTTCTTCCATAGTTGTGGTATTTTAAATTAATTATAATTAATTTTGTGTTATTTATATTGCTAACATAATTCGATAAATTAAAAAATTCCTAACACTTAGATAACCTATAAATTGTACAACATTTACTATTATCATTACTACACCATTTCCATTTGTAATTCAGAAAGCGCCATTTGAAATTCAGAATAGTCAACTTAATTTCAGAACTGGTCAAATGTAATTCAGAATAATCAATTTAATTTCAGAACTCGTCAAATGTAATTCAGAATAATCAATTGAATTTCAGAAACCGCCATTTGTAATTCAAAATAATCAATTTAATTTCAGAAAGCATCATTTGTAATTCAGAATGCATCAATTGTATTTGAGAAAACGTCAAATGTAATTCAGAAAGCGTCAATTCTATTTCAAAATCAATGTTGAAATGAGCCAAAACATTTTCTTTAATTTTTCAGTTCTACAGATATCTTTGAGCTCCATTTTTGCAAAGAAACAAAGCAAAAGATTCTTGCGCGAATAATGAATTATTGATATTTCAAATTGTTTTGTTGATTTTTTTTAAACAAACTTATAAGAAGATATTTTTAATAAAATTATATCAAGGCTATCAAGTTTCTCAATACGTATGATATTCCGTATTACAACGGGCACTTTCTGAATTATATTTGATGATTTCTGAATTACAAATGATGCTTTCTGAAATTAAATTTACTATTCTGAATTACATTTGACGCTTTCTTAAATTAAATTGACTATTCTCAATTACATTTGACGCCTTCTGAAATTAAATTAACTATTCTCAATTACAAATGACATTTTCTGAAATTAAATTGATTATTCTGAATTACAAATGACGCTTTCTGAAATTAAAATGACCATTTCTGAATTATAACTGGAAAAGGTGTAGTCATAAACAAATGAACTTACATAAGGCTCCATCTGCTTAGTCTCCCTGTAGAACGGATCAGCCACCTGCCACGTGGTCATGATGACCAAGTCAATGAAGAGCAGCACGCCGACCACCATGAAGAGCTGGTAGTCCTTGATGACCTTCTTGTTGAGCTTGACGTCGGTGAAGATGGAGTGCACGCGCCACGTCTTGGAGAACATGGCGCCGAAGGCCAGCGAGAAGCCGGCCATGAGCGTCCACGCCCGCGCCGTGCAGATGTAGGGGAAGGCGTCCACGCTGGATAACCCCGAGTCCAGGCCCAGGAACACGATGGAGGTGTAGGTCAGCATGCAGCCGATTATGATCAGGTTGTTCAGTTGGGGGGAGGACATCTTGATGTATCTGGACAGTGAGGAAAGTTAGGCTGGGGTCTAAAGCCGACCCCACATTACTCGTCCTCGTGTACTCTTGCAAATATACAGGGTGGCTGATTTTTCATTGTCCAGGCCATATCTCCTAAAATATTAAATATACAAGAAAAAGCTAAATAGGAAACTTGTGTAACAAGACCTGGTCTATAAAATAGCGTTAACAGATGTTTTCCATGGCCTACTGATTTGGCGGAAATATATTTAACTTTGGTTTTTTAAATGGAACACTTGTATGTTTTTACGGAATAAGGTTCTACATCAATTTCTCTTTACAAATATGTATAACTAGTGGGGGTTTGCCTTTAATTTATGCTTAATAATGCAAAAAATAAAATGATATAAGTCGGCTGTGTTTCCTCATTTTTAGTCACTATTTTTTTTTATAAATCTGATACAAGTATTTATTAGAAGAGTTTTATGGTTTTTATTTAATAAGTAACACAAAACAATAAAACCAAATAATGAGTTGACATTATTTTTATTATAATATGCTCTATTAAAACAACCTTAATTTAAGTTTTAAGTTTTTCTTTTGTAATTACGAAGTACAACACCTTTTCAACTAATAATCAATTCTGTCTGTTTCTTGGCAGTTGTCTACAGGTATAAACAATAAAATAATTGCAAATCACAGCCGGATCACATAATTTTATTTTTTACATTATTAAGCATAAATTAATGGCAAACCACCACTTGTTTTACATAATTGTAAAGAAAAATTGATGTAGAATCTTATTCCGTAAAAACATACAGAATGTTCCATTTAAAAAACCAAAGTTAAATATATTTCCGCCAAACCAGTAGGCCATGGAAAACATCTGTTAACGCTTTTTTATAGACCAGGTCTTATTACACAAGTTTTCTATTTAGCTTTTTCTTGTATATTTAATATTTCAGGAGATATGGCCTGGACAATGAAAAATCAGCCACCCTGTATACAAATAGTCAAGGGCATGTACGAATGCCGAGTCCGACCTCCCATATTACTCGTGCATATTTGTGATCGTGCGTCCTCGGTAAGACTTGGGAATATTTTGCAAGCAGTCATTTAATCGCGTCAACTTTAAATTTGTCAGTCAGTAGTATCAGTATCACTATGGACATGGACAAACAAACAGGCAACAGTGACATACTGCTCATTAGTGCGGCGTATGTTATTTTAAGTGGGGGATATATTTTATTAAATAAAAAACAAAGACGCAAAAGAAGATGGTGAATGGTTTCCATAATATGGGTTCTTGTTCATAAAGATCTATAAATTCATTAACAAATTTCATAGGAATCCATTTATGCAATACACCGTCACCTATAGGATACAACAACTCGACTTACTAAACAAACTACACGTGTTGAAATACGAAATATGACGATTGAACATGAACTCTGTCGAGGAAATACGGAGTGATGTAGGAGGTTTCACGAGTAGTGTAGGAGCATTGGCAAGTACGATAGGCAAGCATTGGCGAGTGTAGTTTTTCCTTTGACTCGTGTCAAAATTACCGACAACGGATGGGAAACGCCGAGTACGAGTACAAGTAATCCCGAGCATGGCCAAGTACGACGAATTTCGCTCCCACACCAATCGTCATTGTCGATATTTGTCAATACTCGCGAGTAGTGTGGTGCCGGCTTAAAAAGAGATAGAGTGCAATGATGTTTTTCAGACGACCACATATGAAAATAGCCATATTTACACTGTTATTAACACCAAAAAATGTAACATAACACACGGCGTGTGTTATAATAACACTAGTGTGTTATATAACCGGATATGACGATTAGTGGTCAATAGATGGAACTTTGATAATGAAATGTAAAAAAATTAATGAACGATTTTAAAATTGGTAGTGAATTAATTACAAAAATAAAGAGTAAAAATGTACTGATAGTTTTATTAATTGTTCAAATAATACGTACTAGACTTCCAAATCAGTTTCCGGTTAACTAGTGATACTTAACCTCAAACCTAAACGTCAATGCTTTCGTGAGTTGTGTTTGACATTGACACTTTTGTATAAACCCTGTTTTTATTATAATATTTTGTGGTCGTCTGAAAAATAGTGTACATAACTTGAAAGTGCATAGCAACGCTCGTGTATTAAATCACTCTTCAATCTCTACACACGCTTGCTATTTACCACTTTCCACGCTTGTTATGTAAATAACTATTAGTACATTGCACACTAAGGGTGAGACGGTTATTATTATTGACTTCGCACCAAGATTATGTCTTGAGATGCGAAGCAATGAGGCGTATACATTTTATCCTCCACACATATTATGTTGCTCGACTTTGTATCTTTCAAACATTCAATTTTGAACACCTTTTATCGTGCACACTTTTAATCCGCGAAAAAAGTTATCTTACACACATTTTATCTTGCGCACATTTTACTATCCACATATTTTATTTTTCATTCATTTATGTTCCATACAATTTATCTTCGCCAACGTTTCATCTTTAAAACATTCTAATTATACCTTTCATTCATCTATTGCCCATGCAATAGTTAAACATACCTATAATTAGATAAAATATTCAGTTAAATGTTTCTGAAGATAAAATGTGTAAAAGATAAAATTTGTGGAACATAAAATGAGTAGAAGATAAAATGTGTGTAAGATAACTTTTTTCACGGATTAAAAGTGTGGAGGATAAATGGTGTGCAAGATTGAATGTGTACAAGATAGAATGTGTGCAAGATACAATGTCGAGCAATATAATATGTGTAGAGGATAAAATGTATACGCCTCGAAGCAACCGAAGCATGCAAGGCGCTGGTCTATAATGGTTTCAACCGTGGCATACAAGGTCTGTAAATTAATAAGTTAAGGTTGTTCAGTTGAGGGGATGACATTTTGATGTACCTGTACAATTAGTGTTAATACTAAGTCGTAACACCCGAAAACGGCAGTTACAACTCATTCAAACAAACATCTTTTCTTAGTTCAAATTTTTTATTTGGAGCCCCAGTTCATAGTTATTGGCGTTCTTTTGTTTTTCGAAAAATCGTCATTACTCCCTTATTTTAAGAGATATTGAAAAAATACAAAAACTTTCAGCATTTGCTTTTAGTTCTCTAAAACTTTTGTATTTACAATTATTTTCTATTTTATCAAATAACAAAATGACGACCGAACAAAAATTTCAAAACAAGATATTGTTAAAACTAGTCGATCGATTTTTGAAAATAAAACATTTATAAAATCCTTAAACTATCTTCTAACATTTGTATAAAATAATTTAATCAAAGGCCTAACAATAAACGCTTACTTCAAACTTGAAGCCTATGTTTTCTAATTTGTACATTCAAATTTATATACTTTTTACTAGGAATGACGATGGGTACCCGGGTACCCGGAACCTACCCGATAATAATGTACCCGGGTATCAAAAATAGTACCCGATAACCCGAAATGTACCCGTTACCCGTTTATTACCCGTTACCCCAAATCTACTCATTACCTAAAATCTGTTGTAGCCAGTAAAAGACAATTTTCAGCTGCCGGAAACACTGTAACAGAACGAAGATCAAGACTGAATGCAGATACATCATCCATGCTGATATTTGCGAATAGAAATATGAGATATTATTAAGTAATTAAATCAAATGTACTTCCGTAATAAGTTATAATTTTGTAATTTTATACTGCTGATATACTCATATATTATATAAAATAACAATGTTTTTTTATTTTCATACTAGAAAATAATATTTTTTTGTTTATTTAATAAATTTATATGCAAATAACAAAAATTTGTATTAAAAGGATGAATATGAAAGAATAACGGATATTTTAAGGGTATCAGGTAATTATCGGGCATCAGATTATTATCGGGTATCGGGTAATTATCGGGTAACGGGTAATTATCGAGTATCCGGTACTACCCGGGTATTCATATCGGGTACCCGGGTACCAACATTTTCAGGTTTCGTCATTCCTACTTTTTACCCTTGTTCTTTAGATATATATATTTATTTACAAAAAGAAATTATGTACTACTTTATATTCAAAAGTTATTTGCATAATTTGTGCATAAAAATGCATAATTATCAAAACATTGTTGGTTGCAGTGTGTAAAAATGTATCTTGCAATTCAATTTGAATAAAAACTTCGTTTAGACAGATGTTTCAGACAAATGTTAATAGATAGTTTAAAGATTTTATAAATGTTTTATTTTCAAAAATCGATCGGCTGGTTTTCAAAATATCTTGTTTTCAAATTTTTAATCAGTTGTCTTTTTGTTATTTAATAAAGTAGAAAATAATTCTAAATACAAATGTTTTAGAGAACCGAAAGCAAATGCTGAAAGTTTTTGTATTTTTTAATATTCCTTCCTTAAAGTAAGGGGAGTAATGACGATTTTTCAAAAAACAAACGAACGCCAATAACTATGAACTAGGATTTCAAATAAAAAATTTGATGTAAGAAAAGTTGTTTATTTCAATGAGTTCTAACTGCCGTTTTCGGGTGTTACTACTTAATATTAACAGCCTGTAGAATGTAATGATGTTTTAGTATACAGGTGAGCACTGAAACTGTTTAAGAATGATCTGGAGAACTATAAGAGATACGAAGTCGGTTAAATAAAACAAAAGTTGCCTCATGCGGGGGCCATTTTATATATGACTTTGTTTCTCCCAAAAAATGTACACAGGGTGGTGACAGCGACCCCGGAACATAGGACTTTCACATGTAAAATCATACTTTTTTAATTTCCTGCTTTCCTAATTATAAAAGATGTTAAAAGATGTAAACTATAATAACTTTATGTAGACTGAGATTTCATTGTATAGTTGTTCCTGTCCTTTTTTGGGCTTGCCCCGTTGGACAGTGTACTTTAAATAAATAAATAAATAAATAAATAAATAAATTATTTAAGTAAAAAAACTTCAAATAAAAGTTGTAGAGCATAAAATTCTACAACAGAATAAATAAACAGAATTAATTTTACATGTCCTATAACGGCAGAAATTAAATATGAAAATACTGAAAATTAGCTCAAAAATAGGGATAGCCGTGAAAATGAAACAAAATTGTAAAGAAAAGATTGACGTTTTATCTGTCAGAAGAATATAATTTAAAATCGAATGTTAGTGATAATAAAACGTCAATCTTTTCTTTACAATTTTGTTTCATTTCCACGGCTATCCCTATTTTCGAGCTAATTTTCAGTATTTTCAAATTTAATTTCTGCTGTTATAGGACATGTAAATTTAATTCTGTTTATTGATTCTGATGTAGAATTCTATGCTCTACAACTTTTATTTGAAGCTTTTTTACCTAAAATAATTAGGGAAGCAGGAAATTAAGAAAGTATGATTTTACATGTGAAAGTCCTATGTTCCGGGGTCGCGGTCACCACCCTGTAGATGACTACATATAAACAAAAATGTAAATTTTTCAATTTTCGTTTTTTGCCTATAACTTTTTTATTTCAATACAAAAAATATAAATTGCATATTATTTAGGCACATTTAACGACAAATTCACTGCAGTACCCAAACCAAATAAAGTCAGCAAAGTACTACAATGGTCCTCCATTTTGAAATTACCATCAGCGCCGCCAACGGTAATGTTCATCGCGAACAAACCAAGAAATAAAAACTCAAGTAACTAAATTGACAGTACGTACCTTTGATTTCTATACTTGATGTTAATAGCTAGAAAAACGGCCGCCATAATAATACCCAACACAGCACAAGTGGCCAATATGGCATACACTGTCTTATTGACTTGTGTGTGTTCTATTATTAGTAGGGTTCTGTCTTTGGGTGGCTGGCGCCCTAGCCACCTTAAAGGCGCCCCTAGGGTCAGATCCAAGTGGCCTGTTGCTGCACTGTATTCCCCTACCTGAAACAACACATTTGGTCACACTGAATGGCACAACGACTAAATATAACTAGACAAAACATTCCCTATCTGTCTATATTTAAGTTGGTTCCTACTGCAAATCCCTGACGAGTTCCTGACAGTTTCGTACTTTTTCATTACGCGCATGTGCAAATTAAGGACTGTTTTGAACTGTCGGTGATTGTTTGTTGGAACACATGATCAGTAGTCAGAAGCATGAAGTAATTACTAATAGGTATGAGGTCAAAAGAACCATGCGCCATTTTTAACAAACAAACGTTAAATATATCAGTTAAAATTATAATATGGACTGTAGGTAGAAATTTAATTATTTTTTAGGCGGCTGTTTTTCGTATCTGCTGGCAACCTTAAAGTATCAATTTTTATTTGACATCTGTCAAAATTTTTTGGCCGCTTGTTTGTGCATTATTGATTTGCATACTTCATATATTAATGTGATTAATTAATTAATTTTAGAATATAATAACAAATGTAAGTAAAATTTTAACTATTCCTTTACAAATATTAATGAAAAAGTAATGAATTTGCGAGTAAAAATAGCGGCCGTAAAGTAAATGCAGCCGTAAAGTAAATGCGGCCGTAAGGTAAATGCGGCCGTAAAATAAATGCGGCCGTAAAGTAAATTTTGACAGATGTCAAAAATTGATTTTGAATGAAAATTCATTTATTCTTTTGTTGTAATCGCCTAAAAAATGTTGTGTGCACCTCCGCTAAAAGTTCTTTTTGGGCCTCATCTAATTTGTAGTCTCGGCTTTGCCTCGGCTGCAAACTTCGGTTTCGGCCCAAAAAGATTACTTTTAGAACCTTGATACACAAATAACTAATTACGAAAATACATCTCTGTATTATTTTTTTCGTCTTTAGTTGGCCACTTAATTATTTGATGTAATAAATTACTGGCATAATTTATCAATCGATGTAAACTGCTTATAGTAATATCAAATCAGCTACACTCTCAATTTCAATTTCTACAGCGTACAATTTTGAATGCGCATGCGTGGATTTAAAATTTGAGGAAAGTACAGAAACTTTTGTGACTGTCAGCAAACTGTCATGTGGTGCTGTAGGAACAGAGGATTTTTAGTCAGGGACTAGTCACGGATTTTCCACAACCGCTGTTGGAACACCTATAATTCAACTGCGCAGACTCCTGACAATCACGGACAGTTTCGTACTGCTGTAGAAACAAACTTAATGTTTTGTTTTCGGTAAGCCAGAAAGAGAAAACATGGAGATAGATATAGTGAAAGGATTGTTCAAGTGTTTTTCACTAGAGGCACCAGTGTTGTTAATGCTTTTTAAGCATTGCTCGCTAGAGGCATCATTGTCATTGTCATTGTTTTCTTTTATTTGTTTTTGTTTACGGTTAAGATATTTTAACGCTTCTAACAGCATCATATACTCCAAACAATTATGGAACTCAATTAATAAATGTAATTTTAGACGTTCATTTTAAAATGAGAATACGTCCTGAAACTAAAATTATTGCAGATAATGTAAAAAGAATACCAAGTTTTCATATCAAATCTGTAATATTTAAGAATCAATAATACACTATGCCTTATGCTTGTTTTGTATTTTCAGCTTAAACTAAATAACTCAGTGTCACTTTCGATCTAAGATCATTTTAACGTGTTGTTACTGTAGAGTTGCTTGTCAGGATTATTTAATGTTTAAATAAATAGACAACTCGTAACTTTATAAACTTTATTTAGCTTTTCGTTCAGCGTCTCACTTAGCTGCCATTTTCCCACTAACCCCCATTTACAACCACTCAACTCTAAAGCCTCGTTTACACTATATCATATTACATCCCTTTTTCTTCTAACAAAAAAAAATAAAAATGTACTTTACATAACAAACATAAATAATGTAAATATATTAAATATTATATTATAGATTCAGTCTATTTGGAGGTTTTATGGATCGTCCACTTCGGGTGGTCGTGACTACTCTTGGACTGGACCGTATTGGTTCATCTCTGTCGGTCAGGGTCTTCGGCGTCTTCGGGGTCTTCACGGCCTCATCTTCTTCCTCAGTATGACTTGGCGGATTGTTCACAGTTTCTTGCCTCGGGTCGGGTTGGTTTGCTCTTGGGTGGTTTTCTTTGCTGTAAATTAAAATATCACGTTCGGGAATGATTGGGTTTTGGTAATTTGGGAAATATCCAGGAACAATGTGAACTCGATTTCGACGAACTTCTCCTTTAGGGGTTTGGATAATATAGCTTCTAGGATTAGGATCGGGTTTAACAATTTTTCCTGTTCTTTTTAAATCCGTGATCCACACATCTTGTCCTGGTGTTAATTCTTTTAAATTCGTGGCTCTAAATCTTTTGTCGAAATAATATTTTTGTTTTTCTTTCATCCTTGAGTTCTTTTCATGAAACTCACGTTTGTCAATAATTTTCGGTTCTAATAATAACTTCATTTTAGGAACGGTATCCCTAAGTCTTCTACCCATTAAGAGTTGTGCTGGGCTGTATCCAAGATCAATGAGTGGTGTATTTCTGTAAGCGAGTAATCCTAAATAAGGATCTTGAGATCTTTTTATTATAGATTTTATGATCTTTACAGCGTTTTCTGCTTGGCCATTGCTTTGAGGATATTTTGGACTACTAGTATTTAACCTAAATCCATATTCTTGTGCAAAAGCTCTCATTTCTTCGCTATTGTATGGTGGCCCGTTATCAGAACGAATTTCGACCGGGATTCCATGTCTCGCAAATATAGATTTCAATTTTTCTATGATTTCCTTCGCAGTAGTATTCTTCATAAGATATACTTCGGGGTATCTGGAATAGTAGTCTGTGACTAATAAATATTTCTTGTGATCTCTTTCTGCCAGATCAGTCCCCAAAATTTCCCATGGCTTGGCCGGGGTACATGTTGGTATTAAAGGTTCTTTGTGATTGGGTTTGTCCATTAAACAAGCTTCGCATCTTTCTACTAGCTGTTTGATATCATTTGACATTCCAGGCCAGTACACGCATTCACGAGCGCGTTTCCTGCATTTTGAGATGCCTAGATGTCCTTCATGTATGTTTCCCAATATCTTCCTTCTTAATTTCGGCGGTATAACTATCTGTTGGCCCTTTAGGATCAATCCTTCTTGTAAGGTTAGCTCGCCTCTTATCTTCCAATAATCAGATATTTCTTTATTGCACTGATAAGTTTTCTCCGGAAATCCATTTTGAATGTAATGTCTCAATATATTTAACTTCTCATCCTCCTCTTGTGCAATCCTAATCTCCTCTAACCTTTTATCTGAAGCAGGATAATATTTAAGAAAATTGTTACCATGGTTATATATTTCTTCAACTAGTAAAATCTCCTCGGACTCCTTTCCAGTGATGGGTGATCTTGAAAGAGTGTCTGGAATATGGAATTCTTTTCCTGCAATATGTTCAATGTTGTAACTAAATCGCATCATCCTCATTCTTAATCTTTGAATTCTTGGAGTGAGATCTTCAAGTGGTTTTCTTCCTAACAAGGATAATAGAGGCTTGTGATCTGTTAAAATTGTTATCACTTTACCCGTAATATATTCTTGCAAACGTTCACATGCCCAAGTGATGCCTAGTGCTTCTTTTTCGATTTGTGCTAGTCCTTTTTCCGCTTCCGTTAGTGACTTTGATATGTATGTGATTGGTTTCCATCCTTGGTTTTCCTGTTGTTCAAGAACGGCTCCAAGTCCATACGATGATGCATCTGCTAGCAATCTTAACTCCTTGTTCGGATCATACTTCGCTAATACTGGGGTTTCGGTTAACTTTTTCTTTAAGTTTTGGAAACATAGTTCATGAGTCGTATCCCATATATATTCGTTCTCCTTTTTGAGTAGGTCCCTTAGTATTTTGGTCTCTTCGGCTAAGTTAGGTAAAAACTTTGCCATATAATTTAGCATTCCAAAAAATCTTCGTAACTCTGTTACTGAAGTAGGGGATTTCATGTCGGTGATTGCTTTTATTTTTGCTGGATCTGCCTTTATTCCATCTTGATTAATGATGTGACCCAGAAATTTTATTTCCTTTCTCTTGAATAAACACTTATTATTGAGTGTTATGCCTGCCTTTTCTAGTTGTGTTAATACTGCGTTTAGTCTTTCGTCGTGTTGTTCTTCGGTTTCTCCGTAAATTAACACATCGTCTATATGGCAAATAACGCCCTCGATATTACCTAGGATTTGGTTCATCGCCTGTTGAAAAACTTCACTTGCACTGCATATGCCGAATGGCAACCGGTTGTAACAATATCTACCATATGGGGTGATAAATGTTGTGAGCAATGCAGATTCTTTGTCTAAAGGTATTTGATGAAATCCTTTATTAGCATCTAATTTGGAAAAATATTTAGCATTTCCTATTCGTGCTAATGTTTCATCTACGGAAGGTAATATTAATCTCTCTCTTGCCACATATTTATTTAAGTGCGTAAGATCGACACAGATTCTTACCTTTTGTCCTTGTTTTGGTACAACTACCATACCTGCACACCATTCTGTCGGTTCATTGACTTGCGAAATTATTTCCATCTTCTGCAGATGCTGCAATTCTTCTTTCACGGCTGACTTTAAAGGTAGAGCAATTCTTCTTGGAGTTACCACTATATATGGTTTCGCGTCTTCCTTCAAACGTATTTTATGAGTAATGTTCATTTTTCCTAAGCCTTGGAATAATTTAGGATGTTGTGATTTCACATCTTCGTCGGTTTTTATTTCAAGAACTTTTCTTTTCTCGAACCAGTTTATTATATCTAGTGCTTCAATAGCTGGCCTACCTAAAAGTGGTTCGCTTAAATTTCTTACCACATATATTGGTTGTATTGTTTGTTTATCGTCATATTTTATTTTTCCTTCGAAAACTCCTACTAAATCTAGTTTTGATTCATTAGCTCCGACTAAAATTTTTCGTGGTTTTAACAGTTTAGTTTTAACTCTCATTTTATTGTAAATGTCGGTTGAGATTACTGTTGCATCTGCTCCTGAATCTAATTTGATTCTTATTTCTTGCTCTTCAATTTTTACATTCGTCTTCCACGGCTTGCTTTCTCTTTCATTTGCAGTTGATTTTGTAACATACAAAATTTTCTGATCGCATGCTGCGTCTTCCTTTTTTATAACACTTCCCATGAAAATGGTTTCCTCTTCCTCGGATTTCAATTCATCATTTACTGTTGCAACGTTATGTATACCTTTTCTGCTTTTAGTACTTTTACATTCTTTAGCATAGTGTCCTATGTAATTACACTTATGACATTTTACCTTTGCCGCTGGACATTCCTGTACCTTATGCGATGGGATTTTGCCACATCTTGTGCATTTTCTTTCCTTTTCACTCTTATTTTGATTAGAAAATCTCTTCGGTTTATTTTGATAACCATTGTTGTCCGCTCGGTAATTGTTATTGCTCTTTTTGTAGTTGACAGCATCTACGTTATCTTTATTTGGCCTAAGAATCTCTTGTTGTTCTTTTATTGCTTCGGACTGCCTTGCTTTGTTGATGGCTTTTTCTAATGTAAGCTCTGGATCTAGCTGCAAAATTTCGGACAGTTTACGATCTTTTAAACCTACTACCAGTCTATCTCGAATCATTTCATCTTTTAAGGTCCCATATTCGCAATGTTGAGATAGGGTATATAAAGATGTTATAAAATTATCTACTGATTCATGCTCATTTTGATTTCTTTGGTTAAATCGTGCACGTTCATAAATAACATTCCTTTTAGGTATGAAATAATTCTCAAATTTACTAACTACAGTATCGTATGACTGACCTTGTGCTTCGGTGAGATTGAATGACGCAAATATGTCTTCTGCGGTGTCGCCCATTGTGTAAAGTAAGGTTGTGACTTGCAGTTTACCTGATTTCTTATCTAATTCAGTTACTTCCCTGAATCTATTGAATCTTCTAATATAGTTTGGCCATTCTTGTGGTGTTTTAAAGTCGAATTCCTTTGGAGGTTTTACGTTGTATTGCGCCGTTGCTGCTTGACCTTCATCGCCCGGCATGTTACAATTTTTCGTAGTATTTCCTCTCTATTTTTAGGTTCCTTTTATTCTGACACCATGTAGAGTTGCTTGTCAGGATTATTTAATGTTTAAATAAATAGACAACTCGTAACTTTATAAACTTTATTTAGCTTTTCGTTCAGCGTCTCACTTAGCTGCCATTTTCCCACTAACCCCCATTTACAACCACTCAACTCTAAAGCCTCGTTTACACTATATCATATTACAGTTACCTCTCGCCTATCAATATATAGATAAGGGAGGTATTGTTTTTGGTCAGATTTCTCGAGTGTGGGTTTTCAACATATGAGCACGAATTACGGTCACTAGAATACGATTTTACTATTTTTAGCGTGATGTCTTTATGTCCGTTATGTCCGTGTGTGTGTGTCTGTGTGTCTGTGACGATTTTTCGTCCACGATAACTCCAATACGATACTTGTAAAAAATATAATATTTGGTATGTAAGAGTTCTATTCTAATATGATGAACTGATTAGATTTTGACTGCAATTGTTTAACCGGAAGTAGTACTTTACTTGAAGCTTTAAACCGTTTTTCCTAAAAAAATACCTCTAAATACCATATTTTCGCAAATTTCGTTCTTATAAATACAAAGATTTTTAATTTCCTACCGATCTGCATAATTACATTTATATATAACTTCTAGCTAGATAGAAAAAAAAAATATAAATTATAATAATTTTACATATCGTTTAGGCTGAGGAATTTCGATAAAACAGATGAGTTATTCATATGTTCACAAAATTTGACATAAGATGTCAAATTTGATGTAAGTAAGTAGTGTAAAAGATAAAATAAGTAAAAATGAAGTAATTTTATTGTAAAATTTAAAAAGATGAACGAAATATATTAGGAATGTATTTGCATGCGTGAATCAAAGTAAGTTCAGTTCCGATTTTAGTAACGTTAAAAATAGCTGTCATATTAGTCATACAAAATTTATGAAGGAAATTTTAGGTATGAAATTAATTAAAAATATTCTGAACTACAATAACAAACTAATTTTAAAACTACAAATTAAATGTATTGAAAAACTTATATAGAATATATTACTACAGTGGCGGGAGGTATTGTGTTGGACACACCAGATTTTTTTTTAATTAGATAACTATTCAACAAAATTAAACACAAATAAATTTAAAACTTTAAATTTTAATATGAATCTTAAGAGGACGGGCGCCTCTAGTGAGTAATAGACAAACAATACTTTCATTATATCTATCTCTGTTTCTCTTTCCGGCTTACCGAAAACATAACAAAACAAGTCAAGTTTTGTCTAGTTATATTTTGTCGTTAGAATATCATGTAAATTCAGTTATATTTTAAATTTACAAATTATTATAGGCCATTCGTAAATTTTGACCGAACTTCGGTGTAATTTATTCATAAATATTTGATTTGGGAATAAAAACATGCTATCTTTAAACTTCTAGAAAGTATTATAAAAAAATCTTAACTATTAAACCTTATAAATACTAAGCTCTAATGTTTTACCTATCTTCTTATGTAATATACACACTCAAAAAACAATATTATTTAATAAACTTCAATTTAAACAGTAGGTGCAAATTTCTGAAAACGTATGTCGTAGCTGTCTTAGTATTCAGTTGAACCTGTCGTTTTAACCTGCTGCACCAAGTAACGACATATGTTACTATTTGCGATACTACTTTCTTTAAAATCAAATTTTTCTTAATTTATTCTTTTATTTGTACTTTTTCTGTACGGAAAGCAAAGAGTAATATTTTGTAATATAAAAAAACCCTATGTTAGAATAGCCAAAATGCTTTAATATCGTAAAATGAAAATGTACTCCCATAAGAAATGAGTACACTCAGATTTGAATTAGAGTTTCGCGCCAAATGTAAATCTTAACCTCACTAATATGAGTGGCAACTTGTGAGAATTCACAAAGGAAAGCTATTTCTAGTGGTCAATCATTTAATGGGGAAGTTTAGCGTGGTTGAAATTACATGTGAAATATCTTTTAGTCGTAAGTATATGAATAATTATAACTTAAAATGTAATTGAAAGTTAAAATTATGTTGCCAATTATTTATAATTAATTATTTATCTTCGAGCCACTCTGACGTCACACGTGAGTTATGTGCTTGCGCAGAAGGGATGGTGAGACTGACTTTTTGAACGTAGGTTGTATCTTGCGGTATTACACCACACGTTTCTCTGTTACCACGGAAACCCAGCGCGCGCTGGTTAAGAGGATTCCCGGTATCTATTGGTATATGGTAAAATACATGCTAAGCAATTTTCTTTTTATTCAAAAGCCAGAAAAGAAACTAATATGAAATAAATTCATATGAATTCTTCAAATTCAGATGCATCCGCCTATATCAAATATATTTTAAAATTTACAATAGAATCGCGAAAAAAAATTAATAAATATCAGACATAAAGGTACTACATTATTGTAATGACTAACGGTTATCTAAAGTATTTTTTCGACAAATAAGAGACATAGACTTGTAGAATAAAGACCTATAAATCAGTATTTCCAATCAGAAAACTATTTGAATTAACCATTCTTCTTAAAACAGAAAAATTGTAACATACAAATTTCTTGCATTTTTCTCCAGTTTTAATGTTCTCCCACTCCTAGTTTTCTTATTGTAAGGGTGGGTTATACCTGTGGAAGAAAGACAGAAACTTAAAGTACATACGTATTGAAAAGAGTCGACCGAAAAATGATCTATTATTCTTGTACAGTGGAGGAACTTGTGAATGTTGTCGATACTAGAAACACAAAATATGAAGTTAGAATTTCTAGCTTCACCGGGAATCCTCTTAAGATAGACGATACGTTCTCCGCGAGCCACACTCAGTCATTTTCGTATAAAATTTCATTTTTTGAGAATATCACTTTTGAGGGCAATCTTGATAAAATAAAAAAAATACGCTAAACTTCCCCATTGCACTTGACTTTATTGGACACGACATCTGTAATCTCACCTTAACTTCCCCGCCCGCCTGGAA
The DNA here is from genome assembly GCA_035578165.1 of Stenolophus ochropezus. Classification (NCBI taxonomy): domain Eukaryota; kingdom Metazoa; phylum Arthropoda; class Insecta; order Coleoptera; family Carabidae; genus Stenolophus; species Stenolophus ochropezus. The sequence goes on along the minus strand of JAQOWZ010000013.1, from coordinate 23,872,063 downwards.
CTGCTTGAGCAGGATGCTCGCCTTCCGCTCGTTGTCGTAGAAGCGCACGGGGCCGGTGACGCCCTCGAAGCTGGTGTTGCTGAGCGCCTCGAGGAACAGCTTCTCCCAGATGGGGTCCCGGTAGCGGAAGTCCACCACGGTCTGGTTGCGCCGGAAGTAGCGGATCTTGTGCGCCACGTGCTGGATGGCGAGAGCCACGGCCCAGATGCCGTCGTACGTGTAGCCGTGGAAGCGAGAGTACTCCTGCCCGCGCCGGCTGTCGTACTCTAGTTTGTATTCGTCGGCGGTCTATGAGAAATAATGCGGGGAAATAGTGAAATAGTTGTGTTGGAGGAATGTTAATATTTTACTGACGCCAGAGGCCTAGGGAACGCTCAGCATAGCTGAGCATTCGCTAGTCCTATATACTAAAAGGCATGTGTCGTGATGTTTATTTATTTTCATCACGACGATCACCAAACTTTGTCACAAACCTAACAGCCTGAACCATGAAAGGTCGTCCTTGGGTTTTAATGAAACGACACAATGTGGACTGATGTACACGAATGACAAAAATATTCTACGTCGATTAGAATTTGTTTTTTGCAAAATGTTGTCAGAAATATATTGTGTTTGGTACCGAATGAAAAGTCTCGGTGCGGGCTGGTGTGCAACAAAGAAAATTTTCCATGTTGATCGGCTTTTGTTTTGTGCAAAAAGTTGTATAAAGTATATATCATGTTTAGTCTCAAATGAAAAGTCTTGTTGAGGGCTCGCGTGCAGAACTGACGAAAATGGTCTATGTTAATCAGCTTTTGTTTTCTGTAAAAAGTTCTAAGACGTATATCGTGCTTGAGAGTTGAATAAAAGGACTCGATGAGGGCTGGCGAGCAGATATGTCAAAAATGTTCCATGACGATCGGCTTTTGTTTTCTGCAAAAAGTTGTCAGAAGTATATCGTGTTTGGTGTCAAATAAAAGGTCTCGTTGAGTACTGATGTCCAGAATTAAAAAAATGTTTCATGTTGATCGGCTTTTGTTTTTTGTAAAAAGTTGTCAGAAGTATATCATGTTTGGTATAAAATGAAAGGTCTCGATCAGAGTTGACATGTAAAATTGACAGAAATGGTTCATGTTGACCCGGTTTTGTTTTTTGGAAAAATTTGTCAGAAGAATGTCATGTTTGGTATCAAATTAAATGTCTTGATGAGGGCTGATGTTCCAGAAGTACACCGTATTTTGATATTAAATGAAAGCATTCGACAAGACTTGCCTTGCAGAAATAAAATTAACTATCAAATGTTTCACTGACGCCGGAGGCCTAGGGAACGCTCGGCGTTGCTGAGCATTCGCTAGTCCTATATACTAAAAAGCATGTGTCGTGATGATTATTTATTTTCATTACGACTATCACCAAACTTTGTCATAAACCTAACAGCTTGAACCATGAAAGGGATTGTTGTATTTTTTTTTTTTAGGTTGCAGGGAATTATGTGTAGTTGTGCCTTTTGGGGGTCTCATATTTTTACTGTGAGTGGTTCTTGTGTAAAAAAATAAAAACTGTGCAAAACTAATAACTTGAAATAATGGATTCTAGTAGCCATGTCTAAATTTAAGAAGAGTCACGCTGTCATCCGTCACTTTTGACAATCTGTCTATGAACTTTAAACGATTGTAACTTCTTATAGAACATTGATATTAAAGAAGTAAATACAGTATCATGATAAATAGTCTTGAGCAAAGGTGTTACAACTAATTTAAGTTTTAAACATAACGTAATTAATTAATATAAATTTTGACGTTTTCAATGTCAATAGTCATTGTTGCCAAATGTGTGATGAAGTAATTAATTATTGATTTTAAATTTTACATTTATAGCAAGTCTATATCTATGATCTAATGTAAGACCTCATTGCTTAAAAATCTGAAGTGGCCAGCACATAACCTCTCGCCTGTCCTCTTTAAACTTTTTATTAATATTTTTTTTATTTGTAGGGTGGTGACTCGAACACCCGAACATAAGGATTTAACATGTAAAATCATATTTTCGTAATTTCCTGCTTCCCTAATTATATTAGGTAGAAAAACTTTAAATAATAGTTGTAGAGCATAAAATTCTTCATTTTAATCAGTAAGAAAAATTAATTTTACGTTTCTTGTAAGCTCAGAAATTATATACGAATATCAGTAGCTATGAAAAGATAACAAATAATTAACTGTTTATCTGTCAAGTTAGCAACATTAATGTTTTGTCAAGTTCCCCTAAAAAATGTAGCATTTTTTTTTATTTTTAAATTCAAAATTAATTTAGGTAATACTGTTCAATTTCAAATAATAATAAAAATAAACTGACGCAACTAATCTGACACATAATTTTTTAAACATTTGTTATCTTTGTCTCAATTCTATGGCTACCGTTATTTTAGGGATGATTTATGTCATTTTCGTACTTAATTTCTGATCTTACAAGGCACGTCAAATTATTTTTTCTCATTCATTCAGACGGAAGATTTTATGCTCTACAAGTGTTATTTGTAGCTTTTTTACATAAAATAATTAGGGAAGCAGGAAATTATGGAAATATAATTTCACATGTTAAATCCCTGTGTTCGGGTGTTCGAATCACCACCTTGTATATAAGTATCCATGTGTAGACTGCTGACACTGTAAACTGAATTATTAAAATAATTAGTACTTGCAGTATTAGTAGAATTCCTTTTAGAGTATTCGATAATTTTTTTATAATATATTCATTGTCAATTATCATAATTGTCAATCATTTATTTCCATAAGTAAATAGCAATTGTAACAAATTTACCGAATCATAATTACTTGTAATAGTTAAATGGGGCTAGGTACAATCAGATTTAAAGTATAAAATTTTAGCTAATGACACAATATCAAATTATTATTAGAAAAATTTTCATATATTTATAATTAATTAACATATTTGAAAAAAACACTTCATTTCAGATCTTTATGAAAACACAAAATCTAATCCGATATAATCTAGGGTATCACAATGTTATATCCAGAATTTCAACTTTTTTATTGACTAGTATTTGAGTAATCGTTACGACAACATCCATCTACACACACACGGACAGACATCATCGTAAAATATTAAAATCATGAATCATGTTTAAAAGACTTCAAAACGTGCTCATACTTTGAAAACTCACTATTCGATTTTTAGCATAATTCCAATAACTCTTTTACTGAATGGCGACAGGTAAAAATTAAGCACTTGTTTGGGGCTTTGAAATTTGTATATCAGGGGAAGGGGCGTAAAACTGCAGAAAAATTCAAATAAAACCGTTGATTTAAAAATATATAGATAGGCAAGCCTGTATGTTTTTGCGCACCGCTGTTTTGGAATCAGATTCGACAGAGCCATCTCGTTCATGATTCCATCAACAACTTTGCGGAATTAAATAGACAAAAATATCAGATAAAGATGTTTTACATATTTACTGAATTTTTTAGTATCTATTAAAACGGTTCTTTCAATAATTAATTTAAATATTTTAAAATAGAACTAATTTGTATTATTAATGATTTGACATTTGCTCTTTTTTATAATATTTGAGAGAAACGCCTGATATTAATCCAAATGCAACCAGACACACAGTTATGTAGGTGAAACGAATTTTCTCATAAGCTTGCCTATCTATGTATATATTTTTCAAACAACGATAAAACTTACAATTCCAGACACTGTAATTTCTCCACTGGTACTCAACGGAAGTAGATCCGTGAGAATAGTCTGTTCCAAAGCAATCTGCAGTTCTTGCGCCGTGCAATTCTTCTCTAACTCGCCTTCCGTCCACCAGTCTTGGTTATAAGTAGCCATTATTATCCACTGGTACTTTCTCCCATACATGTCTAACTTGTAAGCTTCGCAGAATATCTTCCTGGCCCAATGTTCATTGAAGTTCCCTAGAATTATTCTAGTGTCTTTGTCTTTTAATTTCTCCAAAGCTGTGGTGACTTCTGTTGTGAAACTTTGGGTCTCTACGACTTGGTAACCTAAAACAAATATTAAATTAAAAGTTTGATGTGGACACCACATGACTTCCTTGTACGCTAAACATTTTAATAAAATTTTACAAAGGTAAGTTTGATATGAAATGAATGGAAGTTGAAGAACGATTAGTCGTAGATGATCTCAATTTCAAGTAAAATAAGTTTAAATGAATAAATGATTTTTTTATTTAAAGTTAAGCAAAAACTTTTATAAAAAATTTTTTTTCCTAAAATAAAAAAAAATGTTATTTTTTATACTAAAATAGTATATTACTTATTAAGAATTGTAAGATGCATATTACACAAGTTACTATGTCAAACCACAGAATAGTTATATACAGAAACGACAGTAAGACAGAGAAAAGAGAATCAGAGAGAGATGGGGAAAGCCAACAAATTTAAAGGGCTCATGGTTTAAAATTTCAAAGTTTCCTCACATCTTCCTGCCTCGACACTCTCTCTTTATCAATCATTAACGCGCCTACAACATTTTCAATAACGGGACAATCATAAAAATATAAAAATACATATATAGATTTCTAACAAGCAATAAATATGTTATCACATTGATAAAAATTTTAAAAAATAATTATCAAAAAGAAATTATTATATTTCACCTACTCCAAAGTGGGAAAAGTTGTGTCAGCTTTCCACGCTTTGTCGACGTCCATGTATACGATGATACTGGCTCATTCAAACTTGTACTTGTTAAATAATTGTTTAAAAATAAACAAATGTGAAGCTTGAGATGTTCTTTCAACAAAATTTCGAATTAAACAACAATATATTTATACATTATAAAAATCACAATTTACAGAATTTTTAGTTTGTAAATTATAAAACAACACACGAATATTTTTACAATTACATATTTTGTTTAGAAAATACTTTTTATGTAAATATTGAAAAATTGATTTGTATTAATTAAAGGTGTAGGATATTGTTTATATGAGTTGGTAAAAAAATGGGTTTCAACTCGTGAAATTCTCCACTTCATTATGAAATGAAATAAATAATAAGAATTTTAAATTTAATAAAAAAAAATAGTAAATTGTGCTTATTGACGAACTTGCAAAATACAGACATTTTGTTTAATAAAAATGTTTACAAAAATATAATTATGTACCTATTTTTTTCATCTAATTTGTTTTTATTATATTGATAAATTTATAATTTTAGTATTTTTACATTCCAAAAAGTATTTAATCATTCAAACAAAAATTTAAATTTCGCGTGTAAATGAGCAAACTAATTTAAAGGTCCACACAATGCTCCAAGGTCATAGAACTGACTATGGTAACATCAAAAGTACGGACATAAAGTGTCGCTTCTGTATATCACTATTCCATATACCTAGTAACTATATACTGCTGATGAAGAAGATTTAGCGACCACTGGGAAGGCAGACAGAATATATGTTTCTCTCGTTTCCTTCTGGCTCCTTCAAGTTATGCCCTAATTTCTGCAATAAAGTTGGCTGAAGCTTGAATGCCGCTTTCAACTATTTGAATTTTAAAAGATGTCTCTATGTAATGCCCGTCTTTTTAAAATTATTCTTTGTTTGTATTTCATTCTATTTGTTTCATATTTTAATTTTAAAAATTATTTCGTTTTATAATCTTAAGTTAAATAATTATTATTTTATACTATGTTTATCATTTAACTATATATTTTTTATTTTTCATTATATTTGAATGTACTAAACATTTTTTTATTTATTTTAAATTATATCACTTTTATTATTATTACGTGCCATAGAAAAAATACTTGGTACACTTTTTCATCCACGCATGCGCATAAATATGCTGTTACACTAGGAAGAGAGATGGACATGTATAGTAAAATACGAATATCAGCAATATATAGATAGTAGGTATATGAACTATTCTCTGATGAAATTATAAAACTAAAATATTATAAACCCAAACTCACCAAGCACATCCAACTCAGCAACAAGCCTATTATGCGCCAGACTATACCTCGGCTCATTCTGGTATATCGTGCCCACTCTAGTCCAGTTGAACTCTTTCAGCAGCGACAACCTGGGCGAGTTGAAGGCGTTCTCCGAGGGCACGATGCGGAAGAAGTTGGGGAAGTTCTCCTTGGTGAACATGGGGTGCGTGTCCGCGTACGACAGCTGCGTCAGGTGCCAGTGCTTCGACGCCTTGGCGATGGGGTCCGTGACGTGCGTGCAGGCCGCGCCGAACAGCATGAGCTTGTTAGGCCCCGAGTGCATCATGTCGAAGAAGGCTTTGACCCCGACGGCGGCGTTGCACTGGGGAGGAGGAATTAGTTACGTAAGTTTATAAGATATACAGGGTGTTTGGCGAAAGGCCGGCACCCAGAATATTTCCTTTATTATGAGAGATACAGAAAAATGTTACGGAACAAAATTAAACTAGTCAATGGGACTCATAAAATGATCTTAGTAAGAATTTTGTCTCACTTCCGGTTTTAGCGGAAGTGTGTACAACTTTGATTCTAGCATAAATCGGTATTTTTATATTTTTTTTCGAAATGTACATAAAATTAGCTTTACAATTATACCAAAATATCATTGTTTTACTTCAAGCATTTCAAAATGGCGACACTTTATTCTTAAAATATTTACTAATAAAAATTCATAAAAAAATACACCATTTGAGATTTTGTTACCTGAAACCAAACAAATAATGTCAAAAAATATTAAATCTACCTTTCCTGGCGATGTAATGACAGAATTTGTTATATGTGACAAATTGTGCAGAAAATCACAGCGGCCATTTCGAGTATTTTTAATTTTAATTTTGTTTGTTATATTTAGTTAGTTTTTGTATTGTACTCATTGTAATAAAGTATTTTTAACATATTTTTTATTATTTATTTTGAGAGATACAAGAAAATGTTAAGAAGAAAAATATAACTAGACAAGGGGCTCATAAATTAATCGTAAGAATAATATTGTGTCATTTCCGGTTTTAGCGGCAATGTCTACAACTTTAATTCTAGCATAGGGAATCAGTATTTTTATATTATTTTTTCGAAATGTACATAAAATTAGCTTTACAATAATACCAAAATATTATTGATTTACTTCAACCATTTCAAAATGGCGACACTTTATTTTAAAATATGTACTAATAAAAATTCATAAAAACCTGAAACCAAACAAATAAGGTCTACCTTCCCTGACGAGGTAATGGCAGAATTTGTTATATTTGACAAATTGTGCAGAAAATTACAGCGGTCATTTTGAGTACTTTTAATTTTAATTTTGTTTATTATATTTAGTAAGATTTATTGTATTATGTTGATTGTTATAAGCTTTTTTAAACAAAATTTTTTCGTTAATTATCTGTAGTTGTAAGTACATAAATTTGAAAATAAATTGTCGCCATTTTGAAATGGTTGAAGTAAAACTATAATATTTTGATATCATTGTAGAGCTAATTTTATGTACATTCCGAAAAAAAATATAATAATACCGATTCCCTATGCTAGAATCAAAGTTGTACACACTTCCGCTGAAACCGTAAGTGTCACACAATTCTTACTAAGATCATTTTATGAATCCCGTTGACTAGTTTAATTTTGTTCCGTAACATTTTTCTGAATCTCTCATAATAAACGAAATATTCTGTGTGCCGGCCTTTCGCCAAACACCCTGTATACTTGTGAATAGGGCGTATATGAAAAAGTAAAGCCTTCGGCGGCCATTTTCCTCACCTCTCAATCTAATCCAATGAGGAAGTATAGCATATTTTTTTTTATTTTATCAAGATTGCCCTCAAAAGTGATATTCTACATTTTATTTCACCCAAAGATGCTTAGATTACTCAAAAAATGAAATTTTATACAAAAGTGACGTCAGTGTGGCTCGCGGAAAACGTATCGTCTATCTTAAGCCGGCTTCCCACGACGCGAAGCTTGGTGAGCCTCGCGCCGCTCGTGGACTTCAACGTGCACGAGCATTAACGCGCTTTGACTATTCCCACGGCGCCTGGTTCGTGGCTTGTGGAGGGTTTTTGGCTCGTTTGTAGTAGCTCTGCCAAGCCATTCAGTTGAAAATGAATAATCAACGGAATAAGATTGCTGCTTGTGCAGCTGCTTCTACATCATTTTGAGATGTGACTATTTAAAAAAAAAACAACAGACCAAAAGAAAAGACGCTGGTGGATGACAAATATTCTCGGTGTCAGCCTTTCGCCAACCACCCTGTATTCATTTGTAGCTACTTCTAAACTTCTAATAATAATAATAACAATATACATAATAATAATTAAGATGTAGATTAAAGATACATAGTTTAGCAGAGGTAGTTAATAATGCGGAAAAATAATAATTATAAAATATACAGAGATAATATACCACGATGTCAAACACTAATGAAACAGAATTGTACAAAACATAATCTGCAAGTTTTATTTTCAAACAATGAGCCTGTTGGAACGTTGGAAAGGACATAACGAGCCGAGCTTAGGCGAGCGGCGCATTTCCTTTGACTTGTGTTAAATTTACCGACAACTGACAGGAAGCCCGAGCCGAGCCAACGAGCCACGATTCACCCCATTCCCATGGCGCGAGGCTCGCCAAAAACAGGTAAAAATTCGCCGAGCCTCGCGTCGTGGGAAGCCGGCTTTAACCAGTGCGCGCTGGGTTCCCATGGCAACAGAGAAGCATGTGGTGTAATGCCTCAAAATACAACCTACGTTCGAAAACTCAGGTCTCACCATCCCTTCTGCGCAAGCGCATAACTCACTTGTGACGTCAGTGTGGCTCGAACATAAATCATTAATTATAAATACTTGGCAACATAATTTAAACTTTCAATTACATTTTAAGTTATAAAATTATTCATATACTTACGACTAAAAGATACTTCACATGTAATTTTAACCACGCTAAACTTCCCCATTGGCGCCAAATATCAATCAACTTATTACTATCTATAACCAAATATCACTATTCTTTTTTAAATATGCCCTACCCACAAGTATATATAGAGATCAGTGGTACAGAAGAGTTATATAATAAATTACGTAAGTTCGTAAGATCTAAACCTAAACCTAAATTATTTTGAAACAAATATCAATTAATGGATGTTAACGAAATTTTTTATTTAAATATTACTTCAATCGCGAGTTACAAGAGATTGAATTTTATTGCAACGTCCCGTGATATTATCTGTCTTTAGTAATTTCATTAATTGCCTGCACCCAAGTAGGCTGGAAATAACTTTACCCTTTACAGGTTAGATAGCATTAGTAGTGCCGTTGAATGAAAAATATATAGATAGACAAGCTTATGAAAAAATTCGTTTCATCTACATAACTATGTGTCTGGTTGCATTTGGGTTAATATCAGGCGTTTCTGTCAAATATTATAAAAAAAGAGCAAATATCAAATAATTAATAATACAAATTAGTTCTGTTTTAAAATATACCAATGAACTACTGAAAGAACTGAAAGAACCATTTTAATAGATACCAAAAAATTCAGTAAATATGTAAAACATGTTTATTTATCTGATATTTTTATCTGTTTATTTCGCAAAGTAGTTCCTGAAATTATGAACGAGATGGCTCTGTCGAATCTGATTTCAAAACAGCGATACGCAAAAACATACAGGCTTGCCTATCTATATATTTTTCAATCAACCATAGTACTCAAAATCTAGGAAAGAAATTTAGTAACTTTTAATTATAATTTTTATTTTATATTTGTTTGAAATTTAAAATAAAGTAAACTCGGCAAATAATTTAAAATAAATATAATATAATTGTCAAATTGTCAACATTGACAAACAATAAGAATAAAATTATATCGAATAGATTCCCTGGAATATAACAAAAATCGCTTTAAAAGTTAGGAACTGATAATGAACTCGCAGCAAGTAATATTATCGAAAATATTTTATCTCCATATATGAAAAATAAATTACAATATTGTAATGTGAAAGACACGCAAAAACATTTTTATTAATTTCTAGTTAAAGATATGCCGCGTTGAGATATTTGGAAAAATTCTGCAAAATTAATTTAAGTGAAAATTTATCATTTTCTTTTCTTTGTAAAGATCATTTTCTAATGCATCTAAACACCGATTATTAAGAAACTATTGCCAACAATTCATTTTGGCTCTTAGACATTTTTAAATTCCGTTACAAATGTGGATCTTTCATATCGCAATGATATATTGAATTTTCAAGAATCGAATTTCGAATTAGAGTCTAAGTGTAATGTTCTCTTCTACAAATTTCAGCTAAAGAAAATTTTGCCACGAATGTTACCGAGTAAACATCTTTTAAATTTCGCCGAAAGAACATTTCTTCTACAAATTTCGGCGAAAGAACGTTCTTCCACAGAAGACTCCGAAAGAACATCTTTCTTATAAATTTCTCCGAGAGAACAATTCTTTTACAAATTTTATCAAGAGAATATCACTTCTACAAAATTTGCCGATAATATATATCTTCCACAAGTGGCACCGAGAGAATATCTTATAAATTTCATTTCGCCTAGAGAACATCTATGCTTCAAATTTCAGCGAAAGAATATCTTCCACAAATGGCACTGAGAAAATATTTCATTGCCGAGAAAACAACTCTTCCATGAATGTCGCCAAGAAAACATCTTACATATTTCTGCGAGAAAACATCTCTTCTATTCATTTCGTCAAATGAATATCGTTTCTACAAAATTCGCCGACAGAAAATTTCTTCTGCTTTCTATACTAATCGTATTAGTTTATTTTGAATGATTTCGAATAATTTTGTAATACCTAAGCAGGCAATAAATATAATGATAATTGATTTATATCTTTTATTTAATATTAAAATACCTATACTCTGTTTTTAAACTATAGACAGTAACTAGAAATTCTAGTAACAAAATCAAAGCCTGTGATTTCCTGCTGCGCCATTTCATGAAGCCGCATTTACCCAGACAAAATTTCAAGTTAACCTTCTCAAACGTAATTGAAACGTGAAACTCTCAGTAGTTGTCAAATTACTTGTTGAATTTGCACGTGTTTTTTGTTTCATTTTTCTTTTTGTGATATTTCACGATTAAAACCAGTTCTTTTCAGAACTACTAGTATTTCACTAACGCTGTGGTGTAAATGTGACTTCGTTTTGTGCTGTCTATAGTTTAAAAACGGAGTATAGTAATAAATAAACAATTGAATAATGACAGCTACATTTGACGTTTACGTGACATACTAAATTTAATGATCAAGAAGGCTGGGTGTAGTGTAACTACACCCTTTATTTTAGGAAAAGATAGTTAATGCAGTTTTATTAACTTAATTAACACATCATCATTTTGAAACGGGTCACAATTTTGATTTCAATAACGTCAAGATCTTAGAAAAAGAAAGTAATTATAAAAAAAGAGTATTTCTGGAAATGGTGCACATAGCCAGAAATAAAAATTCAATCAATTTCAGGAAAGACATACAATATTTAAATAACATTTATTTCAATATAATCTAAATTTCGACATTTCTTTCAAATTTTAGAGTTTTTAAATTTTTAAATTTTTAATTTGCCTGTTTTGTTTTCACACGCTCACAAATTGTACAGCTGACCGTTGTTAGTCTGTTTAGCTCCGTTGCTGAGGTTAGACGCTGTACACTACACTCAATTGATATCTATTTTTCGATAAAATTACAACATGTTATATTATTGTATTACAACCAGTAATTATGTATAAATCATCCCAACGGTATGTATTTTTATAATTCAATATAAACTTAATGTAAAATTTCATAAATTAATATCATTAATAATTGTTGCATTGTTAATTGTTTAATTGTTGATTTATATATTTTTGTACAATCATACTGTTACAACTTAATCTCTACATTGTCTAATTGTACTTTCATACTGTAGATTCTTGATAATGGTTTAAATTAAACCGAAACGTTGAAGGAAATGGTATAAAAAATTTTTTTCACCCGATGTCCAAATTCCGACTATCTTTTCCTAAAACTACAACGAGTGGACGCTAAATTCAACTTGATACACCCTTTATATTTCAGATGGCAGCAACTACTTGATCCATTGAGTGACGCTTCTCGTTATGTTAATATTTTGTGGTTGTCTGATTTTAAAAAGACAATCTCGCGTTCGCGTTTCTTAGAACTTGCGGAAGGGAGACATACATGCAGCCTGGCAGTAACAAAATTTTACTGTATTTTCTTGTTTTTGTTACGAATAATAATAAATGCAACTAGTGTTAAGTGTATTTTAGTCGAGTGCTGTTTAAATTATAACGTGATAAAAATCGTTGCAACCGAAATATTAATAAAAATTAATATCAAAAGTAAATAAAACATTGATAAATGTATTTTCCTTACGTACTACACGTATTTCAAAAATCGATTTATTTGGACGAAAAGGCGCAGCAACATGATAAGCTAGAAAATTAGGTTATATAAACTTTGACGTTTAGCAGTGCAATTGTTATATTATTGCCAACATGCCAATTCAAATTCAAGTTGTCAAATTGTGGAATATTGTGAAAAAAAAGAACAAGACATAATTGTCATCATTTTTTAAAATAATACCATTGTTAAATAAGACTTTTAATATAATAATGAATTTTTCTAATATTTCATTCTATAATAATATCTATGTTTGTAACACTGTACTTTTTCTTCTCTAGAGAGAGAGAATACAGTTTAAACGCTTTTGAAAAGTCCTAACATAATTTCAAACACTTCTCAACATATAAAAAGTTAAAAGTTTATTACCTCTGTATCATTCCACCACATATGAAGTCTATAGTTCCTTAAAATACTCGAATGTTCATTCACATGGTCTAAAGCCAGCTTTACACTGGGCATCACACCTCGACCTATAACAAAAATAACAACAATTCACAAACACTGAATAAGTAACTGAAAAAAAAAACTTCTACAAAGTTAAACACAGCCTGGAGGCATGGGTGCCGACTATATGGGGGCATCGGGGCTCCTGCCCCCAAGGAAAAATTTAGTAGGGGCAATGCTCTCATTTTTTAGCATCACTAATAAAGCCCAAAATTATTATTTTAAAGAATTATTGTACCATCTTCTATTATTTAGTAATTGACTACTACCCTAAAATGGATACTAGTTATACACTTAAAAATATAACCAGTAAATTCCTCGCATCAAAGTTCCTATGTATACAAATTTTCATTTTAAATTTTTTATTAGTACAGCCACAATAACAGATTGAATATCAGTCAATAGGAATGGATATGGCTGGTAACAATGCGCGTCTCAGGATATGCCTGGGATCCTGAGACGCATCTCATGCCCTGAAAGTGGTCTAGTTCAGCTGGCCAGGAATTACAGCACGCTTCAGCATGTGCTCTAGTTCTAGGGCTGCTGAAACCAGAACAAATTCTGGAGCAGATTTCGCTGCTCTGCATTGTGCTCTGGTTTTAGTGGATCAGAAATTAGAGCACTCAGAAATGTTTGCTCTAATTCTATATCTGTTGAAACCAGAGTAAATTCTAGAGCAGATTTGGCTGCTCTGGATTGTGCTCCAGTTTCAGTGGATCAGAAATTAGAGAACTCAAATGTTTGCTCGAATTCTAAGTCTGATGAAACTAGAACACATTTTGGAACAGATTTAGTTCTCTGGACTGTGCTGGTTTTAGTGAGTCAGAAATTAGAGCACTCAGAAGTGTTTGCTGTAATTCTAGGTCTGCTGAAACCATGCAGAGCACATTCGGCAGCATATTTGGCTGCTCTGAATTGTGCGCTGGTTTCAATGGATCAGAAATTAGAACATTTTAAAACAGGGTTGGCCTGATTTAAACAATTGATTTTTTAATAAAAATCGTTGATTTACAATACATACATTACAATACAAATGAAAACAGAAATTTAATTATTTGCTACAATAATAGTAAGTATCAGTTTGGTATATAACATGTTAAAATTAAATTATATTTTATCATTTTATTTGTCACATAACAGAAGAAAAATGTAAGTATACAAATGAGTAACTAAACGTAAAAAATATTTATTACTCTTCCTAGTTTTATTTAGATGAATCGTTTTGATTTTATTACAGATATCATTTATCAAATAAAATATTTATATTGCTTTTAAAACAATTAAAAAGTGCAATAACATTCAGATATATTTAAAAATAAAAAAAAAATCATGATTTATTTGATTTTTAAAAAAATATCAATGATTTTGGATTTTTTTAAATAAATTATGATTTTTGCCAACCCTGTTTTAAAGCGTTTACTCGAATTCTTAATCTACTGACAGCAGAGCACATTCTGGAGCAGATTTAGCTGCTCTAGATTGCGCTCTGGTTTGCTGAAACATGAGCCCAAAAATTAATTAAATATTTTTCATTAAAAATAACTTTTTTTAGTTACCATTCGTCCTTTGTAGTATTTTTTTGGTAGCAATTTCATACTTTGATTATAGTGATTATTAAAAATTTTGCCCCCAAAGAAATTTATAAAAGTCAGCGTCCATGCCTCGAAGATTTATATTTTGTTGAAATTATTTACTCTGTCTATTTAGTTTTTATTGAATTTGAAATAAGCTATTCCTAATTTAACACCCTTGACACATAGGTCGTTAGTATGATTACATGATTAAAATTAATCACAGTGATTATCAAGTGACTACCATTTATTTTACATGTAAAATCATATTTAGTTATAGTAGAGGCATAGGTATATGAAATTCACTTTCGGATAAGCCGATTGGCGCTTATAAAGTTTTATGGGACTTGCGATAATGGTTCATTTAGGTAGGTACTTTCTTCTGTCCTATGCTGTTATGGGCAGTACCTACCACAATTTTTTTTAATTATGTACTTTTAAATCAAGATTAAAATATTCAAATAATAATGCATTTTAAACGCACGTCTTCTCATTTCAATTTGAAAATTGAGAAGAGATTAAAGTAAATTTTAAATACAAACAGTTATTTACATAAATATAAGAAATATTTGGTTGTAAAAAAATAATTTTATTTATATATGGTCTTATAAGGCCATTATCAGGAAATACTAATGAATATACTTTACAGAAAATTTTTAGTATTTATACATAGAAAAACAAAGGCAGAAACTATGTATTAACTAGCTTTACAATGGTAAGAAAATCTAAAAGGGATTAAAACGGAGTGATCAACAGAGATTTGACTAAGTCAAGTTGTTCATTCATAAATATTTTTTCCTACGACCACTGTTAAAAATAGTATTTTTAACGGTTGCTTAGCAAGTTAAAAATAACAGTTTATAACACAGTAAATACTTTTAAAACGTTGCCATTGACAACGTGTTAAAAGTAAAAAAACAAATTTACTTTTAACACGTCTTATGTTCAGTTGTTCATAACAAATACATCATGACCTGTCATAAATGTCATTCTAATGATTAGTTTTTATTTACTAATAGGTACATAACTGTGGTCGTAGGAAAAATAGTGTATGATATAAGTGTTAAAAGTGATTTTATTTCGTTCGTGGGGTTTGTTAAACTCGGCTTCGCCTCGTTTCAAACTTTCCCACTCACTCATAAAATGTCACTTTTAACACTTATATCATAAATAACTATTTTCATTTGGATTTCCAATTATTCTAAGAACTCCATTATTAGTTATTAAAATTTACTTTAGAGGTACACGGTCAGTTTTGGAAAAGTCATCAAAAAGTTATTTCTGGGCTTGCTGTTTTTAGAAGTGTGTAGTAATTTTGTGAACTAAGTCATACTGAAAACAACATTCGGAAGAAATAGTTCAACATCTAGCAGATCAGCCGTCGACGTCGAAAAAACGGAGTCTTAAATATGTATCCTATGACGAGAAGAATATGATATGGCCCTGTTCTTACTTTTCAAGTGATACCTTTGAGTTGGGATAATTTATAACTCCTGACCACAAAGCTTCCCACCCCTCCATAAAAGGTTGTAAAATCCGCATAAGTCGGTTTCATATACATCTATTGTAGAAGTTTAGGTATATGAAGGACTTATACGGGTTTTACCTTTTATGGAAGGGTGGGAAGCTTTGTGGACAGGACACAGAATAGTTACATAAAAATCTTAGGAATGAACAATTTGACTTAGTCAAATCTCCATTGATCTCTCCACTTTATTCCTTTTTAGATATTCTTACCATTGAAAGTGGTTCATACTTAGTTTCTGTCTTTGTTCTTCTATGTATAAATACTAAAAATTTTCTGTGAAGTATATTTACTAGTATTTCCTGTTAATGGCTTTAAAAGTCGAAATATGAATAAAAATAAAATTCAATTTTTTTAAACAACCAAGTATTTCTTATATTTATTTAATAACTGTTTGTATTTAAAATTTACGGTTGAATTTATTTTAATAATTTAATCTCTTCTCAATTTACAAATTGAAATTAAAAGACGGCATTTAAATTTGAATATTTCACTCTAGATTAAAAGTATATAATTAGGAAATATTTTGAAAGAAAATTTCTGATACGACTCTTAACATCATACGACAGAAAAAACTACCTGCCTGAAAGTACCATTACCGCAAGTCCCATAAAACTTTACAAGAGCCAATCGGCTTATCCGAAAGTGAATTTCATATACCTAAACTTCTACTATACTTCTATTATAGTAGCATTTGATTTAACATGTAAAACCAACCTTTATATTTAACCGTGTAGGAATAACAAAGTGTCAAACTCGTTTGACACGTTTTTACCTGTATTAGAATTTTCTACACCTCTTCCAAACGGGAAAAAGCCAGCAACATACACATCGTGTCTTCTACTATCCACATTCGGTTTTTGGGTTGTTGAAAAATGAAAATTAACAACTATTAGCACTACAATATTAATTAGATTCGTCATTTTAATTATTTTATATTGTTTCATGAATATTTTATTTGTTATAATATTCTTGAAGTGAATTTAAAGACACGAATTGATTGTACCAGTGTTAATTTATTTATAATTTTATTTATAACATTCATTTCAAATTCTCACGTCACTATATGGTAAAAAACATGGAAAATAATTAACAGCTATTGTTATTTATGTTCAAAATTTATTTAAAAACACTTATACTATAATATTTTTATTGTATTTGTTTATAAAACACAGCAATGTTCAAAATAATTGTAAATGTTCTATATATAACAGTTTGCCGAGCTATATTGATTTTTATACTAGTTCTGCTCTTCGCCACAGGTTCCAATAGGGCAGCACTGTCCATGTTAATATTTAATACAACAGAATTTTATTATTTGTCAAGGAAATCGTTTTGGGGTTCGGAGAAACCTCAAATATCAAATGTTTATCTTTTTATACTTTATCATAAAAACAGATTATATTTTAACTTTTAAAATACTTCAAATATGATAAGATATGTATGTCTAATTTTGTAATAATATCAGAATGTCCGGTTTAAGAAGCTAACAATTGGAATCTCAAGAACCGTAAAAGTTAGAATTAGAAAATTGATATTAAAAGTATCAAATTCAAATAAATAGGAATGGATTATATACTTGTATATTAAAATCAGATCTTGGCGTATCATTTGACTTTACAATGAATTATATAAAATATATATTTTCTTCTTTTTAAAAGTGTGTTTATAAAATTAATAATTAATAATATAATAGTTTATGTATGTAGTAATAACAGGGGAAGTAATTCCCAAAGCCGCTGATGATATATTTTTGCGTAAACCCGAAAATATTTGAAAATATTTAATTCTAACTCGAAAATATTAAAATTTTACAAAATTTGTTTGGAATATTTTTTAAAGAATAAACTACGCTGATACCAAATTTACAAATAGAATTGAATTATCTCTTTTCGTTTCGGAGATATTTGCTCTCAAAGTTATAACTCAAAAAAGTGTGTTTTTTGAGCATATTTTAAAAATGAGTAGAAATACAATCTCATCTACTTTACCATTCGATTCTACAGGAAAAGTTATGTAAAGAAATGTTTTGCCCACATATACGTTCTTTGGAACGATTCGGTGAAAAATAAAAAAAAATAAAAAACCTAAATTTCAGTGTTTCGCCGCGAAACTTTTTGTTTCCAATTTTTCAATTTTTGGTATTATGTAGATATCGATGCGCTGATTTCAAATTTTCAAACATAATTTAATTATCTCGTTCCGTTCTCGAGATATTTGTGTTCAAAATTATACCTAAAAAAAAAACAGGTTTTTATGTATACCCCTTAAATGGTTAGGTTTAAGGATTCTATGGACAAAATTACATAAGTGTACCAATTTTTAGAATTTTATCCCATCAGATAGAATTTCTAGAAGAAAAAAACTGAAAATGGCCAAACATCGATTTTGGCCATTTTCGTTTTTCCTTTCTACAAATTGTAACCTTTGCAATAAAAATCTAAAAATTGGTACACTTATATAATTTTGCCCGTAGAATCGATTGGTGGGGTCGCCGAAGTCGTAAACCTAACCCTTAATGGAGTATTTTTTAGGTATTGCCGAAACTCAACTTTGAGCATAAATAACAGGAGGAGATAATTAAATTTGGTTTGAAAATTTGGAATCAGCGCATTGATATCTACTTAAGTCCAGAAAATGAAAAGTTTTGAAGAGAAAAAGTTCCTTGGAGAAATTTTCAAATTTAGGTTTTTTCGATTTTCTCATTTTTCATCGCATCGTTCCAAAGAACATATATGCAAAGGAAATATTTCTTTATGTAACTTTTCCCGTAGAATGGACTAGTATAATCGTTGAGATTGTATCGCTACTCATTAGAGATATGGCAAAGAAACACACTTTTTCGTGGTGCAACTTTGATAGTAAATATCTCAGGAACGAAAAAATATAATTAAATTCCGTATGAAAATTTGAAATCAACGCGGCGAAATCTATCAAAGTATACTATTTCGCAAAATCAAAATTTTGGGCACAAAAATGATTATTTTTCGGATATTTCGCGTTTGTCAACACAATTTTTGGTTTAATACTGTTATTTGGTTTGTTTTAACTCTAAACAACTTTGATACGGGGTTATAGGTTTTGAAAATAATTAAAAGTTAGATAATACAGCGACAGAACAAAATCATAAAGGCATAATAGGATTATAGCTTTTGAAATCAGCTCATCGATATTTATTTAAGTCTAGAAAATGAAAATTATTTGAGATAAAGGTTCCTCGGAGAAATTTTATTTTTCATCTAATCGTTCCAAAGAACGTATATGTGGAGAAAACATTTTTTTACAAAAGATATATTTTCTTCTTTTTAAAAGTAAGTTTATAAAATTAATTCTACTCCTGCAAGATAAAAAATAAGGAAATAAAAAATTATTTTTTAAACATAATTTGACATTTATTGCAAATTTTGTTTTTGTGATGCGCAAGTGATGCGTAT
This sequence comes from Stenolophus ochropezus, assembly GCA_035578165.1. Lineage (NCBI taxonomy): Eukaryota > Metazoa > Arthropoda > Insecta > Coleoptera > Carabidae > Stenolophus > Stenolophus ochropezus. The sequence continues at coordinate 23,852,718 of JAQOWZ010000013.1, read as the reverse complement.
CCATGATAGCAACAATGCAACAAACATTTATTAGTGCTGCAAAGTTTTGCAGCACTGCGTGCTGCAAAGAGTCACTTTCAACATGAAAAACAAACCAGAAAATTGCATTTTCGTACTCATGCATTGAAATGTGTTGTTTCGCGTTGCCTAAACAACGCCTGGAACGTCAATTTCCCAGGTCTCCACCAGATAGGTGACCGGGAAATTTTGGAAAAAACACTCCTACTTCTACAGCATTTATTAAAAAACTATATTTATAATAAAATAGTATAATGTTTTAAACATTCTATTACCTAATAATATTAAAAGAAAATAGGGGATTATTGAACGAAATTTAATGTAGAAAAAGTAAATTTAGTGCATTTGATATACAATGTTGGCAACAACTGCTGTCATGTTGACAGATTGACAGCACTTGTTAGTACTGAAACACATAACCACAAATCATTTTGTGTATACAATAAATAAAAATATTTGTACAAATAGAAAATTAATTATTGATTTTATGATTTTCGTACGAAAAATATTGTACAAACCTCTTGCGTGAACTGGGTTTCCGGAATCGTTCTATGGCAGCGCTCGCGAGCTCGCGCCGCCAAACACTCCTCCGGAAACCAGTCGTTCCCGCATTTGGTATGTAAATAACTATTTCGTACTCATTCATTGAAATGTGTTGTTTCGCGTTGCCTAAGCAACGCCTGGAACATCAATTTCCCAGGTCTCCACCAGATAGGTGACCGGGAAATTTTGGAAAAAACACTCCTACTTCTACAGCATTTATTAAAAAACTATATTTATAATAAAATAGTATAATGTTTTAAACATTCTTTTACCTAATAATATTAAAAGAAAATAGGGGATTATTGAACGAAATTTAATGTAGAAAAAGTAAATTTAGTGCATTTGATATACAATGTTGGCAACAACTGCTGTCATGTTGACAGATTGACAGCACTTGTTATTACTGAAACACATAACCACAAATCATTTTGTGTATACAATAAATAAAAATATTTGTACAAATAGAAAATTAATTATTGATTTTATGATTTTCGTACGAAAAATATTGTACAAACCTCTTGCGTGAACTGGGTTTCCGGAATCGTTCTATGGCAGCGCTCGCGAGCTCGCGCCGCCAAACACTCCTCCGGAAACCAATCGTTCCCGCATTTGGTATGTAAATAACTATTTCAAAGCAGGAGTAGAAAAAATTAATAATTGTTATATAATAGCGACCTTATTGACAACAAATTTTAAATTCAGTGCTTTAAAATACAAAGCCTATTTCTGAGCTAATCTAAATTTAGAAAAAAATGTTGTTAAATATTGTGCGATCAGGAAAATTTGTGAAAAAAAATATTTATGACATGGATATGAAAGAGATGTTGAATGACAGGCAGCAAAATCATGCCAGTGCCTGTCAAATCTCGGACTACAATATTCCTAATTATTTCTAAATTATTTTCTTAAATTGCTTACTATTTATACATATTTCCAAGTAAGTAACACAATAGTTATTTAAAACATATTTATATATTTTTAAAACAGTGGAAATAGATCAATTTATGTAAATGAAATTTTTAGCGAACCCCACTGTTTGAGAACCGAATTGCGTTAACATAGACGTCACAGAAAACTTAACAAAATATTACGGCTTAACAAATCAGAATTAAGACTTTCTGAATCTACACTTCGCTTTCAAATTAAATAAATCTCTTTATGTTACCCAGTTTGCATTAAAAACAAGCTGGGAATTAAACTTAGTGTTTCTCATATATAATTGTTATCAAAAATACTTTCCATATTTGAATTTAGGGCCCTTAGTAACTTGACAGCGTCTGTACTTAAGTTGGTAGCTCTGAAGCGTGCATCTGTCATTGTTTGGTTAAAACTTTAGTTTACAACTTTCCATCACAATGGCTTTAAAACGGCATTTTTTCAAAAAATAACAAGTGTAAATCATTTTTGTGAAGCCAGTGTCTTAATTCTAGTGTTTGTGATGGAAAAAGCAACCAGGGTATGCTCAAGACTTCTAAAGAGTAGGATAGATTTGCAAAGTACGAAAAGTAACAAGCAAACTGCGAAAAAAGTTTGTAGAAATATTATATTGAGGTCGTGTTTACAGGTTTAAAGAAAAAACGAAGAAATTCCAAAGACCACGTCGTTCAAAAAATAACAAGCAAGTTTACTGTAAGTTTTAAATATTTGCTAAATGCTTTATAAAACAATTAAAATCTATTGTTAGGTTCAAAGAAAGAGCCTAAACTATGCCGTAAAGTCCGTACTTGTTCAAAAAGGTAAGAATTTCACCTAAATTTATAACAATTTTTGGCGGGAATTTTATAGCTAGTTTCTTGAAATAATTTCTCCTACACGGTTAAAGATATAAATTTGACTCTAATTGCATTTGTTTTAGCAGTATTTAGAGTCTGTTTATCCATATTTTCATTTGTTTCTGTTCAGTAGTTCAATATTTATCAACAAATTTATAAAACATAACCACAAAATTAAACAATCTTTAATATAACTTAAACCACATGTGAGTTTTTAATTAAATTTGGTATAGGAGGTAAAAAGACTACGAGGTTTAAGAATTTTACAGTCTCGATGCTATATTTTTAACCGTGTTGGAAATACAGCCTTCCAAACTTGACGAATTTTTCTTCTAAGATTCCAATTCAGCTTTTCTCGCGCCATTTTTGAATCTCTAACTAAATAACCTACAAAATACACTTTAAAAATTCTCCAGTAGTTTGTTTTAATTTTTTCTGAAAGAACAGAGTGAAATAAGTATAGTAGTGTAAACGCGACGGAAAAATATGTCGTGATAAGCGAGATATTAGTTTTTAAAAATGCAAATTTTGGCCTCTGTCCTCGCCTCTGTCGTCATCTGTCTTCGCCAGTGATGAACAAACTGTTAGTTGTACAAGTTATTGCTTATTTTCATATTTATATATAAATAAATATAAAACTAAAATAAATAAAATGTATTATTCGTAACAAAAACAAGATGCAGTAACATTTTGACATTGCCAAGCCGCATGCATGTCTCCCCTCCACAAATTCTATGAAATGCAGATGTGTGAATGTCTTTATAAAATCAGGCAAACCAATGAAATTGCTAAAGACAGATGACATGACAGGATATCGCAACAAAATTGAATCTCTTATAACTTGCGAAGGAAATAATATTTAAAACAAATATTTTAACTAATACTCATTTTGTTGTATATGTTCATATTCTTCTGCAAAATGGTAATATTTTAACAATAGTTTAGGACACTATTATCCCAAACTATAAAGGATGTATCAGGAAATATGAACTTCCCCTTAACCTTTTTATTATAGCAAGTAAAAAATGCTTCATATAAATGTTTCATTATATTAAATTTATGACATTATAGTAAAAAAAAGTACAAATCAATTTTTATTTTTTGAATGGGAACCTAAAATAATTTTGGTAAAATCCAGAGCAGCCAAATCTGTTCGAGAATGTACTCTGTATTCGGTAGGCCAAGAATTAGAGCAAACACTTTAAAATGCTCTAATTCCTGACTCATTAAAACCAGAGCACATTTTGGAGTACATTTGGTTGTTTAGAGTTGAATTAGAACAAACAGGTCTGAGTGCTCTAATTCCTAACCCACTGAAATCAGCACAATCAAGAACTGCTAAATCTCTCCAAAATGTACTCTGAATAAGAGCAAACGCTTCTAAGTGCTCTAATTCCTGATCCACTGAAACTAGAGCACAATCCAGAGCAATTAAATCTGCTCCAGAATGTGCTCTGGTTTCAGTCTTAAAAATTAATGAAAATTGCTTGAAACTGTTTTAAATATTCTTTTAACTATTTTAAATTAATTTAGAATTACTTCTGTACATTTTACATTTATTAATTTTATTTTCTGTTATTTTTCAGGACAAAAATCTTTATTTACTGACAACTCCAAAGCTTTAATCAACAAAAACTTATTTAATATAGTTGACTTTAAAAGTCCCGCGTGTCAAAATATTGAACAAACGAGATTTCCCGCCAAAATTTTACCAATAAACGAAATTACAGAAATCGAGGAAAAATTCAAAGAATTAGGACCTGTTGTAGACGAAACAAATGACTTCTATTTAATTTCTGACAAAAATCTCAAAGATTTAGTTACCAAAAAAATCACCCAAACCCAAATACCAAATTTTTGGGAACGTGCCATTGAAAATTTTTTAATATTTTGCGAGTACAAACCTAATATTTTAAATTCCATTATTGAAAATCAAAATCGGATTAACGAATTTGCTTCAATTTGTGAATTAAAATTAAAATTTGATAAAACCCCTTTATCTGAAACGTTTTTAAAACGAAAAATAACTCGTAACTGTAATACTTTAAGTGAAAAACAAAATTTGGGCTGGAAAAATATGTCGAACACAGAAAAAACCCCAAAAAAAAGTTTTCCAAACACTTCATTTCGCACACCAGAAAACCAAAAAATCAGTGTCAAAGATTTTGAAGTTTCTTCTATTAAGTTAACACCTGCGATTTTCAAAAATAATAAATACATCGAAATAAATAAAGAAACTCTAACGAACTTCACGGATTTTAATATTTCGGAGCGGCAGAAGAATTTTTTTCTCTCTGAAATACTAAAGCAAGAGAAAATGGAGACGCTAAATTTAGGTGGGGTGTTTGACCGACCTAGAAAACTCAAAACTGGGTGTGTGAAACGCAAGTTACAAACGCCGTACAGAGCTCCGAATCGACGCCTGGAATTCTCAGAAGCGACGACCGACGATTTGGATTTCACGTTTTTGGAACCTGCGCTTTTGGGATCTCAGCAAGGTAGGAAATATGATGAAATGAATCATAATATTTTTTTAGAATTTCTTCAAATACTTCCTAACTGTTTTAAAATTATTTAGAATTGTTTTAAACTGTTTTCACCAGGGTTGACAAAAATCATAATTTATTTAAAAAAAATAAAAAAATCATTGATTATTAAAAAAATCAATTAAGTCTTGATTTTTTTTATTTTTAAAGATATCTACGTGTTACTGCACTTTTTAAAAATTATTTTAAAAGCAATATAAATATTTCATTTTATAAATAAAAGCGAAATCTTTGATAAAACCAAAAATGATTCATCTGAATAAAACTAGGAAGAATATTAAGGATTTTTTATACTTTTTGTTACAAATTTAAATACTTAGATGTTTCTTTTGTTATATGATAAAGTGATAAAATATCATTTCATTTAATGATATCATTATATACAGACAATATTTTGGTTATTATTAATAGTTTTATGGCAAATAATTAAATTTTTATTATAATTTGTATTTTTTTTTATCTTTGATAAAAATCAATGATTTTTATTTAAAAAATCAGTTGATTTAAATTGTAATTTAAGTCGTGATTTAAACCAAATGATTTAAATCAGGCCAACCCTGGTTTTCACAGTATTCGAATTTTTATTGAGAACGACTTAAAAATGTTTTTTTTTACTACCGGTTTAGACCACTGATCTTTTGAAACAATTCAAAAATAAATAACTAAAATAAATCAAATATAAAAAGATTAGTGATATTTGGTTGTAAATAGTAATAAATTGATTGATATTTACTCCAATTGGATTAGATTGAGAGGTGAGGAAAATGCCTTAGTCGCAAGTATATAATAGAGATCAGTGGTCTAAACTGGTAGTGAAGAAAACATTTTTAAGAAACTTCATTGTTTTACTGTTTTAAATTCTCCCAAGTCGTCTTACATTTATTTAGAATACCCCTGGAATGGCCTAACATTGTTTTAAATATTATTTAACCGTCTTAAAATTACTTAGAATTGCTTGAAAATTTAAAAGTCTCTCTATCTATCTTAAATTAATTTAGAATGGCCTAAAAACTGTTTTAAATATTACTTCACTTCCTTGAAATGATTTAAAATTGCTTCAACCTGTTTTAATTTCGTCCCAACTATTTTAAAAGAATTTAGGTACTAAATATTATAAATTAGGCCCAATTAAAAAAACACAGGTTTTTAGGTAAAATAGGTAAAAACCACTGATCTGTGTATACGGGGTGTCCCATTTAATGTACGAATGCATTGGTATCTCGAGAACCGTAAGAGCTACGAGATTGGTTAAATTAGACAAAAGTTGCCCCGTTAGGAGGCTATTTTAATAGTGTTTTGTTATTTGCGAAAAAATGCATAGGTCACTAGATATAGGGGAAAATGTAAATTTAGCGATTTCCTTTTTTTGGTTATAACTTTGTTATATGAAATAATACGAGATTCTGGTTTGCACTTTCTTAAGGCACTTTTGTAGGGTGAATTTGCAGAAGTACTCAAATTTTTTTTATACCTAACCATTTACAAGTTACTGATAGCAACTTTTATTTTTCATATGGAGGTCATATTAAGCTATGGTATTTTTAAATAGAGATTTTTTTTAGGTTTACAATGATATAAAACAGTAATAACTTATTTTTATAATTAACAGAAAAATCAACAAAAATTGTTATTTATACTAAAATTGCATTGAAAAAAGTAAATCGAAGGCTGCTGTGGAAGAAAATAACAATTTCATAACATATCTTGCAACAAGTTTATTTAATTAAAGTAAAAATACAAAAATAATTTGCGAAAACTTTACAATAAATTAAGTTATTTTCTTCCACAGCAGCCTTCGATTTACTTTTTTCAATGCAATTTTAGTATAAATAACAATTTTTGTTGATTTTTCTGTTAATTATAAAAATAAATTATTACTGTTTTATACTTTTGTCTAATTTAACCAACCTCGTAGCTCTTACGGTTCTCGAGATACCAATGCATTCGTACCTTAAATGGAACACCCTGTATACTTGTGGATAGGGCATAGCATATGAAAATGTGAAGCCTCCGGCGGCCTTGAGTGTTTTAAAATTGTCTTATACTGTTTTAAATTCTCCCAAATTGTCTTAAATTTCTTTAGAATGATTTAAAAGTGTTTTAAATATTGTTTAACTGCTTTGAAATGATTTAGAATTGCTTCAAACAGATTTAATTTCTTCCTAACTGTCTTAAATTTGTTTAAAATTATTTAAAATTTTCCCTAACTATCTTAAAAGAATTTAAAATTTACCTAAATTTGGTTCTACCCTCTATAAAAATAGTACTCACCTGCAAAAGTAAAAACCATAAACTCCATCTCTACAAATAATGCATAAACCAACACTTAACACCTAAACCAAAGTCCCCTCAGTTCCAGATCTCTCCTCCGACAGCAGCCGCAAGCGCCTGCACCCCTGCCCGGCGCCGCTAGACGCAGGGCCCCCGAGCCCGGCGCTCGGCCTGGAGGCGCTGCTGAGCCCCGCGGAGCTGCAGCTGCGGCGCCGCGCCCAGGGCAAGCGACGCCGCTGGACGCCGCCGCCGCCGCCCAACTTCACCTACCAGCCCAACTACTACTTCTAGTCTAAGTCATAGCATAGGATGAGATGAGATAAATGTGTATTTATATCTAAACAGAGTGTTATTTCAGTTCATTTAATATAATTAAACGTTTTAAACTAGAGTTGTGTGTGTTTCGAGTTGAAGATGAGTATGAAATATAATGTGGGGTGAGGCAACAAATTAGATGATATCTGGTGGCGAAATTTGAAATAAGAGTAGATGGGAAAACATTGCGGCGTTTATACAGTAATTGTATAATGGGGTATTCCAAGTTTTTTTCATTTTTTAATGTTATTCTATGCATAAAAATATGAGACCCGTATTTTTTCTTTTCGCCGAAAGGTTCCAAACACGCCAGAAATTTTTTTTTAAAGTTTCAATAAATTACACCCTAGAAAATCGGCCGTGCGTGTGACGTCACAGGCACTGAGAATCAGCTGAGAACGTACATTCGTAGGTCTGAGTCAGAGGCGTGGCGCGTTCGAACAAGAGCCAATAGGCTGAAGCGAGTGCCTTCTTCGTCACAACATGGCTGATACTGAATTTTACGTACTCGATTCAAATGCATTACAATTTCATTTTGATATTATGGTATTAAAAATCAGAAAAGTAATGATTATATTCACTTTAATATTACTTATATATGGTAAACAATGATATCCAATAAGAATTTCTTTAAAAGCCGTAGGCTTGGAATACCCCATTATTGTTAATGGGGAAGTTTAGCGTATTTTTTTTATTTTATCAAGATTGCCCTCAAAAATGATATTCTACATTTTATTTCACCTAAAGATGCCTAGATTTCTCAAAAAATGAAATTTTATACAAAAATGACGTCAGAGTGGCTCGCGGAGAACGTATCGTCTATCTTAACCAGCGCGCGCTGGATTCCCATGGCAACAGAGAAGCGTGTAGTGTAATGCCGCAAGATACAACCTACGTTCAAAAAGTCAGGTCTCACCATCCCTTCTGCGCAAGTGCATATCTCACTTGTGACGTCAGAGTGGCTCGAAGATAAATCATTAAATATAAATAATTGGCAACATAATTTTAACTTTCAATTACATTTTAAGTTATAATTATTCATATACTTACGACTAAAAGATATTTCACTTGTAATTTCAACCACGCTAAACTTCCCCATTCTCCAGTGTAGTAAATATATTGGTCCAAAAATTCCCATATAATATTTCCCCGAAAATATTGAGTACAATGTAAATGAAAATTGCATTTAAGTCAGGGAAAAAGATGATTCTATATTTGAACGTTTATTCTGCTCATTTTTTGCCTTCAAGATAATCATCCAAGTAAGTATTATATAACGTAAATTATTATTATTATTTAAATTAACATTTTTTCTACTTCCATTTAACAATAGACTTTCTATTTCCCTAATTTTAGTTAGATTATGATTCTATTATTTCACGCGAAAGCAAAATGAAAAGTAAACATAACTTTTTTATTATAACAAATAAAAAAGTTTGTTTCATATAAAATTTTTATTACATTAAGGGCCGGTTTTTCCATATCTCGTTAAAGTGTAGGTTACGTTAAACATCGTGTAATAGAATAATATCACATCGAAAAACTAATGTAAGTTATCAGAAATATACATTATTTACTATTTCGATGCGATATTTTTCTATTAACCGACAGTAAGGTAACTTCAACAAGAGATTGAAAAACCGGCCCTAAATATACTGTTTAATGACACAGAAAAAAATTGTAAAACTGATTTACATACGACTATAAATTTTTATTTTTTAATATTGACCGGAATATGTAGACATTGGGATTGAGATTTCCAATTTGGGAAATTATATAGCTGAATGTTCACGGCATCGTGTGCACCAAATTAGAACTACAATTATTAGATACGCGGTTTCTAAATATGAAACACAAATTTTATTTTTATTTGCTTCTTAAACTGTTTCGCCTGCGTAACGAAATTTAATACCTATTGACACAAATGCGTTGAGATGAAAAAATAATTGAAAAATGTTAATGGCTTAGAGGTTGAGTTTCTTGTTTTCCACTAAGTAAAGTAAACTCATATACCTAATAACTAGATAGATAATAGGTATACTAGGAGGGGTGTCTGAACGTATTGTATTAACGAAAGAGTAAAGATAATAAATTAAATACAGTTTTTATGTTAAAACTGTTTCTTCATTACTTATACGAAAGGAATTATGTGTCACTATGTCTAATTGCAGAGTAGCAAGCAATTTCAAATTATTTGAAAACTGTTGGAAAAATAAATTCAGGTAATTTGGTATAAATACATTGAAGGGTTTGAAAGGTTTTTCATTAGATCGAATATAAATAAATATAAAATATTTACCCAATCGCTATTGTCCGGTTCTCCAACACAGACACAACTAAAAAATATTAATATATAGTTCCTACCTCTTTCACAAACAAAACACAACTAATTTAGTCCTACGAATTACTTTTATTTAAAAGATCAACGTCTTATATCATTGGATCACACCTCTATCAATAATTAATTAACAAAACTTAAATAAACATCTAGATTCCTAATGAGAATGATGTAACGCATTCATACATTCACTCAATTATTATAGGAAGTGAAAATCTAATAGGAGAATTGTATTTTGAGGAGTCAGTTGTTGTATAGTGCTGCTGGTATAAAGAGGTACTGAAAAAAAGACTGTTTTTATAATTGTGGTGTATTACCTACTATGGGAGAAATAATTATAGTCAATTCATTTTGAATGTGAATATATTCTATAATAATCCATATAAAAAATTGCAGTAAACTTTAAAATGATTATCATTCATTTCTAGATCAATATAAATGATACGGACTTTTCAAGTAGGTACAGCCATTTAAAAAATTATAGAATAAATGTTTAAAAAGACAGCATTTTTTAAACGAATTCGAATATGAGGAAGTTTAACTTTAAATTACTAATAAACATGTTGTACTATTATTATCAAATTTTAGAATATTATAAATACATCTTAGAAAAGGAATGTACAAACAGAAAGTAAAAAAGTATCATAGTATTGTTTATATAATAAAAACAAAACGACAGAATTTCATTTATTGTTGGTGATATCGCTTTTAAACATGAATATTTGATTAATATGCACATTTTTAATAATACTTAAACATAAAATATGAAAAAATATACATGACTTACATGTATAATAATTTTTTAAAATTATAATGCAACATTTTAATCGCGCTGGCCGTGTAAATTATTAATATTTTAAAAATAGTTTCGTTTTCTCTTGTGAAATTAATAAAATATAGATTTGATGTTTTATATAACTTTTAATTTCAAGTAAAACTGTTGATCTGTTGAGTAGTTTCCCGAATACACATTATTTATAATTACGTCAAATAAACAATTATTACGATAAAATATACAATCATAAATGTATTGTCTAAATGTATACTGTATAAAAAATAATATATGTAAAAACAATTTTTTTGGTCATATAGTTTAAGTTCAATATTAAGTTTAATAAGCATGTTAGAAAAAAGTTGTATAAAATAATTTTGAATATTTATTTATTTAAAAATGACACAGTGTAACATGTGTTTGTTTTTACACATGTTAAAGAGGAATGTTCAGGCTTTAATGTGATGTATGAATTTTAAAAATTGAACGCCTACTGTAAAAGTTATTAATGTTTATTTTCGACTGACTATAATTATTTCTCTAATAGTATACGTGTGAAGGTACCTCAAAATTTATAACAATGTTTAAAATTTATAGTTTATTAAATTATTATTTTCAATACAATAACAATTGTGAATTGGTAACGATAGTAACAAACAATGCTAGTAATTTTACAAGATTAATATCAACAATTAAAAAAAATGAAATATATATTTTTTTATTTATGTTAAATACAAAACAATAACAATTCTAGTGGGTAACCATGGTAACAAACAAAAGCTTAAGAATCGGTAACCATGGTAGCTTTTAAGAGAGCATCAACATCGTCTGAAGCTCTTTTTTCGATAACTGGATGCATTTTAAGTTCTGGAGCTTCTGGAATGCTATCGCCGATGTATCTATGAAGTAGGAAACTTGCCATATGGGCTCTACTGTGCGACACTTGCATAGAAGGCGGGAGTGGGTATAGTTCTTGATTGGTTTCATCGTCGTACGGAGTTAATTTATCCAAAAAGTTCTTCATAAGGTCAAAAGTGTCTGAGGTGTAATCTTCTTCAACTTTGCCTTTGAAAAAACCTTCTTGTACTTCGTGTTCGTAGGGAATTTGGCCCATTAACAAATGTCTGAAATGTTATAAATTACGTTGATTAATTTAATTAATATAGAAAGTTATACAGGGTGTTTCATCGAAGTAGAACTTAGCAAAAATGTTATGTAGAAGACAAAGGACAATGGGATTGATTGTTTACGTATAAAATTAATTTATTAAATCACTTTATTTCTATTTATTTTATTAAATATGTTTTTATTTTTATTTCAATCAAGTAATATTCTAAATAACATTATTTTGTAAAAATCAATAGTTTTAGAAAAAATCGAGGAGTTTCATTTCAATGAAACTACCTGTATACAAGCTGTCCGTTTTTAAGAGAGTAACCATCGGGATCTCGTAAACTGTAAGAGATACGAAGTCGGTTAAATTGGGAGAAAGTTGCTGCGTTAGTTGCCCATTTTAATCATGTGTTAATTATTAGTCATTAATTTTGGCAAATTTACTTTTTTGACGTATAACTTTCTTGTTACAATTCATACAAGTTTCTAGTTTGCACAATAAATTACAAGAGATTTTTAATGTTCGCGCCATTCTCACGGAAACATGTTTGCATACGGTTTATTTACTCTTCGCAGGTATTTGTGTCGACAGTTTCAAAACAGTTACGAACTCTAATCTAATGTTGAAAAATCCGGAGAGCTGGTGAACCATCATGTTGGAACCACAATCTTCGGGTAATATCCATAGGATACTAGATTTAATTTTTAATTGAATACATAATTAAAAAAAAAAAAATGATGAAAATCTCCGAAATTATTGATTTTAGGCATAGGATACCCTTAATAACATACGAAGATAATACAAAAAGACGCTCAACTGAGTTATAAAATACAGTGTTCTATTTAAAAATGATGAATTACAGACATTTGAAATTGAGTAAATTTGATTCGCTTTATTGAACATCCTGTATAATTACATATAAAAAAATATGAGAACATAGAGTATAGTTACAGTTTTACAGAAAAAAAATTCTTAATTTTTACTATTAAAATAACTTGAGTACGTCTTTATAAAGCAATGCGTGTATTTGGTCTTTTTTAGAGAATAACCAGAATAATTTGGCAACGCCGCGGAAAACTAAAACAAAATTCATATGTCCGCATAGGACAATAAAATACAATTGAAAATATATAAAATTATATAGGGTGTTCCATTTAAAAAAGGCGTACAATTCTGTAAGGCAACACCCTGTTATGCTCCTTGAGTGGACGAATAAATATTGTTAATAAATTTATACTGTATTTCTAACGACAAGGGAGATATGGAAGACGTACATTTCGATAACGCACCTGTATATAAAATAGAAATATTAATAAAAAAGTGTAAAGAGGACAGGTGAGAGGTTATGTTCTGGCCATATCAGATATTTTATTACTAATGCACCAAAAATTTTAAATTTTATTTAGAAGAAATAACCTATTAAAATTCATAATAACTTACCTATCATTTTTGTGTTCGGGACATGGAAAAATACAATATAATTTTCGGCCATTACCATTATTATAAACTCTATACGCCAAAGCCACAACTTGTTTTATTCTTAAACTCGTAACAAACAATTGAAAACGTCTGTCCGCCGCTGAATCTGGTTGTCTTGGATCGGCTTTTATACATGATAAAGTATCAGACATTATTAACAACTAAAACATTCAATATTTAATAAAAACTTTAAATTAATTGAGTTTCTTGGTGCGTATACATTTTATCCTCCACACATGTTATATTTTTTTTTCTATAGCAGATGTTAAAGTCCAATTTTATCAACTCAAAATGTGGATAAAGTAGCACTTTAACCGCAAGGGTAGATAAAGTAACACTTTAACAGCAAGGGTAGATAAAGTACTTTAACTTTTGTTTATTAGAAGTACATTTCCATAACAACGCACACTGCTGACATTTTAAAATTGTTCTTAAATAATAATTTAATTTTTCTAATTCTTTTCTCTTCAAAACATGCTATAGAAAAAAAAAGAATTTTATACACGACGATAAAATCAAATTATCGACTCGCGAAAAACACTTTCCGATTGTCGATAAAATATTATTTTATCGTCTTGTATAAAAAATAACTATTTATCATCCACACTTTTAATCCACGAAAAAAGTTATCTTACACTCATTTTATCTTCCAAATCATTTTATCATCCACACATTTTATCTTCCACTCATTTTATGTTCCACACATTTTATCTTCAGAAAAATTTAATACTGGATATTATATCCAATTATAAGTACGTTAATTGCATGTTCAATAAAATGAATGGTAGATACAATTACAATGTTTTAAAAATCAAACGTTGGCGAAGATAAAATGTGTGGAAAGTAAAATGAATGAAAGATAAAATGTGTGGATGATAAAATGTGCGCAAGATAAAATGTGTGTAAGATAACTTTTCTTCGCGGATTAAAAGTGTGCACGATAAAAGGTGTGCAAGATTAAATGTTTGAAAGATACAATGTCGAGCAATATAACATGTGTGGAGGATAAAATGTAGGTATACGCCCCAGTTTCTTACATTGTAAGGCACGTCCTCTTTATCAGCAAAACCTACAATAGATAAACATTTACGTGTTTCTATCTTTTTAGCGTGTTTTAATTGTTCGTCAGTCAGTTGAACAAACTTCTGTTGAAATTTATATCCTTTAACAATATCTGCCATCTCTACTCGCTCATGTGTGTTTACGTCATACCTAAAAGTAGATTTATAAGTGACATAAAACACAGAACAATATTATTATTAACAGTTTAATCAAATTAAAAAAACAAAGTGCATAATAATGAATATCAATAAAGAAATTAAATGATATAATTAAAATATTCCCGAAATAAGAGGGTCCTAAACTATTGTCGAAATATTACCATTTTGCAGAAGAATATGAAAATATACAACAATTAATTAATCTTAGTGAAAATATTTCATTTAAATATTATTTCGTTCGCGAGGAGGAGATTCAATTTTGTTGCGATGTTCCTTGATGTCATCTGCTTTTAGAAATTTCATTGGTTGCCTGTTTTTTACGAAATATTTATTTATGTAACCAGTTAGAAAATGCCTCATTTTGTGTAACGGTAGAATATTTGCAAAGCGAGTTCCCACAAAATCATGCAAATTACACAAAATTGCATTTTCTAACTTGTTTCATATAAGATTTGTTACAATTTTGATAAAATTCTTTTAATTTTAATTTTTTTATTTAATTTTGCCATATAAACCGTCACTTTTTCAAAATGACTGACATTTGGAAACGGCACTTTTTTCATAACCCTGTTAAAAAAACAATTCACTTTTCAATCAGTGATTTTTTATTTCCTAACTAGTTATGAAAAATTTGGTGTTTCGTAACGTCATTAGTTTTAAAAAGTAACACTTCATATTCATGTACAGTATGTCCGTTTTAAGAGGGTAACCATTGGAATGTGAAGAACCGTAAGAGACACGAAGTCGGTTAAATTGGGGCAAAGTTGCCGCATTAATTTTGTTTTCCCGAAAAAATGCATAGCTCACTAGATATGAGCAAAAACTGATTTTGGCCATTTAATTTTTGACTTTCTTATTTCTACAGACACATTGAGAGTGATTTTAAGTTTTATATTTTAATGCTTTAATTTTTATACATATTTTCATTAAATATTGACAGCGGTCCTCAAAATTTTTGTAACTTGAACATTTTTTGAGAAATTCCTGTTAACTTTCAATTTTCATACGGAGCTCAAAGTTGTTAAATAGATATTTTTTTCTAATTTCTTAGTTTTTTTTCATTTTAATGTATATGTGTTTTATATCATTGAAAAGAGAAAAAAATCTATATTTAACAGTACTAAAAACAACTTTGTGCCATATGAAAAAGTTAGTATGAATTCCTCGTGAAACGTGTCTGTAGAATGTGCAAACTAGAACCTTGTATGAATTTCTACAGGAACGTTATAAGCCAAAAGTAAATTTGCCGAAATCACTTTTTTTTGCTGATATCTAGTAAGCTATACAATTTTTTTGGGAAAACAAGCACATGATTGAAATGGGCAAGTAATGCGACAACTTTACCCCAATTTAACCGACTTCGTATCTCTTACGATTCTCGAGATTCCAATGGCTAACCTTTTAAAACGGACACCTGTACATATAAATTTATATAAAAACATATTTTAGCTAAACAAATATGAAAATAAGCAATATTCTGTACAACTAATTGTTTGTTTATCACTGGCGAAGACAATATCATATCACAGGCTAAAATTTTCACTTTAAAAAATGACATCTCGCTTACTATAATAGTTATTTGTGTATCAAGGTTCTAAAAGTAATCTTTTTGGGCCGAAATCGAAGTTTGCAGCCGAGGCAAAGCCGAGGCTACAAATCAGATGAGGCACAAAAAGAACTTTTAGCCGAGATGCACACAACATTTTTTAGGCGATTACAACAAGAAATTATGAATTTTCATTCAAAATCAATTTTTGACATCTGTCAAAATTTACTTTACGGCCGCATTTACTTTACGGCCGCATTTACCTTACGGCCGCATTTACCTTACGGCCGCATTTACTTTACGGCCGCTATTTTTACTCGCAAATTCATTACTTTTTCATTAATATTTGTAAAGGAATAATTAAAATTTTACTTACATTTGTTATTATATTCTAAAATAATTAATCACATTAATATGAACTATATAAATCAATAATGAACAAACTAGCGGCCAGAAATTTTGACTTTGACAGATGTCAAATAGAAATTGATACTTTAAGGTTGCCAGCAGATACGAAAAACAACAATTTATGTACCAGCCGCCTAAAATAGCTATTTATGTATTAAGGGCGAAATGATATAGATTTTGGCCCGCGGTGCAAAATTGAAGCCCGACGCGCAGCGGAGGGTTACAATGCACCTAGGGCCAAAATATATTTCGCTCGTAATACATACAATATTTTTTGCACATCCGAAGTAGTATTACTTCATCACCGCGATCAAAGTAAAACGATGTTCAAATCAAATTCAGTTCATAGTAGTCTATTTGACATATGTACGTTGTCATGGATAACAATGAAAACAAGCAAGTAGTAAGTAAACAAAGTAGCAAAAAAGCGGTGACACGTCAAAAATTTATTATAAAAATGGGTGAAACTGGGCACGAAAAGTTCTAGGGCGAAAATGACTACTTTTTCGCCCTCGGGCGAAAAAGAGTGTCATTTCGCCCTTAAAACAATGTTATTTGTCCGACTTTTACGCCCGGATGTGCAAAAAAGATTTTTTAATAGCGTTATCACTAATATTCTTATTTCACTATGTCCTTTCAGAAAGAAAAACAATTGTAGAATTTTTAAAGCGTATTTTGTAGGTTATTTAATTACAGATTCAGAAATGGCGTGAGAAAAGCTGAATTGGAATCTTAGAAGAAAAATTCATCAAGTTTGGAAGGCTGTTCTTCCCACACGGTTAAAATATTGGCATCGAGACAGTTAAATTCTTAAACCTCATAGTTTTTTACCTTCTATACCAAATTGTATTAAAAACTCACATGTGATTTAAGTTATATTAAAGAATGTTTAATTTTGTGATTGTTTTACAAATTTGTTGATAAAAATTTAACCAGAGGAGCCCAATATGTTAGCCACTATAAACTATTCTTACCAAAGTTTAACACCGCTGACTGCTTGATCTGCATTTGCTGGACAAGGGTGAAATTTAATTATTTCAGGCGATCTTGTTGTTCTGTGGGCCATTATTGGGATTTGTATATCAGTTCCTATGTTCATGTTGACGTACCATGGAAATGGTGCTTTTGGTTGAACTTTGTGAGCAAATAAAATGTCTACACCATGAGTTTTATCAAGAAACACGACATTTCTGTCAAAACGTCTCATCATTTCGTAGTTTAACTTTTGATGTGGTGTTAATTCCCCTATAGGAATTATTTTGTCTAGTTTGTGTATTTCATTTTGGTTTAGAAGTTTTGGTAGTTTAATGTTTAAACCTATCACATACAACCAAATGTTTTCATTGTGAATTTCCTGTTTAAGAAAGTCTATTTTATCATCGGTTTTGTTGTCAAACGGTATGTCTGACGATAAGTCAGTAAGAAACACAACTCTTTTAATATAGTTTGGTGTAATTTCATCTTTATCCAACTGTGTAAAAGCTGTGTTGAGTACATTCAAAAAATTTGTTGGTTTGTGTACTGAATCATCAGTTGAATGTAGAGTTTCTTTCATAGATGATACTATGTCCAACTCATAAGTCATCCAGTCATTTAGAATTAAAATAGATTTTAATCCTGGTGCATTATACAAGATAATAGATTGGATGTCTTTATGTATCCCCTTAGTTTGACCGAAGTATTTCAGAGAAAATATCTCAATAAATGTTTCAATATGTTGATTGACATTGCTACAGTCAATAATATAAACTGTAGATTCTAAACGTTTCTTTGGAGGCATAACTACAATCTGCAAACAAAACACAAACACTACAGTTGCACAATATTACGCAAAATACCGCCAGATACTAGGGATATTTTTGTTACATGACAACACGGTCATAGAGAATGAACAAACAAGAGTGGACAACCAGCGTAGAAATAATTTTCAATGAACACAGCGCCTCCATGACTGATTTCTGGAACTAACTATTTACACGAAAAATGTAATTATCCTGTACCATTGTTGAAAAATTGCAATTTTGCAGAAGAATATGAAAATATACAACAATTAATAAGTATTAGTGAAAATACTTCAATTAAATATTATTTCGTTCGCGACCTATAAGAGATTCAATTACGATGCCTTATCGTGACATCTGTTGCCTGATTTTAAAAACACAATTACGCGTCCGCTTTTCTCAGAACTTGCGAAAGACATGCATGCAACCAACTGTGTCAAAATGTTACTACAACTTCTTGTTTTTGATACGAAAAATATAATTTATTTATGCCTAACAAGAATTTTTTATTCATTTGCATATAAATTTGTGTATAGACATAGTTTAGCTATACGAATATGAAAATAATCGAAGACAGATGACGTCATAGGTCAAAATTTTCACTTTGGAAATTAATATCTCGCTTACCACACTATATTTTTCAGTCGCATTTTCACTGCTATGCTTATTTTATTGTTTTTTTTTTTCAGAAAAAAAATGGCACAGGACCGCTTTGTTAATATTATCAAGTATTTTGAAAGTTAAAAAAAGTGTCTGTCCAATATTTTTATTTGAAGATTAATAAACAAATGTAACAGTACATTAAATTTAACCAATGATAGAACTCATCGATTTTAATAGTAAATTTTTCTGAACTCTCAATTTTTTTAGCATTTTTATTTCTCTTATATTTTTATGTGAAGATCAATATATAAAAAAACCAAAAATGAAGAAAAACTATATTCTAAAATACCAATATTTCAAATTCTTCAATACTTTCAGAATTAAAATATTTGAATCTGTTTCAGTAGCTAATTGATTTTAGTTGCAAACTATCTATTTTTATACTTTGCGTTAACAATTGCTCTATTATTATATCGAAAAGAGTTTAACAATATTCGATATTGTTACTGGTTTTAGGTAATTTTTTGTTGTAAAATTGGTACTTTCAATTACTGTGCGCCAGAGTAAATGTCAAATTGATAACATCAAATATTTTAAATTGTTTTTGATACAATTTGGAATTATTATAAATATGAAAACTAAATAAACAAAGCTTATTTAAAAAAATATTAAAATTTCGTAAGTTTTAACGTATATATTTGAATCTTTTTTCACAATATTCTATATGAATTATGACAGTTATAGTCTTCGAGCATATATTACTATATGCTCGAAGGTTATAGTTATAAAGGTCTAACTTCATTCAACAGGGTTACCATGTTTTACATAAAATCCTAGATTCACTTAATTATTTATTGTAATTTTAATTTTTGATTGTTTTAATAAATAAGTAACGCATAATATAAAAAATTATATATTATACTCGTTTTATACGGCAATAATAAACAATTCATGGAACAATATATTTTACTAGGTTTATATTTTTATTTGAAGAGCAATATATAAAAAGTCTGATGTGGCCAGGACATAATCTTTTGCCTGTCCTCTTTACACATTTTATTAATATTTATATTTTCCTTGTGTTGAATGAAGAAATTTATTCTTAAAAATGTTTAAAATTTTTTAAATCTTAAATTGTTAAATCTGTTTCACTATCTAATTAATATTAGTTGCAAACTATCTAAATATATATATTTTTTAATATTTGCTAATTATCTCTATTAAAATAGATTACAACAATTGAAATAACTAAAATTTAGATTTAATCTTCAAATATGATTTATTAGACTACAACAGTTTAAAAGTTTGAGATACTCTGGTTTAAATCACTGCTACCATCTTACGACTTTTAGTAAAACTAATATTTTATATAATTTATATAAATTTCTTAATTTATCAAATACGTATATGTAAATTTAATATGAAAACAAATAAATAAGTATTAGAAGCATAAAAATTATTTTGTTTAACATATTCTAAAGAAATTTACAAAATTATTTATTTGTTTCTGACTTAACTACAGCACTGTTAAGTTGGTTGCCAACCTTTGCCGATATATTTGTCAATTTTTAATTATACATAATTTGTAAAATATTATATTTATAACAGTTAAAAATGTGGTATAAAATTACAGTATATGAACGTATTTACGTATGAAATTAAAAATATGTAAAGTACATTTGAAGCAAGTTAAGTAGTATATTTAAAATGGCTACGAGGCCTGCACATGTACAAGATTCTGCAGTAGCAGAAAGGCGGTTGCGACCGATTTACGGTAAAAACAATTTATTAATTACAATATTTTTGTATACAACCCTAAAAAAATTAATACTCTTCACATACAATTTATATTTCTAACAAACGTCAAATAAGTTAGGTTATGTTACGTATTTCTGTCTTCTTGTGTTATATTTTCTAATTTTAAATACAAATTAATATGTTTTAATATTATTTACTTAAAAATATCAGTATTTTCTCTCAGATTTTTCAGTAATTTCATCAAATCTTTACTTAATTTATAAACAAAGTTGGTTTTCTTAACCTCTGTTTATTTACTAAACCATTTAAAATTGAGACCCGAGAGCATGAAATTTAAATTCTACAAGGCTTAAAACACTTGTATACTAATTTAAATTAAAATCTGTCGAGTGGTTTCCGAATAAATCATATTTTTATATCCGGGTTAAAAATAGGAAAGTAGTTTTGATAACAAATTATAAATCGGCAAATTAAATAAAAACTACATAAAATATAAGTATTAAATTCTAGTTATACATTTTTTATAATGTATTAATGTTGTATACAAAATATTATTTAATAAAGTTGAGTAGTTCTAATTTTCAACAACTATATAATTTCTCGGCTCATTTTCAAGAAATTTATTAATTAAATTTGTACATAATGCCCCAAATTGTTTTTAATTTATTTTCGCTACAATAAATTGTTCTGAATTAAATTAAGACAGTTCATAGGTATTTAAAACTGTATAAAAGATTTTATAATAGTTCCTAAAGTAATTTAAATTAATTTTAAAATGTTTTGACTAATTGGAAAACAGTTAAAATAGACTAGAATTATTTTAAGCTGTTAAAAACTGTCTAAGAGCAGTTGCAAAATATTTAAAATAGTTTAGCAATTAAGATAAGGCAATAGAGATGGTTTTGTTTTAAATAGTTTGGCATTTATTTGAGACAATTGGAAGAATTTAAAATTGTTTCGGGCTGTTTGGAATTGAATTAAGACAGTTTTCAAGGGTTTGAAATTAAATTTAAATAATTAGAAATATTTACTACTAAATACTACTACAAAGTACTAAAGTAGATACAGTACATTTAAACAGTGTACAATTAATTTAAGAGAATTGAGAAATATTTAAAGCAGTTTCTATTTATTCTAAATTAATTTAATCAAACTGAAAAAGTTATACATAACTTCAGTTAATGGCATTATATAGTTAATTTCATACAGTTTGGATCTATATAAGATAGATTCAGATAATCTAGAATAAATTTAAAATTGTTAATTTAAAACGTATCTATTAAAATAATTTAAAAGAAGTTGAAGACAGTTTCAAAATACTTTAAACCATTTCTGGTTAAAGTTTAAAAATGAATTAAGATAGTTGATTTTAAATTTATTACAAACAAAATAAAGGTTGGTTTATGATGGATTTAATTTATAAATTTAGATTTACAAATGTAGATTTGTAATTTACGATTTAAGGTTGGTTTATAATGAATTTAATTTATTCATTTTAATTTAGAAATTTTAATTTAAAATTTTGATTATCTTTCTGGTTTATAATAGATTTTAATTTCTTAAATTCATCCAATCAGAAGGCAGAGATATTAAATTTAGTTTTGAAGTTTGACTGTTGGTTTTACATTTCTTTGAAGAGAGATTAATTTATTTTGGTACAAAATGAATTTGATGTCTGATAATTTTTATTTTACCATAAATTCAAAATAACACTTTCAAACTGTTATTATATTTATTTTTATAACAATAATTGAAACAATTTTGTTGATAACCAGCAACACAACCTAATTATTCAGAATTGGTTCAACGGTTCAATCTATATGGGTTTTTTGAGTTTTTACTTGGATTTGGATATATTTGAGATTTTTTTTGTTGAATAATGTAGTTAATGATTTGAATGGATTATTTTATTTAATTATAGAAAATAGAAATACTTAAGAGAAAGAATGAGTAACTAATTTTATTTATTCCATTATTATGATTATGAATGTATTAATATTGAAACAGATTTTATTAAAATAAAAGCAAACCAAATAATTTACGTTTGTTTGAACATTTATTTTTGTATTTACTCCTACAGTAATCTTGAATATTATATTGATCTTTTTATTTGAATAAAAGTGTACAATTTACTTATATTTTTACGTGTTTTTTTTTTAATGGCTTTCTAAAAAAAACTGTTTTTTTTTGAGCGGGTAAATCTAAACAACTCTAGCTTAAGCTATACTGGCCGTATTTATTTGGGAAAGAATCCAAACCTCAACTGATCCTAAACTTACTCGGGTTGGTACCAAATAAACAATCAAATTTTACAGTTGTTGAAAATTTTAACCAGTTAATTTAAGGTATTTGTTAAAGTTACTTATTTAAGTTTTTCATTTTTAACTTATAAAAGATAAAACTTGACAGAAATAGAAAGAGAACGCAATGTAAACAAAGATAGAAAACAGGTTCAACTCACCAACCCAGCAAAATAGCTGGGTGAGTTGGATCAGTTCTGGGTTACTTCAAACGTACCAAGTAAACAGAATTAACCTACCAGGTTACTTAAAAAGTCCCAAATAAATACGGCCACTGATATTTCGTCCAAAAAGAATGTATATTATTATATTATATATGTATATTCTACAAGAGTTTAATTTAGTCCTAAATGAATATTTTGTTACAGAATGGCTAGACAGTGGAAATCCAAAGAAAGCGCTGCAGGAAACAGAGAAAGTGTTGCGAAAAACACCGAACCTACAGTGCGCCAAAGCTTTAAAAGCGCTCTCGCTTCTGCAGCTCGGCAGAGACGCCGAGTGTGTTACTATATTAAATAACCTATCCCAGGAAATACCGACAGACAATGCCACGCTGCAGGCTATGACGATATGTTATAGGGACCTCGGACAGTGTAAGTACTACCCACGAAATATATTCCTTTGGGTTTTAATGGTTATTTACAATACAAATGCGGAAACATGAACTTCGGTGCATGAGCATTTGTTTGAAGTACGAGCGAGCAACGCGAGTGAGTATTTCATTTAGGCGAATGCATGGAAGGTATTTCCGCATAAGTATTGTATCAGATTTTTTGTAACGATCGAATTAATTATAAAACGTAATTAGTAAAAATGTAAAACTGTCATTTAATCGTCAATAAAGCGAATAAACATTCGTTGCTATGGACTGTACGCCATTGTTCACCGTTGTTATTGTTTGTTTGTGTTGTTAATAGATAGCGCTAGTAGTATTAAAATGTATTAGCAATGAAATTTCTAATTTCATTTAGATAATTTTTATTCTTTTAAGTAATTGTCCTCAATTATATTGTTTTTATATTAAATTTGTTGTAATGTGCAAACAATTAAAAATATAATAACGCTTCTAAACTACTTGATCAAAGTAGTTTCCGTTGAGACACTAGTGCGTGAAAGTAAAACAATAGCGGGAATATGGCCTTTTGGATTATGAGTTGGCTGCGGGAAACATTAGTTTCTAGGTAGTGAGTACGAAAAATCTTTTTCGTACTCATGCATTGAAATATGTTGTTTCGCGTTGCCTAAGCAACGCCTGGAACGTCAATTTCCCAGGTCTCCACCAGATAGGCGACCGGGAAATTTTGGAAAAAACACTCCTACTTCTACAACATTTATTAAAAAACTATATTTATAATAAAATAGTATAATGTTTTAAACATTCTTTTACCTAATAATATTAAAAGAAAATAGGGGATTATTGAACGAAATTTAATGTAGAAAAAGTAAATTTACTGCATTTGATATACAATGTTGGCAACAACTGCTGTCATGTTGACAGATTGACAGCACTTGTTAGTACTGAAACACATAACCACAAATCATGTATAATTTGTAATAAATAATTTTATTTGTTCAAAAATAACTACTTATTAGTTGTATAAATTCGTACGAAAAATATTGTACAAACCTCTTGCGTGAACTGGGTTTCCGGAATCGTTCTATGGCAGCGCTCGCGAGCTCGCGCCGCCAAACACTCCTCCGGAAACCAGTCGTTCCCGCATTTGGTTTGTAAATAACTATTATCTACAACTATCGAAATATGGGTACATTATACGTGTGATACTACATATAATATACTACTCATATTACACAAGTGTAATATGGAATAGTTATTTACATACCAAATGCGGGAACGACTGGTTTCCGGAGGAGTGTTTGGCGGCGCGAGCTCGCGAGCGCTGCCATAGAACGATTCCGGAAACCCAGTTCACGCAAGAGGTTTGTACAATATTTTTCGTACGAAAATCATAAAATTAATAATTAATTTTCTATTTGTACAAATATTTTTATTTATTGTATACACAAAATGATTTGTGGTTATGTGTTTCAGTACTAACAAGTGCTGTCAATCTGTCAACATGACAGCAGTTGTTGCCAACATTGTATATCAAATGCACTAAATTTACTTTTTCTACATTAAATTTTGTTCAATAATACCCTATTTTCTTTTAATATTATTAGGTAAAAGAATGTTTAAAACATTATACTATTTTATTATAAATATAGTTTTTTTAATAAATGCTGTAGAAGTAGGAGTGTTTTTTCCAAAATTTCCCGGTCACCTATCTGGTGGAGACCTGGGAAATTGACGTTCCAGGCGTTGCTTAGGCAACGCGAAACAACACATTTCAATGCATGAGTACGAAAAGGTTATATTACACGCTACACTTTTCTGTAATAAATAGAGCATATAATTTAACAAATAATATTTTAATGAACTGTTAATTTATTAATAATATATTTTTTATTATAAATATCAATATAAATGATTATAACAGTATAATAAATACAATTTGAATTGTTATTTTGACATTTAAGTACTACTGTGGCGCCATCTGTTAAGCTACATATGAACTACTCACACTTAACTGAATATTTAACAAATAATATCAGATTTTTTATATGCCTGATAGTTGTAGATAAAGTATAGTATTTGACTCGCATAATATGGGTACATTACACTCGGATGATTAAGAATACCTCGTGTAATATAGCCTACATATTATGCTTGTTAAATAATATACTATTTCCTATGACCACTGTTAAAAATAGTCTTTTTAACGGTTGCTTAGCAAATTAAAAATAACAGTTTATAACACAGTGAATACTTTTAAATCGTTGTCATTGACAACGAATTAAAAGTAAAAAACAAATTTACTTTTAACACTTGTGTTAAAAAGGTACTAAATCTAGTTACCTGTCATAATTGTCATTCTAAAATGCTTAGTTTTTATTTACAAATACATAACTAGGGTCG
Source organism: Stenolophus ochropezus (assembly GCA_035578165.1). NCBI lineage: Eukaryota > Metazoa > Arthropoda > Insecta > Coleoptera > Carabidae > Stenolophus > Stenolophus ochropezus. The sequence goes on along the minus strand of JAQOWZ010000013.1, from coordinate 23,826,957 downwards.
TAGGAAAAATAGTGTATGATATTTGTGTTAAAAGTGATTTTATTTCGTTCATGGGGTTTGTTACAATCGGCTTCGCCTCGTTTCAAACTTCCCCACTCACTCATAAAATGTCACTTTTAAGACTTATATCATAAATAACTATTTAACTGTTGGAAATTGATTATAAACAGTATAATAGTTTTTATGTAGCAGGCTGCAAAATGCTACATTGTCGCAAGAAGATTCATATGTTGCTAGAACGGTACACACATTATTTTTCAGATAACTGCTTTCTATATTAAAATATTTAGGCCCGGTTTCATAAAAGAATTTAATCTATGATTAGATTTTACTTAGCAACTAAACAAATTTAATTGGAGATTTCGATTTCATAAAAGCTTTTTAAATTAAATGAGCAAGTAAATCTAACATGTGAACTAAAAAGGTTGGTTATGATGGATTTAATTTAGAAATTTTAATTAAAAATTTTGAATTTTCTTCTGGTTTATGATGGATTTAGTTTCCTAAATTTATCCCATCAGAAGGTATCACGTGATATTATATTTCGTTTTCGTGTTTGACAGTTGGTTTGATATTTTTTTGAAAGGAGATGAATTTGTTTTAGTACAAATCAATTAGATGTCTGATTTATTTTAACATATAATCAATAGTTATACAACAAGAGGTTTGAAAATAATCGAATATACAGTTGAGGACGAGATGTGTTGCCTTGGAAAAATAACGACACCGCAGGTGGAGTAACACAATATGAATAATAAATAAAAAAATTGTTGTTTTAATTAAGGTATTACATTTCCAATAAAATAAAATTAAAAATGTAATGCTAGAATATTTAAGTTGGCATCCCTACATTTTTCCACCCTAGGCCGGCGAACATAGAGTTTCTGGATGATTTTGAGTTCCGTAATACTACTCATAATGAGACGGAGACGCGAAATAGTTATTTGAATCACTATTCCAGAAAGTGAACTTTTGCAACAGCGAGTTTATTTTGACATATAAACATTAGAAATTCGTGAAATCACAAAATTTATATAAGCGCATGCTCACAGCCAAATTGGCTGACAAATTGTATGAAAAATAAAACGTGTTCTGTTTTTTGTACGATCGTATACAATATTTCAAGCAATTTGCTTTTTGATATTAGCCAATTTAAACTGTACCAAAAATGATACAAGATCTTGTACAATTTATAGACTAGTCCAAAACGGCCTTTAGTATCATATAAAACTTCATTAAAATCTAACAATTTTTAGTACAAGATATTGTACCATTTCTTATACTATTTATTGTCCCATATATAGGCTCGTCTAAAACGGCCTTAACACTACGTTATATACGACGTATATTGCATATTGGTATCTAGATAAGTTAAAATCATTTATACAATACCATAATAAATAAAAATAAATACTAAGTATTGACTTTATGATTTTCATACAAAAAATATTGTACAAACCTCTTGCATAAACTTGGTTCCCGGAATCGTTGTATTGCAGCGTTTGCAAGCTCGCGCCATAAAACACTCATTCGAGAAATGGTCGTTCCCACATTTGATATGTAAATATTTATTAAACCCTTTCTAACTGTATTAACTAATGCTAAACAATTCCAAATTGTCACATCACACATTTCATATTTCAGTGGAGAAAGTATGTCAACTCTACGAGAAAGCAGTCCAAAACGACTCCCAAAACGAAGAACTGCACACCCACTTATTCATGAGCTACGTCCGAACTTCCAACTTCAAACTGCAGCAACAGTCCGCTATGCTACTCTTCAAGATGAAGAACAAGAACCCGTACTACTTCTGGGCGGTCATGTCCATCGTGCTGCAGGCCACCAAGGGGCCCCACAGCTCCGACGTCAACAAGAAGGCGGTGCTGTTGTCCCTAGCGGAGCGGATGATAGAGAAGCTCATCCAGGAGAACAAGCTGGAGGCTGAGCAGGAGATACAGCTGTATCTGATGATCCTGGAGAGGCAGGAGAAGTTCGACATGGCGCTCAAAGTGCTAGATGGGCCCCTCGGGACGAAGTTGATGACGGGGAGTACGGATCAGAGTCGGATATACTATTTGACTAAGCTGGAGAGGTGGGCGGAGTTAGCGACGCTTTGTACGGAGCTGCTACAGAATAAGTAAGTTTACAAACCTCTCTATACAGGTGTCCATTTAAGCGTGCCACCATTGCTATCTCGAGAACTGTAAGAGCTACGAGGTTGGTTAAATTAGCAAAGAACCACCATTTTACAACACTAACACAATGAGCAAAAAAAATATTTTTTTCGACCAGTGGTTCTCAAAATACGGGACACAACTTTCTTATTTTAAATGGAAAGGCAATAAGTTTCTATGCTTATATCTGAAAATAGCAGTTGCCATGAATCAATAGAAAACAAACGTCAAATTTTGCGTTCTTTTATCGAGAATTTTTAATTCAGAGATAGAATTAGCGTAATAAGAACGCAGAATTTGACGTTTATTTTGATATTTATTCATGGCAACTGCTATTTTCAGATATAATCATAGAAACTTATTGCCTACATAGGGATTTTCTTTTTTAACTAAAATTTAACTTCAACCATACCATCGGATTTGTAATTTGATGTAGATTCCAAATATGTAAAAATATGTGTGGTGTTCCATTTAAAATAAGAAAGTTGGGCCCCATATCTTGAGAACCACTGGTTTAAAACAAAATTTTTTTATCTCATTTTAATAGTCTTGTAAAATAGAAATTGTTTGCTAATTTAACCGACCTTATATACCTTTGTATTTCAAAGTCTTTAGAATGTTCACTAGCGAATGCTCAACTAAGCTGAGCGTTCCCTAGGCCTCCGGCGTCAGTGAAATATTAACATTTGATATCTAATTTCATTTCTGCAAGATAAGTCTTGTCGAATACTTTCATTTAATACCAAACACGGTGTATTTCCACCAACTAATTGTAAAAAACAAATGCAAATCAACTTGGCAATTTTTTGTCACTTCTGCACATCAGCGCTCATCAAGACATTTAATTTGATACTAAACATGACATATTTCTAAAAACTTTTTCCAAAAAACAAAAACGGGTCAACATGAACCATTTCTGTCAATTTTACATGTCAGCTCTCATCGAGGCCTTTCTTTTTATACCGAACACGATATACTTCTGACAACTTTTTGTAAAAATCAAAAGCCGATTGGCATAGATCATTTTTGTCCATTTTGCATTTCAGCCCTCACCAAGACCTCTCATTAGATACCAAACACGACATACTTCTATTAAGTTTTTGCATAAAACAAAAGCCGATCAACATAGAAAATTTTCATTTCTACACACCAGCCCTTCCCGAGACTTTTCATCAGTCCACATTGTGTCGTTTCATTAAAACCCAAGGGCGACCTACTTCTAACAACTTTTTGTTTTAAATAACTATTGTGTTCCTTACTTGGAATTATGCATATACATGTTCATTGTAAGTGGTACTCTATTGCTATCTCGGGAACTATAAGAGCCAGAAGGTCGGTTGAATTAGCAAACAATTTCTATTTTATAAGACTATTTTAATGAGCAAAACAATTTTTTTTTTCGACCAGTGGTTCTCAAAATACCGAGTACAATTTTCTTATTTTAAATGGGAACCTACCTTTTTATTTACTTATTCGATTCAGTATTTCTTTCTGAATTCAACGATATCCATACTGAAAATATAAATACTGAATCGAATAAGCAAATAAAAAAAGTAGGTTCCCATTTAAAATAAGAAAGTTGTACCCCGTATTTTGAAAATCACTGGTCGAAAATAAATTTTGTTTCCCTCATTAAACTAGTCTTATAAAATAGAAATTGTTCACTAATTCAACCGAACTTGTAGCTTAAAATGAACACTGTGTATACAAAAATGTAGAATTTTATGTAGGTAAAATATCCTATTAATAAATAATAATTAAAGAAGAATTTTTTAGAAAAGGAATTGACAGGAGAGGAGATTTATAAAATTATATTGTATTAGATTTGAAACATAAGGATATACAGGCTGTCCCAAATAACTTGTTAAGCGTGGGCATCTCGAGAACGGTTGAATTATACCAAAATTTCCGCATTAAAGAACCATTTTAACCATATCTTTGTTTTCCTAAAAAAATGCATAGGTTATCAAATATGAACGAAAATATAATTATTTTTTTTATTGTAAGAAAACAAAGACATAGTTAAAATAGTATCTCTTACTATTCTCGAGATCCCCATGCTTAACAAGTTATTTGGGACACCTGTATATTAGAGGAAGTAGCAAACTGCTTTAAGCTGACCTAAACTTCTTGTTTTCAGGATGGACCGATGGGACGTCTGGCAACACTATTTATCCGCAGTTTTCTCACAAACCTCACCACACAGTAACAACATTTCAAACCACGTCGATAATTCCACAGAATGTATCGACGATTTAGCGGAAAAAGCTCACGAATTCATTTCTAGTTTAATAGAAAACGTTACAGACGATAACTTATTCAAATCTAGTTCAAACTATGAATTACGCGGTCCGTATTTAGCTCGATTTGAACTTTACAAACACTTAGTAGACTTTGGCAAAGACGCCACTGCGATTTTAGGCGATGTTTTCGAATTATTTGTTGAGTATTTTCGTATATTCGGTCATAAGAATTGTGTAGTTTCGGATTTGAAGATATATTTACACCTATTGTCAAAAGAAGACAGGTTAAGACTGGCACAGCGATTGTTACAAGATGTCGGTATTTCCGGCACGTCGTTACCTAGCAACGAGAAACAAATGCAGCGCCATATTGGCGCGTTGCAATTGTCTCGACTGTGCGGTAATCACGAAAACTTAAACGCGGAGTTTTTAAAGAGTTTGGTTGAGTGTTTAGTGCTACATTATGAAAACGGGCAGAAGAAATTTGGGGCACAACTACCAACTGACCCAAATGCAAGCGACGCCTATGCTCTGTTAGCGTGTCATATCTTGTTTGATCTTGCACACATGTCAAACAGTTCTGGGCCGCTTCTAACAGCGTTAAGTTTGTTAGAAAGGGTTTTGAGTTCGTCGCCGAGTAATTTTCATGCGAAACTGTTGTGTATTCGCTTGTATCATATTCTCGGGTGTCCAGAAATGGCACAGAAGTGGTACGAGAGCCTGGATGCGAAGCACCTGCAGATGGATTCGCTAGGATTTGTGCATTGTGGACAGTTGCTACAAAGTGGGGCGCTAAATACTGCGCAGTTTGTCTTCGATTCGACGTTGAAGTTTTTTTCCACGAATTACAGAGATGTGAGTAATTTTTTTACTTTTTGTGTCTTAAAATGTTTTAAATGTTTCGCTTGTTAAAATATTGTTTATTTTTTATATATTCCTTCAAAATTATGTAGAATCACAGTTTTAAATCCATTATAAATACTCTGAATTTATTTTAAATTGTTTAAAACTGCATTAAATTAATTCAAACATACTAAAACTATTTTACATATTTCCAAACAATCTGAACTCATTGCCAAACAACCCAAAATTATTTTGAATACTTAAATACCGTGACTTATTTCAAAACTTTTTAATTTTTATTCCAAGTTGTTTCAAAATGTTCTAAATAACTTCCATCTGCCTTTATTACTTGGTAATTTAATTTGAATTTCTGGAAACTGTTATAAATTATTATATAATATTATAAATTAAGTGTTTTGAAAAGTTTTCAACTATTTTGTTTAGTTTCTTGCACCCAGATTCATTAAAAATAGTAGCCACTGACCCGGATTAACAATTCACTATATTATTTAGGTCCAAATATAATTCCACTAGTTTGTTGGAATTAGCAATATTTGTGCATGATTATCAGCATTTCTAAATGATACAGAGGAAGATTTGTGGTGATATTTCACAACCTACAACTCTAACACTTGATTACACGCATGCACAAACCATTCATTGAACTATGGTTATGTTATAATTAATTTTCAAAATATTTATTTTATTAAATTAGTATCACATGGAAGAGAAACTTTGTTAAGGTGTTTATCACTATTCCTTATTGCATTACACAAAATTATTTTAATCGCTCAAAAACTTGCAAAGAAAGAGATATTTATTTAATACATATTTCTCACGAAATATATTCTGCCAGTTATCAATGTCAGTTTATTAACAAGAAATCAAATATTTCCTACAATAATTAAAAGATAACTAAATTATTCTTTTTATTGAGTTTTTTTATAAAAATAAAGTGCTGTTTGAAAAGGCCGATTGGAACAAAAATGGAGGTACATAAGTAGATGTTATAGTAACTACGTAAATAAAATTTCAACATTCTACGTCTAATCGTTTTTGAGTTATGCAAAAAATTCTAAAAAGCACTAAGAGCAAAATGCCCTTTTGGCACCGCCGATTGCAATAAAAAAGGGAGGTGCACAACTAGATGTTATAGCAGTCCCATATACAAAATTTCAACATTCTACGGTTAATCATTTTTGAATTATGCCGAAACTAGTCAAATTGAATATTTCCGTTGAAACCAGAAAACAAAAATTTTCGCGATTACAATACTTCCTTTACTTCGTAAAAATAAGACACTAACTATAATGTTTCTGTTCCATGTAATAGGAATTTAATAAGAAAATATTTAAAAAATTGATTACAACCATAGTTGAATGAATGGTTTGCGCATGCGTGTAATCAAAGTATTAGAGTTGTAGGTTGTGAAATACCAGCACAAATCTTCCTCTGTATCATTTATAAATGCTGATAATCATAAACAAATATTGCTAAGTCCAGCAAATTAATGGAGTTATCTTTGAAACTAAATAATATATTTAATTCTTTTTATGCATTGGGACTGAAGTTAGTTCGACATTTCAGGGGTATAACTAATCCGTGTTAGTGGCTAAACTTTCTCATGAATGTGGGTGTTCGTGTTTAAAAATGGTTTAAATGTTTCACAACATACTTGTGTTTGTTCTAAACTCTGTAAATAGTGGCTGTCATCAGATATTTCATTGTAAATTGTTTCAAATTTATCTGAATATTAAGTACTTTGACGTAATTTTAGACAGTCTAAATTTATTTCAAATTTCTCTCAGTTGTTTTAAATCCATTACAAATAGCTAGTCTGAATTTTAAACTTAAAATTCGAATTGTCAACTTAATTTAATATTGTTTGAAACTGATTAAACCTTTCGCAACTGTCTTAAATTAATTCTGCACATCTTGAAACAATTTATGTATTTCCAAATAATCTGAACTCATTATCAAATAGCCATGAATTATTTTAAATACTTAAATACCGTGACTTATTACAAAACTTTTTAATTTTACTTCAAGTTGTTACAAAATGTTCTAAATAACTTCCAAATACTTTAATTACTTCATAACTGATTTAAAATTATTTATAAATATTTAAAACTATTTTATACAGGTCCCAGTTGTTTTAATTTTATTTAGATTTACATGAAACTATTTTATATTATTTCCAAATTATTTTAAACTTATTTGAAATTACTTGAAACTGTCTTAAATTGTACCCAACTTTCTAAAATTTATTTAGAATTACTTAAACCTTTTTTAAATACTTCTAAATTGTCTTAAATTTATTTAGAACATCTTCAGTTTTAAATATTCCCTAAGGGTTTTAATTTTATTTAGAATTACTTTAAATTATTTTAAATTCTTCGTAACAATCTTAAAATTATTTAGAATTGCTTCAAACTATTTAAAAATCTTTCTAACTGTCTTTTATATATTTAGAATTGTTTGAAACTGTCTTAAGTTGTTTTAGAATTATTTAAGAGTGTTTTAAACATTTCCTAACAGTTTTATGTAGTTTGTAGAAGTGTTAGAAAAAAAATAAGATTTTTAAATTTTATATTTTTTGTTTCAGAGTATTGACCATCTAACATTTTCGTATAAGTTCGGTTCCTTTTTAAAATTAGAAGAATTTATGGACTTTAGAGAAAGATTAAACAATTCCTTACATTACACAATAACAGCAATCGATAGAATGATTTTAGAATTTATTTTTTGTACAAATTTAAAAAACTTAAACACAATAGACGGGTGTGCGAAAAACAACAACATAAACTACGAAAAACTGCGAGATAACAACGACTACGAAGTGTATATTTCTTGGGACCCAGACAGAATTGTACAAAAAAACATAAAAAAGCCTCAAGAAATCCTATTCCAGCAAGAAAAAGACTTAACCAAACTTCGCGCGGGAATCCTCAACATCGTGTCCACCGCTCTGGACTTCCTCAAGCAACCAATCGAGCGCGAGACGATATCCAAGACGCTGCAGTCGCTGCACGCGGATTGGCTGGCTAGTTTGGAGGGGATGGAGCGCACGGAGTACCCGCCAATCAGGGCGCGGCTGGCGCACCCCCTCCCCTCCAGGCTGGCCAAGCAGCTGCGGTTGCCGTGGCGACAGGTGGTGGGGGGCGTGGTGGCGCTGCTGGTCGGCGACAAGGGGGGGGAGAGCGGCCAGGCGTTCAGCCAATCAGTGAGCGGCGTGGTGACAAGGCTGGAGGAGGAGGTGGACAGGCTGAAAGGAGAGGAGGATCAGCTGTGGGAGAAGAGGGGGGTTGTTGAGACGGCTGTTAATGCGCTAGAGGTGAGTTTTCATTGTTAGAATAGATAACAATAGGCTCAATAAGTGCAAATCCGGTTTTAAAATTCTTAGTATTAAGGGAGAAAATAATTATTTAATGTACAGCGCTGCAATGTGACGTCATCAGTACTAAATAGTGGTACTCAACCAGTAGGTTTTCATGTGATTTGCATTTCCTTCATTTTATATTTGATAAAAAATTAAACATGTATTAAATGTTATCTTTGTTCAATAATTTTCTCTAAAAATATTAACTAATATTTTTTTACAGAAAGTAGGTAAATATTGTTGTACATTTTGACAACTTTTTTCACTTTGACATTTCTGTGGCGCTAGTGGGCTTGAGTCATGTGTTTGAACTACGACAAACTTTAAAACTTCGTGTTGTATACTACAGTTTCGAGTTTTTGTAATTCGTTTTTAAATAAAATGGATCCAGGTTTTATTAAAGCCGATTCAGGCAATTTACCTGCTGTAGATTTATCTATGTTATTGAGTTATTTATCTCAAAATCCAATGTATGTGTCTGCACAGACGAAAAATATAAAAACATTAAGATATGTAAACACTTTATATTATTGTTATTACTTTATATGAAACTTGACATTATTTTAGAAATGCATATAAATTTGTATCTATTATGTTGCCTGCCTGAGTTAATGGCGAGCAGCGGGCTTTCATTTTTTAGCCAATCAGAAGCTTCATTTTAAAACTAGTACTGATGACGCGATGATATTTATAAACCTTAATATCTCGGAACTGAATAAATTTTTAATAATTTTTTTATTGTTAATCATATTTGCTAAATATATAAATATTATTTACAACACATATTTACCATAATTTGATTATGGTTGATGAGCCTATTGTCCATATTGAGTGGCTTTTGTTTTTTTGCGAAAAGTTATCAGAAGTATGTCGTGTTTGGTATCAAATTAAAGAATTCGATAAGGACTGACGTACAAAGATGACAAAAATGTTCCACGTTGATCGGCTTTGTTTTTTGCGAAAAGCTGTCAAAACTATGTCGTGTTTGGTATCAAATGAAAACGCTCGATAAGGACTGACGTGCAGAAATTACCAAAAATTTACCATGTCGATCCGCATTTGTTTTTTGCAATAAATTGTCAGAAATATATCGTGTTTGGCATCAATTGTAAACATTTGACAAGAGCTGTCATGCAAAAATAATAATTGGCCATGGGAATAAGTTTCATCTTTCTATGTTTCATCGAAATCTAGCCTGTCTTAGGTATCTTGTGATATATGATCTAAGCTAAAAACTCACAACACCATATTAGATTTCATCTATTCTAGAAGATGATTTTTAAATATTTCCTCATCATAATATAATTTTAAATATGTCATGAATTATACTTTTTATCATTTAAGTCAGTAGGTATACTCGTATTTGCAAAACGATAACTTAGAAGAAAGTATTTCCTTCATTCCTCCCCCATTGAATTTACTTCGCTGGGCGCTAATAATATTCAGAAATATCTGAAGGCTGATTCTGTAACTTGTGTGAGCATTTGCGGCACCTATACTACTGTCACAGATGTCACATGTTATACTAGTAAACCCTCTGTCGGATTTTTGAAGAACTAAATTTATGACGTCTTGGATTTCCAAATAAGTTGCGTGACCTCCGCACGTCCTGTTTCTAGTTGCGGTACAACTTATCTCGTTCTAATACTACATCTATATTTGTGTATCTTTCATTTTGGGGGGGTTTTAAACTTACTTAAGAAATTCAGAACAATTTATTTCATATTTATTTATTTAATTTTTCGTAAATTTCATACTGAAATAATTTATTATTGAGTATTTTAGTATTCAGAACAATTTATTTTAGATTTGTTTATTTAATTTGTCGTAAGTTGCAGTTAAATATTAAAACAATTTGTTATTGTGCTCATTTATTGTAATTGTTTTAGTATTTCAGAACAATTTATTCTACATTTATTTATTTAATTTTCAATATGCTGCAGTTAAATATTCAAATAATAATATGAAATATTATAGACATAATTAAATATAATTGTTTTTAGTTTTTGAAACAAATACCAACAATAAACTTGTCTTAAAATCCTAAAGCAACGAATTCCCTAGTCAGGTTTCTAGAAAACAAACATTGACGTCATACAATATGATTACATAAATGCTCACGCAAGTTACAGACCTTTTTTAGATCATAGATCACATTTATTTGATCTAGATCAAGATCAGAAAATATTAAATAGTCTAGATCAGTTGCAACACTGCTTATAAGAGTATACAGGGTGTTCCATTTAAGCGTGCCACCATTGCTATCTCGAGAACTGTAAGAGCTACGAGGTTGGTTAAATTAGCAAAGAACCACCATTTTACAACACTAATACAATGAGCAAAAAAAAAAATTTTTTTTCAACCAGTGGTTCTCAAAATACAGGACACAACTTTATTATTTTAAATGGGAATGTATGTTTATTTTAAGGTTATTCGATACAGTATTTTTTTCTGAATTCAACGATATAAATATATCATATAGTAATATAACAAAATAGCTGAGAGATATGCATGTTAAATTTATATGTATTTTATTTATATCTGGCTGAAACAAGACTGCTTTGCATAGAAAACAATTAATTTTCTTCTTAAAATTGACAGTTTAAGAACATAAAATTTAACAACAAACGATGAAACAATGTTAGCCAGAACAATATGTCTATGTTTTTTATCCACAGCACTCTTGTTTCAGCCAGATATAAATAAAATACATTTTTTTATTATTTAACTGAAATTTAATTTCAAACATATCATTGGATTTGTAATTTTATGTAGAATCCAAATATGTAAAAATTATTAGGGTGTTCCATTTGAAATAAGAAAGTTGGGCTCCATATCTTGAGAACCACTGGTCCAAAAAAAATATTTTTTTGCTCATTGTATTAGTGTTGTAAAATGGTGGTTCTTTGCTAATTTAACCGACCTCGTAGCTCTTATAGTTCTCAAGATAGCAATAGTGTACCACTTAAAATGGACACCCTGTATTAGGGGGTATTTGTTAATCAGGATGTCTGAAATCAATAACACTATTCACTATTTATTTCTGTTGCAGGTACTATCCGTGGCGTCAGTGTTATGCGGCGTGTGCCACGAAGTCCTCCTCGTGTGTAACGGCTCGCAGGTGCCGCGGCGCGGGCGGAAGAAGCCGGGCGAGGCGGGCGGGCAGCTGGCGGGCAGCGTGCGCGCCGTGCGGGACGCGTGCGCGGCGTACGACGCGTGCCTGGCGCGCTGGCCCGCCCCCGCGCTCCTCCCCGAGCGCCTGGGGGCCCTGCGCCTGGCCCCCAGCGCCGCGCTGCCCCACGCGCTCCGAGACTCCCACGCCGCCACGCTGCAGGACCTGCGCAGCGCCGCCGCCGCCAAGATCAAGTTCTTGAATACCTTGTGTTGAGAGTGAATGTCGCGTGTGTATTTGTAATTTAATTATTAATAAATCTTTTATTCATTACAAATGTTTGGTGTTTTGTGTTTTGTGATTGGAAGGGATGGCAGGGGTAGTTATGCTAAGGGAGGTACGATCCAAGTGCGGTGGTTGCCGGATATTTCAGGGACTACAGGGTGAATACGGAAAACCTTGACATAGGGAAATAACATGGAAAAACAGTTTTTTATTTATTTATAAAGGATATTTTAGGTATTAAATGAATTAAAAATATTCTGAACTGCAATAACAAACTAATTTTAAAACTACAAATTAAATGTATTGAAAAACTTATATAGAATATATTACTACAGTGGCGGGAGGTATTGTGTTGGACACACCAGATTTTCGAATTTAGTTTTTGGTGTATAATTTTGTATTTCATGTTTCGAAATGGACTTAATAGAAGATATAATAAATATTATAAAACTTTATTATTAGGGCAAAAGTTTAAGAGATATTCAAAATATTTTTGCTGGTATTCGTAACCTAGTATCAAAATTTGAGCATTCTGATATAATATAATAAAAATATTTTAAGTATAATTTAATTTAAAAAAAAGTAGGGCCGAGGTGGTCTCGAACCAGGTCTTGTAGATTATTTATATTATGAATCCGCCCTCGTATCCACTCGGCTATGGAGCATTTTGTTTTGACGTTTCTTATTCGAAAATATGAAGGATAACCTTCAAAATACAATTTATTTTATCAAATATTTCAGTCAGAAAACGCCATATTACACAACATTTGGTTTTATTAGATGCAAAATTAAGTAATCTATCTAACGATACTATATACACCCGATTTTATTTAGCGGGACAGATGGAAACAGCAAAAAACTGTTTTCCCATGTTATTTCCCTATGTCAAGGTTTTCAGTATTAACCCTGTATACAACTCATCGGAAAATGGACCAATCAGATAGTTGAATTTTTCTTAGTTACGATGTATAACATCGGTTATTTATGTTGCTAAGTCGTGGGAAACAGTTGACTCATATTTAATCGTATCGTCCGTGACTATAATCAATTACAGTTTTTGACATTTCGTAAAAATGAATCGGTTTGGAGAAAGTTCAAGCGAAGAAATGTATCTATAACAAGGCCGATTAATACAGTAAAAACTGAAAAATATGTATTACGGCAATTTAAAGAATTTTGTAAAGAAAAAAAATATTATTTAATAGAAGAAAACTCTGAAAACGAATTGTGTATAGAAGACTGGGCATGTAATATGCGAAGAGTGAATGGTGAGGAATATAAAGAAGGTGTATTAAAAACATTGTGGAATATTACTGCTAAATACATCCAGCAAATTTATTACAAACAATTAAATAGAATTATTGACCCTTTTAAAGGAGTAACTCTTCAAAAGGCAATGTTCAATAAGTAAATAATTTGTTTAATATAGTTGATTTATTCGTTGTATAGTCTTAATATATACAACTCGAGCTTCGAAAATAATCTGAATATACAGTTTGCGGACTCGATGCGTTACCTTTAAAACACAACTCTACCTGCGGTGTTGTTGTGTTTCCAAGGCAACACATCGCGTCCTCAACTGTATGTTCGATTATTTTCGAACCTCTTGTTCTATAACTATTGAGTATATTTGAGGGTAGTTGTGTTACGGATACAGGGAGGGGTCGGTCCAAGTGTGTTGGTTGTTGGATTGTTTCACGATTGACATTTCAGGGAGAATTTAAAAATAAATTAATTATTAAGGTGTTGGTCCAAGTGTATTGGTTGTCGGACATTTAAGGGAGTATATTTGAGGGTAGTTATGTTAAGGGTACAGAGAGATGTGGTCCAAGTGTGTTAGTTGTTGGAATATTTCACAATGGCCATTTCATGGAATATTTAAAAATTAATTAATTATTAAGGTGTTGGTGCCAGTGCATTGGTTGTCGGATATTTCAGGGAGTATGCTTGAGGTAAGGTACTGTATTGAAGTATTTAAATTTCTAAACATTATAAAACATGAGGGGTCTGGAACTGACAATAGAAAAATTAAATTAAAAAATTTGATGTGAACACGATTAATCATTCTTCAATTTCTATTTAGTATTTAAATTTACATTTTAAAAATTATAAAAGATAAGAAGCCTGGAACTGGGAATAGACCACGTTAGTGAGGTTAAGATTTACATTTGGCGTGAAACCCTATTTCAAATCTGAGTGTATGCATTTCTTATAGGAGTACATTTTCAATTCATGATCTTAAAGAATTTTGACGATTTTTAATTATAACATAAGGTTACTTTGTTTTTTGCAAAAAGTTGTCGGAAGTGTGTGGTGTTTGGTCTCAAATGAAAGGTTTCGTTGAGGGCTAGCGTGCAGAATTGACAAAAATGTTCCATGCCTATCAGCTTTTGTTTTTCGCAAATAGTTGTCAGAAGTATGTGGTGTTTGGTATCAAAATAAAGGTTTGTGTGAAAAATTAAGAAAATTGCTCAATGTTGTTCGGCTTTTGTTTTTTTGCAAAAAATTCTCAGAAATATGTCGAGTTTGATCTCAAATGAAAAATTTCGTTGAGGGCTAGCATGCAGAATTTACAAAAATGTTCCATGTCACTCTGCTTTTCTTTTTACAAAAAGTAGTCAGAAGTTTATTGTGTTTGGTATCAAATGAAAGTTCTCGGTCTGGGTTAGCCTGTAGAAATTGCAAAAATGTTCCATGTCGATCGACTATTGTTTTATGCAAAATAAATGTCAGAAGTATGTTGTGTTTGGTATCAAATGAAAGGTCTCGGTGAGGGCTGGCATGCTTAATTGAGAAAAATGTTTCACGTCGACCGGTTTTTGTTTTTTGCAAAAAGTTATTAGAAGTATATCGTGTTTGGAATCTAATGAAAGGTTTCGGTGGGGCCTGACATGCTGATATGAAAAAACTGTTTCATGTCGATTGGCATTTGTTTTTTGCACTGACAGCGGAGCTCTAGGGAATGCTCGGCGTAGGCGAGAATTCGCTAGTCTCCTATACTAAACGATTACATTCACTATCTATCTATAGTCAAACCGGAGAAGGAAAAGACTCACGTCATCAACCTGAAAAAAAACTTTATAAAATGAAATATAACTTGTCAAGATTATTGGGGGTTATTTATTTTTAAAAAAAGAAGAATAAAAATATTTGTATTAAGAAACGTATATATTAATGAATTTACAATTATTTCTAAAGTCAATCCGTATTCCTCTTAGAGAATATAAAATTGTTTGACATAATTGTAGTTGATTTTCATACCATACATTGGCAATAATAAAAATGATCTTGTTTATATTATATTTTATACCGATCGAATATTGTTCTTGTCATTCGATTGCCAGTGTCAGTCAGAAAGTATCGTGTCAGTTTTTTTATGTTACTGACAAATCATGCTTAAAGCTTTATCAAAGCAGTCAAAAAAACTGACAATGAATGTAGTGCATTATTTTGAACGGGAACTGGACAACGTTGGTCCATTAATTCCATTGAAAACCGTACGAGAGGTAATTTTTTTTCTCTATTTTTTTTTTAATTTAATTGAATTATGTGCTTTTAGAGAACAGCTAATGCCCTTCAATTTACTAAATGCACTTATTCACTATCGTTTCCGTCACAAATTAACTGTGATGACGCCGACAGACTTCGAGAGGTTGTAGTTATTAATTTGTCAACTGTCACTTGAAGAAATAGGTTATAGTAAGTTATTGACTATATCTATCTATAGATTCATCACGAGCATCGAGTAACTTTTGTAAAGGCCTACAGCCTGAACCATGCAAGTGATTGTTATAATTTTTTTTTAATATGTGGGGGCTAATGAGATCTGGTGCCTTTTGGGTGTCTCGTATTTTTACTGTTAGAAGTTTTCGTGTAAAAAATTAAAACTGTGCACAAATGCTGCCTGGAAACAATGGATCCCATAGGCCATTTCTAAATGTAAGAAGAATCACGCCGTCATCCGTCACTTTTGACAATCAGACTATGAACTTTAAACGATTATATCTTCTTATAGAGTATTAATATCAAAGATTTAAAAACAATTTCATGAATAATAGACTTGAGCAAAGGTGTTACAACTAATTTAAGTTTAAAACATAATGTATTTAATTAATATAAATTTTGACGTTTCCAATGTCAAAAGTCAATGTTGCCAAATGTGTGATGAAGTACCTAAATTAAAACTAAATATTCCTAAACTAACTTCACTGAAGACGGTGGCAGTTATATTAGGATTGACAATATTAATTTATAAATTTAAAAGTTATAGTCTTTTTCACGAAAATGTGATCGTACGTCATACCTAGTAATAAAATTGTAGCCAAAACAGCAATGTTACTTTCCCTAGCATATACCCAGTAAAATACACGGAACTTAGTGTCTTTTACTAATAAATGGTTGGAAATCCTGTACCACGTTGCCATTCTCGAAATGTCAAAAAATAATATTATTTTTGAAAAATGTCAAAATATCGAGCAAAAAATTTAGGAAGTTGTGCATAGAATATGGTGAATTCTGTAATTAGGTATTTCGAACAAGAAGGTGACAAGCGAAGATACAGAGGGGGATGCTGAATAAATTTAATTTATTTTATGTAAATGATTCACAATATGATATATACACACATGGTATACTATGCAACCATCAACACTTGAATGTACCCTACAAATACTTGGCAACGTTGCATCAGGGAACATTAGGACGTACGATCACATTTTCGTGAAAAAGACTATAACTACTATTTTTTTAATACAAACAGTGTTGCCAAATTATGAAGCAACTAAATAAAAATCAAATATTCCTAAATAAAATAAATTGAATACATTGCTGTGTTTGTTTTCAAAACAAAGAAAACCATAAGGGTCAGTTTTAAAATGACAAAAAAAAATGAGTCATGTTGATCTACATTTGTTTTTCGTAAAAAGTTGTTAGAAGTAGGTCGTCCTTGGGTTTTAAGGAAACGACACAATACGGACTGGTGTGCACGAATAACAAAAATGTTCTATGTATATTAGAATTTGTTTTTTGCAAAATGTTGTTAGAAAATTGTCGTGTTTGGGTATTTTCGAATTACATAAGATAATATTGCCAATTGTTTAATAAATTAACTAAACAAATAACAAATATTCCCAAATGAACAATACTGAAGACCGTGAATGTTATATTAGACTATGTCACGATGAGGGCTAGCGTGCAAAATGAACAAAAATGTTCTATATCGAACGGCTTTTGTTTTTTGGAAAAAGTTGTAAGAAGTATGTGGTGTGTGGTATCAAATGAAAAGGCTGGATAAGGGCTGGCGTGTAGAATTAACAAAAAAGGTCAATGTTGATCGGCTTTTGTTTTTGCAAAAATTTCTCAAAGGTATGTAGAGTTTGATCTCAAATGAAAGGTCTCGTTGAGGGCTAGCGTGCAAAATTGACAAAAAAAATTCCATGCCGATCGGCTTTTGTTTTATGCAAAAAGTTCTCAAAGGTATGTCGAGTTTGCTCTCAAATAAAACGTCTTGTCGAGGGCTAGCATGCAGAATTCACAAAAATGTGCTACGTCGATCGGTATTTGTTTTTTGCAAAAAGTTGTCAGAAGTGTGTGGTGTTTGGTATCTAATGAAAGGTTTCAATGAAGGCTGGTGTGCAGAATTAACGAAAATGGTCAATGTCGATCGGCTTTTGTTTTTTGCAAAAGGTTGTCACAAGTATACAGGGTGGCTGATTTTTCATTGTTCAGGCCACATCTCCTGAAGTATTAGATATACAAGAAAAAGCTAAATAGGAAACATGTGTAATAAGACCTTGCCGATAAAATAGCGTTAACAGATGTTTTCCATGGCCTACTGATTTAGCGAAAAAATATTTAATTTTGTTTTTTAAATGGAACACCCTATATGTTTCTACGGAATAAGGTTCTACATCAATTTCTCTTTACAATTATGTATAACAAGTGAGGGGTTGCCTTTAATTTATGCTTAATAATGCAAAAAATAAAATTATATAAGTCGGCTGTGTTTCCTCATTGTTAATCACTTTTTTTTTATAAATCTGATACAAGTGTTTAATAGAAGTGTTTTATGGTTTCTATTTTTTCTGAGGGTATTTTCAGCGGGTATTTCTGAGGGTATTTTCAGCGGGTATTTTCAGAGGGTACTTTCAGAGGGTACTTTCAGAGGGTATTTTCAGAGGGTATTTTCAGCGTGTATTTTCAGAAGGTATTTCAGCGGGTATTTTCGGTATTTTCAGCGGGTATTTCAGCGCGTATTTTCAGCGTGTATTTCAGCGGGTATATCAGCGCGTATTTTCAGCGGGTATATCAGCGCGTATTTTCAGCGGGTATTTCAGCGGGTATTTTAGCTGGTATTTTCAGCGGGTATTTTCAGCGGGTATTTCAGCGGGTATTTTCAACTGGTATTTTCAGCGGGTATTTTCAGTACTTTCGGCGGGCCAAAAATGCTTTCGGCGTGACAAAAATACTTTCGGCGGGACAAAAATACTTTCGGCAGAACAAAAATACTTTCGGCAGGACAAAAATACTTTCGGCGGGACAAAAATACTTTGGATACTTTCGGCGGGACGAAAATACTTTCATCGAGAAAAATATGGTTGAAAATATAGAAATATAGAAAAATAAAATTATATAAGTCGGCTGTGTTTCCTCATTGTTAATCACTTTTTTTTATAAATCTGATACAAGTGTTTAATAGAAGTGTTTTATGGTTTCTATTTTTTCTGAGGGTATTTTCAGCGGGTATTTCTGAGGGTATTTTCAGCGGGTATTTTCAGAGGGTACTTTCAGAGGGTACTTTCAGCGGGTATTTTCAGAAAGTATTTTCAGCGTGTATTTTCAGAAGGTATTTTCAGCGGGTATTTTCGGTATTTTCAGCGGGTATTTCAGCGCGTATTTTCAGCGTGTATTTCAGAGGGTATATCAGCGCGTATTTTCAGCGGGTATTTCAGCGGGTATTTTAGCTGGTATTTTCAGCGGGTATTTTCAGCGGTTATTTCAGCGGGTATTTTCAGCTGGTATTTTCAGCGGGTATTTTCAGTACTTTCGGCGGGCCAAAAATGCTTTCGGCGTGACAAAAATACTTTCGGCGGGACAAAAATACTTTCGGCAGAACAAAAATACTTTCGGCAGGACAAAAATACTTTCGGCGGGACAAAAATACTTTAGATACTTTCGGCGGGACGAAAATACTTTCATCGAGAAAAATATGGTTGAAAATATAGAAATATAGTTTCGGCGAGAAATATAGTTTCAAAAAAAAATTCGGTAGTTTCAGTGGGACAAACATAATATAGTTGAAAATATTTTCAGCGGGTATTTTTGGTACTTTCGGCGGGCCAAAAATGCTTTCGGCAGGACAAAAATACTATCGGCGGGACAAAAATACTTTCGGCGGGTCAAAAATACTTACGGCGGGACAAAATACTTTGGATACTTTCGGCAGGATAAAAATACTTTGGATACTTTCGGTGGGACAAAAATACTTTCGGCGGGACAAAATACTTTGGATACTTTCGGCAGGATAAAAATACTTTGGATACTTTCGGTGGGACAAAAATTACTTTCAGCGGGACAATTATAGTCGGCGAGAAAAATATAGTCGGCGAGAAAAATATAGTCGGCGAGAAAAATATAGAAACAGTTTCGGCGAGAAAAATACAGTTTCGGCGAGAAAAATACAGTTTCGGCGAGAAAAATACTGTTTCGGCTAGAAAAATATAGTTTCGGCGAGAAAAATACAGTTTCGGCGAGAAAAATACAGAGGGTGTTTTCAGCGGGTATTTTCAGCGGGTAATTTCGGTATTTTCAGCGGGTATTTTCAGCGGGTATTTCAGCGGGTATTTCAGCGGGTATTTTCAGCGGGTATTTTCAGAGGGTATTTTCAGCGGGTATTTCAGCGGGAATTTTCAGCGGGTATTTCTGGTACTTTCGGCGGGCCAAAAATGCTTTCGGCAGGACAAAAATACTTTCGGCGGGACAAAAATACTTTCGGCGGGACAAAATACTTTGGATACTTTCGGCGGGATTAAAATACTTTGGATACTTTCGGTGGGACAAAAATACTTTCGGCGGGACAAAAATACTTTCGGCGAGACAAAAAAGTTTTCGGCGAGAAAAATATAGTTGAAAATATAGAAATATGTTTCGGCGAGAAAAGTATAGTTGAAAATATAGAAATACAGTTTCGGCGAGAAAAATATAGTTTCGGCGAGAAATATATAGTTTCGGCGAGAAAGATATAGTTTTAGCCAGAAATATAATTTCGGCGAGAAGTAGTTTCAAACAAAAATTCGATATTTTTAGCTGGGCAAGTTTTCGGTATTTTCAGCGGGGCAAGTTTTCGGTATTTTCAGCGGGACAAGTTTTCGGTATTTTTAACGGAGCAAGTTCTCGGTATTTTTAGCGGGGCAAATTATAGTCGGCGAGAAAAATATAGTCGGCAAGAAAAATGTAGTCGGCGAGAAAAATATAAAGGGTATTTTCAGAGGGTATTTTCAGCGGATATTTTCGGTATTTTCTGTATTTTTAGCGGGTATTTTCGGTATTTTTAGCGGGTATTTTTGGTAATTTCAGCGAGTATTTTCGGTATTTTCAGCGGGTATTTTCAGCGGGTATTTTAGCGGGTATTGCAGCGGGTATTTTCGGTACTTTCGGCAAGCCAAAAATCTTTCGGCAGGGCAAAAATACTTTCGGCGGGACAAAAATACTTTCGGCGGGTCAAAACACTTTGGATACTTTCGGCAGGACAAAAATATAGACGACGAGAAAAATATAGTCGGCAAGAAAAATATAGTTGAAAATATAGAAACAGTTTCGGCGAGAAAAATACAGTTTCGGCGAGAAACATACAGTTTCAGTGGGTATTTTCTGCGGGTATTTTCAGAGCGTATTTTCAGCGCGTATTTTCAGAGGGTATTTTCAGCGGGTATTTCAGCTGGTATTTTCAACTGGTATTTTCAGCGTGTAGTTTCGGTATTTTCAGCGGGTATTTTCGGTATTTTCAGCGGGTATTTTCGGCATTTTCAGCGGGTACTTTCGGCATTTTCAGCGGGTATTTTTAGAGAGTAGTTTCAGTATTTTCAGCTAGTATTTTCGGTATTTTCAGCGGGTACTTTCGGTTTTTTTCAGCGGGGCAAGTTTTCGGTATTTTTTGCGGGGCAAGCTTTCGGTATTTTCAGCGGGGCAAGTTTTCGGTATTTTTTGCGGGGCAAGTTTTCGGTATTTTCAGCGGGGCAAATTTTCGGTATTTTCTGCGGGGCAAGTTTTCGGTATTTTCTGTTGGGCAAGTTTTCGGTATTTTCAGCGAAGCAAATATAGTCGGCGAGAAAAATATAGTCGGCGAGAAAAATATGGAAACAGTTTCGGCGAGAAAAATACAGTTTCGACGAGAAAAATATAGTTTCGGCTAGAAAAATACAGCGGGTATTTTCAAAGGGTATTTTCAGCGGGTATTTACAGCGGTTATTTTTGGTACTTTCGGTAGGACAAAAATACTTTCAGCGGCACAAAAATACTTTCGGCGGGACAAATTACTTTGGATACTTTCGGCAGGACAAAAATATAGACGGCGAGAAAAATATAGTTGGCGAGAAAAATATAGTTGAAAATATAGAAACAGTTTCGGCGAGAAAAATACAGATTCGGCGAGAAACATACAGTTTCAGCGGGTATTTTCAGAGGGTATTTTCAGCGGGTATTTTCAGAGGGTATTTTGAGCGGGTATTTCAGCGGGTATTTTCGGAACTTTCGGCGGGCCAAAAATACTTTCGGCGGGACAAAAATACCTTCGGCGGGACAAAAATACTTTCGGCGGGACAAAAATACTTTCGGCGGGACAAAAATACTTTCGGCGGGACAAAATACTTTGAATACTTTCGGCGGGACAAAAATACTTTGGATTCTTTCGGCAGGACAAAAATATAGTCGGCGAGAAAAATATAGTTTCAGCGGGTATTTTCAGCTGGTATTTTCAGCGGGTATTTTCAGCGGGTAATTTCGGTATTTTCAGCGGGTATTTTCAGCGAGTATTTTCGGTATTCTCAGCGAAAAATTTCGGTATTTTCAGCGGGTATTTTCGGTATTTTCGGTATATTCAGCGGGAATTTTCGGTATTTTCAGCGGGTATTTTCGGTATATTTAGCAGGTATTTTCAGCGGGTATTCGGCGGGACAAAAATACTTTCGGCGGGACAAAAATACTTTCGGCGGGACAAAAAAGTTTTCGGCGAGAAAAATATAGTTGAAAATATAGAAATATGTTTCGGCAGAAAAATATAGTTGAAAATATAGAAATACAGTTTCGGCGAGAAAAATATAGTTTCGGCGAGAAATATATAGTTTCGGCGAGAAAGATATACTGGGTGGCGCAAAAGTTGTCACCCGATGTTCTTTGGCTGCAATTTTTTTTATGAATGAAAAACTTTGGTTCTGCTTTTTGATTATGTTTAGTTGATGTCTTAATTTTTTTCCTATTAAGTCGAGAAAATGATATCGGCCAATTGGCCGCCGCCAGAATGGAAGATCATACGGGCCCGATTTATAGCATTTTCCATTACTCTTGCCAGTACTTTCGGCGATAGGTTCTCGCATTCTTGACGGATATTCTCTTTGAGGGCTTGAAAAGTCTGAGGCTTGTTGATATAGACTCGTGACTTAAAGAAACCCCACAAAAAGAAGTTTGGAACGGTTAAATCGGACGACCTTGCCGGCCAGTGCAAATCACCAAAACGAGAGATTAGGCAACCCGGAAATGTAGTCCTCAGAATTTCCGTTGTGGCTCGTGCAGTATGCGCCGTTGCTCCATCCTGTTGGAACCACATGTTCTCCAGTTCAAATTCATGCAATTGAGGAAGAAGAAAGTTGTTGAGCATGGCTCTGTAGCGCTCGCCGTCCACAGTAGTCGTCTTCAGCCACAGCCGCGATATTCTGAGCAGAACGGCTCCTCCGGGGCCGGCCAGACCTGGCAGCATCTCGTGTTGTACCATATTCTTCTAGGCGAGCGGCTGAACGCCGCAGTGTTTGCCCAGTTGGTGTCAGGCGACCGGGAAATCTGGGCGTAAATTCACGCTGCGCCAACACCAACGACGAATTATTCCGCGAAAAAATCGAAGTAATTAAACCGCGTTTTAGAGGAATATACCGATTCATGTTTTATTGACATGTATTTTGCATTTGTTTACTTCACAAATGTCAAAGCAGATTTGACATTTGCCGCTATTTGCAAAAATTATAGCATGTTTCAATAGAGTGATTACTTTTGCGCCACCTTATAGTTTCAGCCATATGATTTCGGCGAGAAGTAGTTTCAAACAAAAATTCGATATTTTCAGAATTGGACAAATAATTGAATTTAACTTTTTTGCTTTATTAGAGATATGTTTATAAGAATTAGCTGGAGATAATATAAAGGAATATAAAAAATGTATAATTATATTAGTATATATACATATAAAATTTAGTATACCGGGTGTCCCAGCTCGACCGACACATGGGAGTTTTACATGGGAAATCAGTTAATTATGAATAGTATCTCCCCAGTGCAAGATATTCACTTGAAATTTTGTATACTTATCGGAGAATATTAATTCTATGGATCACACTTATTTGAAATACAGGGTGGCCCAATGAAAATTATCAGCGCAATTTTTGGCCACTTAACATTAATTTTGCAAAAAACGCTCGAACACGTCAATTTTAATATAATGGGGGACACCTAAATGGATTAGTACCAATGGCATAACTTCAACCCTAAAATGGGTGTGGACTGCACCTCAAAAATTTTAAATGGAAAAGGGTGTCAAACATGACACAGTTTGAAAGGCCTTTCAATTCTCTTTTCAACAGTTTTTTTATTTTTCAAATCCGATCATTAGTTCCAGAGAAATATCGTTTAAAACAAATTTTATCAGATGTTCAAAATTGCCATCAAGTAGGCTAAAACAAATGACAGAAACTAAATAAACAATTCTTTCTACAAGTTGTTTGTAATAAAAAAGTAATTTGTAAGTTGGATTTTTTTTTTGTGGGGTTATTTGAAGTCTAAAGTTTATGCCACGCTACCCGAATTTTTAAAAGATTTACGGCAACCTACCGTAGCTCCAAAATTTTGAGCAAAATCTTTATTATTGTATGGAAGTTGGAAATAGTCATTTTGAACACCTAATAAAATGATACTTGAGTTTCTGTCATTTGTTTAAGCCTACTTGATTGCAGTTTTGCACACCTGATAAAATTTGTTTTAAACGATATTTCTCTGGAACTAATGATCGGATTTGAAAAATAAAAAAACTGTTGAAAAGAGAATTAAAAGGCCTTTCGAACTGTGTCATGTTTGACATCCTTTTCCATTTAAAATTTTTGAGGTGCAGTCCACACCTATTTTAGGGTTGAAGTTATGCCATTGGTAATAATCCATTTAGGTGTCCCCCTTTATATTAAAATTGACGTGTTCGAGCGTTTTTTGCAAAATTAATGTTAAGTGGCCAAAAATTGCGCTGATAATTTTCACTGGGCCACCCTGTATACAATTTCGTCTGCAGGGCGAGATTTATTAAATTTAAAATCTAATATTTTCGTTCAAAATCAGACAGCCATGGAAATAAAAGAAAATATTTATCTGACAGTTTAGTGAAGTATCACTGATTTTAATTATTATTCCCTGTATTTTAATATTATTTAAGTTGAATTTAGTTTCTTTTTGCTAAATAATATACCATTATTACAAAAATATAAATATTTACAATGGCACGTCATTAACTGTCAGAACTGTCACATAGATATTTTCTTTTATTTCCATGGCCGACTGATTTTGAACGAAAATATTAGATTTTAAATTTTAAAAATCTCGCCCTGCAGACGAAATTGCATATTTCAAATAACTGTAATCCATAGAAATAATATTCCTCAATAAGCATACAAAATTTCAAGTTAATATCTTGCACTGTGGAGATACTATTCATAATTAACTGATTTCCTATGTAAAACTCCCATGTGTCGGTCGAGCTGGGACACCCGGTATATTTAAAGCAAGTATAAATAAAAAGATTATAATAACAAATGTTTCATTGTTTCATTTAATTTCTGTATATTATTATAATTATAGAAATATATGTTTAAGCATTTATATATTTCCATAATTATAATATTAAGAAATATTTTTTATAAATATAAAATAAAATGTATTTAAAAATCCCGCCACAACCGCGCTTGTCAAATTTAGTTCCCGAATCCGATCCTAAGGAGCGCTAAAATTTGTTTTCACAGATAAGGTAGATATCCAATCTTCTACAAATATATTTCCTTAATCTATGATCTTGACATTTAAAATTATATAAATGTCTAATTTAAGTTTCTATTGATATATTCGAACTGATATTAAATTACAACAAATTTAATATCTATTATTCGACAGAGAAGTAAATGTCATTACATGAATACTAACATACATATCTAATTTCAAAATATTTTACAGCTTTTTAAAATTGAAGTGCTATAAATAGCAGAAAAAAACCTGTATAGAATTCTAGAACTAGCTTTTAATCTACAGCGGTGGTCGGACTTAGTTTAATATATAAAGTTTTATTTCTTCACAAAATAAAAATATGACCATGTCATCTGTTGGTTCGTATAAGTATAAATGCTTGGCACCTAATTGTCAAAAAGCATATTGCTCTCCTATTATAGATAAAACTTACAAAAACAAAAAAAAATCAATTTCCTTCAGATAATACAACAAGAAGAATCAAATGGTTCCAAATTATGAATATGCAATATACTGTGTCCAGGTCTTATTTGTGTGAAATCCATTTTCGTAGTAATAGTTTTACAGATACAGAGAGAAAAAGACTAAATTTACTATACCATTTCTCAATATTTCTATTGAATATAATAAAAAAAATTACCACATAATAAAATAGAAATTATAAGCAACTTACTTATACAACCAGCAGATAAAATGTGCTGGAATTCCGAGTCAGTTACAAAACAAAATAAATTTAAAAGAAAATCAAATACATGTATACAGGCATTAAGTCCACTACTAAAAAGGAAAAGAAATTTTATAGAAGGAACATTAAATGTAATTAATGAAACTAGAATAAAAAATTTAACTCCGCGTGAGAAAAAAATGTATTAAATGACAAGGGCTCAGAAGAATAGAATTTGTAAAAAAATCAAAGGAAAAGGAGAAAACTTTATTTAAAATATATAAAAACAGAAGTTTGAAGATAAGGTGTTTTCTCTTGCTGTATATAAACGTGGACCAAAATATTACAATTTCTTACGAAAATTTTTACCTTTTATCTCGATTAATGGAGCGTGTAGAACGTATGCACAAATTAGACAAAAATTGTGTTCTTATGTTTGATGAGATTTCTTTAGGCCGACAATTAAGAATGTGATAAATAGTTTGTTTTGTTAGTAGTTCTATAAAAAATATGTTTTACGTTTTAACTTTTCATTTTATTAATAATATCTATATTCTATAATAATATTTTCAAAAATTAATTGCACACCCCCCGTCAAATTTTTATAACTTTAGTTTACCCAGTTGTCAATGGTGCACTGCAGTAGAACATGATGCTTGTCATTACAATAGAATTGGAGTTTCTTATTTTGTTCCTTTTTCTATGACCTACACACGTCATAACATGGCTGACTTTTTGTAACTTTTTAAAAATATGATACTTTAAATCGATTTTAGGTAACATAAAATGTATATAAAAATGAATTAAATCATATAAAGCGATAAATTAGACTTTGTAGGTTCCATTTAAACAATAAAAAGTTTCACTTAATTTTTTTGCAAGACCTCATTCAAGGATAGTGAAAATGGATATTTCCGTAGAAATCTGAAAACCGATTTTTTTCCGATTACAATATTTCTTTTTCTTCTTATAAGGAAATAAAAAAAAACAATTTTCTTAAATGATAGAAAACAATCCAATATTTCATAAAAATTAAAAACTAAGAACCAAAACAATTTGAGATGACAGCATCAGTAAGGAGAAAACAATTCTTTTTATACTTCATATCAGACAAAAAACGAAATAAATGAAATAAACATTGAAGCGATTATAAGCAACCAACATCACACTGCTGTCATTTTGTAACGGACAAATAAATCAATCGTAAAATACCTTTAAAATACATTAAAAAAGAAAGAAATTATTATTATAACACATATTTATTAGTAAATATATTAAATATATGTATATAATTCGTCAAATTCTCAAATAAATATGAATAAGATAAAATATTAGTTTTAGTAACAGTCGTAAGATGGCAGTAGTAACTTAAAGCAGTATGTCGCAAAAATTAATTATTAAATGTGATAAAATGAAGTAATTATTAGCAATTATTATAAAAACAAACATTGATATTACATTATGATAAAATTATAATTTGTAACTATTTGTTCCGTAATAACATTGTGATTTTTAAAGTATCAGTAACAGTGTGATTTTTGTAGGTTATAAATTAAAACAATTAAGAGTTAAATAAAGTGAATTAACTGATAATTACTTAAGGTAGGTCGCGACTGAAGAGGTTTGTGATACAATTACTTCAAATCTAACGGTTTACAAAGTTGAATGAACTAAGAACTGGTTTGGATTACTGTATCGCCCTAGGGTTTCATATCACTTTCTCATTTTCTAACTATACATTCAATTATTTTCACTTTCATATCAACAAAACAATATTGTTTACGTTTTCCTTTATTGGGCGTTGTGTGAGCGTTTGGCTTTTGTTTTCTATGAGAAGAAAGTCAAATATAGGGTTGAGATTTTGTTTTCTAGACAGTTTAGGGGTTCTAAAGAAAGTAGTTGGGAAATAAAAGGAAAAAACAAAATAAGTGATTCAAACTGAAAGGAGGTAGAGTTATTTTTCGAGTTTGCAGCCTTTTTTTACCCTGTTATGTCATTTGTAAAAGTATCTGTCAGTTTCGTTAGTAGTTTCATTGGGTGATATTCTGTGAGTTGTACTAATGTCTGTATTAAGACTTGTATTAACGAAAACACTGTTTTACCTTAAAACATACTTTAATACAAGGCTGATTCAGTGGTGTCGAATAAGCTTCTTTTACTTAAAACACTTGTATTAAAAAAATAGTTTAGACCACACTATATTATCTGTCATGTAAAACGGAATTGAATTTTTTATTTGAGAATTGTGTGATTATTACATGGTACATTTAGTTTTAATGATATAAAATTCCAGAAACGTGAATAAGGAGTCCAATTATTCATTATTTTAGAAATATAAAATAAGAATCCCTTTTAAAACCAAATAGTGACCGAAAAATGCATATTTTGACGTTTGTTGTTCGAGCGAATGACAATTTACATGTGCTCTGTGAAGAATCTACTTTTTACAAAGAAACACAGGAAAACGAGTTGGTTGAAATCATGTCTAACACATTTGCGTCAAAGTATGATATAAATATTTATATCTACATAAATTGTTCATTATTTATCTCTGACAGATGTAGTAGGTGTTGATTATCAGTCCGAGATTAATCTAATGATTTTCAAATGTATTGAAGCTATCTGTACTCGTATAATAAATAAATCATAAAAGGAGAAAATATAATGCATCCTTGCATACAACCAAAATAATATTCAAGAATGGATTATTTATGCAATAAAACCAATTTATAATCGACCCAAAATGTATTCTTAAATATTCTTATATTGTTACAATATATATCCTTCTTCGCCTTTTCATTCTAATAGCTTGTTGAACACATGTAATTCATTCAATTTTGCACAATGCATAAACCTTTTTTCAAAAAATTATGACAAAATATAAGATTTATGTGTCAAGTCTGTCTGTGAAAACGGTGAAAACCTTAAAACAAGGTTTAAAACAGCCCCAGCCCTGTTTTAAAAAAGTGTATTAATAACCACAGCAATAAATACAAGTGTATTAAAATAACTGTGAAAAACAGCTTAAAACAAGCTACTGAATTTAATATTTAAAATAAGTCTTAATACAGACCTTAAAACACGCAAATACAACCCACTGAATAACATCCATTGTTTCTGAAAACTTTTGTCTCTGTCATATAAATTTTTGACACAGAGTAGCTGTCAGAATTTGGTTTCAATTTTAATTTTATTGAAAGTAAATAATAAATAAATAATTGTACAATATACGCGAGCTAACAGTTTTTACTGTTTTTAGGTGACAAGCTTAGTTGCTAATATTGTAAAATACTATTGAATCTGTAGAAAGGTTTAAAATAATTCTGAACAATTTTAATTAATAGGAACGACAACAGTTTGGAACTTAGAAAGGGTTTGTAAAACAGTTTTAAAATAGTTTTATTCCCGGTCTTATAAAAGTCAGTTAACTAACCTATCTGATTAAATTAATTTAACTGACCGATTTCTATACTATAAACGATAGTTAAAATACCTAGTGATTAAATCTACAGAGTAAAATAGCTGGAGAAAATCGAGGTATTAAATTTTAATTGGAAGTCTAATTGACAGTGACAGTCACACTTCAAAATCCAATTTCTATTTAAATAGTGTTGCGTTTTAATTGTGGGTAGTAGATTAATTATAAAATGCATTTCTTGTTTGAGTATAAATTTTGCATCAATTTTTAAAGTGCATAAAACATCTTTTTCATGTCTTCTATAACATATCTTTGTGGTCCTTAGTAGAAACCATTTCATCAGTTGAATTAGTTTTTTCAAACGATGACGAAATTGCAGATCAGAATGTAACAAGACAGTCTTTAGAATTAATTACAGAGTAACCGATTTCTTGACGTCAAATACAATTCTACAACAAAATAAAATTTGTTGTAAAATTTTCCGCTCGAGGCTGATTTCAAAACAAATTTCTGTTCAAAATTAGACCCAAAAAAGCAGTTTTTCAATCTTATACTCTAATGGGGCGAAATACGACTTCAGAAAGAATACAAAATTTGTTAAAAATCGAGAAAAATGCAAATAATTGATTGGTACGTTATGCTTGACAAAAACTTTTTTTTAATATATCTGTACTATTTCATAATTTTTTAAAGCCCTCCTCTAAAATGACTAGCCCTTTTTTAGAAATATTTCTAATTACGGCCCTGGTTTGAAATTTAGAAAGGGTTTGTAAGACAGTTCTACAACGAAATACAGTTTCAAACAATTTTAAATTAATTTAAAGTGGTTGTAAAGGTTTAAACAAATTTTGAACAATTTTAAATAAATCTAAAATATTCGGGTTGATTATAACACAGTTATACTGGGTTTAAAATTGTTCAGAATGTTTACGAAAAATTTTTGAGCTATTTAAGATTATCTTAAACAGTTGTACAAGGTTCTAAATTGAGTCAGACTATTTTAATTTAAAATAAAAAAGTTTATTATGTAAAATATTGTTGTAAATAGTTCTGCAATAAAATTAATCAAGTTTAGAGATCTGTAGCTCTTACACGGTTAAAAATACAGCATCGGGACCTTGAAATTCTTAATCCTCATAGTTTTTTTACCCTGTATACCAATTTTTATTCAAATCTTTGAAGCAGTTCACAAATAAATAAATAAAATGTGAAATATGCACATTGTAAATATTTAAGGTCACCGGAAAGTAGTTTTGATATCATAACTGTAAACCCTTCAACAAAGTAGAAACAATTCATTGTAAAAATATGACACATTACAATAATTATTCCTAAAGCTGTTCTAAACATGTCTACGTATTTTTATTTTTTATTGTTGAGTGATACAATTTTTATTAACAAAATTGTATTTTTTTTACAAATTTATCAATAAAAATAGTACTACATGTTGGTTTTTATTAAAAAAATTTATAATATGTAAATAAATATCAAGGTATTCAAATTTGAAAGAATTTTAGTTTTATCTGTAACCGTTTCCGAGATATAAATGAGTGAATGTTTGATAGTGGTTTGTTTCTTGTAGAAGTGAAAATCAGATGTTTTTGTTTGTACTCGTACTCGATTTACGCAATAGATTTTCTAAAAAAATATGTTAATTTTTTATGGAATTAAAAGAGAAACGAATTCTGAAGGGCGTTGAATTTAAGATTTCTATATATTAGAAATTTATATCAAGTTATCTGTTTAGCAAATGTTCCCCCACTACTCCATTCCCCACCATTCGATTTTCATTTTCTTTCAAACGACAGTCAGCTGTGTCTCAGTTAGTTACTCAGTTGTCATCACATTAAAAACAAGTGAATCACAATTATAACATATTAACAAAAGACGGTAAGTCAGTGTTTATTCTTTTGTTGGGATAATTGTCAAGTAGATTAACAAATGAAAGTGAAATTTGGATTGTGTTGTGCGCAGCCTTTGTTTAATGACAGATTCGCAACTGTTTATCAGAAACATGAACTTTAAGACGTTTTTTATGTTTACACGGTCGTTATTTTGTTTGCGTCAATGAAAATTTTGTTAAATTTTATAATAAATGTAATTATTCAGACGTAGTACAGTTTCCGGTATATTAAAATAACTGTAATTTCAAATAAAATAATTGTAAATCGAGGTCTAAACTTATTGAAACTGCTTTATAATATTCATAGTTGTCTCTACTTTTATTTTGATTTACTAGAATTAATTTTAAATAGATTCTAATTGTCTTAAAATTATTAAGAACTTTTTATAATTAATTCTAAATTGTTTATAACTGTTTTTTATGTATTAGTACTCTTTTAAATTTATTTAGAATTACTGATACTGTTTTAAATAATTCTTAATAGAATCCTGAACCATTACAAAAAACTTAAGTGAACTTTTTTTGTTTAAATCGAACCTACAATGTCTAATTTTTTGCTTTATATGATGTAATTCTTTTTATATACATTTTATGTAATATAATACCGTTTTAAAGTATCATACTATAAAAAAGTCGCAAAATTTGTGACGTCCGTAGGTTCTGTTGTGAAGTTATCCACGCATGGATGCCAGATCCCAAATCTTGTGGTTTGGCGCGTTTGAAAGTTGGTAAAGTGGACAGTCTGTGATTGAAAGCATTGTCAGGCTTTTTTGTGCCACTATATTTGCACAAGATTATTGAATTTGTCAGTTTGGAAGTTAAAACATTATATTTGTCGTTTGAAACGAAGTGAAGTTGAGTCAGGACCTTGATACGTCACTGGACAAGGGGGGGAGTGGGATAATTCTGCCGCGTTTTGAAGGATATGATTTTTAATAACAGTTTTTTCATTGTTAAGTCACTTTGGGGACATTAAAAAATACGTGTCTAATATTTTTCATTATTCTGTTGATTAAAGCTAAAAATGAAAAATCGTGCAAGACCTCATTGTTTAAAACATTTTTTGAATGTTTCGTTACTGTATAAAATTTATCTTAAATTCTTTAAAACTCGTTTAAATACTTCCAAACCGTTTTAAAATAATTTATTATTGTTTTAAAATGTTTTAAATGCTTTCTAAATGTCTTAAATTTATACTAAATTAAACTATCTTAAAAGTATTTGAAACTATTTTAAATACTCCCTAACTACTTTCAAATTATTTATAAATTATTGAAACTGTTTTAAACATGTACGACATGTTTTAACTTTATGTAGAATTGCTTGAAGCTATTTTCAAACTCTCTAATTTTCTTAACTTTATTTAGAGTGGTGTCCTCCACTATTTTTTCATTTTCTTAAATGAAAATATGTCTAATTTGGAAGCGAGGTGTAGTTTCAGAAAGTGTTAATTGTCAATTGTTAAGCCGTAATATTTTTTTAAATTGTTTTATGATGTAGATGTTAATGTAATTCGGTTCTCAAACAGTAGGGTTCGCTAAAAATTTCAATTACATAAATTGATCAATTTTAACTGTTATAAAAACAAATATATATGTTTTAAATAACTATGGTGTTTCTTACTTGGAACAGTAATAAAGCGCTGAATTATTATTATTTTAAAGAATTATTTAATCTCCTTCTATATTTAAGTAACTGACTATTACCATAAAAATATCACCAGTAAATACCTATGTATACAAATTTTCATTTTATAATTCCTGCTAGTACAGCCACAATTACAAATAGAATACAGCCAATATGAATCTAGATGACCTGTAATAACACGCGTGTGAGGATATACCAGAGATCCTGAGACAACTAGCACTCAATCCCGCTGTGTTTGCTCTAATTCTTGATCTGCTGAAACTAGAACATATTCTGGAGTAGATTTGGCTGCTCTGGTTTCAGTGGGTCACGAATTAGAGCATTCTGAAGTGTTTGCTCTAATTCTAGGGTTGCTGAAACCAGAGCACATTCTGGAGCAGATTTAGCTGCTCTGGATTATGCTTATGCTCTGGTTTCAGTGGGTTAAGAATTAGAGCATTCTAAAGTGTTTACTCTAGTATATCTTTTTTCTCGATTAAATAATAACAATTCATAAATGATTAGGAATATTAACATACCTATAAAACTTTTAGTTTTGTAGGTATATTGGAATATTATAGTCATATTTGACAGGCACTGGCATGATTTTGCTGTGTATGTCATTCAACATCTCTTTCATTTCCATATCGTCAATATTCTTTTTCACAAATTTTCTTGATCGTACAGTATTTAACAACTATTATTTCTAAATTACTAGCTTTGAAATACGCTTTGTATTTTGTATTTACTTACCAGCTGTAGATTAATAGTGAAATATGATATCTATCACTGACAGTAGGGTTGGAAGAAGCAAGAATTTGGAATAGAATAGATGTGTGAGAGAGAAAGGTGTAATATTGTGAGGTAGATGTTAGGGGCACTAAAACTCTAATAACTTGAAAACGAATAACTTGTTTTAAACTTTAATAGTACCTGTCATACAGAATTATTTTTGAATTGACTAAAAGTGAACAATTTTCTTATTTGCTACTATGGTGGATTGTGGAGAAAAATATTTCTAACTATTTTAAATTTATTTAGAATTGTTTGTAACCGTCTTAAACATTTCCAACTGTCTTATTTGTATGTAGAATCAATGATTTTTATAGAATTGTGTGTAAACTATTTAGAATTGTGTGAAACTGCTTTAGATACATTCCAACTGTTTTGAAATTAAATAGAATTTTTTAAAACTATTTTTAAAACAGCTCAACTATTGTAATTTTATTTTGAATAATTTAAAACTATTTTGTATTCTTGCCATTTAAACTAATTCTATCAGGAACTGTTTTGAATATTAACAGATATGAGTTTGATTTAAATAACACGTGAATTACGTAATTTTGAAACGTTCAACATGACAGATTTCCTTTTTTTATCTCTAGTTATTATCAATAGTACAAACTTCAAACTGTGTTTGAGATAACTTAACAAAGAAGTGATTAAGATATCACAATTATATAAAAATATGAAATAATTAATCATATTGTTCAAATTCCGATTAGAAAACTTTGTTTACTTAGATATAAAATTGCTATTGTCATTTTCCAAAGTTCCATATTCGTTTTTCTATTTTTAATTTTAATTTATTTTAATCTTTGAAATGTATTAATTCTGGGAGTTTCTACCATTTTTTTTTACAATTTAATTTTAAAGTATGAGGGTCACTAAGACTATTAGTGAAAATTTGATGAAAATGTTTATTTTAATAAGCGAGGTACAGACTTCTAAAGTTTGAAATAATCAATGTGACGTCACGAATATGGATTCTCTTGTCAAACTGTTTTCTACGTGGACCAAAATGTTTTTTAAATATATGCTGTTTCTACATTATGTTTAAAAAAAAAAATTAATATTACAATACAGTATAAGTCTACATTCGTAAAAATTGCACGTGTATTTAAATTATATAAGTTTAAAAATGATATATATATTGAAATAAAAACTGTTTGAGAATAGCAGTGGCACTAGTGATGCAAACTTTTAGCAAATTATATATAAACAGGTAATTTATGCATTAATTTCGTAAATAATACTGTCTCAGATGTAAAATAAATAATAAAAGTGAATATATAAGACAGGTATTCAAGTAATAACAGTTTAAAAGTACACGTGTGAAGTTTAGTGTGAGTCAAGGTCACGCCCCTTGTGTTCTTCAAGCTCATTCGTCAGACTTGAGACAGGATTTTTCACTTGCCAATCAAAACATTCGAGGTTTAAAGTCCTCAATCAAAATATTGATGCAATTCATATAGGTGATGTACGTATTAAGAATATTTGTTTTTTCGAAATCGACACTAAAGTATACGTTATTACTCCGCAAAGTTAGCTAAAGTAAAACTTTACAGACTCTTATGTCAAAATTTGACTTTACAGACTCGTCCGTCAAGCTGAATTAACCTATATTTTAATACTATTATATTTTTGCAATTTATTTTAGCACTACCTAAAAGAACATAACATATTCTATAATATTATTGGTGTATTTACTTATTATTTACCTTTGATAATAATTAATTCGATTTGAGGCAGACGACGTCTAAGCAGGTGTAAACATAAATGAAAATTATAAAGAAATATTTGACACTTTGACAGTAGGTTTGTTATCACAACCAATCCCGTCTCTATAGCTAGCTGACGTTTTACAAATATATCGTGCTATTTGTTTATGTTTTAATTAATAATTTAACGATTTCGGAAAAACTATAATGTATATCAAAGGACTAAACTATTTTTTATTACCCACATGGTTTATTCTTTATGTGTAATAAAAATATATACTTTAGTCCCATGATATACAAATAACTATTTGTTGAAATATATTTTAATTTTGAATAGTTATAAAAAATTTGTAGTCACTCCATCGAACGCTCGAATAACTTTCTAAGCGGACTGTACGACAGAAACAGGTGACCCTATGATTGTCTGTCTCTCTCGGCTCGCATTTTCAACGTTTTAGCATTCCAATATTACTATATTTTAGTGATTTTAATAGTAAAACTTTGTTTGAAACAAAAGATTTTTGATTTTGTTTCCAAAGCACACTTGACCGAAATGAATAAAAACAATAATTTTTTAACTGTTCTGTTAATTGTATTTAACATTATTAAAGACAATTTTAAGCCCCATATTTGTCGAAAAGTGTACGAATTATAAAATTTTGAGGACTGCTGCCAGTTCGTCGTAAAAAAGTGTCTGTAGAATGTACAAATTAGAAATTTGAAATTTGTATAAATTGAAACAACAAAGTTATAAGACAAAAAATAAATTGACCAAAAACAGTTTTTTGTTCGTATTTAGTGAGACATACATTCTGGCGCATGTAATGCAATTTTTGTAAATATTTATATTTTAAAATACTTTAGTTACTGGAATTGATACGCTATTAATCGTTTCATCTTCCATAAATTTAAACAAATTAAAAACTAATTGTGTATTTATACTACTTAAGAATAGTACTTTATAAATATATAGATATTAATAAAATAAACACTTTTTACCTCCCGCCTATCAATATATAGATAAGGGAGGTATTGTTTTTGGCCAAATTTCTCCAGTGTGAGTTTTCAACATATAAGCACGAATTAGGGTCCCTAGAATACGATTTTACTATTTTTACCGTGATGTCTATATGTCCGTGTGTGTGTGTGTGTGTGTGTGACGATTTTTCGTCCACGATAACTCCAACACGATCACGATATATGAAAAAAATATAATATTTGGTATTTAAGGCTGATATTCAAATATGATGAACTGATTAGATTTTGACTACAATTGGTTAACCGGAAGTAGTATTTTACTTGAAGCTTTAAACCATTTTTCTAAAAAATACTTCTAAATACTATTTTTTCGCAAATTACGTTATTATTAAATATAAAGATTTTTAAAATTTTCTGCCAATCTGCATAATTACGTTACATATAACTTCAAGCTAGATAAATTATAATAATTTTACATATCGTTTAGGCTGAGGAATTTTTATAAATCAAATGAGTTATTCATATGTTTACAAAATTTGACATATGATGTCAAATTTGATAAGTTTAAAAGGTAAAATAAGTAAATATGAGGTAGTTTTATTGTAAAATTACAAAAGATGGAAGAAATATATAAGGAATATATTTGCATGCGTGAATCAAGGTAAGTTCGGTTCTGGTTTTACTAACGTCAAAAATAAGTGTTTTTTTGGTCATACAAATTTTATGAAGGAAATATAAGATATGAAATGAATTAAAAATATTCTGAACTGCAAAAACAAACCAATTATAAAACTATAAATTGAATGTACTAAAAAACTTATATAGAATATATTACTACAGTGGCGGGAGGTAATGTGATGGACACATCCGTTTTTTTATTGTCGTTTTGTCCTTTCGGATATCATCTGTCTATGCATTCAAGTACAAATTAGCAGAATATATACTATTTTCAAATTAACTAGAAGGGAATGGTTTACATCGGTTTGGTCATTTGACAGTATTTTTTCCTTAATCTCTAGATATTCGAGTCAATTCATTGTTAATTGTTTTTCTGCTAATTAAAATAACTAAAATTACATCTTAACCTTAAAATTAATTTTAAAAATTACTAAATACGTATTTCGACAACTAAGATCTCATCATCAGTAGTATAACTGAAAAGAATTTATCAGAGTAGTTAAGATTACTCAACATGTTAACCATTCCAGAGGTCCTAACAACTCTGATTTTCTGCTACATGTAAAATTTTGACTCAGCACTGCAATGACAAAATATTACCTGTTAATACAATTGTAGGCAAATCCTGTATTGTTTTTTGTTAATTGTATTTTCATGTTTGGTAAATCATAATTTGGAACTAATAGTGTTTCTCCGTATGAAGTAGGAACTTAAGTACAGTATTGGTAAAAAACTCAATGAGGGTATCTTTTCTTATTGGTTGCTCAAAATATGTACGAAAATTTGTGATCTGGAATGTTGTATTGTATTTTTATTTATTTTATAAATTCAATATATTCAACAATGTACTCATTCAATAAGCCAGGGGCCTAAACCATAAATGGGAAAATAATGTATCAGTGCTGTGCCATTATTTCAATAACAAATGAGATTTTTGTAAATATTGACTTTAAAATACATAATATAGTGTTATGAAGAGTAAAAGTGACACTTGTGAGGCGAGAGTGGAAGTTTGCACGACGAGTGAACTTTTACTTTGAATGACACATACTACTTTTTCTTAAATACAGGGTGTCCGTTTTATAAGGCTAACAACCATTGGGATATAGAGAACCGTCAGAGATACGAAGTGGGTTAAATTGGGGCAAAGTTGCCTCATTCCTTGCCCATTTCAATCTTGTATTTGTTTTCCCCAAAACTTGCATAGCGCACTAGATATGAGCAAAAAAATGATTTTAGCCAATTTACTTTTTGACTTATAACATTCTTGTTTCTATTCCTATTAGATTCTAACACAGAATAGTTATGTACATAAGCGACAGCAAGACAGAGAAACGAAAATTAGAGAGAGATGGGGAAAGCCAACTAATTTAAAGGGCTCATCGTTTCAAATCGGAAAGTTTCCTCACATCTTCCTGCCTCGACACTCTCTCTTTAGCAATCATTAACGCGCCTACAACATTCTCAATAACGGGACAATCATAAAAATACAGAAATCAATTTCTAACAAGCAACAAATATGTTATCACTTTGACAAGAATTAGGAAAAATAATTATCACAAAAAAAATATTGTATTTCACATACTTCAAAGCAGAAGAAGTTGTATCAGCTTTCCACGCTTTGTCGACGTCCATGTATACGATGATACTGGCTCATTCAAAGTTGTATTTGTTCAACAATTGTTTAAAAAGTCACAAATGTGAAGCTTGTGATACGTTTTTTCAACAAAATTTCGAATTACACAATATATTTATAGATTATAAAGATAATAATTTGGAGAATTCTGATTTAATAAATTTTAAAAACAACACGATTATTTTTATAATTATATATTTTGTTCAGAAAATACTTTTTATATAAATATTGAAAAATTTATTTGTATTAATTAAAGGTGTAGGATATTGCTTATATGAGTTAGTAAAAAAATAGGTTTCAATTTGTGAAATTCTCCACTAGATTATTAAGTAAATTATATGTAAGACAGAATATTTTATGCTGTGAAATAAGTAATAAGAATTTTACATGAAATCAAAAAAAAAAATTGTGCTTATTGATGAACTTCCAAAATACAGGCATTTTGTTTAATAAAACTATTCATAAAATATAATTATGTACCTATTTATTTGATCTAATTTGCGTTTATTATATTGATAAATTTATAATTTTAGTATTTTTACATTTTAAAAATTATTTTATCATTCAAACAAAATTAAAATCAAAGGTACCGACACGGAGTGTCGCTTCTGTATATAACTATTCTGTGGTCTGACTATGCATTGATAATTTTCATCTGATTTTCACCAATATCTTAGTATCCCTCTTACTTTCAAATGAAATTATGTAAACAAAATGGTAGAAACCTCCATTAATATAGAAACAACGGAAAGTAAGTAACTTAAGATAAAAAAATGAGATCCAAATAATTATTCAATGTCTCAAACGTGTTAACTAATCTTTATTGATTATTGTTTAGTGATTTAATTTTGTTATCAATAATGTAAATATTACGTGACCTTTATTTTTTTGATAAAAACTGAATCACTTCTCTGTAAAAAAAAAATGGGTTACAAAGGCTCCTGAATTGATTGTTACAAAGTTCAAGTCTATATCTGTAATCGTGTAGGAATTCCAAATGATCGAGCCTCCGTTTCATTATGACTAGTATAGACTGCATTAGTGTAACGGTCATTTTGTGGCGCCAAATTCAAACTCAAACCCTAAATCGCCTCTGCCGATTTATACGCCCATGTTATTCTTATGGGAATAAAAATATGCTATCTTTAAACTGCTAGAAAGTATTATAAAATGCAAATCTTAACTATTAAACCTTATAAATACTAATCTCTAATGTTTTATCTATCTTCTAATGTAATATACACACCCAAAAAACACAGTATTATTTAATAAACTTCAATTTAAACAGTAGGTGCAAATTTCTGAAAACGTATGTCGTAGCTGTCTTAGTATTCGCAAACGCAATTAACTCGTAGCCCTCTGGTGGTAGATTTAAGAACCCTTCAAATTCGTACTTTTCATGTCAACATGTTTAGGCTAATGGTTATGTGCTGATATTGTTTCTAGTTGTACTTGTTTCATCGTGATTTTATAGTTAAAATTTCAGTGTGTTTCCTTATTGTTATCATTTAAAATTACATACCTGGTATAAAAATTTTATTCATACTTCCATTTTCGATTTTACTTTTAACCTAACCTCTTTATTACTTTTATATTATTTACTTTACTTTTCATTTAATTATTTTCCGATATGAATCCTTCCATACCTAGACCAAATAATGTAAATTGTTGTGTTTACGGCTGTCATTCTAAAGGAAGTAAAAACAAGAATTTAAGTTTTCATGGTTTCCCACGGAATGTTACGTTAGTTAACAGATCATATCAGAACAAGTAGACAAACGAAAAGCCTGGATTTATAAAATTCGTACTGGCAAACGAGTCAGTAAATATATGAAAATATGTAAATATGCAGCTTACACTATCTTTTTTGTATTTTGGTAAAATAGTTAAACTATTTTCCTCCTTAAAACAACTTGTTTCTAACCATAGCATTGGTTGAAAAGAATTTAATTTTATAGATTTTTGCTGCGTTCATTGACATTTCAAGTCAGTCACAAAAACAGATAATAGTAAAATAAAGTGTAAAAAATAAAAATGCACTCATTTCCTTCCTAACAAAAGCACATGCACAGGCAAAAGCAAAAATTAAAACTATTAAAACATCTTGTAACAAAAAATTAAAAGGGCTGCAATATGTTTACATTTACCCCCTTTACCAGCCTTAAAACTACAACGAAAATTAAAATATAAATCACATTGTTTTTTAATATTAAACAGTCATTTATTTCATGTGACGAAGCCAAGCACTAGTTTGTAAGCAAAGTGCAAAAGTGTTACATTTTGTATCACTAATATTTGTGACACTACATAAAACAATTAATCCTTTATTTAGCACTTGTTCGCATTTCAAAAAACTGCGGGATTCATTCGTAGCATCCAAATATTTAAATAATTCTTGGAACGATAACCTCAAATCTTTGTTTGACAATGTCATTTTTTCTTCTAAAATATGAATTATTGGAGATTAATATAAAATATCTAAAGTATATAATACTAACTCGCAGTATTGAAACCTATCTGAATGATACGAATAACAATCTTTAATACGTATTTAACTTAGTAACTCTATAGTGAAGAATGTACATAACCCTATAGGAAATAGCAACAGAATACGAATTAGAGCCGCCATATTGTAAACGCACACAGCGACGCCAACGGTAATTTCGTTCGCGAATTCAGTTGAACCTGTCACTTTAACGCGGCGTTTTTAACTTGCTGCACCAAGTAACGACATATGTTACTATTTGGGATACTACTTTCTTTAAAATCAAATTTTTCATAATTTATTCTTTTATTTGTACTTTTTCTGTACGGAAAGCAAAGAGTAATATTTTAGGATATAAAAAAATACTATGTTATAGTTAAGAATCGCCAAAATGCTTTATCGTGAATTGAAAATGTACTCCCATAAGAAATGCATACACTCAGATTTGAATTAGGGTTTCGCGCTATATGTAAATCTTAACCTCACTAACGTGGTCTATTTCAGAACTCAAAATCGCCCAGAAACTCTCTGTAGGGATTCCAACTTAAATTTTTAACAATACATTCTGTCAAAACTTTTAATTTTATTTTATTGGAAATGTAAAACGTTTATTAAAACAACTATTTTGCGATCTTAAAATTCATCTTCAATAGAGAGTTAAGAATCTACAAGAATTAAGAATTTTGAGGTTTCGAGGTTATATTTTTAAGCATGTAGAGAGGTATAGATCTCAAAACATTATACATTAAATTTCTACCAAACATTTAAGGTTAGAATTTATTTATTTATTTATTAAATTAGTATACGATTTGAAAAAGGTATAAAACAAACTTTAAACCAGGGTCGTGTAACTTAAGTGGGTGACATTGGGCTCATTTTGTCCTGCCATCTCTTGGTTGCTCCCCAGAAGCTTAATACAAATCATTATTTAGTTGCCTTTCATTTTTATACAAAACATTTGATTTCTTATTAATAAGTTGAGTATGATTGACAAAATTCACAACGTTAAAATATATTTGGTGAGAAATATGTAGTAACAACTATACGCCTATAGACTCACATCAGCAGAATTCAAAATCAGAGCAGTTAGAACATGTAACGTATAAATGGAAATGTAATATTAATGTTTAAATAAATTATGTATTAAAAATTAAATATTTGTTTGTTTTTGAAATTATTTTTCATAATATAAATTATATTATATATAACTGCGTACCTATAATAAATTACTTGAAAGTATAAATGAT
The DNA here is from genome assembly GCA_035578165.1 of Stenolophus ochropezus. Taxonomy (NCBI): domain Eukaryota; kingdom Metazoa; phylum Arthropoda; class Insecta; order Coleoptera; family Carabidae; genus Stenolophus; species Stenolophus ochropezus. The sequence continues at coordinate 23,784,525 of JAQOWZ010000013.1, read as the reverse complement.
TGCCTGCAACATGTAGCTCGGTTGCCAGTATATCAATTAGTTGGAGGAGCAAACGCCGAGTGGCGCTGAAAGCAGTCCCAATTCATATAATTGCAGTTTGGCATCTATACTACACAAAAATATTATACAAAATCTATGGTTTAAATTATCAACAACACAAACGTCAAACTTAAAAATAAAAAGACAAACAGAGAACTTTGGAAAATGACAATTGCAATTTTTAAACAAGTGTTTTAAATCTGCAATCAATTCATTAGCGGTCACTTTGCCTATATTTATTTAACAAACTTATTCCATTTTCTCACGCGTTACATAATGTAATATAATTAACATAAGATTATAAAAGAATACAAAGTTTTACAAAATCTTTTACTTTTTGAATTAAAAATGGGTTTACAGTACACAATCATTGTTTGTTTAATTTATAGGCCAGTAAAAACGCAGAAATTCACATTTCCAAAGAAAAATTAATAGTACATTACATATAAAGAATTGCAAGATTCATATTCTACGACCACTTTTTGACTGTTTTTCGATCACAGAATACACTGAAAGAATTGACACATCACCAGTAAATAGCGCCAACTTCAAAACATAAAAACAACTATGTCAAACTGTCAACCTCAAAATAATAAATTGAAACTATTTACAACTCAATAAAACAATGCTATGTAGAACATTTCTTTCTTGTTTATTTCTTCATTATTGGTAATGTTTTAAATTAATTATAATTAATTTGGTCTTATTTATACTTCTAACCAAATTTCGATAAATTCCCTAACTGTACGATCGCATACCTTACACATGGTCTTCCGTAATGTGACACTTATATAACCTTTAAATAGCCATTATTGTAACATATAGGTTACCTCAGTGTTATATTATTGAGGATTTTTTATTTTATAATTTAGTAATTAAATATATGTATTTATTCACAACACAAGTAATTACTTAGAATTTTAATCTTTTTTTATCAATTAATGACCTTTGTTACTATTGCTAATTGAATAATATTGATAGTTTGGTAGAATAATATTATTCAGTCGTTGTCAAATTTAAATGTTACCTGTCAAAAGAACAAACATACAATTACTTTGCGTTAACAATTGCTCTATTGTTATATCGAAAACATTTTAATAATATAAGATATTATTAATGTTTTTGGTATTTTTGTTGTAAAATTGGAACTTCTGACAACTGCACCCCACTTTAAACGTCAAATTGATAACCTCAAATATTTTTAAATGTCTTTTTTTTCATATAGTTTATATTATTTATGAGTATGAAAACCGAATAAACAAAACTAATTTAAAAGGATATTACAATTTCAGAACTCACAATTTATAGATTTATAAATATTTTCATATATTTTAAATGCATACTGACAGATAAATGTGCACAACTTCATTAAACAGAGGTGCCATATTTCACATTTACATATCTCTAGATTACAATCTGTTATTTTTTTAATTGAAAATTTTAAGATTTTTATACAATATTATAAATAAATAATAACTTTTAGAATAATAAACTATTATCCACAACTGTCAGATAATATACCTCGCATTATTTGCAGGCCTCGACCTGTCAAAATAAGCTCGCTCTTGCAAAAGATCAGTTTCTGAACTAGTCATACAAATAATTATTGCAATACCTCATTGGGGCTGCAGTTAGTTTGACTTTTCAGGATGTTAACAAGGGGTATAACTAATCCGGGTTAGGGCCTATATTTTATGTATCTGGGTGTAAATGTTTAACTGTGATTGGAAATAAATTGGATATGTTAAAAGATATTAATTTTTAATTATAAATGTGCAATCTGGTTCAATTTTAATATATGCAATTTGTTTGTTTTACTATATTGTACTTTGTTTTTACAGATGACATAACCTAACTTCTCTTCACTATATCTGGGGGAAAACATCAAGATGCCAACCGTAGCGTCAAAATTACTCCAATACCAACCTAGAACACTATTAAATATCAGATCAGAATATTACGCTGGGGCATTATTCGCATCCAGTGTTTTATATTACTGGGGACCTGGAATTTATAGATATGTTAAAGGCGACACCAAAATCAACAACAATGACCCCAACATCAAAGAAGAAAAAGACACAATCCCTCACAATGTGGAAAACTTAGAGAATTTATCCCAAAATGAAAACACAGTTTTAAAGTTGGCGAAAAAAGTCCCTGCTTTGAATATAGAATTTATTTTACAGTTTTTAAAACTGATTAAGATAATGGTTCCCGGGATTATGTCTAAGGAAATGTTACTACTGTCTGGACATACAATTTCGTTGATAATTCGAACGTTTTTGTCCATTTATGTAGCCTCAATGGAAGGGCAAATCGTGAAGTATATTGTAAGGAAAGATGCGAAGAATTTTACGAGGATGTTGATGAAATGGTTTTCTGTGGCTTTACCTGCGACGTTTATCAACTCGATGATTAGATATTTGGAGTCCAAACTTGCTTTGTCGTTTAGGTAAGTTTTAAATTATTATAGATATAGACAAAATTTGTCTAAAGAATACCTACCACTCAAGAATTTTACTTTAATAGTTTTATATAGTTGCAAAACCATTAAAAACAATCAATTCCATAAAAATTAAGGCGTGGATTTAGGGTCGGTTTTTCCACCTCTGGTTATCTTAATCGGCGGTTAAGAAAAATATCGCATCGAAAATCAGATGGAAGTTGTCAAAAATTTACGTTATATACTATTTCGATGTGATATTTTTCTCTCGGTTATTTTTACAAGATTTATTTCATTTTGTAATATTTTTTATAAAGTCTATGACGTCTCTTCATTTCTTAAAATTTTTATTGGCATTTGATCTGTAAAACACTGTTTATTTAGCTCTGTCTCTAGGGGTTACAAGACGTTTTACGGGCTAGACCGTGTAAAAATTATAACGGACTGTTGACATGGAATACCATGACAACATATCTTATTTGAAACGTCTTACATCCTTTGACATTGACATTGACGTTGCACAAATGCAATGAATTTTATTAAATATAAATACATTGCGATGCAAATGCCCATAAAACATTGTACAATGCTCTACCGTTACCTGAAATTTACAGTATAACGGTCTTGCAATGTAAATAACTATTACTTAAATACTTTTCAACTGTCTTAAAATTGCTTGAAGCTGTTTTAAATACTAATCAACTGTTTAATTCTATTTAGAAATGTTTTAAATTGTTTTAAATACGTATCAGCTTTATTTAGAATTGCTTGAAATTGTTTAAAATACTTTCCAACAACTATTTTAAACATTTTAAAAATTATTTATAACTATTTAAAATATGTCCTAACAATTTAAATTTATTAATTATTGCTTAAAATTATTTTAAATCAATTTCAACTAACTAAACAATATTTAAAATTTCTTGAAACTCTTTTAAAAACGTCTTTTAAGACTGGTTTTAAAGTGTTTTAAATAATTATCAACAATCTTAACTTCATTTAGAATTGTTTCGTATTGTTTTAAATATCTTTCTACTGTTTTAACTTAACTCAAAATTGCTTGAAATCTTTTTAAATAGTCTTTGTCTGTCTTAAAATTATTTAGAATTGTTTAAAACTTTTTTAAATCAACACGACTGTCTGAACTTTATTTAGAATTGATTAAAACTGTTTTAAATACTTCCTAATTTTTAATTAATTCTAAATTTTTTTTTAAATTTATTCCATTTAAGTCAATGAAACTCATAATTAATTTGAAACAAATTCAAGAAATTTGAAACAGTTGAAACAGTTACTCTTTTACACCCAGATTCATAAAAAAGATTAGCCACTAACTCAAATTATTTATACCCCTTGTTAACATCCTGAAATGTCAAACTATCTCCAGTCCCATTTCTTAAAAACAATTCACTATATTATTTAGTTCCAAACATAACTCCACTAGTTTGGTGGAATTATTAATATTTGTAGATGATTATCAGCATTTCTAAATGATACAGAGGAAGATTTGTGCTGATATTTCACAACCTACAACTCTAATACTTCATTCAACTATGGTTATAATCAATTTTTCTAATATTTTTTTATTAAATGCATATTACATCGAACAGAAACGTTAAAGTTAATATTTTTACCTCCAGCCTATCAATATACATATAGATAAGGGAGGTATTGTTTTTGGTCAAATTTCTCCAGTGTGAATTTTCAACATATGAGCACGAATTAGGGTCCCTAAGAATACGATTTTACTATTTTTACCGTGATGTCTGTATGTCCGTGTGTGTGTGTGTCTGTGACGATTTTTCGTCCACAATAACACAAATACGATACTTGTCAAAAATATAATATTTGGTATTAATTAGTTATATTCAAATATGATGACCTGATTAGATTTTGACTACAATTGATTAACCAGAAGTAGTACTTTAATTGAAACATTAAACAGTTTTCCTAAAAAGACGCCTCTAAATTCCTTTTTTCGCAAATTACGTTATTATTAAATATAAAGCTTTTTTAATATTTGCATGCGTGAATCAAGATACCGAATACCGGTTTTAGTAACGTCATATATCGCTGCTTTTTCAGTTTTAGAAATTTGGTGTTGTAAATTTTAGGTATGAAATTAATTAAAGATATTCTAAACTGTCATAACAATCTAGTTTTAAAATTACAAATGGAATGTACAAAAAAAATCTAAAAACACATAGAATATATTATTAAAGTGGCGGGAGGTAATGTGTTGGTTACATAAGCTTTTTTATTTTATATTGTGGTAATTAAATATATGTATTTATTTATTTCAGTTCAAAATAATTTGAATTTTTACAATAACCATTGAAAAAAAAATATTTTTTACTGATTTTTAACGTTCATTTCAATCTTTCACTAGACTGTAAAAATCAAATCATTTTAAAATGAAATAAATAAATACAGATATTTAATTATTACATTATAAAATAAAAAAGATTAACTTTAACGTTTCTGTTCCACGTAATACGAATTTAATGCAAAACATATTTAGAAAAATAGATTGTAATCATAGTTGAATGAATGCTTTTCGCATGCGTGTAATCAAAGTATTTAACTTGTAGGTTGTCAAATATCAGCAAAAATCTTCCTCTGTATCATTTAGAAATGCTGGTAACCATGTACAAATATTGAAAAATCCACCAAACTAGTGGAGTTATGTTTGGAACTAAATAATTTAGTGAATTGTTTTTTGAATTAGGAGGACTAGAGTTAGTTTGACATTTCAGGATATTAACAAGGGGTAGAACTAATACGGGTTACTGGCTAATGCCTAGTGATGCGAGTGGATTAAATGACAGTGGTCAGTCACGATCATTTTGAGAATGATCGTCAGGTCATTTTAGTTCCATGACGCGACCGTCACTTTTCTGTCATTTTGAAAATGACACAAGTGTTATTTTTAAAATGACACGCTTTTCATTGTGAAAATGACGGTCACGGACATAATATGAACAAAAACGAACTGCTACGTACAGCAGTACAGCGCGACAGGGCGAATATAACGCGTGAACATTGAAATCCAGTCATAACAATATTATTATAATTCGGGATTTTTGTGATAATACAAGACTGCAGTACTACATATATACGCATTTGTCAATTTTTTTAGAGTTACCTTATGTCTTGTTTATTTTTGTAATACGTTTATTTTGTACTAAATTAATAATTCTATCAAATATATATACTTAATAATGAATTTATGTTATATTTTTTCATTAAAATATTAAAAAAAATAATATGACCAAAATGATTCAATATGACTGAAAATGACCTATAAAATGACTGTCACGTCACTTTATTTTAAAATGACTGTCATTTTACATCACTACTAATGCCTTTTATAAATCTGAGTATAAGTGTTTTAAAATTATTTAGAATTGCTAGAAACTGTTTTAAATTCTTGCAAATTGTTTTAAATTTATTCAAATTTGTTCAAAAGTATTTCAATTTATGTCGAATTCTTTTTAATCTGATACGAATTGATTAAAATAATAGTTTACACATTTCAACTGTTTTATCTTATTCTCAAACAGCCGAAAATACTTTGCAAAATACAATCATTAAATTATTTTCCTCAGGTCAATTGAATTTTAATAAAAAATAGTGCACACGTGCAAAAAATCTTGAAGAATTTAAATTCAAAAGATTTATTATTAAATTTCAACTGACGTAAAAGTGACGTCGATGTGAGAATTACAAAAAATGAATTGAATGCATTTTTTTGCGAATTGATACTTTGATATAAAAAGTAGAATTTAAGGTTAACTTCTATGTAAAACACGTCAAAATATAAAAAAATTAAGATTGATTTAATATTAAAATAAAAACCAGTTAAATATGTGAGAAAACCTTGTGTAAAAAACTTTAACTTTTAATTTTTAAATATTTTAACCTTCGTATAAATAAATACTTCCTAACTATATATATAACAGTTCCAAATAGCTTAAATTTATCTTATATTCTTTTAATCGGTCTCACAGTCTATTTAAGACACATGAAAATTGAAAGTTGGTATGAATTTCTCGAAAACGGTATGAGAAATAAAATTTTGAGTACTGCAGTGAATTCGTCGTTAAAAAGTGCTTGATTAATGAGCAAGATAAAATATTTTTTGCATTGAAATAAAATTTATAGGCAAAAAACGAAAATTGAAAAATTTACAAGTTTGTTTATATTTAATCACCTACGCATTTTTTTTTTAATAAAAACATGTATAAAATAAGCCCGACATGAGGCAACTTTTGTTTAATTTAACCGGCTTTGTATCTTGTAGAGTTTTTGAGATTCCCATGCTTAAACAGTTTCATTGCTCACTCTGTGTATGATGTAATTGTTTTTATTTACATTTCATGTTATATAATATCGTTTTAAATTATTATACTTTTAAAAAGTCGCGAAAATTCAACCGTAACGTCTGTAGTTTTACCACAGAATAGGTTTATATGTAACTATTCTGTGGTTTTACTTGGAAGACACTAATTAGTCTCCGTACACCAATAAAGGAAAAAGTATTCTATTCTTTTAAAGTTTTTTATTGAATATAATATACAAGAAATAAATTTTATACTATAACTTACTATATTAATAAAAAAATAATGTATTTACTTCCTAAATTTTTCGTAATGAAATCGAGAAGAAAAATATTATATTTATTATAACAACTAAGTACGCTAATTTAGTCTCCGTACACCTGTAAATTATATAGAATCAATGATATTTTAAACCACCATTCATTAGAATTACTTCCCATAAACGATTTGTTATACTTCCCACTAATGTTCTTGGAGTTTGGGAGTCAATTTTACCCCATTCTTTTACCATAAATGTAGTAGTTCTTTTATATTATTTGGGCGTCTTGTTTTAAACTTTTTTGTACAATAACTATTCTAGCAGTTTACGTGTAGTATGTTTTTTTTTAATATTCTAAAAACCCACTTTCCTATGAATAAAAATTAAGATTCTCACCCCTTCTGCACTCATACAGCCCTATACAAGCACAAATCCTCCTCCATTTTTCACTGTTGGGCATATTTTTTTGTTTTCATTTATTCATTCTTTCTCTTCCAAAAAATAATTCGTCCATCTGATCTAAAAAGGTTTATTTTGGTTTATCTGAAACAATTATTGAGTTCCAGATTGTTTCAGGCTGGTTTACATATTTCAAAAACAAAGATATGTGTACGGAGACAGTTTCAAAACAGTTACGAATTCTACTCTAATTTTGTAAGATCACCTCTTCCGATCCATCTATTAGGAAATTCTACATTTAAATAATTCCTAGTCCGAAGACTGTTATAATTTGGTGAACCACTATGTTGGAACCACAATATCCGAATAATATCCATGGTATACTAGATTTAATTTTTAAATAAATAAATAATTGTAGAAAAAAATGGTGCAAAACTCCGAAATTATTGGTTTTAGTTTAGGCTTAGGATACCCTTAATAACATAAGAAGATAATACAGAAAGACACCCAACTGATTTATAAAATATAGGATGTTCCATTTGAAAATGACGTTATAATCATTTGAAACGGAGCAAATTTGATTCGCTTTATTGAACAACCCTGTATAATTACATTTAACAAAAATATGTGAGAAGATAGAGTATAGTTACAGTTTTACAGAAAAAAAATCTTAATTTTTACTCTTAAAATAACTTGAGTACGTCTTTAAAAAAACAATGCTTGTATTTTAAAGAATAAACGAAATAACTTGGCAACGCCGCAGAAAACAAAAACAAAATTCATCTGTCCGTATAGGGGAATAAAATACAATTGAAAAAATATAAAAATATATAGAATGTTCCTTTTAAAAAAAGGCAAACAATTCTCGCCGAGCCGTAATGGAAGATCCTGTATATGTGAAAATAATTTTAGGTTGTGCTCTTTTAATGGACGAATAAATTCTGTTAAAAATTTGTGCTGTATTTTTAACGACAAGGGAGATATCGAAACGGGCAAATCTTTTTCCTTTACTGGTGTACGGAGACTAATTGTTTTGAGTGTACATGTCCTCAAACTATTTTAACCGAGCCGAGTGGCGCTTGTGGCTATTTATTTACACTAGTTGGATGTTGACCTGCAATTTGCAATTGACCTTGACAATTTACGAACGTGTTGTAACGTATTTTGTAAGAAGAGAACGTAAAGTTTCTTAATCAACTCTGGCCTTGATCTAGAAATTTTGTTTCGATTCACTTTTGTTTTCCTCCGTAAAGAGACAGTTGACGATCGTCTAATGACCCAACAACAGCTGATGTGCAATTGTTTGACATTTTGTTTTTGCTAAAATTGTTTTGTAACATTTAAATACTTCCCAACTCTTTTAAATTAATTTTATGTAGCTTCAACTGTTTTAAATAGGTTTAAAATGTTTTAAATTAATTCAAAACAAATAGTAAGTGTCTGAAATATTTCCAAATGAGACCAAAACTGCTTCAAGGTATTTTAAATACTTTAGAAGTTTTATATTTTGTGAAATAATTACGAAATCTGTAATTAGGACACTTAACAGTTAATTTAATAGCGAAATTGCAAAATTATTCATGTTACAACATGCATTTTTATATCAAGATATGTGTCTGGAAAAATCTGTGAAATTTTTAATTACAATTCATGAGAAAACTAAATTACAGTTTGTGTTTTAAAGAAAATATTGCACATACAACATTAACACCTGAAACTTTGAGTTCTATATTATTATCATTTGAATTAACAATTGCCCTATTATTATATCGAAATCACTTTAATAATATAAAATATAGTTAAACTATTTTTGACATGTTTGTTGTAAAATTGGTACTTCTAACAACTTGCACCCCACTTTATATGTCAAATAACCTCAAAAAAATTTAAATGATTTTTGATACAATTTATATTATTTCTGAGTATAAAAACCGAATAAACAAAATTAATTTAAAAGGATATTAAAGTTTTATAACTCATAATGTATAGATTTATAAACATTTTCATAATATTTTAAATGCTTATTGACAGATAAATGTACACTACTTCATTCAACAGAGGTGCCATATTTCACATTTATATATCCCTAGATTACAATCTGTTATTTTTCTAATTAAAATTTTTAAGATTTTTATTAAATAAGTGAAGCAAAGTATAAAAAATAGTACATTATACTCCTTTTATACGACGTATTGTTCCATTCGTATTTTTGGAGCCCCAAACAAACTCATGGTACAATATACCGTCTTATAAAACTTGTATAATAATATATTATTTCATTACTATTTGTGACGTCTGTACTTACGTATTTCGCTAACACAAAAATGATTAACCTTAAAATTTTAAAATTATATATTTGGAACTGCTATAACATCTAGTTGTGTACCTCTTTTTTTAATGCAATCGGCAGTGCCAGAAGGGCACTTTGCTAGTAGTGTTTTTTTTTAATTTTTCGCTTATCTCAAAAACGATTAGCCGTAGAATGTTGAAATTTTATTTATGTGGTTACTATAACATCTAGTTATGCACCACCATTTTTGGTTCCAATCGGCCTTTTTAAAAGGCACTTTACATTTGGCAAAAACTTAATAAAAATTATAATTTAGTTGGCTTTTAATTTTTGTAGGAAATATTTGATAATTGACATTGATTGTCATTTCGTGATTAATATATATGAAATAAATGAAAACAATATCTCTTCTTTGCAAAATAAATTTTGTAGTGCAATAAGAAATAGTGATAAATATTTTAATAAACTTTTCAAAACATGATCTATTTTGAAGGGAAGTTGGAAGATATAAAACTGTTTAGAATTGTAAATTTAACTGTCAATGTCACTATCCTATATATCCATAGTTATGTATGTCAATCATTATGTTTATGTATTTTGTGTGTAATCATTATATGTCAATAAATACTTTTGTCTTTGTATGTTATAAGATAGCTAATTTATTATCAGAAACGAATGGAAGTTGAAGAATAATTAGCCGTAGAATGATCTTTAGAACTAAAAACTGCTTAAACCAGTCTTGATTGTCTTAAATTTATTCAGAACTGCTTAAAATATCGATTCATATATTATTTTTGACCTTTCGTAGTTTAAAAATATCAGGTTTCCAACAAAATAAAATAAATGTTTATTTAGTGAGGGCTGCACTAAAAAGAAGATACTATTTTTATGCTTTGCAGTAACTTATTTTATAAAGATCTAAAAAAAATCAGTTGAAAAAAATGATAAGACCCTGGTGACTGAAGTTGGAAACATATTGTGAAAAAAATGACCGAAAGGAAAAAATGATTAACCAAATTTTAATATCTTTTAATACAGCTTTGTTAATTCAGTTTTCATAATTAGAAATATTTCTAAATTGTATTTTGTGTATATTTGAGGTTATCAATTCTACATTTACCAGGTAGTGCAAACTTAGAAGTACCAATTTTACAATAACAAAAAATACTAGATAATATAGGAGTGACGTCACTTGGAAGATTTTTATCATGCATATTCAAAGTATTATTTGTCTTTGTCTTACTCATTACAGTCGTATAAGTCTATGACTTGAACTTTGTCTAAAGGACGGGCCTTATTTGTTTTTAAGGTTAATGTCTATTTCTTTTAATTCATAATAACAATATTTATGCCTAAAATATACTCATTTTTATTTATTTTAGTGAAAATGTCAAGAAATATTATCAAAAGCACGTGTCAGTAGTTAATTTGAAATATTTTTGAGTTTTTTAAACTATGTCAATGTGACTGTTCGATTATTTATTTTGTTTTACATTGTATGTTTTTTTAATATCTTATTTTATTGATTTTTAAATGAAATTATATTTCAGTTACTACTTACTACTAATAATTATTAAAATTTAAATATTTAGAATGAAATATAATTGTATTGAATAATCGTAGTGCCATCTTTGAAGCTTAATTATTAACTAAAACGACATGTTTATTGATACGAACATTCATTCACATGACAATCGAGTGACGTCACTCCTATATGGGCTGGCGGCGAATATATTAAACAGTTTCAATATAATAATGGTGCACTTATTAACGCAAAATATAAAAACTTAAGTTTGTGCTCTAGTCCAATAAGTAAAAACACATATTTTAAAGACGAACAAATTGAAGTTTAACCGTAAATTTACAGATTACCAACTGATACAAATGAACTTGATTTATGTGACAGTCAGTATTGCCATTAGTTTCGTAACCTAAAATTTAAATGTAATTACTGATTTTTTGTAGAAAAATAAAAAATTTATGAATTCAGATACTTTTATGGTCTATTATGTAAAATATCGTTATGGGAATCGTTATTATAACTAAAATCGTTAAAGTGCTATTCTGTAAACAATCATTCAATTTTTCATAAGGAAAAAATAATAACGATGTTTCTTAAAACTTTTTTATATTGATAATGAAATGTTACGATAATTTTTAACATTATTTCAAACAAAAACTAATGAAAAGTTAAACTTTAAAATAACAATATAAATAATAATTTTGAAATATTAATAATAGATCATTTTCTGGAAGAAAATAATGAAAAGTATTGTTTAATTTATTGTACATAACAAATAATATTTTATCTACAACTATTGAAATATGGGTACATTATACGTGTGATACTACATATAATATACTACTCATATTACACAAGTGTAATATGAAATGTTATATTACACGCTACACTTTTCTGTAATAAATAGAGCATATAATTTAACATATAACATTTTAATAAACTGTTAATTTATTAATAATATATTTTTTATTATAAATATCAATATAAATGATAATAAAAGTATAATAAATACAATTTGAATAGTTATTTTGACATTTAAGTGCTACTGTGGCGCCATCTGTTAAGCTATATATGAACTACTCGCACCTAACTGAATATTTAACAAATAATATCAGATTTTTTATATGCCTGTTAGTTGTAGATAAAGTATAGTATTTGACTCGCATAATATGGCTACATTACACTCGGATGATTAAATATACTCGCTACCGCTCGTATTTTTAATTACATCCTCTTGTAATATAGCCTACATATTATGATTGTTAAATAATATACTATTTAATATAAACAAAAATTAAACAGAAGAAATCTTCGAATTATACACAGAAAGGTAAAAGAGATTTTGGTCAAAATGTCGTCGTACGTTCTGTAATATTTGTGGAGTAATCTGATGACATTCAGTTACGTTACATTGCCGTAAATCTTCTTAAGATTCGGGTAGCGTGACATAAACTTTAGTCTTCAAATAATCCCAAAAATCTCTATTATTGTATGGAAGTTGGTGGTAGTCATTTTGAACACCTAATAAATTGATACTTGAGCTTCTGTTATTTGTTTAAGCCTACTTGATTGTAATTTTGAACATCTGATAAAATTTGTTTTAAACGATATTTCTCTGGAACTAATGATAGGATGTATAAAATAAAAACACAGTTGAAAAGGGAATTGAATGGCCTTTCGCACTGGGTCATGTTTGACACCTTTTTCCATTTAAAATTTTTGAGGTGCAGTCCACCTCCATTTTAGGGTTGAAGTTATGCCATTGGTACTAATCCATTCAGTTGTCCCCCTTTATACTAAAATTGTTTTTTGCAAAATTAATGTTAAGTGGCCAAAAATTGCGCTGATAATTTTCATTGGGCCACCCTGTATTTTAAAGCTTTCTCCATTTGGACATAATACACAAATAAGGATTTTCGTTAAAATACAAATAACGAAATCTATAGTAATTTCGTTCTGATAACGATTCATGATTATGATTTTTTTTACAGAATGGCCTGTTATATTCTAGAAGTACATACATATTATTGTTGATAAAATATGATTGAAAAATATTTTATCAACGATATCGTTTAAGATATTGAGTTTTTTTAATTATTAAATAAATTAAAATTAATTATTTCCAAAATGAAAGTAGAACATTTTTCTTATTAACCCCATTATCTGATTATAAACCGACTTCTGAATCGAATATCTCATTATACAGGGTGTTCCATTTAAGCGTGCCACCATTGCTATCTCGAGAACTATAAGAGGTACGAGGTTGGTTAAATTAGCAAAGAACCAACATTTTACAAGACTAATACAATGAGCAAAAAACATTTTTTTTTTCAACCAGTGGTTCTCAAAATACAGGACACAACTTTCTTATTTTAAATGGGGACGTATGTTTATTTTTAGGTTATTCGATAAAGTATTTTTTTCTCAATTCAACAATATAAATATATCATATACTAATATAACAAAATAACTGAGAAAAATGCATGGTAGATTTATTTGTATTTTATTTATATCTGGCTGAAATAAGAGTGCTTTGGATAGAAAACTATTCATTTTCTTCTTAAAACTGACAGTTTAAGAAAATAAAATTTAACAAAAAATAATCAAACAATGTTAGACAGAACATTATGTCTGTTTTCTAACCATAGCACTCTTGTTTCAGCCAGATATAAATAAAATACATATAAATTTAACATACATTTTTCTCAATTATTTTGTTATATTAGTATATGACTAGCGAATTCTCGGCTACGCCGAGCATTCCCTAGAGCTCCGCTGTCAGTACAAAAAACAAATGCCGATCGACATGAAACAATTATTTAATATTTCCACGTCAGCCCTCACCGAGACCTTTCATTTGATAAACACGACATAATTCTTACAACTTTCTACATAAAACAAAAGTCGATCGACATGAAACATTTTTATCATATCTGTACGCTAGCCCACACCAAGACTTTTCATTTGATACCAAACACTATATACTTGTGACAACCTTTTGAAAGAAACAAAAGCCGATCAACATTGACAATTTTTGTTAATTCTGCCCACCAGCCCTCATTGAAACCTATCATTTGATACCAAACACCATACACTTCTGACAACTTTTTGCAAAAAACAAATACCGATCGACATAGCAAATTTTTTGTCAATTCTGCACGCTAGCTCTCTCCGAGACCTTTCATTTGATACCAAACACGACATACTTCTTACAACTTTCTACATAAAACAAAAGTCGATCGACATGAAACATTTTTATCATATCTGTACGCTAACCCACACCAAGACTTTTCATTTGATACCAAACACTATATACTTGTGACAACCTTTTGCAAAAAACAAAAGCCGATCAACATTGACAATTTTTGTTAATTCTGCCCACCAGCCCTCATTGAAACCTATCATTTGATATCAAACACCATACAGTTCTGACAACTTTTTGCAAAAAACAAAAACCAATCGACATAGCACATTTTTGTCTATTCTGCACGCTAGTACTCAACAAGACCTTTCATTTGAGACTAAACTCGACATACTTTTGAGAACTTTTTGCAGAAAACAAAAGCCGATCGGGATGGAACATTTCTACCAATTCTGCACGCTAGCCCTCAATGAGATCTTTTATTCGATACTAAACACGACATATTTCTGACAACTTGTTGCATAAAACAAAAGCCGATCGATATAGACCATTTTTGTCAATTCTCTACTCGAACCCTTATCGAGCCCTTTCATTTGATACCAAACACAACATACTTCTGATATATTTTTGCATAAAACAAAAGTCAATCGACATGGAATATTTTTGAAATTTCTACAGGCTAGCCCACACCGAGAACTTTCCTTTTATACCAAACATTATAAACTTTTGAAAACTTTTTGTAAAAAGAAAAGCAGATCGTAATGGATCATTTTTGTCAATTCTGCATGCTAGCCCTCAACGAGACCTTTCTTTTGAGACTATACTCGTTATATTTCTGAGAACTTTTTGCAAAAAACAAAAGCCGATCAAGATTGAGCAATTTTGTTAATTTTTCACGCTAACCCTCATCGAGACCTTTATTTTGATACTAACCACCACGTACTTCTGACAACTATTTGTGAAAAACAAAAGCCGATTGGCATGGAACATTTTTGTCCATTCTGCACGCTAGCCCTTAACGAAACCTTTCATTTGAGATCAAACACCACACACTTCTGACAACTTTTTGCAAAAAACAAAAGGCGATTGACATGGCACATTTTTGTCAACTCTGCACGTTAGCCCTCAACGAGACCTTTCATTTGAGACCAAACTCGACATACCTTTGAGAACTTTTTGCAGAAAACAAAAGCCGATCGGAATGGAACATTTTTGTCAATTCTGCTTGCTAGCCCTCAACGAAACCTTTCATTTGATACCAAACACGACATACTTCTGACAACTTTTTGCATAAAACAAAAGCCGATCGACATGGAATATTTTTGTCAATTCTGCACGCTAGCCCTCAACGAGACCTTTCATTTGAGACCAAACTCGACATACCTTTAAGAAATTTTTGCAAAAAACAAAAGCCGATCAACTTTGACCTTTATTGTTCATTCTACACGCCAGCCCTTATCGAGCCCTTTCATTTGATACTAAACACCACATACTTCTCACAACTTTTTCCAAACAACATTTTTCTGACAACATTTTGCAAAAAACAAATTCTAATTTACGTAGAACATTTTTGTCATTCGTTTCCTTAAAACCCAAAGACAACCTACTTCTAACAACTTTTTCCGAAAAACAAATGCAGATCGACATGACACATTTTTTTGTCATTTCAAAACCGGCCATTATGGTTTTCTTTCTTTTGATATCAAACACAGCAAAGTGTTTCATTTAATTAGGTATATTTGATTTTTATTTAGTTACTTCATAATTTGGCAACACTGTTTGTATTAAAAAATAGTAGTTAATTTTTAAATTTATAAATTAATATTGTCAACCCTAATACAACTGCCACCGTTGTCAGTAAAGTTAGGTTAGGAATATTTGGTTTTCATTTAGTTACTTCATTACACATTTGGCAACATTGACTTGACAATGAAAACGTCAAAATTATTATTATTTAAATACGTTATGTTTTAAACTTAAATTAGTTGTAACACCTTTGCTCAAGACTATTATACATGATACTGTATTTACTTCTTTAATATCAATGTTCTATAAAAAGTTATAATCGTTTAAAGTTCATAGACAGATTGTCAAAAGCGACAGATGACCTCGTGACTCTTCTTAAATTTAGACATGGCTACTAGGATTCATTGTTTCAAGTTATTAATTTTGCACAGTTTTTATTTTTTTACACAAGAACCACTCACAGTAAAAATATGAGACCCCCAAAAGGCACAACTACACATTATTCCCTGCAATCTAAAAAAAAATTTACAACAATCCCTTTCATGGTTCAGGCAGTTAGGCTTGTGACAAAATTTGGCGATCGTCATGATGAAAATAAATAAACATCACGACACATGCCTTTTTAGTATATAGGAAATACGTTATGTTTTAAACTTAAATTAATTGTAACACCTTTGCTCGAGACTATAATACATGATACTGTATTTACTTCTTTAATATTAATGTTCTATAAAAAGTTATAATCGTTTAAAGTTCATAGACAGATTGTCAAAAGTGACAGATGACCTCGTGACTCTTTTTAAATTTAGACATGGCTACTAGGATCCATTGTTTCAAGTTATTAATTTTGCACAGTTTTTATTTTTTTACACAAGAACCACTTACAGTAAAAATATGAGACCCCCAAAAGGCACAACTACACATTATTCCCTGCAATCTAAAAAAAAATTTACAACAATACCTTTCATGGTTCAGGCAGTTTGGCTTGTGACAAAGTTTGGCGATCGTCATGATGAAAATAAATGAACATCACGACACATGCCTTTTTAGTATATAGGATATGTACATATCGCTGAATTCAGAAAAAAATACTCTATCGAATAACCTAAAAATAAACATACGTTCCCATTTAAAATAAGAAAGTTGTGTCCCGTATTTTGAGAACCACTGGTTCAAAAAAACATTTTTTTTGCTCTTTGTATTAGTCTTGTAAAATGGTGGTTCTTTGCTAATTTAACCAACCTCGTAGCACTTATAGTTCTCGAGATAGCAATGGTGGCACTTTTAAATGGAACACCCTGTATATTATTTTCGTATTCACTACCTAGAAACTAATGTTTCCCGCAGCCAACTCACAATCCAAAAGGCCATATTCCCGCTATTGTTTTACTTTCACGCACTATTGTCTCAACGGAAACTACTTTGATCGAGTAGCTTAAAAGTGTTATTATATTTTTAATTTTTTGCACATTACAACAAATTTAATATAAGAACACGATAATTGAGAACAATTAGTTAAAGGAATAAAAATTACCTAAATTAAATTAGAAATTTCATTGCTAATTTTGACATTTTAATACTACTAACGTTATCTATTAGCAACACAAACAAACAATAACAACGGTGAACAATGGCAAACAGACCATAGCAACGAATGTTTATTCGCTTTATTGACGATTAATTGCTCTATTCTGAACGAATCTGTAAGTCTTACAGATCTGTAAATCTATAAATAATGAACAAAATCGCAACGAAAGCCGCCACTCTTATGTATAATTTTATATTAGTCAACAAAAATTGATGCGTGTTTGTCAGTTTTTTACAAATTTAGAGATCTGTAAGATTTACAGGTTTGTTCAGAATTGGCCTATAATGACAGTTTTACATTTTTATTAATTACGTTTTATAATTAATTCGTTCGTTACAAAAATCTTGTACAATACTTATGCGCAATTACCTTCCGTGCAATGAATACACTCGCATTGCTCGCTCGTACTTCAAACAAAAGCTCATGCACAGAAGTTCATGTTTCCGCATTTGTATTGTAAATAACTATTTTGTTATTATTATATGAATCAATGTTGTCAAAAGTAACCGTTATTTTTTTTTCAGGACTCGTCTTGTGGAGCATTCCTACCAACTGTACTTCAAAAACCAGACCTACTATCGCACAACTGTTTTAGACAGCAGGTTGGACAATTGCGCACAACGATTGACTGACGATATAGAAACAGTTGCTTCAGTTGTGGCTAGATTATATTCTCAAATTACAAAACCGTTATTTGATTTGTTGTTAATCGGTGTAGCTTTAGCTCGTCTGACAGTATCCGCTAAAGCCAGTCTTTTACACGGACCCATTTTATGTTGCAGTGTTGTTGGATTAACTGGTTACATTTTAAAAGTAGTTTCCCCTAGATTCGGGCAGTTGGTAGCCGTGGAAGCTGAGAAAAAAGGCAAGCTTAGACATGTCCATGCACGTTTAATAGCAAATGCAGAAGAAATTGCGTTTTACGATGGATATAAAGTTGAATTGTTTCAATTGAGACACGCTTATAGAGATTTGTGTGAACATATGTCTAAAATTTTTGGTATTAAGTTGTGGTTTGTAATGTTAGAACAATTTTTAATGAAATATGTCTGGTCTGGAATGGGTATGATAGTTGTAAGTTTACCTATTTTAATGTCACAAACTCAAAGTGGGCACAAAAATGCAGAAAACATTTCAGAACGGACACAGTATTTTACCACAGCTAAAAACTTACTTAGCTCAGCGTCAGACGCTGTAGAAAGACTCATGTCATCATATAAAGAAATTGTAGAACTAGCTGGACACACACAAAGAGTTCAAATCATGTTTGAAGTCTTTGAAGATACATCTAATGGCGTTTATAGAAAAAATGCATGCATATCAACCAAATCATCCGTACTTACCTACCCTAAACCAATTAGAAACGCGCTTACAGAAAACGCACCAATCACAAGCAAGCATTCAGATAGACAACCTGATGCGCATAATCAACCAATCGCGTGCGGCCGTGTGGTAACCACAACGAACAACGAAATAAAACTAACAAACATTCCAATTGTAACGCCTAACTTTGATGTTGTGTGTGAAAATCTTAGTTTAGAACTCAAAACAGGTCAAAATTTACTGATTACAGGTCCAAATGGATGTGGTAAGTCAAGTTTGTTTAGAATTTTATCAGGTCTGTGGCCAATTTATGCCGGGGAATTGAAAAAACCAGCCAGAAGTAAATTGTTTTATATTCCTCAACGGCCATATTTAACTATTGGAAGTTTAAGAGATCAACTTATTTACCCGGACGGTAAAAACGATTTAATTAATAAACAAAAAAGTGAAAGTGATTTAATAGAAATATTAAAATTAGTTAAATTAGAGCACATAGTTAAAAGAGATGGTTTTGATTCAATCAAAGATTGGACAGACATTTTATCTGGTGGTGAAAAACAAAGATTAGCAATGGCTAGGTTATTTTACCACAAACCGACTTACGCATTATTGGACGAATGCACTTCTGCAGTATCCATAGACGTAGAAGCTTCCATGTACCAAACTGCGATCGATTTAGGCATTACTTTACTAACTATTACCCATAGACCGACTCTGTGGAGGTTCCATACCCACATTTTACAGTTCGACGGGTGTGGAAACTATAGTTTCGGAGTTTTAGACGCAGGGAAACGATTAGCTTTGAAAAACGAAAAAGCTGAATTGCTTGAAAAACCCAAATCGACCGAACGAGATAAACGGTTAAAAGAGTTATCCATCTTGTTAGGAGAAGATGTAAATGAGTAAAACGTGTCTTAAAATTGTCACTTTTAAAGTGTATTAACTTAAAAAACCAGTGAATTGAGATTGTAATTGTAATTATATCATCACTGGTGATGATATAAACTTTCGTGATGATATACGTATTATATTAATTGATATTATAATATTTATATAAATATTGAACAAATTGTAAATAAGGATATTAAGGAATTTAATAAAATTATATTTTTATGACTGTGTTTTTAATTTTTAACAGCAAATACACTCAAACCAGGAAGGAGGGTTGCAATCTAGTGGCTAGATGAAAATAAATTGAAAATCCAAGTATGACTCATTTTTTGTTGAGCATTTGATTAAGTTACATGTGCTTGCACTAAATTCTAATTTAGCTGCGCGTTCTTCAATCTATAAAAATTAAATTTAACTGTATCGCAATTATCTAACTTTCTTTGCATATTCAGCATTCCTGTATAGTAATAATTACGGTCAGTTGTGTTGCATGTGGTTGTTCCCAGACCATGAAGAACAAAATTTCATCAATAAGTATTTTTGCATCGCGCTACTATTATAAAGAGAAATGAAACTACACATTGATATGCATATTATGAATTATATTACATATTACCAAATGAAAATGAACCCCGTTTTGTAACTTAAATGTCAAGAAATAATTTCATTGCCCTTAAAATAAAGGGTCAAAATATACATTTCTACTGTTCATAATAGTATATTGTGTTATTAAGAGTAATGATGCTTTGTGTGGCGAGCATGGAAGTTTGCACGACGAGCGAAGCGAGTCGGACAATTGCATGCGAGGCACACAAAGACACTTTTACTCTGAATAACACGTGCTATTTTTTCTTCAAACTTAGAAATTTTAAAAAATAAACTACTATTTGACGTTTAATATGTAGGTTACCTGTCAGTTATTCATAATTTTTAGTAACTTTATTCTTAGGTTATCTAGTTTTTATAGTGATATTTAGGTCGATATTACAGATTTCTATTGTACAAGTTACTTCTTATTGGCTGATTCTATATACGGCGGCGAAGAAATTAAACGGCGGCTAGAATAAAAAATTATATTACGCCGGCGTTGAAATTAAACTTCAACCTTGTCAATCACGTCATAAAAGTGACATCTTCTGTGACGTGATTGACGAGGTTGAAGTTTAATTTCTATGCCTCCGTAATATAATTTTTTATTCTAGCCGCCGTATAATTTCTTCGCCGCCGTATGTAGGATCAGCCAATAAGAAGTAACTTGTACAATAGAAATCTGTAATATCGCCCTAAATGTCACTATAGAAACTAGGTAACCTAAGAATAAAGTTACTAAAAATTATAAATAACTGACAGATAACCTACATATTAAACGTCAAATAGTAGTTTATTTTTTTAAATTTCTAAGTTTGAAGAAAAAATAACATGTGTTATTCAGAGTAAAAGTGACTTTGTGTGCCTCGCTTGCAATTGTCCGACTCGCTTCGCTCGTCGTGCAAACTTCCATGCTCGCCACACAAAGTATCACTTTTACTCTTAATAACACAATATACTATTATTTTAATTAAGTAAAAGTCAATGAAAATTGTTATACATACTTATTATGTATTATACTTATTTCTACAATTATAATTATATTGTTTAAAAGACAATAAAAACTTCAATTTTTTTATTTACTTTATTTTATATATGTAAATATTTTATCTATTACTTTTTATGTTTCACAATTATTGAAAAATTGGGTTTAAGGGATTCTTAAATCTTTCAACAAGAGACCACAAACATACTACACATAAACTGCTAGAATAGTTATTGTACAATTGTAGACAACAATTAAAAACGCCTCCACAGTCTCCAGATATGAATTCCATTAAAAATCTCTGTGATTTATTTTAAACAAGACACCTAAAGAATACTACATTTATTTGTAAAGAATGGGGTAAAATTAAGGAGTCTTCATAATTTTATTTATTAATATAGTAAGTATAATTTAAAATTTATTTCGTGTATGTATATTTAATAAAAAGAAAAACTTTAAAAGAATATGGAAACTTTTTTCCTTTATTGGTGTACATATGTATTTCAAAAGCTTCTGAAGCGAAGTGGATATTTGTAATAATTTCATATTAAAGTTTGAGAGACACTAAGACTATTGGTGAAAATTCAATGAAAATATTTATATTAATAAGCGAGTTACAGACTTCCAAAGTTTATAATAATCGTCACGTCACGAATATGGATTTTCTTGTCAAACCGTTTTCTTCGTAAAATATTCTTGAAGGGTATATTTATAAAAAATATATTAATATTACAATACTATAGTAATAATAGTATAAGTCTATATTCTTAAAAATGGCACGTGTATTTAAATTATATAAGTTTAAAAATGATATTTATATTCAAATAAAAACTGTTATCAGTTATTTAGAATTAATAAAAATGATGAATATTAATAGAGCTGATAGTTTTATGCACAAAACATATGATAAATGTGCGCATAATATGCACAATAAAATTATAAAAATATGCATCAAAATAATCATTTCTCAAAAACTTTTCATTTTCTAGACTTAATATCGATGCGGTGATTTTAAAACCTATAATCCTATTAAGCCTTTTCGATTTTATTCTGTCGCTTTATTATCTAACTTTTATTTATTTTCAAAACCTATAACCCTATATCAAAGTTGTGTAGAGTTATAACAAACCAAACAACAGTATTAAACCAAAAACTGTGTTGACAAACGCGAAATATCCCAAAAATACTTATTTTTGTGTCCAAAATTTTGATTTTGGGAAATAGTATACCGGGTGTCCCAGCTCGACCGACACATGGGAATTTTACATGGGAAACCAGTTAATTATAAATAGTATCTCCCTAGTGCAAGATATTAACTTGAAATTTTGTATACTTATCGGAGAATATTAATTCTATGGATCACACTTATTTGAAATATGCAATTTCGTCTGCAGGGCGAGATTTATTAAATTTAAAATCTAATATTTTCGTTCAAAATCAGACAGCCATGGAAATAAGAGAAAATATTTATCTGACAGTTTAGAGAAGTATCACTGATTTTAATTCTTATTCCCTGTATTTTAATATTATTTAAGTTAAATTTAGTTTCTTTATGTTTAATAATATACCAATGTTACAAAAATATAAATATATACAATGGCATGTCATTAACTGTCAGAACTGTCACATAGATATTTTCTTTTATTTCCATGGCTGACTGATTTTGAACGAAAATGTTAGATTTTATAATTTAATAAATCTCGTCTTGCAGACAAAATTACATATTTCAAATAACTGTAATCCATAGAAATAATATTCCCAAATAAGCATACAAAATTTCAAGTTGATATCTTGCACTGGGGAGATACTATTCATAATTAACTGATTTCCTATGTAAATCTCTCATGTGTCGGTCGAGCTGGGACACCCGGTATATTGATAGATTTAAACGCACTGATTTCAAATTTTCAAACGGAATTTAATTATCTCTTTTCGTTCCGGAGATTTTTGCTGTCAAAGTTTTGGCAATACCCCTTTAAAGGTTAGGTTTACGACTTCGGCGACCTCACCAATCGATTCTACGGGCAAAATTACATAAGTATACCAATTTTTAGGTTTTTATTCCAACGGATACAATTTTTAGAGCGAAAAAACGAAAATGGCAAAAATCGAGAATAATCGTAAGGGGTAATTATCGACGCGCTGAAGGCATTTTTTTTCGATTTTTGACCATTTTCAGATTTTTCCTTCTAGAAATTCTATCTGTTGAGATATAAACCTGAAAATTTGTACATTTATGTAATTTTGCCCGTAGAATCAAATGATGAGGTCGACGAAACCTTAAACCTAACCATTTAAGATATATATCTAAAAAAACCTGATTTTTTTTGGTAAAACTTTGAACTCAAATATCTCGAGAACGGGAAGATATAACTGAATTCTGTTTGAAAATTAGGAATCATTGATATTAATATTTACTTAAGTCCAAAAAATGAAAAATTTTGGAGACAATAAGTTTCGAGGCTAAAAATTAAAATTTAGGTTTTTTCGTTTTTCTTATTTTTCAAAGAACGTATATGTGGACAAAACATTCCTTTATGTAACTTTTCCCGTAGAATCGAATGGTAACGTAGTTGAGATTGTATCTCTACTCATTTTTGAAATATAGTAAAAAAAAGTACTTTTTTGAGGTACATCTTTGAAAGGAAATATCTCCGAAACGAAAAGAGATAATTAAATTCTGTTTGTAAATTTGGTATCAGCGTATCTTATTCTTTAAAAAATATTACAAACAAAATTTTGTAAAATTTAACAATTTTTCAGCTAATAGTTCGATATTTTCAAATATTTTCTGGTTTACGCAAAACTACAGTATCAACGGCTTTGGGAATTACTTCCCTTGTTATTACTACATATTTTTCCAAGTTAATATTCATCTCACGGAACTTAAAATTCTAACTCGTTCGTGACTGACAAAATTTTTGTTTTACGTATATGTATATAAAATAACTATTTAAATTTTACCGAATTATTGAAAGTTGAATTTTACTCAATAAGTATTCATGTGTATATATTTTAAATGAAAAAGTTTGCTCGTTCACATTTTCAAAAGATGAGTCTCAAAGCAATTAAAAAATTTTTTCGTTCTTATGAAATCAGAAAATAAGGAAAAATACAAAAAATCACACAATATGCATTTTTAAGTTCAAAATATAAGCTTGTAAGTACATGAATTGTACACAAATATTCAAATTTTGAAAGTATACCTAGCAAAAAAGATATGCATTTGCATAAAATTATCAGCTCTAAATATTAATAAAGAAATAAAATGATATTATTAAAATATTTCCTGAATATGGAAGCTTTTTTTTATAGCGTGACATCACATCTATGAATTTCATTAATATTATTGGCGACTGAAAAATATTGCCATATTTTGGTAGACCAGTGAAAAATACCATCAACGAGTCTGACGAATGAGTTTGCAAAGCAGAAATAATGTGGATATTGAGTCATAGTACACTGTAATTGTGCACTTTAAAGTGTTGTCAGTTGTATTTGTTTCTTATTTACTCATTTTTATTATTTCTTTTACTTCGGCAGCAGTATTATTCATAAGGTAAGTACATAAATTAAACTTAAATAATTTAAATACACGTACAATTATAAGAAATGTGAAATTAACAGTATTGTAATATTAATATACTTTTTATTTATAATTTTGAAAGAGCATATATTTCAAGAACATTTTGGTCCACAAAGAAAACAGGTTGATATAAAAATACATATTCAGGACATCACATTGAATATTTTTAATTAGATTTTCACAAATAGTCTCTTGACTTTTACTTTCAAATGGAATTATAAAAAATATCTTGCCTGCAACTGTTTTAAATTCTTCTCAAAGTTTTAGATCGTCTGGAAAATGTTCTCAAACTTTAAATTGTTTTAAGTTTATTTACAACTATATAAAAAACGTCCTAATTGTCTTACATTAATTCTTAACAATTAGAAACCATTTTAAATCTTTCTTAACGTCCTGAATGTATTTAAAATTACTTAAACTTGTTTTAAACTCTTCTCAAATGTCAATTTACTTTCAAACATCTGGAAATTGTTTTAAATTGTTCTCAACTGACTTAATTTTATTTATAATTGTCTCAAATAATTTTATACATTTCCCAAAAGTTTTAAAGTAAAGAGGAAATAACAAATAAAAAAGAAATTCAAATTTGAAATCCCTTCGCTCGTACACGATTTAAAATACAGCTTCGAAAATGCAAAATTCATAATTTTCAGTTTTATATCCTGTATATATAAGATTTTATTTCATTATGGAATCATAAACTTGTTTATATGCCGTCAAATACTGGCGTAATTTGGCTTTTATCGTTCAAGGGCGTATAAAGTTGCTAAATAATAGTTACTCAAACAAATTAAAATTCTGTGTAATAAATAAATGTCAAACAATACAATAATTTTGATAAAGTAAGTATTTAGCAATGACAGAACTTTTCATATTTCTTTTCATATAAATCTTTTGAGTTTTTAGAAATTTACTTTGTCTGTACAGCTTCAAATTTTGTTCATATTTCGCCAGAATAATCAGTACGGGACGTTTCACATCTTTGAGCATATATTAATATATGCTTGAAATTCCATATATATTTGACAGTGACAAGTGAGAAACACTTCGATTATATTGAATTTGTTTAAGAACAAACAATGTAACAAACCAACTATCTATAAAGAATCCACAAGGTGGAATATGTAGGGTGGCCCAATGAAAATTATCAGCGCAATTTTTGGCCAATTAACATCAATTTTTGAAAAAACGCTCAAACACGTCAATTTTAGTATAAAGGGGGGACACCTGAATGAATTAGTAGCAATGACATAACTTCAACCCTAAAATGAGGATGGGATGCACCTCAAAAAAATTAAATGGAAAAGGTTGTCAAACATGTCACAGTTCGAAAGGCCTTTCAATTCTCTTTTCAACAGTTTTTTTATTTTTCAAATCCGATCATTAGTTCCAGAGAAATATCGCTTAAAACAAATTTTATCAGGTGTTCAAAATTACAATGAAGTAGGCTTAAACAAATGACAGAAACTCAAGTAAGTATCAGTTTATGAGTTGTTCAAAATGACTACCACCAACTTCCATACAATAATAAAGGTTTTGCTCAAAATTTTGGAGCTACGGTACATTGCCGTAAACCTTCTAAAGATTCGGGTAGCGTGGCATAAACTTTAGACTTCAAATAATCCCACAAGAAGAAATCTAACTTACAAATTACTTGTTTATTACAAACAACTTGTCAAATCAATTGTTTATTTAGTTTTGTCATTTGATTACAATTTTGAACACCTGATAAAATTTGTTTTAAACGATATTTCTCTGGAACTAATGATAGGATTTGAAAAATAAAAAAAAACTTTTGAAAAGATAATTGAAAGGCCTTTCGAAATATCATGTTTGCGCCCTTTTTCATTTAAAATTTTTGAGGTGCAGTCTACCCTCATTTTAGGGTTGAAGTTATGCCATTAATACTAATCCATTCATGTGCCCCCCTTTATACTAAAATTGACGTGTTCGAGCGTTTTTTCAAAAATTGATGTTAAGTGGCCAAAAATTGCGCTGATAATGTTCATTGGGCCATCCTGTATACCTACATTTCAAGTCCAAAAATGGAATAAAACGTTGTATGTACCACGGGCATAATCAAGATTATAGCCCTCAGGAAAATTAAAGCATACCGCTCCGATTATAAATAATAAAAACCAACAAGTGATTAACAAATAAATTATTAAAAAGAAAGTTAAGAACATTATAATTTTATTTAGTTACTACACATTTAGCAACACTGTTTGTCATATAATTGTAGTTACATCTTAATTCTTGAAGTTGGCAATTCGAAGAATGCTACAATTACTTTAGGGATATTTAATTATGAAACGATTGGCAACATTGATATACTAAAATTTAAAACAAGAAAAATTATATTGTAACTCGTAAATATATACAATATAATGCAAAAATTGTAGCTTATAAGCAATTATAATTCATAAAAACATTAATTATTTACGAATGTGTTATTCAATTTTTTTGTAATTTGAATTCCATATATTTGGCGCTGTTTTATTTGTCGAAACAGTAAAAATAAAATTAAATTCATTATTGAAGATTTTATTAAAAACTAATGTTTCTAAATACGGTTACATATTATTAATGTATTTAAAAAATATTAAAATTATTCGGTTGTAATTTTTTGCAAACAAAAGTTAGATTTGTATTTAGTTCCACAATTGTGGCGCTGTTGTTATTTAAAATAATAAAAGTTAAATTTATATTTAAACACGTTTTTATAGATTTTATTAATGATTTGCATTTAGAAATCAATTACATATATATTTATATATTTTTTAAAAATTTAGAACAATTTTCTGAATATCATGTTTTACGTTTAAAAAGTTTGGTTATATTTGTAGTGACTCTCCAGAATTTTCCAGAGAAATTACGCCGCAGAAAAATTGTAATATTTTAAAAAAATAATCACAACACATTAACTTTTATTTTAAAATATATCTAATTGCAGTTTCCAGTGCAAATTTTGAAAATACGAGTATATAAATATCATCATGTCTCAAAATCAAAGTGCTCTGCCCCCGTCGTCCGGTCCAGAGGGGCCAAGGCCTGCAGAGGGGCAACAACCAAGACAGCCCCATAATTTGCAAGGCTTGTTAAAGTTTGCTATGGAAGCCACGAAACAAGAAGATGCATCAAATGATTCTGATTGCTTGCCAGTAGATGATGAGGTATGTAGATTCCAATTAGAAAAAATACAGTGAAAATAACTTCAAATTTGAATTCCACGTGGTTTAAAACCATGGGAAACGTATTTGCAAGTCCAAAGTGCGGGGCGGACAAATAATGGCGGCAACCGATGCATCACTTGCCGGTATATGCAAACTTTGGGCGGATTGAAGGTTTCTAAAGATATGGAATGTGTTATTACAGCAGTTCGATGAACATGTTTGTTCTAGCAAAAATGACCAAAGCGAGTTGTACAAACTTTTATCGAGTTTTTTGTCACGCTTCGTCTTTATTTAAAATGAGATAAGTTTAAGGGGCGTATACATTTTATCCTCCACACATGTTATATTGCTCGACATTGTATCTTTCAAAAATTTAATCTTGCACACCTTTTATCCTCCACACTTTTAATCCGCGAAAAAAAATATCTTTCACACATTTTATCTTGCGCAAATTTTATCATCCACACATTTTATCTTCGCCAACGTTTCATCTTTAAAACATTGTAATTGTAACATGTTTATAATTAGATAAAATATTCAGGATTAAATTTTTCTGAAAATAAACTCTAAAAGATAAAATGTGTGGAACATAAAATGAGTGAAAGATAATGTGTAGCTGGTAAAATGATTTGGAAGATAAAATATGTGTAAGATAACTTTTTTTGCGGATTAAAAGTGTGCAAGATTGAATGTGTGCAAGGTACATTGACAAGCAATATAACACGTGTAGAGGAAAAAATGTATACACCCCAAATTTAATGTGAATTGACTAAGAATTTTGAGTACAAAGAACAATTTTATCTCTAAAAATATGTTCTAGCCTTTCAACTAGGTGTAGAAACGAAAATAATGTCTGTATCATTTAAATCTTTTCATAATTGCTTTTTACGATAAATTTAAAACATTGTTATAAATGTTAAATGGCTTTTTTTAAATTATTTATTTATAAAAAAAAATAAAAGTTACTAACAAAGATCCTTTTTTTCGCACAATTTATTATATCACTTTAGGCGTATTCCATTTGCCACTTGGATCTGATCTAACTTACACTTTTGAATCCGGATCACTTATTTTTCATTCCATTTGACCGGATCACTGTACCCCTTCTAGTGTATTTACTGATCCCAAGTAATCCACTCGCAGAGGTAGATCAGAAGGTGCAATTCAGGTTGTCACGTGATTTTGCTGTACTTTTCAATAATTTAAAAAGAAAATGGAGAAATTGCAAATTTAAAACGCGGAAACAATCAAAAATAAACAACTGATTTTATGCCTTTGGATGACTAGTCCGTGTAGCAGTTGTAATTTTAATTTAAATATTATTATTTTATATAAGTTCAATTACACCCGATTTTGCCTTGTCTGTCATCTCGGATGGTAATTCTAAAATTAATTTTTTTTTTTTATTTAAAGAAAAGTGAACCAAACTGATAAACTGGTAGTATGATTAGATGACTAAAAGTTAGTCACTGTTAATAACAGGTGACTAGCAGATGATTAGTAAGGTTTTACATGTTAAATCAAGTGCTAGTCACTTGTTTATCATTGTGACTAACTTTAATCTAATCATACTACCGGTCATAGTTTTTAGAAGGGCAAAGAACTATTATTATTGTGGTAACTTTTAGAACCTCTAAAAATATGTTCTATTCCTTCAAACTAGAAATCGTTTTTATTTTATAAACGATAAATTTAAAACTGCTATAATTCTTAAAATATCGTTTTACCTCCCTTTAAGAGATATATTCAAATATGATGAACTGATTAGATTTTGACTATAATTGGTTAACCGGAAGTTGTACTTTATTTGGAGCATTAAACCGTTTTTGCTAAAAGGACCCCTCTAAATTCTCTAATACTGTAATAATTGCACTGCTAAACGTCAAAGTTTACATAACCTAATTTTCTATCTTCTGTTGCTTCGTTTTTTCGTCCGAATAAATCGATTTTTGAAACATGTGAAAAAACTGGGTCTAACACGAAAGGAAAGCACTTTTTAAACTCTCATTCGAATAAAACTTGAGTTCATTACAAAAGGAAAGCACTTTTTCCACTCTCCCTCTCACTGTCTCGAGTTCAAGTGGTCAAAAGATACGCTTTTCTCTTAATTTGACAAATAACTATTGTTGCAGAGAAGGAAGTTTTTGGAAAACGCCCTGAAGTCCATGACAGTGGATGTGATTGAAACTTTAGAGAAATGTGTAGACGTTTTACTAAACGCAGATAAGCTGAAGGAAAACGATGACATATCCGAATATCAAAAAGCTTTTGAAACTATTTTGGACCATGTGGATGTTCTAGACACAGCTGTTGGTAAGTCACTGTATTTTAAATTTATTTTAAACCAGGGCATGTCACCGAAAAAATACTGGTTAACGGTTAACCCTTATAGAGATCGTTATAATAATAACTGTTTCAGTTCGAAAACAGGTTTTTAAAAATTGGAAACCGGTTTAAACCGGTTAAGATATCTGTTAAAAAATACAACAAACAAAAGAATACAATTTAATTAACGAATATTTACAAAAATTCACTTCAAATTATTAATTATAAACTTTCCTAGTGCTGACAAAAAGATAGGTAGTCTCTTTTTTTATGGCTCCTCCATTAAAATGTAAATTGTAAAAACTGTCATGATTCATATTCAAATACAGAGTATATAGATATAAAAAAAATATTAAAAAAATTTTCGCGCCAAATGATATTAAAATAAAGGTTAATATTCACTAAAACCGGTTTATTTATTTTTTGGCTAACGGTTACCGGTATTTTCAGCCTTGAAAATATTGGTTAAAATTTTTATTAACAGTTTTTTAACCGGTTACATGCCTTATTTTAAACATACACGATGTTGACTCGAACACCCGAACATAGGAATTTAACATGTAAAATCATACTTTCGTAATTTCCTGCTTCCCTAATTATTTGAGATATAAAAAGCTTCAAATAACCATTGTAGGGCATAAAATTCAACACCTGAATCAATAAGCAAAAATAATTTTATATGTCTTGTAAGCTCAGAAATTAAGTATGAAAATGACGTAAATCACCCCAAAAGTAACAGTAGCCATGACATTGAAACACAAATAACAAATGTTTAATGGTCTGTCTGTCAAGTTAGATGCGTTAGTTTATTTTTATTATTATTTGAAAGTATTTTGTCAAGTTACGCTAAAAAATATAGCAATTTAATTTTGTTTTTATTTTTTTTTTAATTCAAAATTAATTTATGTAAAATTGTTCCCTTTAACTGTAATATCAAATAATAATAAAAATATACTAACGCAGCTAACTTGACAGATAAATCATTAAACATTTGTTCACTTTTGTCTCAATTCCATGGCTACTGCTATTTTTTAAGTGATATACGTCATTTTCAGACCTAATTTCTGAACTTACATAGCAAGTAAAATTGGTTTTGCTTATTGATTCAGATGCAGAATTTTATGCTCTACAATTGTTATTTGAAGATTTTTTACCTAAAATAATTATGGAAACAGGAAATTACCAAAATATGATTTTACATGTTAAATCCCTATGTTTGGGTTTTCGAGTCAACACCACAGAATAGTTTATACAGAAGCGACACTCCGTGTTGGTTCCTTTCGTGTTCCCCTATTCAGTTCTGTGACCTTGAAGCATTGTGTAGACCTTTAAATTTGTACCCTTCCCCTATCTCTCTCTAAGATGTGAGGAAACTTTCTGATTTTAAACAATGGGCCCTTTAAATTTGTGCACATTCCCCATCTCTCTCTAATTCTCGTTTCTCTGTCTTACTGTCGCTTCTGTATAAACCTATTCTGTGTCAACACCCTGTATATGAAATTAACTGTTTTTATTAAATTAAATACAATTTCCAAACGTAACTTTACAAAACAAACCCCCAATTCCAGACTTCCACAAAATCGGTGGCTTCCGCATCTTCCCCCCTTGCCTAACCTCCCCGGTACCCCAGATTCGAGCCCAGGCGTGCGTCGTGCTAGGCGAGTGTACCCAGAACAACCCGTACTGTCAGCAAGTGGTCCTCGACACTGACCTACTCGAGCACTTGCTGTCCATCCTAGAACGAGACTCTGATATGAAAGTGAGGATCAAGTCTCTCTTCGCGGTGTCGTGCACCGTGAGAGAGAACCCAGAG
Organism: Stenolophus ochropezus; assembly: GCA_035578165.1. NCBI lineage: Eukaryota > Metazoa > Arthropoda > Insecta > Coleoptera > Carabidae > Stenolophus > Stenolophus ochropezus. Next base: position 23,752,073 of record JAQOWZ010000013.1, on the reverse strand, counting down.
GCACTGGGGCTCTTCACGCAGCTGAAGGGGTTCCAAGCGGTCATTAAAGCGCTAAAAGGGCCGGAGTTTCTAGCTGGGAAGGCTGCGTTTCTGTTGGGAAGATTGGCGAGTAATAATGTGAGTATGAAAGAGATAATTGTAAGAGTAGGTACAAATATAGAGTGAGAACGTGTTTGAGACTCAACTAAGGAATTCAATTCAAGGAATGTATGTAAATTAATAAAATGTGTATTGGATTTTGAAGTCTGATGTGGATATGTTAAAGTCAAAATGTCGGATAAACATTTTAGGCATTATTCGTTAAAAAAATTATAATAAATTAGGGACAATTAGGACAAAAAAATGTTGACGAAATCAGGGACATTTTTCTCAGGGAAAAAAACTATTTCAAAGAGTTGAGCTATTTCAAAAAGTTTTAAAAACAAATAATCGTACATGTTTTAAAAATTTTTTACAACCGTAATTTCGAATTTACGCTTGGGACCTTTTTTTTCCAAAAACTTTTAAGTTAAAACATACAAAAGTTCAACAATTTTATTAATTTTTTGGTTAAAAATGGGTTTACGGTACACAGTCATTGTTTGTTTAACTTATGGGTCAGTAAATATTAAAAATTAATATTTCTACATCTTTAGTTATTTCTAGAGATGTGCCCGAGGGTTTAAACCCCAAATGGATTTAAACCCAAAACATGGTTTAAACCCGGTTGGGTTTTTTCGGCTTGGGTTATAGGGTTTTTTCAAATTTAAATTTGAATTTTTCGCCAAAAATTATAAACTCAATTCAACATTTGTAATACTTAATATTAGAGTTTATAAAAAAGAATATATTTTTTTATTTACAATCTATGTTATTTATTTTCTCAAAAGCCAAAACATATCAATAATAATATTGATTAATGGTCCATGAATTATCTCCGTTTAAGAATACTTACTGAGATCTCCGGTAACTCAGAAACTCATACATATATAGGTTAAAAATTTATTGAAAAATTCGTTTTTTGCTATAATTCCATTTTATACTAGGCAAATTATCAAGTATTTGGTATCAAATTAATTCTTTTTTTATAACTAATTAAATGCCATAAAAAACTTCGAAACAACCTATGGGTTTAAACCTAAAAGCAAAAAACCGGTTTAAACCCTGGGTTTCAACCCTCGAGTTGAAAAAACCCGGTTTTTACCCATCACTAGTTATTTCCAATTACAGTTGAAACATAAAATTACAATATTTAGTTTTACACTCTAAAATTTTTATTTAAAGCTGAAATAATCCAAAACTATCCAGTTTTTTGTTACAAACAGAATTTAATTATCTATTTTCGATCCTGAGATATTTGTTCTCAAAGGTCAAAGGGTATATATCTAAAATGGGTACAGATACAATCTCAACGATTATACCAGTCGATTCTAAGGGCAAAGTAACATAAAGAAATGTTTTCACCGTATATACGTTCTTTGGAACGATTCGGTGAAAAATGAGAAACTCGAAAAAACCAGAATTTTAGTTTTTCGCTTGCGAACTTTTTTTCTCCATACTTTTTCATGTCCTGAACTTAAATAAATATCGGTGCGCTGATTCTAAATTTTCAAACAAAATTTAATTATCTTGTAACTTTCTCGAGATATTTACATTCAAAGTTAGACCCAAAAAGGAGTTTTTTTTAGTAGCCCTAATGGGTCGATATACGATCTCGGCGACCTCATCATTCGATTCTACGGGCAAAATAATATATGTGTACCAATTTTCATATTTTTATTTCAATGAATACTATTTTTAGACTAAAAAAAAACAACAATCGTCAGAAATCGAGAAAAATCTAGGGTTTATACCTTACGATTTTACTCGATATTGGCCATTTTTAGTTTTTCCTTTCTAAAAATTTTATCAAATGGAATAAAAATGTGAAAATTGGTACACTTATGTAATTTTGCCGCCGAGGTCGTATCTCGACCCATTAGGGGCTATTCTTAAATTAATCTTTTTTTGCCTAACTTTAAATGTAAATATATCGAAACGATAAGAGATAATTGAATTCCTTTTGAAAATTTGGAATCAGCACATAGATATTCACTGAAGTCCAGAAATATGTAGAAAAAAAAGTTCCCGGGCGAAAAACTGAAATTCCGGTTTTTTCATTTTTCTCATTTTACACATAATCGTTCCAAAGAACGTATATGCGGAGAGAACATTTCTTTATGTAACTATGTCTGTAGAATCGACTGGTATAATCGTTGATATTGTATCTGTACCAATTTTAGAAATATGCCCAAAAAATAAACTTTTTTGAGGTGGTACTTTAAGAACAAAAATTTCGAGGACGAAAAGAGAAAATTAAATTCTGTTTTTGTAATCAGCCGTTTTCCTCAAAAAATGCATAGCTCACTTGATATGAGCAAAAAACTGATTTTGCAAATTTACTTTTTGACATAACTTTTTCAAGTCAAAAATCAGTTTTTTGCTCACATCTAGTGAGCTATGCATTGAAATGGCCAACTAATGCGGCAACTTTGCCCCAATTTAACAGACTTCGTATCTCTTACGGTTCTCCACACCCCAATACTTACTCTCTTAAAATGGACAACCTGCATATGAAAAATTTTAGAGTGAAAATAGATTGAAAATATGATATTACAAATTAGTCATAATAGTATATTGTGTTATTAAGAGTAAAAGTGATACTTTGTGTGGCGAGCATGGAAGTTTGCACGACGAGCGAAGCGAGTCGGACAATTGCATGCGAGGCACACAAACACACTTTTACTCTGAATAACACATGCTATTTTTTCTTCAAACTTAGAAATTTTAAAATAAAAAATAAAAAATAAATTACTATTTGACGTTTAATATGTAGGTTACCTGTCAGTTATTCATAATTTTTAGTAACTTTATTCTTAGGTTATCTAGTTTTTATAGTGACATTTAGGGCGATATTACAGATTTCTATTGTACAAGTTACTTCTTATTGGCTATACGGCGGCGACAATATTATACGGCGCTTCTTATTGGCTATACGGCGGCGGCAATATTATACGGCGGCGACAATATTATACGGCGGCTAGAATAAAAAATTATATTACGTTGGCATAGAAATTAAACTTCAACCTTGTCAATCACGTCACAGAAGATGTCACTTTTATGACGTTTGAAGAAAAATTATATTTTTCTCTACAATAGTTTCTAACAGGGCATGTAACCGAAAAAAATTCTGGTTAACGGTTAACCCTTATAGAGAACGTAATAATAATAACGGTTTTAGTTCGAAAACCGGTTTTTGAAAATTGGAAACGGTTTAAACCGGTTAATATATCGGTTAAAAAAATAATTAAAATTAATTATAAAAATTTAATTAAAAAAAAAATTACAGAATAATTAATTAAAAAAAAATTACCATCTGAGAAAAATATAACAATTAAAAAAAGCAATTTAATTAATGAATATTCACAAAAATTCCCGTAATATCTTCAGAAAAACGCAGGTCACTTTTCAATTTTAAACTTGCCTGTGTTGATAAAGGCCGTATTTATTTCGGACTTTTTAAGTAATCTTAACGGCCAAAGAGACTACCTACATTTATGACTCTCCAATAAAATGTTAATTGTGAAAACTGTCATGATTCATGTTCAAATACAAATAGAAAATACAGATATAAAAAAATATAAAAAAAATTCTCGCTAAATGATATTAAATAAAGGTTAATGTTCGCTAAAACCGGTTTATTTATTTTTTTTGGTTAACGGTTACCGGTATTTTCGGCCTGAAAAATATCGGTTAAAATTACGGTTAAAGTTCGCAATTTTCGTTCAAAATATCAGTTACTGGTTTTTATTAACCGGTTTTTTTAATCGGTTACATGCCCTGGTTTCTAATAAAATAAAAGTTACATATGATGTATTTTTTCACAGAATTCTGTCCGGGACCAACTTATTTCGTTGAATATTGTTCCAACCATTTGTCAACAATTATCAAAAGAGAGGAACTCTTCTCATGAACATCTTTTGGCTCTTTTGTGGATTTTGGTCGACAATAATCCCCAAGGATTGGATGTTTGTGCCCAGCAGGAATTACAACTTGTAAATATTTTAAACAATCACTTAAAAATTATCAAAGATGATGATGATTACATCGAAGAACAAGATTTTTGTAATAATTTGTTACAAAAGATTAATGAAATTTTACCAGGAATGCCAGAAACCGACCGTTAAGAATTTTCCTTAAAGTCGTACAAAGTTTGATCAAAATTTGTATTTTATTTCTCTTTCAAAGGGGCTTAATCCCAACACAAAGTTTGTGCCATTAGATTCAGGCATTTTGATGCATTTATGTAGTTACCTATTTCATTTGATCAAACTTTGTAATGGAACTAAAAATACAAAAAAATATGATTATGTATGTTTTTTTAATAAATTGTATTTTTTGTTAGTTAATTTGTAGTTATTTATTGTTTCAGTTTCAGCACAAGTTAAAAATCTACTAGATAAAGGTAAAACGTTTATTTTTTCGACCGGTGAATTTGTTTAACATAAAAATTATGACCCAGATACACATTTTATTTTCTAGAGTTTAACAAGTGTTCGTTTTTCGAGGCTAACCGTTGGGATCTCGAAAATTTTAAGAGATACGAAGTCGGTTAATTCGGGCAAAGTTGTCGCATTACTTGCCCATTTTAATAATTTTTACATTTTGAGTTATAACTTTCTTGTTTCAATAGAAAATAGTAATTTGTATCACTAGTCCAGAAACTAAACTTTTGGGAGAAAGCTTATTTTGTCTGTCAAAATTCTTAATTTTATTGTATTGATTAATAGATTAATATCAATTCACATGCGTTTTATTTTTTAGATTAAAACAAATATCACCAAATTTTTTGAATAAAATAAGTGAATTGTTTATATGTATATCCATGTAAATCGAAAATGTTACTAACATAAAATTTAAATAGTAATAATATTTGATTAATAAATTAAAAGTGTCATCGGCACCACACGCCCACAAAATCTTTTTCGAGATCTTGCATTATTTGCAAATAAGCTCGCTCTCGCAAAAGTTCAGTTTCTACACTAGATACAAATAACTAATGCACATTATTCAGGCGATTTTTAACGACGAATTCACTACAGTACTCCAAATTTTTATTTCTCTTACTGTTTTCGAGAAATTGATACAAAATTTCAATTTTCATATGGGCCTCAATGTAGGCTTTGAGACCGTTAAATAGGTTTTTTTTAAATGAAGTGATCTGATATTTATTTTTAAAGAATCATGAAAAATGATTCATAAAAAATGACTCGTGAGAATACACCTTCAAGCTTTGAAACGTGAAACATAAATATATATTCCTTTGTATATTAAATAAAATCTTTATGTATTAAATACAAATTTACTGTTTCAAAATGTTTGCTTTTTGCACACACTTAAAATTTAAATTTTAGTTCACGAAAGTTACACCAGAGTCCAGAGTTTAACCAAAATACGAATTGCGTATTATCTTGAAACGTTTATTACTCGAAACTTGTGGTTTACTCTTAAGTTTATGCTTTAAATATTCATATAATAATAAACAAACATTTAATTACTTGTTTTAATAATAGTTTTGTTTGTAAATGTATTTAATTTACAATTTAAACCACATGTATGTAATTCTAACCTATAAATTGTGATACGTTCTTCGTTTTAACAACTAATAAACAGTTTTTCTACATATTTTATATTAAAAATGTCGGAAACTAACAAACCAGTGTGTCTTATAGTGTTAGGAATGGCTGGATCAGGCAAAACAAGTTTTGTTCAAAGATTCAACGTAGAAAACTTTGCTGAGAAGTGCCCCTATGTTATAAATCTAGACCCGGCTTGTAAAGATATTCCTTATAATGTAAATATTGATATAAGGGACACAATTGACTATAAAGAAGTTATGAAACAGTATAAATTAGGACCAAATGGAGGCATAGTTACTTCTTTGAACTTATTTTCCACAAAGTTTTGTGATGTTATAGATTTAATAGAAAAATCTAATCCACAACACAAATATTGTATCTTGGATACTCCTGGACAAATTGAAGTTTTTACGTGGAGTGTTTCCGGTAAGTTAAAAGACAACTTCCAAATATTCTCACCTAACTTTTTAATTTTTCTGTGGTCAGTTCCTTATCAATTGTGTTCACGTGGAGTGTTTAATATACAAAACATAATTTTATGTTTTAAATCCTATAGAATCCAAATTTAAATACCCAAACTCTGTATCTTATTTCTTCTTCTTAAAAACAGACCCTAAATCTTGAAACACAATCTACATACCTAATTTGTATTTTTCTGTTTTGTCTGAAATCCTGAATTTATAACCCCCAAAGAATGTACCCTTGTGTTTCAAAACCTCGAGAATCCAAATTTCTATTTTCTAATTTATGTCATTTCCTGCTCTGAAAAAACTGCCCAATTTCGCCATAATTTAATTTTTAATTTTTGTTTACACCCTTGTGCAAATATGAACAATGGGTATTGTTTTGTTTTAAGCTTATTGATTATAAAATGGTTACCTAGCATTGATGAATGTCAACTTTTTCACATGTTTAAATTCCCGCCTAAAATCCAACTTTTAAAAATATCATTCTGTATCATATTTTTCGCGACCACTCAGAGCAAATTTAATATTATTTTTTTTGATTTTTTTCTAATTCCTACGGGAAAAGCCAATTTTACAATTATTATTTCTATTACAAAATATTTTTTTGTTATCCTTTCATTGCTGCCTACAAAATTTTATTTTATAATAATTTCTGGTAATAATTTATTAATAAAATTATTATTTTATTAATTTGGAGAGCTTTAACAAAAAAAATATGTTACACGTATGCAAATTAAGAATTAATAGACTCATCTAACATTAAATTTATTGCCGCCTCGGGAACTGAGTTACGAAGTGGTTAAGTTATAAAAAACAATTTTTATTTTACAACACTATTATAATCAGTTTTTGATAGAAGCGGTATAGTTATAACGGATTTTTTTTCTTTAAATTTTTTACAATGATAAAATAATTTTTTTGTGATACAAGCTTTTGAAAATTATCTACACTTTTTAAAAAAATCTTTGATGGACTCCAGATAAGTACCTTGTACGCTTATTAAATTTTACACAATTTTTGCAGGATTTTTTTTTAAACTTATTACATTTGAAAGTAAGGTGCAATCCTCATATCTATCCTACATTCAAAATTTTAACTACGGTTAATCGTTTTTGAGTTATGCGATATACGTACGTATAGACGTCACGCCAAAATTAATCAAAATTGAAATCTGAAAATCGAAATTTTTCCCTTTAGTTTATACAAGGAAGTAAAAATGTACTTGTATTCAAATTTTGAAAGAGTAATTCACGTTATAAGTTCGGTAAATGAGTATTTACGGACGTATGACGTACAACGTTTTATTTCATACTTCATTTCAATCAAAGATTTCATTTTTTTACTTTGAAAATTATAGAGAAAGCAATATATAAATTTGGAATATGGTAGAAAAAGTATAGTGTGCCACTCGTGCAGAATCACCTATTTCTTTTCTTGTGTGATTCCAGTACTCCACTTCACCTCGTGCCGAAACTTTCATATCTCGTGGGAAATATGCGACTTTCTGCACTTGTTGCACTATATACTATTGTAACGTTTTATTTAGGTGAAGTGTAAAATTGATTAAAGAACACTAATACTTATATAACTATGTTTAATAAAAGAAAAATGAATTATAAAGAATAATGAAAAGTAACTAACACTAAGAATTAACAAATATAAACACTAATTTAAGACTAACAATTATTAATAAAGATTTAAACACTAAGATAATTTATTTAAACAATTAAAGCTGCGCAATATTTATCTCCACAATATTTATATCACTCTGTATTTATTTATATCACCATCTGTTATTACCATCAATATAAGACTGTTCTCGCGATCTCTTGCTCAGGGTATTTAAAGTAAAATCATTTTGGAATATTCGCCGACCCTTCTGGAAATCAGAACAATGGGGAGCGGACGGACTTGTTATGACCTGTTCGTTAGCGGCCGCCGCCCGCGCCGCGACCCTGGGATCGCTACACTATTAATGATATTTATTTTATTATTTTTGTAGAGTTTGTCCCGTGGGATTGTTATTGAGGTGAAGGTGACATGGTGTTAAAATGGTTACCGACTTTTGTCATAGGGAAATTGCTAATAATTTACACCAGATTCACAAAACAGGTTTATCTCAAAATTTGCTTAAATATGTTGAATCTAGCTTGACTTTGTTGACATATTTTAATCTGTTTAAGAGCTAACCCAGTTTTGTGAATTTGGCTATTAATATTGACATTTGCACAAACTTTAATTTCTGTTAATACCACTACATTACCACATTTTACAAACCTCTTACTTCCAGGCACAATCATCACGGAATCTCTCGCCGGTACATTCCCAACCTGCATCCTGTACATCATGGACCTGGTCCGCTCAGTGTCCCCCACCACGTTCATGAGCAACATGCTGTACGCGTGCTCCATCCTCTACCGCTCTCGCCTCCCGTTCCTCATCGTGCTGAACAAGGCGGACGTGGTCTCGCCGGGGTACGCCCTGGAGTGGATCAAGGACTACGAGGCGTTCGAAGCCGCGCTAGAGTCGAGCAACGCGGAGAGTAGCGGGTACATCAACAACCTCACCAGGTCCATGGGGCTCGCGCTCGACGAGTTCTACCAGGGGCTGAGGGTGGTTGGGGTTAGCGCTGCCACGGGAGAAGGGTTTCAGGAGTTGGAGGGGGTGATACAAGATGCTGTGGAAGAGTATAACAGGTATAATGTAGTGAAAGGTAGTTCAGTTCTTGATAACTGTCTTAATGAGGTCTTGCACGGTTTTTAATTTTTAATTTTAATCAATAGAATAATGTAAAAACTGTTGTTAAAATTATATCCTTGAAAACGCGGCTGAATTCCCCCACTTTCCCTCTTGTCTAGTGACATATCAGGGTTCTTGTCTAACTTCATTTCGTTTCAAATGTCAAATATAATGTTTTAACTTCCAAACAGACAAATTGAATAATGTAGTGCTGCATATAGTGGCACACAAAAGCCTTACAATGCTTTCAATCACAGACTGTCCAACTTTTAAACGCGCCAAACCACAAGATTTGGGTCTTTGGGATACTTTAAAACGATTATTGTATAACATAAAATGAAAAAAGAAAAACAAAACTGTATTTAACAGTACTGAAGTTAATATGTGGAGTATTTTAATAAATACCAATTATAATATTAATTTTAAATAAGATAATTGCATGAAAACTACAAAAATATTTGACAGAGATACGAATATAAACAATAAAAGAAACGTAATTTAGCGCTCTTTAGTGGGAGGAATTTCTTGTGTATCTGTTCGGCGTCCCACGTATAGTTTGAATTTCTTGAAAAGTATTTGAACTTCAAAAAATTTGAGAACCGCTGCCAATTTCTCGTTAAAAAGTATCTGTAGAATGTGCAAACTAAAAACTTGCATGAATTGAAACAAGAAAGTTATAAGTCAAAAAGCAAATTTGCCAATTTTTTGCTCATATTTAGTGAGCTATGCATGTTTATGGAAATATAGACAACAAATACATGATTGAAATGGGCAACTAATGTGGTAACTTTGCCCCAATTTAAACGACTTCGTATCTCTTACGGTTCTCCACATCCCAATAGTTTGTTTCTTAAAACGGACACCCAGTATTAGAAACCTTCAAATCTGCATCTTTAATCATATCCAAAATATTCACAAATATTTTTGTAGAGACTACAAAGTCGAATGGGAAAAATTAAAACAAGAAAAAGCAACCAAAAAAGCTGAACCACAACCTGAAACTTCAAAGAGTTTAATAACAGAAGTTCATAAGGGAAAAGAATTAACAGATATTTATTTAAGACACCCGGCTAATGAAAGTAGCTCAGATGAAGAAGGTTCAGAACTACCCAAAAAAGAAGGTAAGATATATTATTTTTTCCATCACACTTTAATTATTTACTTAAAATTTTAGAAGAAGATGATGAAGACGAACAAACATTCCAACTATTCGTCGCAAACCAAAAAACAAGTCGAGAAAAAAAAGCTGAAAATAAATAAATAAAACTTTTTTATTTCATATTGTGTTTTATTATTTTTATATGTCAAATTGTTTTAACAATAAAGTAAGTATACAAAATGCTATTACAGTAAATTTAAGACAGTAAGTATTACATAGAACTTATTTTTACATTTGTAAAAGTCCGAGAAAATGAGAAAAAAGTGTCGGCGAGTGACGCGTCGGTCGCCAGGAAAATATTGACAACCTTGGGCGAAATTAAATCCGGTTTTCTAAGGGGAAGAAATATGTATTTGGTTTCTAAAGGGTTTGAAAAATAAGAGATGTTTTTTTTAGGATAGGAAACCACAGGGTTCATAATTGATTCAAGAGAAAAATAAATTGAGGTAAATAGTTGTTTGGATAAATATACGGATTGTTTTATTAGGATATGAATAAAAATACATCATCGAGACCACGAAATTTGTATTTCTGTTAGTTTCTTTATCCTCTGTACCAGTTTTAATTTAAAACCGCTAAATGGTTGAAAACTAAATAAAAAAATATAGCTCCTACATGTTTACAAATAACCATTTAAATTTTGTAGCAATTGATTCAGGAACTTTTAAAATTTATATGTATTGAGTTCTATTTTGAGAAGAAAAAGAACGATAATTGGATAGGTAATATAATTTCATATTTTTAATGCGGGTAGTTTTCAAATTTGTAAGACGTATACTTAATGTTATCAAAACTTTTTTTCCTTTTTAGTCATTAAAATTCTAGGGAAATGTTGACATTTTAGTCACCAACTGCTGTCAGATAAGATTTACTTTAATTTTAGAGGTTGTAAACGAGTTTTTAGTAAATAAAGTTCATAATAAATAACTAATACAACTTTAAAAGCATAGATTGCTTTTAAAAAATGCCGGTAAGTTAAATTTCATATGTTTTATACACAAATATTTCTTAGATTTGTTATAATTTTATCTATGGGTGTGGTGTTGACTCATTAGTTTTGTTTAAAACTATTTTACAATGTTTTGAATTTATTTAAACAATAGGAGCGTGTTTGAAACAATTGCAGCCATTTTTAAAGGAATACATATTAGTTGAAATGTATTTAAATTAGTTTGAATTTAAGTTGAGGCACCTGAGAAGATTGTAAAATAGTTTAAGGTTGTTTGAAATGCAGTTAAGATAGTAGAAAAGAGTTTAAAAATGTTTCACGTAGCTGTGAATCAAGTACGACAACTGACAAAGTTTTAAAAAAAATTATGGATGTTTACTTAAATTTCAGACAGTTGAAAAATGGTAAAAATTGTTTTAGGTCGTTTGATAATAAATTAAGACACTTGGCAAATGTTTAAATAGTTTCAGGCGGTTATGAGTTAAGTTAAGACATAGGAAAATGGTTTAAAACAATTGAAAACTGTTTGGAATCAAATGTAGATAATTTGGGAAAGATTTAACCTAGTCTGAGACTGCTTTGTGATGAATGTTTAAAATAGTTTCAGTGAATTTAGAAAAGGTGAAAACAGTTTTTACATGGTTGACAAATAAATTTAAACAGTTGAGATTAAATTATTTTCGCCAAATGTGGATTATTGTATGATAGATGATTTTTATCGAATGAATTCAAATTCAAAACTTTTTATTGTTTTTCTCCGGAATTATTAACAATTAAGCTATTTAAAAAAAATACGGGCATTTTTATTTTTTTGTACAGAATCTTAAAATGAAAGAAATTAAATATGGTCATATTCCTCATTACAATGAAACTAAAATAAACAATTTTTCGTAGGCGTACCACTCCACATTTCTGGAACCACAACAACTAGTAGGCAACACTGCCATCCTCCCATTCAAGACATCATTTCGGGGCCCTGCTCCTTTACAAAACAGCCAAGAAACCGACATCATCGACGAGGCTTTATACTACTTTAAAGCTAACGTCTTCTTCAGAACTTATGAAATAAAATCTGAAGCAGATAGATTATTAATTTACATAACTTTATACGTCACGGAGTGTCTGAAAAGGCTACAGAAATGTGCTACGAAGCAACAGGCGTTGAATGAGATGTACTCGCTGGCCATTTCCAGATTTGATATTCCTGGAGATGCTGGGTTTCCTTTGAATTCGGTGTATGCTAAGCCGGTCACCAGTGCTGAAGCTGGTAAGTGGGAAATGTTTAGTTTCTTAGATTTGGTATAACAGAGAGATATGCTACTCTCCTATAACTGCGAACTACTGCACAAGCAAAAGGTGTGTGGTCGAGAATCGCTTAACAATGTGCACAGTCAGCTGAGTGAGGACAATCCGCCAGCTGAGTAGTACACACTTACAGTTCGAAAAATATGTATACCTTACTATCAATATACAAATAATTTAAATTTATTGTTAATTTCACCTATTCACAATAATATTTTTAAAGTTTTGTCACCTATCCTCATTATATGTTTGGTTGAGTTCTCCATATGACTACTCCACTGGTCCACTGTACTTAGTCAGCTGGGTTGGTTGCAAGCGATTTTAAACGTTAGATCTTTTAAAAATATATTTGATTTGTACAATGCCATATCTCTCTGTTATACCTTATCTAATTTAGTTTGGTATAATCGTGAACGGTTTTCAAAGGGAGGAAACAAGATACGATTTTAGGGTATTTGAAATGTAAGGGAGGGTATTAAGGGAGTGTAAACCACGGGGTTTTGAACTGATAAAAAAAAATTGAGATAGAAATGAAAAATTGTATTTTGTAACAATAACAAAATACTTACTGAGACACTGTTTTTACACAGTAAAGTTATAACATTTTAAACCGCATGACGATTCAACATTTAATAGTGAAGAATTAAATTTCTTGAAAAATTAATTAAATAAATAATTATAAACAGTGTCTCAGTTAGTTACTGCGGTGTGGTTCCGTTAACCACTGTGTCAAGTCGTCAGCAAGAAGGCGGCAAAAGACAGGAGAAAGATTCATGGACTTTAGCTCAGTTGGTAGAGCATCCTATAGAAATGGGAAGGCCCTGGGTTCAAATCCCAGTGAATTCCATGAAGTTTTCAAAAAATTTAATTCTTCATTACAAAATACTTATATCAATCTCAAGCAATATTGTGAAATATTTAAAGCCTTATTTAATTTGATAGCGAGATGTAGTTTCAAAAAGTTTTAATTATTATTTATTAAGCCGTAATATTATGTGACGTAGAAGTTAAGGCAATTCGGTTCTCAAACAGTGGGATTCGCCAAAAATTTCAATTACATAAATTGATTTATTTCAACTGTTATAAAAACGTATAAATATGTTTTAAATAACTATTGTGTTCCTTACTTGGAAATATGCTTAAATAGTAAGCATTTTAATAAAATAATTTATAAATGATTGTGAATATTATAGCCTGAGTCATTTCCACTCGATGCAAACATATTTTATATTTCCTTACAACACAGTAAGGTATATGTTTTCGCTGGCCTTAGAAATTAATATTTCTTGATTAAAAAACGTCGGTATTTGTAGTAAACATTTGTTAAATACTTTCAGAATTTCTAAGGACGTATTTGACGCAACTGAGACAAGAAACAGGTCAGAGGGTTTGCGAAAGGGTTTTTGCTTCCGAAGACGGAAAACCCAGCAAATGGTGGTTGTGTTTTGCCAAAAAGAAGTTCATGGATAAAAGTCTGTCTGGACCAGGACAATAATTCATCAAATATCATTATAATTCGTTTTGTATTCATATATAAATAAATAAATTATATATTAGTAAGAGTATAATGACATAAAATAATAATAACAACCTTAACTGCGAATTCACAATGAAAAAGTAAAACATATGAGGGTAGGTAACCAATTTTTAAATTTGATATAAGAGATAGCTTGCAAAAAATAATATACCCGTATTTTTTTAATGAGGTCTTGCACGATTTTACATTTTTAGCAATAATCAGTAGAATAATGAAAACTATTAGACCCGTATTTTTTATTTTTCCCCAAATTGACAGTGCTATTAAAAATCATATACTTGAAAACGCGGCTGAATTACCCCACTTCCTCCTTGTCCAGTGACGTATCAAGGTTCTTACCAACTTCACTTCGTTTCAAACGTCAAATATAATGTATTATATAACATAAAATGTAAATGAAAAAAGAATTACATCATAAAGAGCAAAAAAATAGACATTGTAGGTTCCATCTAAACAAAAAAGGCAAGACTTCATTATTCACAGAGTAACCAACTTTTTTTCTTCATTTTCTTTTATTTTCATGGCTGTCTGATGTTTAACGAAACAGTTACTTTTTATATTTAATAAATCTCATACTGCAGACGTGATGTTGCATCAATTATGATCTTATCTGATGTAGTGGTACACAAAAGCCTTGCAATGCTTTCAATCACAGACTGTCCACTTTACTAACTTTTAAACGCGCCACACCACAAGATTTGGGATCTGGCATCCACGCGTGGATAACTTCACACCAGAACCTACCCACGTCACAATTTATTCGATTTTTTTAGTATAATACTTTACAACAATATTATGTAACATAAAATGTAAATAAGAAAGAATTACATCATACAGAGCAACAAATTAGACCTTGTAGGTTCCATTTAAATATAAAAAAGATTCATTTCATTTTTTTTTATCTCATTATTAACGAATGTTGAAATTTTGTATATAGGACTGCTATAACATCTAATTATACATCTCTTTGCAATCGGTCTTCTCAAAAGGGCAGTTTATTTTTGGCAGAAACTTAATAAAAATAATAATTCATTTCACCCGTTTGATTTTTTGTTAATAAATTAAACTGTCAGAATATATTTCCTGAAAAACATAGCCAATAAATTGAGAACCATATTTCTTTCTTTGCATGTTTTTGAACAATTAAAATTATTTTGTTTAATGCAACAAAAAATAGTGATAAACATTTAAAATAACTTTTCTAAAGATGATCCATTTCGAAGGGAAGTTGTAAGATATGAAACGAATGGAAGTTGAAGAATGATTAACCGTAGAATGATCTCACTTTGAAGTGAAATAAGTTTAAATGAAGTGCAGCAAAAAATGTGTATAATATAAGTAACGTATAAGGTAGTCATGTGATGATTTCATCATATTTTTTTCTTTTATACCATAAGAAAAAAATGTATGTATCATTTACATCTTCGTTTAATATACGATAAATTTAAAACATTGCTATAAGATTTAAAATGCCTTTTTTAACTATTTTAACAAAATAACAATATTTTAATTTCAATAATGAAACAATTTTATTAATAGACAGCAAGACAACCCAGTTTTTCAAGTCATGTTAAAAACTCAGCAAACAAATCTTCTCAGACAGCATTGACAAAGGGAGAAGAAATCTCACACTTCATCACAGTTGTAACAAAGAGAACGGTCATAATAAGTGAATTAACTGATTTTATTTGATATTTTGTTTAAAATGAATGAACCTAATATCAGTATTTATTTTAAAAATTTTGAATGAAAACCGTATTTTAGAATTTACACGTGAAAAATATTTCATCTTTGCAATCAACGTTTGATTTTTAGTTTCATGTTTCAAATTTATCATTAAAGTCCAACAAACATCTTTAATTCAAAAATTTATTATTGTTGTAATCTATGTGTGATTTCACACTTCATTATTATTTTGAATCCGAATTGATTTATTTTTATTAACTTGATGTGACAAAGAATAAATTCATGCATTTGAATGTGTTTAATTAAAAAAAAATTATAACAATCCAATGCTACAAACTTCTTGCTAAGACTAAAGATAATCAAAATAATTTTGTAAAATGTTCTTTTGAAATGGGATGATGAATTTTTTTTTAACTCGAAATATTTTTGTTTTGAATTAACGTTTTAACGAAAATCTTTATAATTTTTTTGTTTGTTACAAAAAACATTATTTACAGAAATAGCACTATAATGAATTAAGTTATACCTGTATAACGATTCATTATCCCACGACTACAAAATATAATTAACATAATTTAATTATGTATAGCTGATTTAAAATTAATTAATTATAATTTGATTATTTGTTACTTTTTGTTGGATAATTACACAATGATATATCAAGGAATAAGACAAGTTTTGAGCAGTTGTGTTTGTGCTTTCGAAGTGTGTGGATCTCTTGACACTTTTCAGTAACGTAATCAGTGAATTATATATCGTGCGCGTACAAATAATTTGGATTAGAAATCGGAATCAACAAAAGCCGTTTGCTGTTTTAGTTTCGAGTTCTAGTTTTCAGGTTAGTTACAAATTTAACTTTTAATTGAGATGTAGTTTAGTTACTGTATGTTCAGTTATCATTTCGCTAAATTCTTTTACGTTTATGGACGTTTCGAGACAAACTTTGTTAAAATCATTTTCATATTGATTTGTATAGTCGTATTTATAATATTTTCAGAAGTTTAATATTAATTATCGGCCTAGTAAACCAAGATTTTGATTTTAATTTTATGTTTATGGTATATACTGCGTAGTTCACACGGGGAAAATTTTCACCAATTTCTTGCCAAAGAAGAAAAAGTACTGAAAGTTTAAGCAGATTAAAACAATTATAAAATTTATTACCATAGTTATTTACTTATTTGTATCACTAGTCGAGAAACTAAACTTTTGCGAGAGCGAACTTATTTTGACAAATAATGTGAGATCTCGCAAAAGAGTTTCTGGACGTGTGATTCACAAGATTTTTTGCGCCGATGACACTTTTAATTTATTACACTAATTACTCAAAATTTATACGCTATAGGTTTTTATGTCAAAAACATTTTCGGTTCACATGGATATATAAAAAATTCAACTGTTTTATTCAAAAATATTAGTGACATTTGTTCTAATCTAAAAAATAAAACTAATATGTATTGATATTTTTTAACAATTAATGTGATCATAATCATACAAGACGGGTATTATATGAATAATAATCAAAAATCGTTGGTTTAATTAAATTTTATATTTCCAATAAAATAAAATTAAGAATTTTGAAAGAATGTAATGCTAAAATATTTAAGTTGGCATCCATACATTTTGCCGGTTTAGGCCTGCAAACAGAATTTCTGGACGATTTTGAGTTCTATAATACTACTCATAATGGGACGGAGGCGCGAAAACGTTATTTTAATAGATGAGAAGTTACTAGTAAACATGAAAAATAAATTTATGAAAGATATTCGAATATCTTCCCTTCAATATCAACACAATTTTGTTATGTTGTGATTAATTAATTCGGTACTACTTAAAATAATCGACCGACCAACTAGAAATTTGTACACCGAATGCCGATTTTGGCATTATTTTCTTTAAACATGCTTAAAACGCTCAGTAAAATGCTGCTGGCAGTTGTGATTGTTATTGTTTATTTACTTTTAGTGAAATTATTAGAGATTTGAGTCTATTTTAATGATATTTTTTTTACAAAAAATTATGTACAACATGTTTACATAACAGATACAGAACAAAACAAACCTATTGTTATAAGTTATTTTATTACTAAAAATATATATTTATATTTTTTAAATTGTATAGGTACATAACGTTTCTTTTTAAGAAAAATGGGTACATATACAGGATTTTGCCGCATTAGTTGCCCATTTCAATAATGTTTTTTTAATTAAATTCTGTTTAGAAATTTGTAATCCGCCGTTTTAAGAAGCTACCCATTGGGATTTGGAGAACCGTAAGAGATACAAAGTCAGTTGAATTGGAGCATTAGATATGAGCAATAAACTGATTTTGACCAATTTGCTTTTTGATTTATAACTTTCTTGTTTCAATACAAGTTTCTAGTTGGCACAATCTACAGACACTTTTTAAGAGGAATTGACAGCGGTCCGCAAAATGATTTTTATTAAAATAGCAGTTGATTTAAAGCGTGATTTTAAAAATAAATCAGGCCAACCCTGGAAATAACAGTTACAAATATCATCAATTTTGATCAGAATCACATTAATTTATATTTCAAACATAAATTCACCAATTTTCTTACCTTAAAACGCCGGGTGTAGAAATCTAAAAGGATTTTCATTTCCATCCTCTAAAATTGAAATAAAAACTACAGTTTAGGATAAAATAATGTGTTTATTTTATAAAATAAACATATTTATACAAAAATACAAACTATAACGATTATACATATATCAATTGTTCATAGGTAACTTGCGTAAAAGATATTTATAATATTGGTTCTTCCGAGGAACCAAATTCTTTCATGCGTCGCTTAACGGCTTTAAACGTTCTACACAATAGGACGTTTTTCGAAAATCACATGTGCTTTATTTTGAAGCTTAAAATATGGCGCGATTCCAACTTATTTTTTCTAGTTTGTTTCAAATGGTTAAATAATTTCTTACTGTTTAAATTTTTTTCGTAATAATCTAAATGAGTTTTTATACTTTGCGTTAACATTTGCCCTGTTATTACATCGAAAACACTTTAATAATATAAAATATTGTTAAACTGTTTTTGGTATTTTTGTTGTTATAAAATTGTTACTTCTAACAACTGCCTCCCACTTTAAATGTCAAATTGATAACCTCAAATATTTTATAATGTTTTTTTAATACAATTTATATTATTTCTGGGTACGAAAATTGAATAAACAAAACTAATTTAAAAGGATATTAAAGTTTCATAACTCATAATGTATAGATTTATAAATATTTTTATAATATTTTAAATGTATATTGACAGATAAATGTGTCCAACTTCATTTAACAGAGTTACCACATTTCACATTTATATATCCCTAGATTACAATCTGTTATTTTTTTAATTGAAAATTTTAAGATTTTTATTAAATAAGTGAAGCAAAGTATAAAAAATAGTATTTTATACTGGTTTTATACGACGTATTCGTGTTTTTGGAGCCCCAAAAAACTCATGGAACAATATACCGTCTAAATAACAACGATAACAATTTGTTCAAATACTTTTTATACTTTGCGTTAACAATTGCTTCATTATTACATCCAAAACGGTTTCATAATACAGGCTATTGTTAAACTGTAAAATTTGTACTGTGAAGTAAGAAAGCAAAAGTTATTTCACGACATAGAAGTGAAATATGCGGGTATATATTTGGGGGTTATGCACCCTTTTAAGGTTTTAAGGGGTGTAGATCTGATACGATTAAAAACTCAAAGCGTTGATTGAAAAATATATAGATAGGCGTGCTTGTATATTTTTGCGTACCGCTGTTTTGGAATCAGATTCGACAGAGCCATCTCGTTCATGATTCCATCAACTACTTTGCGGAATTATACCGATAAAAATATCAGATAAACATGTTTTACATATTTACTGAATTTTTTGGTATGTATTAAAATGGTTCTTTCAATAATTCATTGGTAAATTTTAAAATAGAACTAATTTGTATTATTAATTATTTGACGTTTGCTCCTTTTATAATATTTGATAGAAACGCCTGATATTAACCCAAATGCAACCAGACACACAGTTATGTAGGTGAAACTAATTTTGTTATAAGCTTGCCTATCTATATATTTTTCAATGAACGCTCAAGGGTGTGTAATAAGGGATGTACCGATTAAGCAACGCATGATTCTTGTCCTACTTCTTAGAGGTCGTCACTGAGATAATTATTGAAGTAGTCGGACAATGGGTCGTCGTCGATTGTTGGATTGGAATTGTTATACCGCTGCAAGACTTCCAGGATGGCATTTCGAATGTAGGTGTAGGGCAGGTTTTGAGCTATGTCTAGCGGTGTGCGGCTCCTGAAATGAAATAAGGGATAATAATTCATCGAAATTCCCGTCTTCGATATCTCCTTTGTCGTTAAGATGATATCACACGGGACTTGAAAATGACAACTTATTGTCGATTTCCGACAACTTATGTCACTTCGAACAACTTTTCTCGTGTGATAGTGTGACTCATTTCGAGTAACCAGTTTTCGGTCATGTTCGAAAACTTTGGTGAGAGTTGCCGATTCTGAGAGCTGAATAGTGAAAATATCCCTAGCTTCAAATAAAAACAACAAAATGCCATTTTGATAAAAAATCTTTTTTTCTATAGCAGATGTTAAAGTGCAATTTGATCAACTCAAAATAGTGAATAAAGTAGCATAATAGTCTATTACTTTACCAGTGGGAGAAGTAGGGACTTCTCCCACGTGTAAAGTACGCTATATTTTCTTACAAGTACGGCAGCTGTGCTTGCATTTAATTATTAATTGAATTCTAAGAATTAATGAATTGATTTAAATTAAATAGTTTTCATTTAGATATAAACACTTTTAAAAAATAATTATATAAAAGAAACTAATTTTAAATTTATTTTGTTATTCCAATTTGTGTGTGTGTATTTTATAAAGATTTTATGGCCCGTTGGTATAAAAATATAAATTTAAAATGCTTCATGCTCCAGTTTTCGAAATGTTCGATAGCATTAAAATATTTATTTCCCGACTTTACTGGAATCCTTTGACCGATTGCTGCTGTTGCCGCAGCAACAATATCTTCCGGCAGATTCAATCCAGTTCAATTAAAACTATTTGCACAAATAACTAAAAAACAGACTGCAAGGCACATACGTAGTCACAATTAATTTCGAGGTTAGAACGCTGGGAGATTTTCATACAGGGTCAGCGCATTGCAGCGCTAACTTCACTTCGCTTACGACGCAATTTACTTCTCCCACAGTTGGGAAGCATGCACTTCTCCAACGCAAAACAGTGGGAGAAGTAGGCACTTCTACCGTACGCGTAAGGAAAAGTACTTTTTCCGTATCCATGGTATGTAATTGACAAATTGTTTACTTCATTTGAGGTTAACAATAAGTGAAAGCGGGATGATATGAACAGCTGTGGGTTTTAGCGGTGCAAGCGTACGACGTGACATCTACCGATAAAATTTAAAGTAAAAATAATTTGATTTACAACAAAATACTTTTTAAGTTAATTCTAAATTCTTTTTAAAAATACAAATAGACGAATGTAATTACAATTGTCGCATAAATTTATTATAGAAATAATCATTAATATCAAAATTAGACATTTATAAATTAAGGTTATATGTCAAAACGTCTTGGAAAAAATATTTTAGGTATTTTGTTATCTGTTGCCATGGTTTCAGCATTGAGTAGGAAAATGACATAGGTTTGTGTTTTACATTATAAAATTATTATTTTTTCATTTAATACAATCTTCTCGAGGATACGGAAAAATAGCTTGTGCCCTACGGGAATCTAACGGCATATTATATCCCTTGGCTTTTGTTGCCCTCGCTCACTATGTTCGCTCGTGCATCAGAAATCTTCGGGATGTAATATACCCATATCTTCCCTTATGACGCAATATACTATAACTTATATTTAGTGACTTATTTTATTTTATCTCCGAGATTATTGGTTTCAGGTATAGGATACTCTTAATAACATATTCAGATAATACAAAAAGACACACAACTGAATTATAAGATATAGGATGTTCCATTTGAAAATGACGAGTTATAATGATTTGAAATGGAGCAAATTTGATTCGCTTTAATGAACAACCTGTATAATTACATTTAAAAAAAAATTTGAGAGAACATAGAGTACAGTTACAGTTGTACAGAAAAATAAATTCTTAATTTTTACTATTAAAATAACTTGAGTATGTCTTTATAAAGCAATGCGTGTATTTGGTCTTTTTTAGAGAATAAACGGAATAACTTAGCAACGCCGCGCAAAACTAAAACAAAATTCATATGTTCGTATGTCCGTATAGGACAATAAAATACAATTAAAGAAATGTAAAAATATATAGAATGTTCCATTTAAAAAAGGCGTAGAATTCTGGGCGAGCCGTAATGAAACACCCTGTTGTGCTCCTTGACTGGACGAATAAATTCTGTTAATAAATCTATGCTGTATTTTTAACAACAACGAAGATATCGAAGATGGGAATTTCGATGGCTCACTCTATATAGGGAGTGCGCCGGCCGCTAGGTGTCTCACCGAAGGACATTTAAAAATGGCCGTTAGTGGTGATAGATGCCATTGTTTTGTATAGCCATTGCAAAGTTTTCTGTGGATATTAATTTATTTGTCCGAACTTTCCTGTGTTTATTTCTTTTTTATGACAGTATTATTAATATATTTCCTTTTTAATAACTATGGCTATAAATATTAGTGACATATTTCAATATATCGGTAAAAGAGTCAGACCCTTACGAGAAGGAGAAGCCGTATTTTTAGCTGGCCATGTAGTTCGTTGTGGTTTGTTAGACAAATTCAATATATTATCCTATGTATTGCAAACGTCCGCAGACAAAAAGAATTCAAGATTTTTGCCACATTAAAAAAAAGCAACAAAGTTTTGAAATAAGTCAGTAGACTCGCAGAAAGAATTTTCAACTTTTGCTGGAGTGTAATAATTGAACAAAATATTAAACAGGGAAAACCATACGAAGTATTCGTTTTATGTTTATTTATTTATTCCTTTACAGCTGGACAGCAATAATGTGTCCTTATATATGGGATTCGTATATTTAGAATTTAGTATTGTGCATGTGCATCATTATTACAATGCATGTTATTTGTCATAAATAATTTCTATGTTATTGGATAATCTTCATTCTTAAAGTTGTATTTAAAATGTTTACAACACACAGTCATATATTTGCTAACCATTTTGCCTATTCTCAAAGCAATCTGCCACTGTTTTCGCAAGTTATTTTTGTGGGGAAAATAATACAAACTGATATCTTTTATGGCATAACTTTTACATTGAGGTACTGAACAATACCTCCGGCTTTCCATATTGTGTTAAATGTAAAAAAATATGGTTTAAATAATCCAAAAACGTAAAACAAACTATAAGTTACAGGTAGATAAATGGCACCTCAGAGTACTGATCACCACTAGCAACTTCCTCATTTCTCCGCCAGGGGCCAACGCTTTCGCGGCGCACTCCCTATAATAGAATGTGTGGTATCGTTCGTTACATTATTTAATAATTTTATCACAACATCTTCAAATACGGTGCTTATATGTAACATTTGTTCATTTACGATGCTTATATGTAACATTTGTTGATTTAGGAATAAACATTGAAAATTTGTACTTACTCGTGGTCTCTGATGTTTAATATATTGAAGTGACTGTGGTGATTGTAGGAGTAGTTTAAAATGTCGTCCATGACCAGTGGTGGAACGCCCCAGAGGATGGCGTGATGCATGTAGGTCCGACTGTCACTTAAAGTCTACGACAGAAACAAAATTACTTTACAAAACTGGTCCCCATTAAGTCAAACACAGTTACAATGGTGTTCTCCACTATTTTTTTTTATATGAAACTATGTAATTTGACAGCAAGGTGTAGTTTCCAGAAACTCTTAATTGTTATTTGTTAAGTCCTAATATGTTTTTAAGTGCTCTGTGACGTAGATGTTAAGGCAATTCAATGGGGACTTCCGCGTTGCGAGCTTTTCACAAAATTTTAATTGCATATTAATTCTATCTTCAAATAAGTTCGTAAAAAGTTAAAAAATATATAAAATATTTATTAGACTTAACCCTGAAGCCAATCTGACTTAGAACGCATGTCTCGAAATCACTTAAATCAGCAGCCAGTTCAAGCTTGTTTCATACTTCATACTTATTTACTTGTGTTTTGAGATACATATACAATAAAATATTACCTGATAACATATTTTGTCCTTTAATAAGCACTTAATTAAGAAAATATATTAATAAAAACAAGTCTTTGATAATACACGAGCGAAATTCACAAACAAGCGTGGTTGAAACGAGAGGTTATGTTTGCATTGGCAATATGTTTACATACAAGTTTGAATTTGACGTTACGCGCGGCATTTGTAATGCTATGTTCACATTGGTTACTATATCTATCTCTTTCTAACACCTTGTCTTCTTTGTCTGTCAGGGATAATACGTCACAAACCTATTTGCGAACATTTTTTAGCAAAACTATTAATTTATTTGCAAAATAAAAAAATACGGGTCTTTTATTTTTAAATTTAGTTTCATTTAAAAAAAATTAAAAAAAATGACGGAAATCCCCATTTTCAAACAGTGGGGTTCGCTAAAAATTTCAATTACATAAATTGATTTACCTCAACTGTTATAAAAACATATAAATATGTTTTAAATAACTATTGTATTCCTTTCTTGGAAATATGCATAAACAGTAAGCATTTTAATAATAGTATAAATACGACCGGGAGCGAGTATTCTTAATCATCCGAGTGTAATGTAGCCATATTATGCGAGTCAAATACTATACTTTATCTACAACTATCAGGCATATAAAAAATCTGATAATTATTTGTTAAATATTCAGTTATGTGTGAGTAGTTCATATATAGCTCAACAGATGGCGCCACAGTAGCACTTAAATGTCAAAATAACTATTCAAATTGTATTTATTATACATTTATAATCATTTATATTGATATTTATAATAAAAAATATATTATTAATAAATTAACAGTTTATTAAAATGTTATGTGTTAAATTATATGCTCTATTTATTACAGAAAAGTGTAGCGTGTAATATAACTTTTCATATTACACTTGTGTAATATGACATGAGTAGTATATTATATGTAGTATTACACGTATAATGTACCCATGTTTCAATAGTTGTAGATAAAATAATTTATAAGTGATTAGGAATATTATAGTCTGAGTTTTAGGCACTGGCATGATTTTGTTGCCTATGTCATTCAAGATTTCTTTTATTTTCATATCATGAATTTTTTTTTCACAAGTTTTTCTGATTGTACAATATTTCAAACTATTTTTTCTAAATTTAGATTAGCCCAGAAATACGTTTTGTATTTTGTATTTAATTAGCAGCTATAGATTAATAGTGAAATATAACATCTGCCACTGACAGTAGGGTTGGAAGTAGCATGAATTTGGAATAGGGTAGTAGAAACATATCTTCAGCGTTATGCAAAAAGACTACAAGCGCACCCGACGTATTTGCTTTTGTTTTGTAGAAATTTTGGTGAATATTGAATTAAAATGTTAAAAATTTGTTTGAAACAATATATTTTTGATTTGACCAAAATTGAATAAAATCAATAATTCTCTAATTTCTTATTTTATTTTCATTTTAATATGTATATATTTTATATTATTGGAAAGAAAGAAAAAAGAACCTCATACGAAAATTGAAAGTTAGAATGAATTTCTCAAAAAGTGTTATATCTTCCCAAAACAGTGTTTGTAGAATATGCAAATTAGAAACTTGTATGAATTGAAAGTTACTGAAATGGGCAATTAATGTGGCAACTTTGTCTCAATTAACTGACTTAATATATCTTCCAGTTCTCGAGATCTCAATGGTTAGCCTTTTAAAACTGACACCTGTATAGTACCAATGTGTAAAATGAAATGTTTTTCTGAGTGCGAAGATTTTAGTATTGCCATCTATTGTTAGTGTTTAGCCCGGATAGCTCTAATACCAGACAATTTAATCCAAATTAGACAACCCCTCATCCCCTAATATAAAATATACCCCTTCATATTTGCAATCCACTCACCATTACTGTAAAATCCGGTTGAAATTCCAGACATATCTTGAAGTATCTCATGGCCAGTTCAGGCTGGGTAGACATCATCATCAGTATCTTGTGCAGAGTTGTGAATCCTTGCCTGTCCGGTACGTTCAAGTTGAACATCGGGGAGTTGTCCGGGTTTCTCAAACTTAAAACAGTTCTCAGAAGCTCTGATCTGTCTGTGTTGGGATCTTGGCCATTTCTAGGGTTGATTACTGCTTCTAGAATGTCACTCGCTGATTCTCCGAGCTGTAAAGAGAAATAACAATAAAGTTTTATGATTTATGCACGTATTTTAAAGTTAAAGTGTAAATGACCAAAGAACAAAATTGGAGAAAATCGGGCTGCTTTCTACTAAGGTCCACAAAGATGTGTTATAGGTGACATGAAACAGATTTGTTTATTTGCGCTTTAAAAATTTATTCTTATACAAGAAACGCAGTTTGTAATTAATTTGCAATCCAGAACTACAATGAAACACTATTTAAATAGAAATTTTCCAAGCTGTAAATAGAAACATAACAATGCAATTTTATGATTTTTTTATTGTCTATATGTCTTGTAAGTAGTGCTCGACGCACCATTGTGTGGGAAAAAATTTAAACTATTGTCGTATACATGTCATAAGAAACGCATGTAGTTTAAAACTAAAGCACATAATAGTTATATACAGAAGCGACAGTAAAACAAAGAAACGAAAATTAGAGATAGATGAGGAAAGCCAACAAATTTAAAGGGCCCATCGCTTCAAATCACAAACTTTCCTCACATCTTCCTGCTTCGAGTTTCTCTCTTTATCAATCATTAACGCGCCTACAACATTTTCAATAAGGGGATAATACAAATATAAAAATACAGAAATCGGTTTTTAACAAGCAACAAATATGTTATCACTTTGATAAAAGTTAGGAAAATAATTATCAAAAAGAAATTAATATATTTCACATACTCCAAAAGAAAAGAAGCTGTATCAGCTTTCCACACTTTGTCGACGTCCATGTATACGATGATACTGGCTCATTCAAAGTTGTACTTGTTAAATAAATTGTTTAAAAATACTAAAAGTGAAGCTTGTGAGACGTTTTTTCAACAAAATTTCGAATTAGACAACAACATCTTTATATATTACAAACATCTTAATTTGGAAAATTCTGAGTTTGTAAATTTTAAAACAACACACGAATATTTTTATAATTACATATTTTGTTTAGAAAATACTTTTTTTTTTATAAATATAGAAAAACTGATTGGTATTAATTAAAGGTGTAGGATATTGCTTATATGAGTTAGTAAAAAATTGGGTTTCAACTCGTGAATTTCTCCACTAGATTATTAAAAAAATTATATGTAAGACAGAGAATATTTTATGCTACGAAATAGAATTTTAAATCATGCAAAATACAGACTTTTTGTTTATTAAAAATTTTAACAAAATATAATTATGTACCTATTTATTTCATCTAATTTGTTTTTATTATATTGATAAATTTATAATTATAGTATTTTTACATTCTAAAAATTATTTTATAATTCAAACAAAAATTTAAATTTGGAGTGTAAATGAGCCAATAAATTTAAAAATCTACAATGCTCCAAGGTCATAGAACTGACTAGGGTAATATCAAGGGTACCGACACGGTGTGTCGCTTCTGTATAAAACTATTCTGTGGCTAAAGGATAAATGACCAAAGGACGAAATTAGAGAGATATTCGCACCACTGATTTGTATACAGGGTGTTTGGCGCAAGGCCGGCACCCAGAATATTTCGTTCATTTTAAAAGATACAAGAAAATTTTAAGGAGCAAAGTTAAACTAAACAAAAGGACTCATAAAATGGCTGTAGTAACAATTTTGTGTCACTTCCGGTTTATCGGAAATATGTCCAACTTTAATTCTAGCATAGGGAATCAGTATTTTTATATATTTTTTCGAAGTGTACATAAAATTAGCTTTACAATGATACCAAAATATCATTGTTTTACTTCAACCATTTCAAAATGGCGACTCTTTATTTTTAAAATATTTACTAA
Organism: Stenolophus ochropezus; assembly: GCA_035578165.1. Lineage (NCBI taxonomy): Eukaryota > Metazoa > Arthropoda > Insecta > Coleoptera > Carabidae > Stenolophus > Stenolophus ochropezus. Next base: position 23,724,423 of record JAQOWZ010000013.1, on the reverse strand, counting down.
TAAAAGTTCATAAAAAATACATCATAGCCAGCTATTTGAGATTTTTTCACCTGAAACCAAACAAATAATGTCAAAAAATAATAGATCTACCTTTCCTGACGATGTAATGGCAAAATTTGTTTATGTGACAAATTGTGCAAAAAATGACGGCGGCCATTTTGAGTATTTTTAATTTTAATTTTGTTTGTTATATTTAGAACGTTATTGTATTGTGTTGATTATTGTAAGGTATTTTAAAATTATTTTTTTTGCGTTAATTACCTATAGTTGTAAGTACATAAATATGAAAACAAATTGTCGCCATTTTGAAATGGTTGAAGTAAAACTATGATATTTTGGTATTATTGCAAATCTAATTTTATGTACATTCCGTAAAAAAATATAAAAATACCGATTCCCTATGCTAGAATCAAACTTGGAGCCATTTCCGCTAAAACCGGAAGTGACACAAAATTTGTACTAGGATCATTTTATGAGTCTCTTTGTCTAGTTTAGCTTTGCTCCTTTACATTTTCTTGTACCTCTCAAAATAAACGAAATATTTTGGGTGCCGGCCTTTCGCCAAACACCCTGTATGTACTTGTGGATAAGGTATAGCATATGAAAAAGTGAAGCCTGCGGGGACCATTTTCCTCACCTCTAAATCTCATACAATTAGCGCCAAATTTCAATCAACTCATTACTTTTTTTATATTTCATTTGTTCTAGTTAAAAAATGGCAGAAACTAACTAACAACACTAATAAATGTAATAAATAAAGATATAAATTAAATTAAATAAAGTTTTTTTTCAAATCTGTCAATAACTACCAAATACAAAAATTAAAAAATTATAAGACAATTAATGTCGCGTTTTGCCGCTAGGGCGTCGCTCGCATCGCGTAAACTGAACGAAACTTGCGAGGCGTATAAAAACAAAATGAAACTTACCCCTGCAGGATTGAGTCCAGCATTTTGAATAGTCTTCACCATGTATCTGAACAACAGAGGTATGTTATGTCTAGCCACATGGGAAAGAAGATTTGGTTCACATAAAAAGGACCTTAAATCCAACTTGCGTCTCAAAATCTCGCCGATGTTGTGGTATATCTTCAAGAACTTCAGGGCTGTTAGTTTTCTTTCGGCCCGTATTAGATGGCGCAACTCTCTGAAAATAAAATAAGAATTTAAGATACTTTCATTTACAACGGATTCATAAAAAAGTTAAATTTGAGGTTAATTAAAATGCGGTATAAATTTTCTGGGATTAGAGCGATTCCAAAAGCAAATTAAAGACCTCTGTTAAATTTGGAGTTATAGTAGAAGTTTAGATACATGAAATTCACTTTCGGATAAGCCGATTGGCCCTTATAAAGTTGTATGGGACTTGCGGTATTGGTACTTTTAGGCAGGTAGATTTTTCTGTCGTATGATGTTAAGGGCCGTATCAGAAATTTTCTTTCAAAATGTTTCCTAATTATATACTTTTAAATCTAGGGTAAAATATTCAAATAATAATGCATTTTAAATTCCGTCTTCTAATTTCAATTTATATATTGAGAAGAGATTAAATTATTAAAATAAATTCAACCGTAAATTTTAAATACAAACAGTTATTATACAGGGTGGCCCAGTGAAAATTATCAGCGCAATTTATGGCTATTTAACATTAATTTTGCAAAAAACGCTTGAACACGTCAATTTTAATATAAAGGGGGACACCTAAATGGATTAGTACCAATGGCATAACTTCAACTCTAAAATGGGGGTGGACTGCACCTCAAAAATTTTAAATGGAAAAGGGTGTCAAACATGACACAGTTCGAAAGGCCTAAACAATTCTTTCGACAAGTTGTTTGTAATAAACAAGTAATTTGTAAGTTGGATTTTTTTTGTGGGGTTATTTAAAGTCTAAAGTTTATGCCACGCTACCCGAATTTTTAGAATATTTACGGCAATGTACCGTAGCTCCAAAATTTTGAGAAAAATCTTTATTATTGTATGGAAGTTGGAAATAGTCATTTTGAACACCTAATAAACTGATATTTGAGTTTCTATCATTTGTTTAAGCCTACTTGATTGCAGTTTTGCACACCTGATAAAATTTGTTTTAAACGATATTTCTCCGGAACTAATGATCGGATTTGAAAAATAAAAAAACTGTTGAAAAGAGAATTGAAAAGCCTTTCGAACTGTGTCATATTTGACACCCTTTTCCATTTAAAATTTTTGAGGTGCAGTCCACCCCCATTTTAGGGTTGAAGTTATGCCATTGGTACTAATCCATTTAGGTGTCCCCCTTTATATTAAAATTGACGTGTTCGAGCGTTTTTTGCAAAATTAATGTTAAGTGGCCAAAAATTGCGCTGATAATTTTCACTGGGCCACCCTGTATAAATATAAGAAATACTTGGTTGTTTAAAACAGATTAATGCGGAGAGATCAATGGAGATTTGACTAAGTCAAATTGTTCATTCGTAAGATTTTTCTATACATTGTGCGATCTTCGGATTTCCAATTCCATATTCTAAAAACTCCATTATTAGTTATTAAAAATTTTCTTTAGAGGTACACGGTCACTTTTGGACAAGTCATCAAAACGTAAAGTTATTTCTGTATTTATTGTGTCTTATTTCTTATTATATATATTTAGTTTACAAAATTTATACAAAGTAAGTACAGTATGAATATATTTAATACGGACCTGTTGTTACTTTTCAAGTGATACCTTTGAGTTGGGATAATTTATTACACCTGACCACAAAGCTTCTTACCCGTCCATAAAAGGTTGTAAAACACGATTAAGTCAGTTTCATATAACTAAACTTCTACTATACTTAACTATCATATTTGTTACAATTTTTCCCGCTTTAAATCGCTATAAATTAATGACATAAATATAAATTTGCTAAATTAAGAATTAGTTCGTTTTTAGTTACTTTCTGTTCTTTGTTTTGGACTTTTTTAAGAAAATCATTAAAATGAAAACAGAAAATACCAAAAAAAAAATATTTTCTTCTTCAATTGTCATAAAAGTGACATCTTTTGCGATGTGATTGGCAAGGTTTAAGTTTAATCACAGATCATACACATACGTTTAATTTCTCCGCCGAAGTAACAGTTTAATAAAAGTGACTTTTTTTGTAACGTAAATGACAAGGTGTAAGTTTAAATTCTACTCCGCCAAAATAAAAATAAAATAAATAAATATCCATAGAGAAACTGCAGAATCAACCAATAAGAAATAACTTGTACAATAGAAATATGTAATACCGGCCTAAATGTCACTATAACTCTTAAAGGTACAAGTGTTCACCTTTCCATAAATATCTTGGGAATTATTGAGTTTATCAGAAAACTAAACCTATACAAAATTATAGTAGAGTAAATTCTCTACAAAAAGGTCTGTAGTTTTGGAGATAGAATTGGGGAAAAATCGGGTTTTATAAAATTTATGCCGTATATAGTGTAATTATTCTTAATAATTTTTGGAGAATTCTGAGTTTGTAAATTTTAAAACAATACACCAATATTTTTATAATTACATATTTTGTTTAGAAAATACTTTTTATATAAATATTGAAAAATTGATTTGTATTATTACGAAAATTATATGTAAGACACGAAATATTTTATGTTATGAAATGAGTAATATAAAATTTTAATTCAAATCAAAAAGAAAGAATTAGAATATTGTGCTTATTGATGAACTTGGAAAATACAATCTTTCGTTTAATAAAAATATTTACAAAATATAATTATGTACCTATTTATTTCATCTAATATGGTTTTACTATATTGATAAATTTATAATTTTAGTGTATTTACATTTTAAAAAAGATTTTATCATTGAAACAAAAATGTAAATTTGGAGTGTAAATGAGCCAACAAATTTAAAGGTCTACAATGCTCCAAGGTCATAGAACTGATTAGGGTCGCTTCTGTATGTAACTATTCTGTGGTTAAGTGGACACTTTGGAATCCACAGTATGTAATAAATGACATACAGAGTGGCCCAGCGAAAATTATCAGCGCACTTTTTGGCCACTGAACATTAATTTTGCAAAAAAACGCTGGAACACGTCAATTTTAATATAAAGGGGGACACCTGAATGGATTAGTACCAATGGCATAACTTTAACCCTAAAATGGGTGTGGACTGCATCGCAAAAATTTTAAATGGAAAAGGGTGTCAAACATGACACAGTTCGAAAGGCCTTTCAATTCTCTTTTCAACAGTTTTTTTATTTTTCAAATCCGATCATTAAATTCAGAGATATATAGTTTAAAAAAAAATTAACAGGTGTTTAAAATTGCAATCAAGTAGGCTTAAACAAATGACGGAAACTAAATAAACAATTCTTTCGACAAGTTATTTGTAATAAACAAGTAATTTGTAAGTTAGATTTCTTTTTGTGGGGTTAATTGAAGTCTAAAGTTTATGCCAAGCCACCCGAATCTTTAGAAGATTTACGGCAACGTATACCGTAGCTCCAAAATTTTGAGCAAAATCTTTATTATTGTATAGAAGTTGGAGGTAGTCATTTTGAACATCTAATAAACTGATACTTGAGTTTCTGTCATTTGTTTAAACCTACTTGATTGCCATTTTAAACACCTGTTAATTTTTTTTTAAACGGTATTTCTCTGGAACCAATGATCGGATTTAAAAAATAAAAAACTGTTGAAAAGAGAATTGAAAGGCCTTTTGAATTGTGTCATGTTTGGCACCCTTTTCCATTTAAAATTTTTGAGGTGCAGTCCACACCCATTTTAGGGTTGAAGTTATGCCATTGGTACTAATCCAGTCAGGTGTCCCCCTTTATACTAAAACTGACGTGTTCAAGCGTTTTTTGAAAAATTGATGTTAAGTGGCCAAAAATTGCGCTGATAATTTTCATTAGGCCACCAGTATTTTATTTTGATTGTTATTTGTAACGCATTAAATGCCATCTATTAGTCTGCACACAAACTGTTTTTTTTCCCTAGGGAATAGTGAGATTTTGTAGGTCTAGACCAGCAAATATCTACTTTCTTGTGCATGCACACGCAATACGTTTAGAATAAAAATTTCTTGCGCACACACATCTTAAGCCTCGTTCACAATCGGAAATTAGTAGTTAGTTGATAATGGTTATGGTTAGTAGTTAGTGGTTAAGTTTATGCCTTGAAAAATGTCGTTCACAATACATCTATTTAGCGCTGTCGAATTATGAGTTCTGTTGGTAATGCAGTGTGCATTATGTCAAATTTAGAGTTTTAAAAAAGATTTTCACAGATGTCGCCAAAATCGATGTTACCAGATGTTATTTTAATCTGTCAACAAAGTTCAACTTGTGATATCTTGATTTTCTGTGTTCGTATATTTTCGCTACATTTATTGAAATTTTACTAAATATGGCTGAAGAAAAATATATATCATTAATCCAAAGTACAAAGTTACTTTACGACAAAGCTGATAAAGACTTTAAAAATGTTAAATTGAAGGATGCCTATTGGGAAAAGATCGGTTCCAAGTTTAAATTAACAGGTAAATTTATTAATCCTTGTATAATTGAAAAACATATCCTCATTTAATCTTAATTCTTGAACTAGGTTGTCTCAGTCTCCTTGCTTTTTTCTATTTTGAAAAATTGGGCGTACCCACCATCTTCTCCCTATCCTATTCTTGTTTCTCTACTGTCAAAATGTCTTCACTTCTTTTTTTTTCTATAATATGTCTATTTCATTCTACTCGAGCTGTGATTGGCTGTTTCTGTTAACCACTAACGACAAAGTTAGAAGTATGCAAACCCTTGCGCTAACCGTGTTTAGCGCAGCCTAGCGCTGAGTTAATTTTTTGGTTGTGACCGCTATACTACAAATGCGCATGTCAATCTTCTGCGTTACCGCTAACAAATAACCACTAACCACTAAATTATGATTGTGAACGAGGCTTAAGGTACGTTCACAGCTCTTAACGTAGTCGTAGTTTTAGTTTCTCGACGTAAGCGTAAATATATGTCGAACGTGAATACGGCTGAGCATTCACATCTCTTAACTTTGTTTCTCGACGTAGACGTAGTCGCTGCGCACAAGCGTAATGTTTGCAAACTTCATATACTCGACGTAGTATCTCGACGTATTTCGGTTGGACAGAGAAGAGGCTATCCTTTTTCATGAGCAGTAAATGTGCGTAGTGTGACCAAATTTGTGTGTCATCAAATATCTGACATTTGTATTTTGCTTTTGTGAAAAAATGAATGCTAGACCCAAAATAATAGTAGGTTTTATTGTAAAAAGACAGAGAATAGCTGAAATAGCTGCTCTGTCAAGAGAACCACATGTCAAAAAAATTATTATTTAATTTTAAATAAATATCATTTTATTTTATACATATCAAATGTGAAACGTAGCTACATTTTATTAATATAAATAAATATTTTGAAATTTAAATTGCTATATTAAAAATATTATGGTTTATTCACTTCTATTTCTTAACATAATTTTTTGATATTATTTTGCATTTATATAGATTAAATAAATTATAACGTTATTATACAGGGTGAGTCTGGGAAGACGCCCCCCCCCCCCCCCCCCCCTTAACTTTTTTATTATAAGTAATAGAAAAAAATGGCTCATATATAAGTTTTATAATTTTACATATACTATTTGATGGCAGATGTAGATATTTTTTATAAAGTCAGATTTACAAGATACGACTATCAACTTTTATTTTTCAAATGACTACCTATAATTATTTTAATAAAATAGAAACCGCCATTTTTTTCTCTTTTCAACGATGTATTAACTTTTATTAATGTATTTGAAAAATTTCGAGAAAAATGAGATCATTTAGAAATGTCAGAAATAATTTTTAAACAAATATCATAGGTGGCTATGTTTCTCGAAATCGGGTAAACATCCTTCTCAGTAAGTAACAAACAAATGTATACATTTTTGACATTAATTTAATTGTTTTACATTGTTACGTTTTGTTTATTTTCATATAGCCACCTATAATATTTATTTAATAATTATTTCAAATATTTTTAAATATCTTATTTTTCTCGAAATTTTTCAAATACATTAATAAAAGTTAATACATCGTTGAAAAGAGAAAAAAATGGCGGTTTCTACTTTATTAAAATAATTATAGGTTGCCATTTGAAAAATAAAAGTTGATAGTCGTATCTTGTAAACCTGACTTTATAAAAAATATCTACATCTGCCATCAACTAGTATATGTAAAATAATAAAACTTTTATAAGAGCCATTTTTTTCTATTACTTATAATAAAAAAGTTAAAGGGGGGGGCGTCTTCCCAGACTCACCCTGTATTAGTAATATCATTATTAATCCAAGAACATATTATATCGAAACGTATTTATTACATTTTATTTTTATTTAATGTGAACAAACATTCACAGCGACGAATGCTTGTGTTAAGAGCTGTGAATGATAATATTTTTTATGCTTACGTCGAAAACAAAAGTTCAATTACAACGACCAAAAACAGTGTTTATGTTAGAGCTGTGAACCTAGCTTTACTTTTAAAATGTGTAGTATAAAACCAAACACTTACTGGAACAACATCTCATTGACTTTGGTATCAGCCGCGCGTATAAAATCATACATCTTGTACTTCTCCATCTGTTTGGAGTAGCTCCACTTCATGACATCTTGCACCGCATCCCTCTCTCTTTGCCCCATCTCCTCTTCATCGCTACTCTGGCTCACCGTACTGGGTATCAGCACCCCAGCACCATCTACATCCAACTCCAGCCCTGCTAGCCCATCCTCTCTGGACGAGCCGGCCTCCGAGTACATGGGCGAGCGAGACGAGCCCGGCTCGGAGTACATGGGCGAGCGAGACGCCAGGAGAGAGTCGCTGGAGATGTAGCCAGAGCTAGGCGATGGGGCGTAGGCGTAGTCTGAGCCTGGGGAGTAGGGTTGGTATTGGTGGGAGGTAGAAGGGAGGGAGAGGGAGGTGGATGTGGAGGGGGAGGTTGATAATGGTGGGGACATTGTGGGGGTTGGAATTGGGTTTAGATTTTGGTTTGGGTTTGGGTATTGGGTCGATAAGTTGTTCTCTGCTAGAAATAAATATATGTTATTTACAAGTTCCAAATGAATCTGTTTAAGCATAAGGCTGTCCAGAACTATATAGTTTTTTTCAAGAAAATGTGATCGTACGTCATAATGTTCCCTGATGCAACGTTGCCAAGTATTTGTAGGGTACATTCAAGTGTTGATGGTTGCATAGTATACCATGTGTGTATATATCATATTGTGAATTATTTACATGAAATAAATTAAATTTATTCAGCATCCCCCTCTGTATCTTCGTTTGTCACGTTCTTGTTCGAAATATCTTATTACAGAATTCACCATATTCTGTGCACAACTTCCTAAATTTTTTGCTCGATTTTTTGACATTTTTCAAAAATAAGATTATTTTTTGACATTTCGAGAATGGCAACGTTGTACAGGATTATCAACCATTTATTAGTAAAAGACACTAAGTTCCGTGTATTTTACTGGGTATATGCTAGGAATAGTAACATTGCTGTTTTGGCTACAATTTTATTACTAGGTATGACGTACGATCACATTTTCGTGAAAAAGACTATAGTAGCGTTTTCGATTGGGATGCACTGACTGCACTCAGTGCGCACTGTGGGAAACTGGCATATTCGATTGGGATTTTCAGAGCAACGGTGCAACCTTTTCCGTATTCGATTGGGCGAAGCATATTACCCCCAGTGCGCACTCAGTGCAATAAATACTGCACCGTCTCTAGCCGTAGTGCAGATTTTTTCCAACACTGAAAGGCGCGATGAATTTGAATTTGGAAGATATCGTTACTTTGCAAATATTATTCGAATCTTCATCTTCAAGTACTGATGAGGAAAATTTTGAAAATGTGGTGAAGTAATATCGGAAAAGGCCGAAAGTAAAAGATTTTGTCACTGAAGTAAAAAACTTTGTTCTACTTCACATAATATGGAAGTATTATGTCGAATATATTTGTTATTTCCATCTCGTATGACTTTTTTAAATGTCATATTTCTTTCGCTTTGTATACCACAGCTTGATTCCGCCATTTCTAGTACACTGAGTGTTTGATGCATATACCTATTAGTAATATACCGCTGATCCCCTATCTTCCCAATGTAATTGCCATACGTTCAAGAAAGCGTAATAGAGATATATCTTGCATCTCACACAGCTGTTACAGTGCACTTGGTGCGCATGCTCATCACGCAAGGAGATAGTGTTTCAAAATCACATTTAATATTTAAATAAAATAAATAAATATAGAAATTTGAAGAAAATAATGAATTATTGTATATAATACTGTAATAATCATTTAATATTGTTTATTAATAATAAAATTACAATATCGCGAAATTTCGCTTTGTCATATCGTGCATAGTACACAAAACGTAGCTTAAAATATTTAAAATTTCGGGCTGTAGTAATTTTATTATCAATAAACAATATTAAATAATTATTACAGTATTATGTACACTAATTCATTACTTTCTTCAAATTTCTACATTTATTTATTATATTTTAAATATTAAATGTGCCATTGAAACACTATCTTCTTGCGTGTTGAGCATGCGCACCAAGTGCAATGTAACAGCTGTGTGCGATGCAAGATATATCTCTATTACGCTTTGTTGAACGTATGGATCGCAGAGGATCAGCGGTATATTACTAATAGGTATATGGTTTGATGTTTGGGTAGTTTTACCTACTCGACACTCGGGCAACACGAGTACGACACCAGTGCCGAGCATGACGTCATACAAAAATTTCCGAGCGCACTCAGTACACACTCATTGCATCTCAATCGAAAACGCTATAGGATGTTAATTTTAAGAGAGTAACCATTGGGATATGGAGAACCGTAAGAAATACTGTTGGATATTCAAATTTAACATTCTTCAAAATATGGTGTAATAAATATCACATTACCTGTGAGATACAAAATAATATAAGTTGTCAAAATACTGAAATGTATACTTGAAAACTCCACTACTCAAATCATTAAATAAAGTTAAATAACGTGTATTCTTATTCCAAAAACCTTCAAATACAACGTTGGTTAAATTGGGGTAAAGTTGCCGCATTAGTTGCCCATTTTAATCATAATTTAGTTCTCCCGAAAAAATGCATAGCTCACTAAATATGAGCAAAAAACTGATTTTGGCAAATTTAAATTTACTTTTTCACTTATTACTTTCTTGTTTCAATTTATACAAGTTTCTAGTTTGCAAATTCTACAGACACTTTTTTAAGAGGAATTGACAGCGGTCCTCAAAGTTGTCTTTTATGATGATATAAAACACATGTACATTAAAATAAAAATTAAGTAAGAAATTGAAAAATTATTGATTTTACTTATTTCAATCGAATGTGCTTTGGAAACAAAATTTAAAATATGATTGTATGAAACAAAATATAATCCAGAAAGGCTACAACCGCACTCGAAGTATTTGTTTCTGTCTTGTAGAAATTTAGCAGAATATTGAATTGAAATTTGTTTCAAACAAAAGATTTTTGATATTGTTTCCAAAGCACATTTGACCGAAATCAATAATTCTCTAATTTCTTAGTACTTGTTGCAGATTGATTTCGTTTGTATATAAATTCAGAATGGTAGTAGCCGTAAAAAAGAGTAGTGACAATTTTTTGATATTGATGTGACAGATGTGTTGTAATTTTGAGAGTTTGTATTCAAAATAGACTTCGAGTTTAATAAATAAATGATCTATTAATTTAAATCCTTGCTGGTGTTTCTTATGGATATTTCCAGAGGATACGCAAAAAACTGAACTTGGGGACAGTGACATTTATATGAGAATTTTCTTCACTGTCATCAATAACAGTACTAAAGACAACTTTGAACTCTATTATGTAAATTTAATTTCTCGAAAAGTATAGGAACCACAAAAATTTTGAAGGCCGCTGTCAATTCTTTGTAAAAAAGTGTATGTAGAATGCGCAAAATCAGAATGGGGGTTTCCAAGACAACGCCTATTTAAAATATATATTCTGCATATCAATTTTGGTCGTTAGTATATTGTAATAAAACTAAAATAATATATAATTGTTGAATACTTTATTTAAAAATTGAAATTAAAGTTTTATTTAAATGACCTTGTGACGTCATTCCCCTGATCAGTGTTGCCAACTATAAGCACATAATTTTTAATTTCACCGGTTCGCAACACTGCCTCCGATAGCTAGCTTCATGTGATAAAATGACAGTGCAAGCTCGATTTCATTTAATTTAAAAATATATGAGAACACACACGTGGTAACTGGTAAATGCATCTATCGAAAGCATGAATCACGAAAGCAGGTTATGTTTATATTCAATGCTTGAATTTACGCGGTACTCGTAGCCTAACTTCACTTCAGATTTTTAGCTACTTATAGTTCTATCTCATAGCGCACATGGACTATCTTTTTCTAGTCAGGGGAATGACGTCAAGCCCATTGTCCGTAAACTTTATTAATTTTTTTCTCGGATACTATTAACTTTTTGGAAAAATAAAAAAATATGGGTCCAATATTTTGTTTTAAAGTTTATCATATAAAAAAATCAAAAAATCTTGGAAACCCCCATTCTTTTGTTTCGAAATTTTCACTGTTCAATTTAGTGTGTCCTTCACGATAGTAGTAAATTAGGAATTTGATCACTCCAATCCAGACCTGCAGAATGTGCAAAGTAGAAACTTGTATGAATTGAAACAAGAAAGTAATGTCAAAAAGTAAATTTGCCAAAATCAGTTTTTTGCTAATATCTAGTGAGCTATGCATGTTTTGGGGAAAACAAGTACATGATTGAAATGGGCAACTAATGCGGTAACTTTGCCCCATTTTAACCGTCTTCGTATCTCTTACGGTTCTCCACACCCAATGGGTAGCCTCTTAAAACGGACAACCTGTATTTCAGTACTTGTTATTTCTATATTCGAAAAAAAATGACGTAAAACCTACCAGGGGAAAAATGAACTAATATTAAGAGTACTTACCGAAATAATGAGCAACTCTGTGAAGAGCAGCTATGTCATTCTCAGAAAAAATCGGTTGTGGGACAATGTTTCCTCCATTTAACAAATTTGCAGCCCTTTGGTTCTGTAACACATTTAAAAATCATAGTTTTTCGAAGATGAATCGAAATTTTATGTATCTTCAGTGAGTAAAAGCAATGAGGTGTTGCAAAAAAATTAAGTAAACCTTTTTAACTCGTGCCTATCAATATATAGATAAGGGAGGTATTATTTTTGGGTTAAAGCACGAATTAGGGTCTCTAGAATATGATTTTACTATTTTTACTGTGGTGTCTGTCTGTGTGTGTGTGACGATTTTTCGTCCACGATAACTCCAATACGATACATGTAAAAATATAATATTTGCTATTGAAGACTTATGCAAATATGATGAACTGATTAGATTTTGACTACAATTGGTTAACCGGAAGTAGTACTTTACTTGGAGCTTTAAATCGTTTTTCCTAAAAAATTCCTATAAATACAATTTTTTCGCAAATTACATTATTATTAAATATAAAGATTTTATAATTTTCTATCGATCTGCATAATTACGTTTATATATAACTTCTAGCTAGATAGAAAAAAAAAATATAAATTATAATAATTTTACATACCGTTTAGGCTGAGGAATTTTTATAAAACAGATGAGTTATTCATATGTTCCGAAAATTTGACATATGATGGCAAATATAGTGTAAGTTAGTTTAAAAGATAAAATAAGTAAATATGAAGCAGTTTTGTTCTAAAATTAAAAATGGTGGAAGAAATATATAAGGAATATATTTGCATGCGTGAATCAAGGTAAGTTCGGTTTCGGTTTTTAGTAATGTCAAAAATAGCTGTCATATTAGTCATACAAATTTTATGCAGGAAATTTTAGGTATGAAATGTATTAAAAATATTCTCAACTGCAATAATAAACTAATTTTAAAATTACAAACCAAATGTACTGAGAAACTTATATAGAATATATTTCTACAGTAGCGGGAAGTAATGTGTTGGACACATCAGATTTTTAATACCATTTTAAAGTATCATACTAAAAAAAAATCGGAAAAATTATGACGTCCGTAGGTTCTAGTGTGAAGTTATCCACGTGTGGATGACAGTAGCCAGTCTGTGCTTGAAAGCATTGTAAGGCTTTTGTATGCCACTATATGCAGCACTCATTATTATATAAGTCATTTTGGAAATTAAAACATTATATTTGACGTTTGAAACGAAGTGAAGAAGTTGGGTAAGAACCCACTGGACAAAGGGAGAAGTACGGGAATTCATCCGCGTTTTCAAGGATATCATTTTTAAAGATAGTTTTTTCATTATTAAAAGTCAATTCAAGAAAAATAAAAAATACGGGTCTAATATTTTTAATTATTCTATTGATTATAGCTAAAAATGAAAAATCGTGCAAGACCTCATTATTATTTACAGATGAGTAAAATTAAACATTGTGACATTTAATTTTATTGGTTGAAATGCACGCATTTTAATTGGTGCATTTAAACCTTTAATTCCTCATTTTCCTGTCACAATGACACCTAACCTTAAAATGTCTTCCTAATTCCTAAATATTTACACATTGCATAAAGAAAAAGTATCGACAAAACAAAGTTTGTTTGGTTTCCTGAACAACAAGAATCAATAAATATGAAAACAGTTAAAAATCTAAATTTAAATCCAGTTAAAAAAGTTATGTAAAACAAATATTTGTGTATTTATCAATAATAAACAAGATAAATCTTTAACCAAATAAATATTAATTAAAATTGTAACTAAGGAAACAATGTTTTAATATAAAAGAGATATAAAGTTCAAAATAACATAAAAATTGATTAGATTTGTAAAACATATGTAAAAATGAAGATGTTTGCAACAACAATGAAATAAAATAAGGTATGAAATAAATGTTAGTTATATTATTAACTAATTTAACTTAAAAATACTTTAAAATAATCAAACTTCATTTGTTTCAAATGACAGATTGCCGGAAACGTGATTATTTAGAGGTTAAATAAAAAATATTACTTCCCTTCTGTGACAGACGACAGGAAGTATGATTTTTTTTGAGGTTAAATTAAGGAAATTAATTTATCTAAATGTATTTCTTACATGATTGTAATCAGAATTTGATTTAAAAATGTGTTAATCTAAAATAATCATAAATATTTTGAAATTATCAAATTAAATTATTTCCTTAAGTGATTGCGGCAGATAAACGGAAGTTTGATTGTTTTGGGGTTATTTCCAGGAAATTTATACAAATAACTTACGTCATTGTTTTCCTGGTTAAAAACAGCTGCAAGAGGGTTGTCTTCATAAGCGTCTTCATAAGCCTCTTCAAAATCCCCTGGGTTAAATTGTCCCTAAATTATTTCAAAATTCAGTGAACTAAGAATAACATAAAAAAAAGTAAATGAATATAAGAAGTAATTGACAATTATAATGCTTAGATGAAGTATAACATAGAGATATGGCATTGCCCAAATATATTGTCGAAAGATCTAAGGTTTAAAATCGCTTGCAGCGTGAGGACAGTGGACCAGTGGAGTAGTTATATGGAAAACTCAACCAAACAAATAATGAGGATAGGTGACTAACACTATGACCAATATTTGGTTCGTGTAACTGTAAGTGTGCACTACTCAGCTGGCGGATTGTTCTCACGCAGCTGACTGTTAGGCCATTCTCGACCATACATCTTTTGCTTGCTCAGTAGTACGTAGCTATAGGAGTGTGACATATCTCTATGTTATACCTATAATAATGATTGTTTAAATTGATTGAAAGTTATTATAAAATATTTTAAATTTATTTTTCTTACAACTGGGTGATTATTTAACTATTGCTCTTACAAAACTTGCAATTTACGTGTCTTTACTTATTAAATAAATACCGTGAGATGAATTCAAATGTTTGTTACCCTAGAGCGAAAAATACTTTGCTTCGTATTTAGAAATTAGCATGTTTTGCGTTTGGCAAACAACAAAGAAATGTAAAGTTTTTTGACAATTGTAGAAAATAGTAGATTGTGTATCAAGTTCAGAAAAGCATTCATATCTGGGCGAGTATAATTTTTGCGGCACGAGACGTAGTCAAGAATGGATATGAGCTTTTTTGACTATATTTTTTAAGCAACCACATAAAAACTAATGTATTTGTCACTTATTTTAATAATTTTCACATAAACAATTGGTTTGTTATCAAACAGTCATTAGTGATTGACATAGCAACAATAAAAGAACGGAATGGAAATAATTTTGTATAAATATTATTAGTTTTGGTCAAGACAGAAATAATTATTTCCGTCGTCTAATCATAAGTCGTCGACAATTATTTCTTTTCATAGATGATGTATTAAATAGAAATGAATATTTTTTTTTGTAGACATAAAAAATATTGTGCCTCTTGCCTGATCTTGGTTCCCGGAATCGTTATATTGTAGTGTTTGCATGTTCTTGCCTTTAAACTCATATCCGGAAACTGATCGTTCCCGCACTTGATTTTGTATAAACATAACTATATATTTTTTATTTTTACTTAATTTTAAACGGCTTGAAACTATTTCAACTATCTTAACTTAATCCCAAACCATTTGAATTCTTATTACCCCTTAACATATATCCTTATTTTTACTTTCTTGTACAAAGTAAAGGAAGTATTGTATCGCGAAAATTTCAGTTTCCAGATTTTCGCATAAATAAAAATGATTAGCCATAGAATTTTGAAATTTTTTATACGAGAGTGCTATAACATCTAGTTGTGCACATTCCTTTTTTATTTTAATCGGCAGTGCCAAAAGGGCACTTTGCTCGTAGTATTTTTTTGAATTTTTCGCATAACTCAAAAACGATTAGCCGTAGAATATTGAAATATTATTTATGTAGTGATTATAAAATCTAGTTATACACCTCCATTTTTGATTCCAATCGGCCTTTTTGAAGGACACTTTACTTTTGACGGAAACTTAATAAAAATAATAATTTAGATGACTTTAATTTGTAGGAAATATTTTATAATAAATTGACATCGACAATTGTTATATTTCGTGAGAAATACGTGGGAAATAAATGAAAATAATATCGTGGCCAGCGGTGTAAGTTAATCTTGACAGGGCGATCTGGAAATTTGAGAGGCGAGCGACGCGTCATCCAATGAGCCCAGTAAAGATTAATTGCACGCGTGCCGCGTACAAAATTTTATTTCCATCTTCATAGTGGTTTTTTTTTTATTAATTTACTTTATTCTTCAAAAAAAGATTGACTCTATTTTGGAATCAAAGGTAGTTGGCGGTGGTGAACAATTTATAAGTAGACGTTGTCAAATGAGTTTCGTCAGTGAATCAAAATGTACTATAAATGTGTATAATTACTCACATAAACCTAATTAAGTATCTATTATTTATAATAAAATTTAAAAAAAAACTTTGATTATTTTCTATTATTTTTTATGAGCATTATAAAATTTTACAAGGCTAGCCTTGTAAATTTTTACAGGTTAGTTACTGTATTTTTTTATTTATCTAGTTACCAAGAAGTCTGTAAAGTGACAATTATATAGAAGGTGGAAATAAAATAAATTTGTATAATGCAGTAAGGAATAGTAATAAACATTTATAAAATTTTTAAAAGATGAAAGCTGAAGAATGATTAGCAGTAGAATGATCTCACTTTCAAGTGAAATAAGTTTAAATGAAGTACAACAAAAAATATAATTTGTACTTACAAGATCTTTCTCCCACATTGGTTTTCTGTCCTTTATCTCATCATCTTTTGCCTCTTGAATAATCTTAATCTTGTCCATCATTTCGCACAATCCTTCAGGTTTCTTTGCTCCTACCATCAAACCTTCTAGTTCTTCAGTTAGTTGATCCACATCTACTTCTTGCTTCTTCTCATTTTCCTCCTTTTTGGTCGACTCATCTTTCTCTTCCTCATTCTTCTCTTCGACCGACTTTTCTTCTTTGTCATCTTTTGCACTGTTTTTGTCAGCCTCAGATACAGCCTCTGAGGTCTCAGAGGCTTGTGAGGACTCTGATGATTCTGAGGAGTAAGATGAAGATAAACATGACTCAGGTTTAGAAGATGAAGAAGAGGCTGAAGATGTTGATTGTTGACGAGGCCGGCCTTTGTAGGTGAAGATTTCTTCGTCGGAATCGTCTGATTGGACTCTCAAGTCTTCGGTTTCGAAGATGATTTTGTCCTTCATTTTGTCCTGTAACAATACATGCTTTAATAAATTTGAAATGAGGTCTTGCAAAAAAAAAATTAAGTGAACCTTTTTATTGTTTAAATCGAACCTACAAAGTCTAATTTATCGCTCTATATGATTTAATTCCTTTTTATTTACATTTTATGTTACATAAAATCGATTTAAAGTATCGTACTTTTAAAAAGTTGCAAAAAGTCAGCCATGTTGTGACGTGTGTAAGTTCTTTTGGAAGACATATTTGTTTTTTGATAAGGTATAAAAATTAGAAAAGAAAAAATATGTAAATTAAAATTTCAGATCAAATGTTTATATTATCTGAAAAATATATATTAAATGTAAAAATATAACAATTTTATTTCTTGAAATATAATTTTTATTTAGGGTGAAGTTATCCACGCATGGAAGTGGCATGGTGGCTGTTTTGAAAGTTGGTAAAGTGGAAAGTGCGTGATTGAAAGCATTGTAAGGCTTTTGTGTGCCACTATATTTGCACAAGATTATTCAATTTGTCAGTTTGGAAGTTGAAACATTATATTTGACGTTTGAAACGAAGTGAAGTTAGGCGAGAACCCTGATACGTCACTAGACAAGAGGGGAAGTGGGGTAATTCAGGCGCGTTTTCACGCACATCATTTTTAATTGCAGTTTTTTCATTATTAAAAATTAATTTGGGGAAAAATTAAAAACTACAGGTCTAATATTTTTCATTATTCTATCGATTAAAGCTAAAAAAAACTGTGCAAAACCTCATTATTGTAACTACTTTCTAAGTATTTTAAATTTATTATTTATTGCTAGTAACTCTTTTATACCGTGTATTATACAGGTGTCCGTTTTAAGAGGCTAGGCATTGAGATCTGGAGAACCGTAAGAGATACGAAGTCGGTTAAATTGGGTCAAAGTTGTCGCTTTATTTGCCCATTTCAATCATGTATTTGTTTTCCCAAAAAAAAAATTGCATGGCTCACTAGATATCAGCAAAACACTGATTTTAGCAAATTTACTTTTTGACATAACTTTCTTATTTCAATTCATACAAGTTTTTAGTAGCACATTCTACAGATACTTTTTTATGAGGAAATGAAAACGAGTCTCAAAATTTTTGTAGCTCAATTTTCATGTCTTTAGTACTGTTAAATACATATTTTTTTCTGTTTCCAACGATATAAAACACTTATACATTAAAATGAACATAAACTATGAAATTAGAGAATAATTGATTTTATTCAATTTCGGTCAATTGTGCTTTGGAAACAAAATCAAAAATCTTTTGTTTCAAATAAATTTTTATCATTTCAATTCAATATTTGCCTAAATTTCTACAAAACAGAAACAAATGCGTCAGGTACGGTTGTAGCCTTTCTGGATAACGCTGAAGATATGTTTCTTAAATAATCTGCTTATTTCGGTGAGCAGCATATTAACTTCCTAATTGAATAGATTTTATTTTTTTTCAGCAAAAAACTGATTTTAACAAATTTACTTTTTGACTTATAACTTGTTTGGTTTAATACATAGAAGTTTAATTTTAAAATTACTTCTTTTATAAACATGTTTCCGTGAGAATGTCGGTTACATTGAAAATCTTTTGTAATTTAATTTGCAGAAATAAATTTAAAATGGTGAAATACTCAGAAATTATTAGTTTTTGGCATAGTATACCCTTAATAACATGAAGATAATACAAAAAGACACCCAACTGAATTATAAAATATAGGGTGTTCCATTTCAAAAAGGCGAGTTATAGTCATTTGAAATTGAGTAAATTTAATTCGCTTTATTGAACAGCTTGTATAATTACATTTTAAAAAAATATGTGAGATCATAGAGTATAGTTATAGTTGTACAGAAAAAAAATCTTAATTTTTACTACTAAAATAACTTCAGTATGTCTTTATAAAACAATGCGTGTATTTGGTTTTTATTATGAGAATAAACGGAATAACTTGGCAACGCCGCGGAAAACTAAAACAAAATTCTTATGTCCGTATATGACAATAAAATACAATTAACAAAAAATATGTAAAAATATATAGAAATATATAAAACAGGCGTACAATGGGGGTTTCCAAGATTTTTTGATTTTTTTATATGATAAACTTTAAAACAAAATATTGGACACATATTTTTTTATTTTTCCAAAAAGTTGATAGTATCCGAGAAAAAAATTAATAAAGTTTACGGACAATGGGTGTGACGTCATTCCCCTGACTAGAAAAAGATAGTCCATGTGCGCTATGAGATAGAACTATAAGTAGCTAAAAAACTGAAGTGAAGTTAGGCTACGAGTACCGCGTAAATTCAAACATTCAATATAAACATAACCTGCTTTCGTGGTTCATGCTTTCGATAGATGCATTTACCAGTTACCACGTGTGTGTGTTCTCATATATTTTGAAATGAAATGAAATCGAGCTTGCACTGTCATTTTATCACATGAAGCTAGCTATCGGAGGCAGTGTTGCGAACCGGTGAAATTAAAACTTATGTACTTATAGTTGGCAACACTGATCAGGGGAATGACGTCACAAGGTCATTTAAATAAAACTTTAATTTCAATTTTTAAATAAAGTATTCTACAATTACATATTATTTTAGTTTTATTACAATATACTCACGACCAAAATTGATATGCAGAATATATATTTTAAAAAGGCGTTGTATTGGAAACCCCCATTCTCGTCGAGCCGTAATGCAACACCCTGTTATGCTCCTTGAGTGGACGAATAAATTTTAATAAATTGATGCTGTATTTCTAACGACAACAGAGATTTCGAAGACGGGTATTTCAATGACTCACCCTGTATAATATTACTCACTTCAACAGTAATTTCGAAAAATAAACAACGTAGCTAACTTGACAGGTAAACCTATAAACATTTGTTATTTTTGTCTCAATTTTATTGCTATCGCTATTTTTAGGGTGATTTACGTCATTTTCATATCAAATTTCTAAGGTTACAAGGCACATAAATGTTATTTGTGTATCAAGGGACTAAAGTATAATTTTTAGTTACGCATATGGGATTTATTGTACGAGGCGATAGCCGAGGAGAATAAACCATGTGAGAAATAAAAAATACATTAGCCTTTAGATAAACATTATATTTTTTTCGAAATCATTATATTATTAATTAAAAACATAAATAAATAGCATGATGTGTTTGCAAAACATCAGTTAGCTACAGAGACGGGGATGGCTGTGATAACAAACCTACTGTCGAAGTGTCTAATATTTCTTTATAATTTTCATTTATGTTTACACCTGCTTAAACGTCGTCTGCATCAAATCAGATAAATTATTATCAAAAGTAAATAATGAATAAATTCACCAATAATATTATAGAATGATATGTTTGTTATTTTAGGTAGTGCTAAAATAAACTGCAAAAATATAATGCTACTAAAATATAGGTTAATTCAGTTTGTCAGATGAGTCCGTAAAGTCAAATTTTGATATACTACTACTTTGGCTAATTTTGCAGTCATATCGTGTACTTTTAGTATTAATTTCGGAAAAGTATATACATATGTTCCTAATTACTTTTTCTGTGAACTTCATATGATAATACTTAAAGTTTGACTTCTGCTTCATCTCAGATAATCAAAGTGAGGTTATGTTTGCACATGCACTAGGTGATATTTTGAAATACATTCTTGTAGTTAATTGGTAAAATTCACTGAAAATAGGTGGCAGCACCATCAACATCGAGATAGGGAAAATATTCCATTTGAGCCTATGTAGTTATATGTGCAACATTAAGTTTTTATTCATATTAGTTATTCATTTACCCGTTAAATACCATAGCATTATGTTTGTATGTTTGGGGGGATATATATTTATTTTTAAAAGGTAATACGCGTCCCATGAGTGAAGGAGATGCAGTATATAAAGGTAAAATAAATAAAGTTTGGTTATGTTGATATGCCATATAAATGTAACTATTGTTTATAGGCGGATAATGTGACTTATTTTGACAAAGTACAAAGAAGAAACTACACCAAATGTGGTGGAAATATTAGATATGTGTTTGCAGACATCCAACATCTTAAAAGAATCGCCACATAATATTAATTTGTAAATAACATCAATGTTGAAATCTGACATTGTAGTTCGCCTTGTTCTCGATTAAACTGTAGTGTATGATCAGAAATGAAATTTACAAATTTATAATGAATATGTTTGTTTAATTTTTTGTATAAATTCTCTGTTTGTCATATTTGGGCGAGCGAAACGAGCATGGTAGCTTAGGTTTTTTTTACTTTTAATAAATAAATCCATTTAGCAGTTAATTTAATTTCTGGTCCTAAACTATGGTTTTATTTCGTTCTCTATTGTAATGTCTTAATGGTAGGTTTTTACTTAGTACAACACCAAATTTTAACTTTTATAAATATTTAACTGTATTAAATAGTTTTAAACAATAAATAAACTGATTAAACTTATCATTTGGCAAAAAATGGGCCGAACAAATATTCATAAATGAAGAAATCGTTTTCCCAATTTTTAAGATTGCAGTTCAATTTTTTCCTGTGATTTTTGTTTTTCGGAAAATAGTACAATGATATCCCTTTACTGCGTAATTATTGCATTGAGGAACAACAATATCATTTAGATTTACTCGACATTTGGTTGAATTTAGCTAGAACTACACATTTGCGTATATGATAACATAACCTGTTATCCCGAGCCGCAGGATTATAAAAAAATCCGCCAGATGTCAGCCACTTTGTTGAATGTTCCCAATTGGCGATGCCATCGTAGATGTCAGCGACGTATGCGGCAAATATTGAAAGCTCAATATCCGGTATAGTGTACATTATTTGACATATGCACTGTAGGTTAAAGAATGATTTTAACATTAGTTACTGTTTCATATAAATAATTTTACTGATTTTAGTGAAAACTGATATTTTATAGTTAACGTAAGCCATCGTATTGTTTTGTTCATATTTTAAAGCTGACGTTGAAGGAACTACGCTAGACGGCAGATTTTTCGAAGGTATTTACTGCATTACGTTTCAAAACTTTTTTATGATTTTGAATATCTAAAAGGTATATAATGATATTATTGTTACTATCTTTTAACTAAATGAAATGCTCATCATAATTCACTTCACTTATCTATCCTAGCAAAATAGGCATCATCATCAAAATGACGGGAACACAAGTACATGTATTTAATTTGTACTTTCTTTCCATTTCGTAATTTTAACATCCATGCTAATTGTTTATCTATCTTTTCTTCCAACCCAAATTTATTAATTATGGTCACCCTACTTTTACCAGATTTAGGAAATTCATAAAATGAAATGTCTTTATTCATTTTTGCATTCATTTACGCCCCAGAACACAGCAGTACATGTTACTCATATTTA
The DNA here is from genome assembly GCA_035578165.1 of Stenolophus ochropezus. NCBI lineage: Eukaryota > Metazoa > Arthropoda > Insecta > Coleoptera > Carabidae > Stenolophus > Stenolophus ochropezus. The sequence continues at coordinate 23,701,805 of JAQOWZ010000013.1, read as the reverse complement.
TATAGATGCAATAAAATAATATTGAGTTCAAAATAATCAATTACTACTTTTATAAACTTATAAATCACTTCAATTAGTCTATTTCAACAAAGAAATAACTGTAACCTAACAAAACGAATATCGGGTATTAGGCTTCCAATTTTTCTCGCTAGATAGCGAGCGCTAGGATGGCATCGCCAATATCAGACAATAATTTTATATGATGTCACTTCAGTCAAGCGGGATTCACGGTCGACCTATCAGAGGTCATGGTTAGTGAGTCAATAGTGACTAATAATAATTATAGTCATATATTATATACCGGTTTGTTGTATTTTGTGATTTGGCAACAGTATAAGGAATATACAGTAGCTCATATATCTATTAGTAATATACCGCTGATCCCGTATCTCCCCAATGTACTGGAAACATGTTCAACAAAGCGTAATAGAGATATATCTTGCATCGCACACAGCTGTTACAGTGCACCTGGTGCGCAGGCTCATCACGCAACATAATAGTGTTTCAAAGTCACATTTAATATTCAAAATAACATAAATATATATAGAAATTTGAAGAAAGTAATGAATTATTGTACATAATACTATAATAATCATTTAATATTGTTTATTGATAATAAAATTACTACAGCGCGAAATTTAAAATATTGTAAGCTGTTTTGTATACTATGCACGATATGATAAAGCGAAATTTATTTCCCAGTTAATAATACGTAACCCTTCAATTGACAATCGAAATTTTGTGTCATTAATATAATATTGTTTGAATTTGTTAATTTAAAATAAATTTACTATGAAGGAAAAGAAGAAAGAAGGAAAAAGTTTTTTTTTTAATTTTTTCACTTTCGTAATCTACACATGTCATACTACTAACCCTTAAATTTATGACATTAAGTTCATTTCCACCATTTCCACCCTGTATATGTCGTTTATTTCTAATAATTTAGAATATATTAAATTAATATTAAAAACATTGTAATATTTCTATCATTTACATTATTAGAAATAAAAGACATATGTATAATGTATTTGATTTTACAAAGAGTAATAAAAATATTGTTAAAACTGACAACATATTATAAACCTGACTATATTTTATTTAGAAGATATTAAATGTTATGAAACTGATTTTATTATAATAGTTTACAGAACAGGTGAATTATTATGTCGCTACTCTATATTCTTTTAATACTTTGCGTTAACAATTGCTCTATTATTATATTCAAAACAGTGTAATAATATAAAATATTGTTGTTGGTATTTTTGTTGTTATAAAATTGGTACTTCAAACAACTGCACCCCACTTTAAATGTTACATTGATAACCTCAAATATTTTTAAATGTTTTTTAATACAATTTATACTATTACTGAGTAGGAAAACCGAATAAACAAAAATAATTTAAAGTATATTGAAACTTGAAACTTCATGACTCATAATGTATGGATTTATAAATATTTTCATAATATTTAAATACATATTGACAGATAAATGTGCCCAACTTCTTTCAACAGAGTTACCACATTTCACATTCATATATATCCCTAGATTACAATTTGTTATTTTTTTAATTCAAAATTTTAAGATTTTTATTAAATAAGTGAAACAAAGTATAAAAATAGTATATTGTACTGGTTTTATACGACGTATTGTTCCATTCGTGTTTTTGGAACCCCAAACAACTCTTGGAACAATGTACCGTCTTATAAAACTTGTATAATAATATACTATTATACTGTAATTTGGGCGAGATGAAATATTTCTCGAATATCGCTTGTCTCGTCTCGCAAAACGACAACGATTTTAAAAACAACAACAATATGCACTAATTAAAATGAACATTTTGTTTATAAGGAAGTATTCAAATCGAGATTAAAATGTTTGAAATTAGTTGAGATACTTATTCATTGTTTTTAATGTATTCACGATTCTTGGAGACTGATTTAATAACTCTGAACTGGTATTATTTAATTGCACACTTTTATTCGAGGTCACAATATGATAAACAGTGTCAAAAATAGATTATCTCGTTCGGGGAATTTTGTATTATCTCAAAATTCGTAGAAATTGTTTTTTTTCTTTGTAAATTATTAAGAAATTCATTTAAATTATAGTCAAAAAAATCAACTCTTCCTGTTTGGAAACAAATATTGAACAACTCAAACTAACTACTATCGGAGAAATAATTATAGTCAGTCGGAAATAAATCTCAATAACTTTTACACTAGGCGTTCAATTATTAAAATTCCTACATCATATTAAAGCCTGAACATTCTTCTTTAATATGTGTAAAAACAAATGTATGTTACGCTGTGTCATTTTTAATAACATAAATAAATATTCAAAATAATCAGCATTTTATGCAACCTTTTTCTTACATGTTTATTAAACTTAATATTGCACTTAAACTATATGGCCAAACAAATGTTTTTTTTACATATATTATTCCGAGGGGTCAACCACCAATGGAAATCACTGTACATTTTATGAAAAGTATTTCGGGAATACTTGGAAATACTCGGAATTACCTGTAAATATTTGGGAATACTTGGGAATACTTGGAAATACTTGGAAATAATTTGGAAATACTTGGAAATACTTGGAAATATTTTGGAAATACTTGAAAATATGGAAATATTTTGGAAATACTTGGAACTTCTCGGAAAATCTAATTAGAGTAGGGGATATTTCTCGTTCAGTTTCAATCTATCTTGCTATCTCTCCACTCATAAATTTATCATATTTTTTGGTACAAAATTTGCTCTCAAGTTAAGAAAAAAAAAACATTTTTTTTGTAAGTTTATCTTAGGTGTTGGCCTCATAGCTTTAATAATTTAAGAAATAACTCGACTACTAAATAGGAATTTCCGTAAATCGGTATAGCAATTGAATCAGTAATAATTAAATACTCACTAGTAATACAATTGTCAAATACAAATTAAAAGTATATTTATATAAAGATGTGTATATTCAACTAAACCAGATAATAAGACGTAGATATAAATTAGAATACGCAAACCAGAATCAAATAATTTAACGAAAGTGTATAATTTCCAGTGCAAGCGAGGGACAGAGTTTCGCTGTAGTATTCTATCTCTCACTGCGTAATGTGACTGTGTTGGTGCCTTGCCTGCGCTAACCGTGCACATGGGATGAGTGTACTTGGCCTACCAATTCTTCTCTTGCAGTAGAAAAATCATATTTTTATGACAAAATTAAGTTAAAAATATATAAATAAAAATTAATAATAAAATTATTAAAAAACCTTGCACATATGGACTGCACGCTATATGATAAGAATTTAAAAAAAAAATATATTATAATGGTACAAAATATTCAGGTGCGAGATGAGTACTTGCTAAACCTCTCATATCTGAATTTATTTATTTATTTATTTAATTTAGACTGTCCAACAGAGTGAAGTTACAAGACAGGGGACCTACAGTTTATAGTGGGTTGCGAACCACTTGGACACATCGGTATTTATTTTTTGTTCCAAGTTTGTCGTCATTGGGATTTGAACCCCAGATCTCACAGTCCGGTCACATCGAGTCGAAATGTTTATGCAATTTTAATCTTCTATATCAGAATCAATACAGAAAGATCGGTTGCCTTTCAATATCAAATCATAGCGCAAGCATAATATAGAAAACACCGGATTTATAAAATAATTTAATAATTTAATCGATTTTCGTAGAAATATGTCTTAAATATACTCAAGTTTAAGATTGTAACCAAATTTTAATAATTATTTTATTAAACCTAACAAAGAAATTAAAAACAAAAATCATTATCACAAAATTTTCGTTGGTGAAAAATTACAAAATGGTGGAAATAAGAAACACTGCAGACATTCGGCATTAATTTTCCTAATTATTTGAGGTAACTGTTAACATATACGGGTTATGATAATATTATATCGTTATCTAAAATAGAAGATAATGATATTGCTTCTATAGAGGAATTTGCTCGAGAAAAATTACCGCAGTTAATGGAAGAGGAAGAAAAAAATCTTTTTTTTGAAATTTATTTTAAAAATATTCAACTTTTAATATATCGGCTGGACATAAAAACTTTTGTTACACGTTAAAGATAATTGTAAAAGAAAAATTAATACCCTTTCCAAAACTGCAACAAAAACAAAAGGTAATTATGAAAATTTTGAAACAAAAAAAATTCTAAATCTTGAAAATAGTAATAAATGTGTTAATAATACAGACGCTAATAGTGAAGAAAAAATAAACATCTCCGAAAATACTACTAATAAAAAAGTAAGAAAATCTGCTGAAACAGCCTGTAGAGATGAAAATGAAAAGAGCAATAAAGATGCGGCTAAACATATAGAATTAATCGCAAAAAATTATGTAAAGAATTTTTCGTACTCATGCATTGAAATGTGTTGTTTCGCGTTGCCTAAGCAACGCCTGGAACGTCAATTTCCCAGGTCTCCACCAGATAGGTGACCGGGAAATTTTGGAAAAAACACTCCTACTTCTACAGCATTTATTAAAAAACTATATTTATAATAAAATAGTATAATGTTTTAAACATTCTTTTACCTAATAATATTAAAAGAAAATAGGGGATTATTGAACGAAATTTAATGTAGAAAAAGTAAATTTAGTGCATTTGATATACAATGTTGGCAATAACTGCTGTCATGTTGACAGATTGACAGCACTTGTTAGTACTGAAACACATAACCACAAATCATGTATAATTTGTAATAAATAATTTTATTTGTTCAAAAATAACTAATTATTAGTTGTATAAATTCGTACGAAAAATATTGTACAAACCTCTTGCGTGAACTGGGTTTCCGGAATCGTTCTATGGCAGCGCTCGCGAGCTCGCGCCGCCAAACACTCCTCCGGAAACCAGTCGTTCCCGCATTTGGTATGTAAATAACTATTTGTCTTACTAACTTAGACGCACAAGATATTGAAAGAATGCTAGCCAAATCTAATAATTTATCTGTTAGTGTGGATAATGATAATTTAAATGCACCGAATAACATATTTTGCGGTTTTAAATCTTCATGTTATTAAAAATAAAACTTACAAAGCAAAGTTCTTAAAAGAGAACTTAAGAACTTTCACTTGGCCATATCGTGATGATATACATAATGTCGAAAAAGATTTATTTTTATATGGCCCTATCAAACTACAAGGAAATGGTCCTTTTGAAATTAAGAGGAACGATAGCAATTCAGAAGAGATATAAACTTTTTAAAAACTCTTAATATTTTTGTACTTGAATTTAGAAATAAATACTATTTTTGGTTTGCCTTAATTATTTATTTTATTTTTCCTGTACTTGTTGAATAATATGTACAGTATTTTTCTTCTACACTTTATGTATTCATTTCTTAGTTGGTATCAAACAATGAGTACAATAAAAATTATGTTGCAAAATTCAATTTTATATAACTTTTGATTCTAATTATTTTGCTCTAAAAGTAACTTATTTCAAACCCTATGTTCCGTTCAGTGTGTCAGTGCACAGTATTTTTATTATAGTCTTGAAAACATACCCAAAGTATTAAATAAATATTTAAAATATTTAGGGAATACTGGAAATATTTAAGAAATACACATATATTTCGGATATAATGGAAATACCTACTAGAAATACAAAAGTATTTCGGAAATACAAAAATATATAGAAATATATTTCGAAATATGGAAATACTGGAAATAAATTGTAAAGTATTTCCAAATTTGGAAATCACTGTACAAATTTTTGGGTGGTGGTTGACCCCTCGTATTATTCTTTAACACGTTAACTGCCACCATTAAAAAAAAGGTGGGTCCCTTGGGCCATTTTTTATTTTTTACAGATTTAGGGTGTTTTTATATTAGAAAATACAAGTATGATAACAGAATTGATTTTTTTTAATGTTGCTCTAAAATTTGAAGAATTTTATTGAGGCACATTTTGTCATTTCAGAGACTAAAAAACAAAAAAATCATGCGCTAAGAATAGGTTTTGGTCTGTCAAGCCACCGAGAATTAAACTACGTTCACAGATATGCGTTGCGAGGTAGAAACGTTAGACCACGGATCATAATGTGTATTCAAACACTGAGGCACAAACGATGTATCTCAGAGCATACGAGGATATTTTAGTGAGGCACATAAGATGTACCTCATGGCAGTTAACGTGTTAAACAGTGTACTTTTAGACAGTACATTTATAATGGGGGTTTCCAAGATTTTTTGATTTTTTTATATGATAAACTTTAAAACAAAATATTGGACCCATATTTTTTTATTTTTCCAAAAAGTTGATAGTATCCGAGAAAAAAATTAATAAAGTTTACGGACAATGGATTTGACGTCATTCCCCTGACTAGAAAAAGATAGTCCATGTGCGCTATGAGATAGAACTATAAGTAGCTAAAAAACTGAAGTGAAGTTAGGCTACGAATACCGCTTAAATTCAAACATTGAATATAAACATAACCTGCTTTCGTGATTCATGCTTTCGATAGATGCATTTTCCAGTTACCACGTGTGTGTGTTCTCATATATTTTTAAATGAAATGAAATCGAGCTTGCACTGTCATTTTATCACATGAAGCTAGCTATCGGAGGCAGTATTGCGAACCGGTGAAATTAAAACTTATGTCCTTATAGTTGGCAACACTGATCAGGGGAATGACGTCACAAGGTCATTTAAGTAAAACTTTAATTTCAATTTTTAAATAAAGTATTCAACAATTACATATTATTTTAGTTTTATTACAATATACTCACGACCAAAATTGATATACAGAATATATATTTTAAAAAGGCGTTGTATTGGAAACCCCCATTGTATATTTTATAATAATAATTGTTTGTTCGACATATAATTGTAAATAATGTCTATTCGGGAAACCACTCAACGGTATTACTTGAAATTAAAATATGTTATATATAACGTCAAATCTAAGAATATTATATTAGTTTCACAAAAGAAAGCAAAACTATTTCAAAAATATTAATAATTTACACGGCCGACGCGTTTATAATGTTACAATATAATGCTAAAAGATTTATTGTTCCTGTTAAGTTATGTTATTTTTTCATATTTTATGTTTAAGTATTATTAAAAATGTGCATATTAAACAAATCTCGAAACAAATATTCATGTTTAAAAGCGATATCATGAACAATAAATGAAATGCTGTGTTTTTGTTTTTATTATTATACAGGTGGCCCAGTGAAAATTATCAGCGCAATTTTTGGCCACATAACATTAATTTTGCAAAAAACGCTCGAACACGTCAATTTTAATATAAAGGAGGACACCTAAATGGATTAGTACCAATGGCATAACTTCAACCCTAAAATGGGTGTGGACTGCACCTTAAAAATTTTAAATGGAAAAATGTGAAAAACTGCAATCAAGTAGCCTTAAACAAATGACAGAAACTCAAATATCAGTTTATTAGGTGTTCAAAATGACTATTTCTAATTTCCATACAATTATAAAGATTTTTCTCAAAATTTTGGAGATACGGTAGGTACGTTGCCGTAAATCTTCTAATAATTCGGGTAGTGTGGCATAAAATTTAGACTTCAAATAACCCCACAAAAAAAATCCAACTTATAAATTACTTGTTTATTACAAACAACTTGTCGAAAGAATTGTTTATTTAGTTTCTGTCATTTGTTTTAGCCTACTCGATGGCAATTTTGAACACCTGATAAAATTTGTTTTAAACGATATTTCTGTGGAACTAATGATCGGATTTGAAAAATAAAAAAACTGTTGAAAAGAGAATTGAAAGGCCTTTCGAACTGTGTTATGTTTGACACCCTTTTCCATTTAAAATTTTTGAGGTGCAGTCCACACCCATTTTTGGGTTGAAGTTATGCCATTGGTACTAATCCATTTAGGTGTCCCCCTTTATATTAAAATTGACGTGTTCGAGCGTTTTTTGCAAAATTAATGTTATGTGGCCAAAAATTGCGCTGATAATTTTCACTGGGCCACCCTGTATAAACAATGCTATGACACATTTTTACTTTTTCTTGTACATTTCTCTTCTAAGAAGATTTTTTTATAATATGCTAAAATTGGAAAATAATAGTACACCACGTTCATTAGTAATGTAGAGTTAAACTTCCTCATATTCGAATTCGTATCAAAAATTCTGTCTTTTTTTACATTTATTCTATTATTTTTTAAATGGCTGTACTTAAAAAATCCTTATCTTTGATATATATCTAGAAATGAATTATGATCATTCATAAGTTTACCGCAATTTTTTATATGGATTATTATAGAATATATTCACGTTCAAAGTGAACTTACTATAATTATTTCTTCAATAGAAGTTTCCGTACACACCTTTGAATATAAATTCTCATAAAATAGAGTTGCAATCTAGAGGCTAGATGAAAAACTGCGACGGAAGTCGCCTTTGAAAACTCAAGTATGACTCATTTCTTGTTGAGCATTTGAATAAGTGCATGTGTTTGCACTCAATTCTAATTTAGCTGCGCGTTCTTCACTGTAAACAAATAAAATTTAACTGTATCGCAATTATTAAACTTTCTTTGCATATTCCACATTCCTGTATAGTAATAATTATGGGCAGTTGTGTTGCATGTGGTAGTTCCCAAACTATGAACAACAAAAGTTTAGGAATTTAATTTCATCAGTAAGTATTTTGCATCGTACAACTATTACAATGAAAAATGAAACTACACATTGATATACATATTATGAATTGCTCGTATATTGCATATTGCCAAATGAGAATGAACCCCGTCGTGTAACTTAAATGTCAAGACCTAATTTCATTACCATATCATAGTACTCTTCAATAAAGGGTCTGAGTATACATTTCTACTGCACATAAAATCCTTTATTGTAATTAAATACAAGTCAATGGAAACTCTTATACATACTTATTTCAACAATTATAATTAACTACCATTTAACCCAAGTCATAGCTGTTATAGTTTCCGAGATCCCAACGGTAGTCAATGAAATCAGGACACCAGTATAGAGTATAGAATATTTCTTTTAAAGATCTTAATAAAATAGAAAATAAGAAAAAAAAACACTTAACTTTCCCATTGTAAACATGAAAATACAACACAATATGAAATAAAAAACATGATATTCCATTTTAAAATAGTTGTTTATCATTACTATATACCATTTTTTTAAACATTTTTTCTTCTCATTTTTCTAAATATAAACCACTTGGTTATTTCTACAAGATTTATTTCTTTTTGTTACGTTTTTTGCAGGTCTATGACGTCTCTCGGTCTCTCCAGTCATTAAAAATTTACATATTTATTTAATATAAGAGAAATTTAAAACTTATAAATCTTAAACTGTCGGTTTTAACTATTTTATTATAAATGAAGTTAAAAAATTATTAAAACATTATCTTCAATACTACTGGGAATTTTGTTATTATTTACAAACAAAATAACAATATTTTACATTCAATAATGTAAGAATTTTGTTGATTGACATCAAAATATAACCAAGTGAGGTCTTCCACATTTTTTTTTATTTCTTTATATGAAAATTTATCTAATTTGAAAGTGAGGTGTAAGAAATAAAAAATCATTCATTTTTTAAAAAAATCAAATAAATAATGATTTTTTTTTATTTTTTTTTTTTATTTTTAAAGATATCTGAGTATTACCATTGAGTAAGTAACTTATGTAATGTAATTAAATACTCACTGGTATTACTAAACTTTTTGATTGTTTTAAAAAGCAATATAAATATTTTATTTCATAAACGAAACCGAAATCTGTAATAAAATCAAAATGACTCATCTGAATAAAACTAGGAAGAATAACATAGTTTTTATTTTTAGTTACATATTTAAATTCCTTTATTTTTCCTTCTGAGATTTAAAATGATAAAATACCATTTAATTTTAAGATGTTATATACAGAATATATTTTAATTATTAGTAATTGTTTCATAGCAAGTAATTAAATTTTTATAAAATTATTACATTCTTTTCTTTGATAAAAATCATTGATTTTTATCAAAAAAATCAGATGTTGTAAATCATGATTTAAATCGTGATTTAAATCAAATGATTTAAATCAGGCCAACCCTGGTTTCAGTGTTAATTCTTATGTGTTAAGCTGTAATATTTTTTTAAGTGTTCTGTGACTTAATGTTATTGCAATGGGGAAGTTTAGCGTGGTTGAAATTACATGTGAAATATCTTTTAGTCGTAAGTATATGAATAATTATAACTTGAAATGTAATTGAATGTTAAAATTATGTTGCCAATTATTTATATTTAATGATTTATCTTCGAGCCACACTGACGTCACAAGTGAGTTTTGCGCTTGCGCAGAAGGGATGGTGAGACCTGACTTTTTGAACGTAGCTTGTATTTTGAGGCATTACACCACACGCTACTCTGTTGTCATGGGACTAGACGATACGTTCTCCGCGAGCCACTCTGACGTCATTTTTGTATAAAATTTCATTTTTTGAAAAATCTAGTCATCTATGGGTGAAATAAAATGTAGAATATCACTTTTGAGGGCAACCTTGATAAAATAAAAGAAAAAATACGCTAAACTTCCCCACAATGTTCTCAAACAGTGGGGTTCGCTAAAAATTTCAATTACATAAATTCATCACTTTCAACTGTTATAAAAATATATAAATATGTTTTAAATAACTATTGTGTTCCTTACGTGGAAATATGCATAAGTAGTAAGCACTGTAATAAAATAATTTAGTAATGATTAGGAATATTATGGTGGGTGTTTTGACAGGCACTGGCATGATTTTGCTGCCTAAATCATTCTACATTTCATATCCATATCTTGAATATTTTATTTTTACAAATTTTCCTGATAGCACAGTATTTAATAGTTATATGTATATCAAGGGACTAAAGTACAATTTTTTATTACGTTTATGGAATTTATTGTACAATGCGATAGCTGAGAAAAATAAACCATACGTACATACATTATTTTTTTTCAAAATCATGAAATTATTAATTAAAAACATAAATAAATAGCATGATGTGTTTGTAAAACGTCAGTTAGCTATAGAGACGGGGATGGCTGTGATAACAAACCTACTGTCAAAGTGTCAAATATTTCTTTATGTTTACACCTGCTTAGACGTCGTCTGCATCAAATCAGATCAATTATTATCAAAGCTAAATAATAAATAAATTCACCAACAATATTATAAAATGATATGTTTGTTATTTTAGGTAGTGCTAAAATAAACTGCAAAAATATAATACAATTAAAATATAGGTTAATTCAGTTTGACAGATGAGTCCGTAAAGTTAAATTTTGACATAAGAGTCTGTAAAGTTTTACTTTAGCTACTACTTTGGCTAACTTCGCGGAGTGATATCGTGTACTTTAGAATCGATTTCGAAAAAAAATAATATTATATATTTAATGAAACTGCTAAAATACTTAAATGCATAATACAAAAAGAACTATAATTGAGAAAAGTAGAGAAAAGCAAACAATTTAACAAAGAACATGAATATCAATAAAAATGACTCATTATAATTTGTAATAATTATAAAATAAAATATCATAATGGGTAATAGAATATTATGACTTTATTAGAAATAAGAAACATAGAAATTATTTAGAGTATGGCTTTCATTTTTTTCTGAAATCTTTACATTGAAAATTTATATTTTTTTGCTGCATCTGACAGTATTGCCTGATTCTCATAACAATAAATTCGTATAAAAACAGTATTATCTTATAATCAGCCAAGGGAATTAAAATTTGTAATTTTCTATAATTACCAACGTTGTTTTTTGGTTCACCTGACGCGTATGTTTAAATTTTATAAATATTTTTTCTGCATACCTACAAAATTTAAATATTGTAGCGATCCCAACATCATGTCGCGGGCGACGGCCGCTAGCAGACACGTCTCGATAGGTTCGCTCGCTTCTATTGTTCTGTTTTCCAGAGGGTAGGCGAACATTCCAGAACTTAATTGTTCTACTATAAAAACCCCGAGCAGAAGATCGCGAGGGCAGTCTAATATTGATACGTGTAGTGATCGTTGGTGATATAAATAAATACTTGGTGATATAAATATTGTGGAAATAAATATTGCGTCGTTTTAAGTGTTTAAATAAATAATCTTAGTGTTTAAGTTTTTATTAATAATTGTTAGTCCTTAAATAGTGTTTGTTTGCTTATTCATAGTGTTACTTATTTTAATTATCTTTTATAATTCATATTTCGTTTTTTAAACTTAGTTATATAAATATTAGTGTTTCAATTCACACACCTAAATCAATAAATGTTACAATATATTCCTGTTTGGATATACTTAAGAAGCCTCTATTTTTTAAATATGTTATAAACTTGCCGGGTATTTATAAGGTTAATATTTAAACCTTCTATACGTAAGTTACTGTCTTGTTTCTTTAGCAATTTATTTACAAGGAATTCAGTGTTTGAAACAAGAAATTTTCGATTTTGTTTCCAAAGCACACTTGACCGTAATGAATAAAATCAGTAATTTTCTAATTTCTTACTTTATTTTCATTTTAATGTACATGTACTTTGAATCGTTCGACAGAGAAAAAAAAACTCTATTTAAAAGTACTAAAGATAACTTTGAGCCCCATATGAAAATTGAAAGTTGACAAGAATTTCTCGAAAAGTGTTCGAGTTACAAAAATTTTGAAAACTGCTGTTAATTCCCCGTAACAGTGTCTGCAGAACGTGTAAACTAGAAACATGTATGAATTGAAACAAAAAAGTTATAAGTCAAAAAGTAAATTTACCAAAATCAATTTTTTGCTCATATCTAGAGAGCTATACATTTTTTAGGGAAACAAATTCATGATTGAAATGGGCAACTAATGTGGCAACTTTGGCCCAATTTAACCGACTTCGTATCTCTTACGGTTCTCGAGTTCCCAATGGTTACCCTCTTAAAACGGACACCCTATACACCTAGTTTTTTTTTTTAAAGAACGCGACTAAACATTATATCGAATTACAGAAACCAGAAAACGTGTATATTCTCAGAAACAATTCTAGCTAAAAATTCTAGTATATTTTAAACAGTAAAAACACATGAAAATAATTCTAGTAGTTCTAAATAAATTTAAAACACCTTGGACAAGAGTCAAATAGTTTTGAATAAATTTAAATCAATTCTAAATGTAAGACAGTTCTGTGTACTTAGTATTTAAAACTATTTCTTCCATTTCGAAATATATTTTCAAATAGTTGCCAAAGATTTGAAATAATTCTGTATTCTCAGTACAAAAATAATAAATGCACAATAAAAATAATTTGTGAATCCTCGCTACATATTTTTATGTGTTTAATAAAAATAATATTATAAGTAAGTGAAATAAAAGCTATTATGCAAAAGTTAGATATTTGTGTTATATTGTCACGAATGTAAATATTTCACTCATATGTGATGTACGACGTTTTATTTTAGAATTGCTTCTTGTATGAAATTACTTCAAAGTTCAGATATTAGCACTCTCTTGTCTACAACTTTTATATGATGCTAAACATACTACCTTTCTAATAATTTTTATATTTAATTATCGAAGCATTTAATTTGATACCAAACGCGACATATTATTAACAATTTTTTGCAAAAAACAAAAGCCGGTAAATTTTTGTCAATTTTGCAAGACCTCCCTTGCCATTTGATATTAAATACGACATACTTCTAACAAGGGATGGCTTTATTTAAATTAACTGTATTTTTTTTTTTTAATAAAAATCATTGATTTTCTTCACTTTGTCATATAACAGAAGAGAAAATATTCCTAGTTTTAGATGCATCGTTAAGTTTTGAATATAATATTTGAATAATAAGACCAATTTTCACACTTTTTGGTTTTCTTACAGATTTCGTTATCGTTTATAAAATAAATAAAATATTTATATTGTTTGTAAAATAATTAAAAAAGTGCTGTAACACTTTTAACATCTTTAAAAATAAAAAAATGACTTATTTGTTTATTTCTAAAATCAATTATTTTTGATTTTGTAACAATTTGGAATGTGTTCCATATGTTACTAAAAACCTGAGCGTAAAGAAATTTGATCTTTTGGATTCAGAATCGACATGTGTTAGTTTTTGGTAATAAAGTTCAAAATTTATCGCTTCACTGTCATTAGAATGCGTGAGAACTGTATTTTTAAAGATTAGTTTTTACAAAATCTGTTAAGGAAGGCAAAGGGATGATTTCTTCTTAGCCCTCGATAACTTAACAGATTAACATTATGTACGCACGTACATACATCGGAGTACTTCGCTCTGATCGCGGTATGGACAATCAGACGGATTGTTCATACAATGTTTAGTCCGACGGCTAAATATTATCATTGGTATGAAAATGTAACCGTTTTATTTGCAATTTCTTTGTAGCAATTTGAATATAATTTAGTTTATTGTCAATATGTAAATAAATTTTATCCAAAGCAAAATCGTGTGTGTTCATCCAATTCGTCCCATCGCGTTCCTTAGTGTTTTGTTGTGCATCATCGTCATTCTGAAAGTCATCAAGGTAATCATAATCATAGCTTCATTATTTTCACTCCCTCTGTTACAATTTTCTTTAAATAAATCATTTTGCCAACTCGGCTTCTGAGCAATTTTTTGCAAAAAGCAAAAGCCGATCGACAAGGCATAATTTTGTCACTTCTACAAGGCAGCCCTTGATAAGTGCTTTCATTTGATACCAAACACGACATACTTCTGACATTTTTTTTTCAAAAAACAAAAGCCGTTCGGCAAGGCATATTTTTGTCATTTCTGTAAGCCAGCACTTGTCAATGACTTTCATTGGATACCAAACACGACACATTTCTTACAATTTTTTTGCAAAAAACAGAAGCCGATCGACAAGTAAAAATTTTGTCACTACTGCAAGTCAGCCCTTGTTAAGTGCTGTCATTTGATACCAAATACAACATACTTCTGACGATTTTTTGCAAAAAACAAAAGCCAATCAACAAGCCATATTTTTGTCATTCCTACAAGTCAGTCCTTGTCAAGTGCTTTCATTTGATACCAAGCACGACATTTTTTGGCAATTTTCTTCAAAAAACAAAAGCCGATCGCCATGGCATATTTTTACCATTTCTGCAAAATGGTTCTTGTTAATTGCTATTATTTAATACCAAACATGACATACTTTTGACAACTTTCTACAAAAAACAAGAACCAATCAATCTACACCAGTAATGTTCTTAACTGAGTAGTCATATTTTAAATTTTCAGTTAATAATTATTGTAATATTCAAATTGACTGCAGCTCCTAATTAAAATTACAGTACGAACTTTAATTTAGAACGTGAAAGAATAATTGATTTGATTTATTTATTTGCCAATATGAAATAAAATGAAAATCTAGTTATGTTTCAAATTTACAAATTCTGTATGAACTTCGGTTTGATTTATTTAGAAATATTTCATGAGACATATTTGTTCATTATACCATATTTCTTATATCTACTTTAATTAAAAAATGTATTTAAATTTGAATCTTGGGTGTCAAATCACTCGAAATTACAAAAACCCAATTATAATACAATTTAATCTGGCTTTATTTGTTTTATAAAACACAAAAATTCATGTAATCTTAGATTAAACGACAAATTATCATTAGATATCTATTGTAACGTTAAAGATGAATAATCAATTTTTCAATAATTTATCTCTAATTATTTAAAAAATATAATTCGTAGATTTTTATATAAACTTTATAAAACCGGGCGTCATGTTTTATCGAGCAAGTTTATTAGCATTTATTCAAAATGGAGTTAAATTTATCATTAAAAATTATATTACTAAGAACTAATAAATTAGTAATGTTGTTTTTAAGTAATATATTTGGTCAAAACAATTATTATCGTTTGTTTATAATAATGCAAAAAGGCATAACTATTGCAATTTATTAGTCAGTTAGTTTATTTAATAAACACGTCTGTTAACCAGTTAATCTCAGTAAAATATACGAATGGGTATTCCCAAAATTGACGTCATCGAGTTAACAATTCTTTAGTTTAATAATTAGTTTTTCCGATTAATTTATATTTAAACACAATTTCCTCAAGCCTTTGACAATCATTTTTATAAATAGATCACTGTTAATTCATTTGCCCACATTTGAATATAATGTTTCATTTACGTCGCAAATATTCTAAGAAATGATAACAGCTACCTATTCGTGTATTACAAACACATACATTTTTATTGCTGTATTTCGTTGATTTTTACCAAACCGGTATTGTATGTAGCTAACAACAATGTTTTAATACGATATATAAGTAATCAGCAAAAAAATAAAGTAAAAAATGACGTACCTTATTTGGTAATACAAAAACAAGATTAATAATACATAACACAATAGAAATCAATTTTAAACTATAAAGAAAACTAACTAGTCAACGTTTTAATAAACTTTATAACACTTCTTTTCAACTTAGAACTGCACCTCTCTAGTTTCTACAGAAGAATAAAGTAATCAGCAGTCGGTCTGGTGAATATTTTTATCAAGACTGACTCAAGTTACGACATGCGTACGGCGAATAAAAAACGCGCGAATTCAAATTGAAGGTTATTTAGTTCCATGCGATATATTCAACTAATTATTCATTTAAAACGGTTCTGAAGTATTTTATAATATATTGTACAACAAGCATTGAATTGTACTCATTTTATACAACTATGACAGTTTGTAATTCATACAAGTTTGAAATAGACATTGCAAACATTGCATTGTTTCACAGAATAGTTATATACTGAAGCGACAGTAAAACAAAAAAAAGGAAAATTAGAGAGGGATGGGGAATGCCAGAAAATTTAAAGGGCTCATCGTTTCAAATCAAAAAGTTTTGTCACATCTTCCTGCCTCGAATTTCTTTGTTAATAAGTCATTAACGCGCCTAGAAAATTTTCAACAATCTTAAAAATATAAAAATACAGAAATTGATTTCTAACAAGCAACAAATATGTTATCACTTTGATAAAAGTTAGGAAAAACAATTATCAATAAAGAAATGATTGTATTTCACATACTTTAAAGGGGTAAAAGCTGTATTAGTTTTCCACACTTTGCCGAAGTCTATGTATACGATGATTCTGGCTGATTCAAAGTTGTACTTATTAAATAATTGTTTAAACATGCACAAGTGTAAAGCTTGTGGGACGATTTGTCAACAAAATTTCGAATTAGACAACAACATATTTACACGTTATAAAAATCATAATTTGGAGAATTCTGGGTTTGTAAATTTAAAAACAACACACGATTAATTTTATAATTACATATTTTGTTTAGAAAATACTTTTTATATAAATATTTAAAAAATTATTTACATATATTAATTACAGGTGCAGAATATTGCTTATATAAGTTAGTAAAAAATTGAGTTTCAACTAATGAAATTCTACATTAGATTATTAAGAAAATTATATGTAAGACAGAATATTTTATGCTACGAAATAAGTAATATGAATTTTAAATCTAATCAAAAAGAAAAAAAGAGAAAATTGTGCTTGTTGATGAACTTGCAAAATACAGACATTTTGTTTAATAAAAATATTTACAAAATATAATTACATACCTATTTATTTCAACTAATTTGCTTTTATTATATTGATAAATTTATAATTATAATATCTTTACATTCTAAAAATTATTTTATTGAATACAATACCCAGGTCACAGAATAGATATAAAAAGAAGCGATAGTAAGACAGAGAAAGGAAATTAGAGAGAAATAGGGAAAGCCATCAAATTTAAAGGTCCACACAATGTTCCAAGGTCATAGAACTGAATAGGGTAACATCAAAGGCACAGACACAGAGTGTCGCTTCTGTTTATATAGTCTTTTTCACGAAAATGTGATCGTACGTCATAATGTTCCCTGATGCAACGTTGCCAAGTATTTGTAGGGTACATTCAAGTGTTGATGGTTGCATAGTATACCACGTGTGTATATATCATATTGTGCATTATTTACATAAAATAAATTAAATTTATTCAGCATCCCCCTCTGTATCTTCGTTTGTCACGTTCTTGTTCGAAATACCTTATTACAGAATTCACCTTATTCTGTGCACGACTTCCTAAATTCTTTGCTCGATTTTTTGACATTTTTCAAAAATAATATTATTTTTTGACATTTGGAGAATGGCAACGTTGTACAGGATTACCAACCATTTATTAGTAAAAGACACTAAGTTCCGTGAATTTTACTGGGTATATGCTAGGGATACTAACATTGCTGTTTTGGCTACAATTTTATTACTAGGTATGACGTACGATCACATTTTCGTGAAAAAGACTATAACTATTCTGTGGTTTGGTTCGGAAAGTGTTTAAATTTTAAAAGACTTAATGGACGATATTTCCAAACAAATATTGAAAGATAAAACAATACCATTACTATTAGATGGTAAATATTTCAATATGCAAAAAGCAAGCAATGCTGAAAATAATTCACGCATAAAAATTGAAGCACGCTGCATAACCTGCAATAAAATTTTGTCGGGTTTTTTAGAAGCTAAAACAAACTTTCTAAGTCACTTAAAAGTAAGTAAATATTTTGTTAAATGCGTGTTAGCTATTGTTAATCTTATTTTCATATGCAGGTATGATAATGAGACCACGTAGTAGGTGCATGTCATGATATGTTTGAAAAATAATGAGGTCTTGCACGGTTTTTTTCTTTTAGCTTTAATCGATAGAATAATGAAAAATATTACACCCGTATTTTTTATTTTTCCCCAAATTAATCTTTAATAATGAAAAAACAGCAATTAAAAATGATGTGCGTGAAAACGCGGCTGAATTACCCCACTTACCCTTTGTCTAGTGACGTATCAGGGTTCTTGACCAACTTCACTTCGTTTCAAACGTCAAATATAATGTTTTAACTTCCAAACTGACAAATTGAATAATCTTGTGCAAATATAGTGGCACACAAAAGCCTTACATTGCTTTCAATCACGCACTGTCCACTTTACCAACTTTCAAAACAGCCACCATGCTCCTTCCATGCGTGGATAACTTCACCCCAAATAAAAATTATATTTAAAGAAATAAAATAGTGTTATATTATTACATTTAATATATATAAACATTTGATCTGAAATTTTAATTTACATATTTTTTCTTTTCTAATTTTTATATCTTATCAAAAAACAAATTTATGTTCCAAAAATCCGATACACGTCACAACATGGCTGACTTTTTGCAACTTTTTAAAAGTATGATACTTTAAATCGATTTTATGTAACATAAAATGTCAATAAACTGAATTAAATCATATAGAGCGATAAATTAGACTTTGTAGGTTCGATTTAAACAATAAAAAGGTTCACTTAATTTTTGTTTCAAGACCCCATTATTGCTGGAAGCAAATTGTAAATAAGTCAGTATGTAAAAAATATTAATTAAAGTATAAAATTTAGTTATTAATTTTCTATTATTTGAATCATTTTCCATTTTTCCTTTCAATTTTAAATAATGTATTTTCATTTTCTATTTTAAATAATTAGTTTTGTGTAAAACCAGTTTCATTTTGTATTTAAAATACTTTATATAAGACTGCACGTTAAAGTTTGATTTATATCATAGTTTTGCGGCCATAAAGTACCTCGTTATAGTACTAGTAAAATAAAGTAATTTTCAGGAGTTGTTTCAACATTGTTACTAGAACACCATTTCCGATTCGCATTGTATGTCACGTCGGATATATGGTTGCTTGAGGAAATAGTGAATCTTTATTATTTTTTTATTATTAGAACTCTGAGACCGATACGCTTACATCGTGCTTCAAATATTTTTTTTTTTCTAAAATACACCGATTTTACAATAGAAGGAAAATTTAAAAAGTATTTAAGCGGAGAGATCAACGGAGATTTAACTAAATCAAGTTGTTCATTCTTTAGATGTTCCTTTTCGTTGAGTGATATTTGAATTTCCAATTATTCTAAAAATTCCATTATTAGCAGGGCATGTAACCGAAAAAATTACTGGTTAACGGTTAACCCTTAGAGAAAACCGGTTTTTAAAAATAGGAAACCGGTTAATATATCGGTTAAAAAAAATAATTTAAAAAAGTAATTATAAATATTTAATTTTAAAAAAATAATACAATAATTAATTAAAAAAATAAAAAAATATCATTTGAGAAAAATATAACAAATAAAAGAATGCAATTTAATTAACTAATTTTCACAAAAATTCCCGTAATATACCTTCAGAAAAACGCAGGTCACTTTTCAATTTTAAATTTGCTATGCTTACAAAGAAACTACCAGAGACTACCTACTTTTATGACTCTCCGATAAAATGTTGATTGTAAAAACTGTCGTGACTCATGTTCAAATACAAATAGAAAACACAGATATAAAAAATATGAAAATTTTTTCTCGCTAAATGTTATTAAAATATAGGTTATATGGTCGCTAAAACCGGTTTATTTTTTTTGGTTAACAGTTACCGGTATTTTCGGCCTGAAAAATATCGGTTAGAATTACGGTTAAAGTTCGCAATTTTCGTTGAAAATATCGGTTACCGGCTTTTTTTAACCGGTTACGTGCCCTGATTATTAGTTTATTTTCTTTATAAGTACACGGACAGTTTTGGACAAGACATAAATATATAACATTATTTCTCTGCTTGCAGTTTTTAGTAATGTTTTCATAAATTTGTTAATACGAATCTGTGGAGTCCTTGGGAATACCCATTTTGTGGACGTGATGACGTGAGTGAGTGAGTGTATTTGTTGTGTCTTTTCTTTCTTATTTATATTTTCAATTTACAAAAGTTATACAAAGTAAGAACAGTACGAATTTCTTTAATATGGCCCTGTGCTTATAATAAAAGTTCAGGTATATGAAACTGACTTATGCGGGTTTTACAACCTTTTATGAAAGGTGGGAAGCTTTGTGGTCACGAGTTATAAGTTATCCCAACTCAAAGGTATCACTTAAAAAGTAAGAACAGGCCCGTATTAAATAAATTCATACTATACTTACTTTGTATAAATAAATAACTAATAATGGAGTTCTTAGAATATGTATGTACTTGGAAATCCAAAGATCATTTTGAAAAAAAATTTCTGGTACGGCCCTTAACATCATAAGACAGAAAAAACTACCTGCCTAAAAGTACCAATACCGCAAGTCTCATAAAACTTTATAAAGGCCACTCGGCTTATCCGAAAGTGAATTTCATATATCTAAACTTCTACTATACTATTCAAGTGATACCTTTGAGTTGGGATAATTTATAACTCCTGGCCACAAAGCTTTCCCACCCCTCCATAAAAGGTTGTAAAACCCGTATAAGTCAGTTTCATATACCTCTACTTGTACTATACATTATAGCAAAAGGATTTTGCATTTGATACATAATAGGTTAGGTCAGGCATTTTACCCAGCTCTTACAAAAGGGTATTATAATGATTTTATTTTATTTTATTTTTCCGAAACTCACGTATTTTTTTATTACAAATCTAAAATTTAGAGTCTTTTTTATTTAATTTGAGCGAGATATGAATTTTTCAAAATTTCTTGAAAATTAGAATATTACCGGATGCGACGTATGTGTAACTCATAACATTTAAATGGAGGGGGCATGTTAGCAAACACAACGCTTGGCGCGGCAGTCTATCTGTCATAAGTCACCAATGGCGGAATAACTGTGATACAGTTTCTACAATTTTTTTTTAGATATGTCATGAGTCCCACGTACGTCACAACCCACGTGATACCCGTTCAGCGCCAAAATAAAATAAAAGAAAACTCATGTTAGGAATAACTTTATTTCGAGTTTTTTTCATAATTCAGTCATTTTATGTCATAATCCACAATGTTATAACATTTTTTTACCTTAAATTTTACTACATTAGAATACCCCATTGTGTTCCTTAGTTAGAAATATGCATAAATAATAAGCGTTTTAATAAAATAATTTATAAATGATTACGAACATTAGTGGGACTTTTGACAGGCACTGACATGATTTTGCTGCCTATGTCATTCAACATCTCTTTCATTTCCATATCTTGAATATTTTTTTTTACAAATATTCCTGATCGCACTGTATTAAATACGCTTTGTATTTTGTATTTGATTAGCACAGTGGCGGATTCAGGATAATGTTCTAGGGGGGGCGATTTCCTTTTGAATGTATATAAAAAAAATCTTTCTGTTCATTTTGTTAATAAATTTATAAAATTTTATGTGTATTAAGTAACATACTTAATCCTGGGGGGGGGATCGCCCCTGTCGCCCCACCCGTAAAACCGCCACTGGATTAGCAGCTATATAGATTAATAGTGAAATATGACATCTGCCACTGACAGTAGGGTTAGAAGTAGCAAGAATTTGGAATAGAGTAGATGTGTGAGAGAGAAAGGTGTAATATTGTGACTTAAGCCGATTCACCCCATTCCCACGACGCGGGGCTCGGCGAACTTTTACCTGCTTTTGGCGAGCCTCGCGCCATGGGAATGGGGTGAATCGTGGCTCGTTGGCTCGGCTCGGGTTTCCCGTCAGTTGTCGGTAAATTTGGCACAAGTCAAAGGAAATGCGCCGCTCGCCTAAGCTCGGCTCGTTATGTCCTTTCCAATGTTCCAACAGGCTCATTGTTTGAAAATAAAACTTATTATTTTTCCGCATTATTTTGAACTACCTCAGCTAAACTATGTATCTTTGATCTACATTTTAATTATTATTATGTTGTTATTATTATTATTATTATTATTGGAAGTTTAGAAGTAGCTACAATTGAATAGAGGGTGTTTGGCGAAAGGCTGGCAACGAGAATATTTGTCATCCATCAGCGTCTTTTTCTTTTGGTCTGTTGTTCTTTTAAATAGTCACCTCTCAAAATGATATAAGCAGCTGCAGAAGCAGCAATCTTATTCCGTCGATTATTCATTTTCAACCGAATGACTTGGCAGAGCTAGTACAAACGAGCCAAAAACCCTCCACACGCCACGAACCAGGCGCCGTGGGAATAGTCAAAGCGCGTTAAAGCTCGTCCCAAGTCCACGAGCGGCGCGAGGCTCACCAAGCTTCGCGTCGTCGGAAGCCGGCTTATGTTAAGGGCACAAAAAACTCCAATAACTTAGAAACGAATAACTTTGTTTAAACTTTGATAGTTCTTATCATACAGAATTAAAGTCTGAATTGACTATACGTGATCAATTTTCTAATTTGCTTCTATGGTGAAGGACCCCATTATGCTAATAGAATAAATAAGACAAAATAATTATAATTAATTAAAAAAATTACGACTTATGAAGAAATAAACAATAAATGTTCTACATAGTATTGTTTTATTGGGTTGTAAATAGTTTTAATTTACTATTTTGAGATTGACAGTTTGATATAGTTGTTTTTATATTCTGTAGTTGGTACTATTTACTAGTGATATGTCAATTCTTCCAATGTGTGATCGAAATTCAGTCAAATAATGATCGTAGAACAAGTATAGTTCATAATTCGAGTTATAAACAGTTTCGTGTCTCTTTTTACTTTTACACTTCATGCGTAATATGCATCTTACAACTGTTAATATACTATTACAATATACTATGTATCCGTAGTAATAACAAACATATAACAAACAAATATCTTAATGGTCATAGGAAAAATACTTTTTCAATGAGTTTTTATAATAAAAAATGATTTCCTTGTACGCTAAATTATATACTTTTTGCTACACTTTATTTAAACTTATTTCATTTGAAACTGAGATCATTCTACAGCTAATCATTCTTCAACTTCTATTTGTTTCATATCTTTCAAATTTTTTTCGAAACGAATTTTTTGTAAAATTTTATTAAAATGTTTATCACTAATCCATATTGCATTACATAGAATTAATTTAATCGCTAAAAATCTTGCAAAAAAATATAAGGTTTTCATTTATTTCCTACATATTTCTCATGAAATATATTCTGATAGTTATCAATGTCAATTTATTATCAGATATTTCCTGTAGAAATTAAGAACTAACTAAATTATTATTATTATTAAGTTTCTGCCCTTTTGAAAAAGCTGATTAGAACCAAAAATGAAGGTGCATAACAAGATGTTATAGTAACTACATAAATAAAATTTCTACATTCTACGGCTAATCGTCTTTGAGTTATGCAAAAAATTCAAAAAACACTACGAGCAAAGTGCCCTTTTGGCACTGCCAATTGCAATAAAAAGGGAGGTGCACAACTAGATGTTATAGCAGTCTCAAATACAAAATTTCAACATTCTCGGGTTAATAATTTTTGAGTTAAGGCTAACGCGCACTTATGCACGGCGCGGCGAAACGCGGCGCTGCGCCGTTTTCTGTAAAATATAAAATACATGGTTTGTTATGGTGCAACGCGCACTAGTGCGCGGCGCTGCGGAGCGCGGCGCGGCGGCCTGCTCGGTATTCTATCAAGAGAATAAATATGCCGAAGCTCCGCAGCGCCGCGCCGCGCAGTCGACAGTGCGCGATAGGTTCGGCGGCGCAGCCTGCGGATTTCACACCCGAATGCTACGCTCGGAAAAGTTCGCCTTTTCCGAATCAGGGTTGTGTTTGCTGCAATCTCTTTTCTATGGTTGCAATAAAGCAAACAACATAACTGCAGAAGAAGAAAAATTAGTTGCACTAGTGCAAAATTATAAACAAATTCACCTTCAGTATTTCTTTTTTTATTTATAGCGTGAATCCATTTTCTTTTCTTTTTTGCATTATTTTCCTCGTCCTCGACTACAGCACAGCAGCGCCGCGCACTAGTGCGCGTTGGCCTTATGCGAGATACGTACGTACAGACGTCACGCCGAAACTAGTCAAAATGGATTCAGGGATAGTCAAAATCTTTGAATATAAAATCTCAGGAAAGAATTTTTAAGAAATAACGTTGCGACCGGGATGGGTTTTGCATATGGCGGATAGTTATTCGTCATTTCCGTTCGACAGTGGCGTGCCAACTTAAACAAATATGGGATACAACAAACTTAAAAATATTGAAAGAAGCTTTCAGATCTCATAATTAATAAAAAGACAATATTTGGGTTTTAGTTCTGTAAAAATTTATTAATTACAACGTTTCGACAGCTCAGTGCTGCCTTCGTCAAATAAATAACAAATAAATAAGTAGTTTGACTACTGACTATAAATAAGTAGTCTGACTACTTATTTATTTGACGAAGGCAGCACTGAGCTGTCGAAACGTTGTAATTAATAAATTTTTACAGAACTAAAACCCAAATATTGTCTATTTATTAAACTTTAAAATGCTATAAATTGTGTAGCAATAATTTACAATTTAATAAATACAATTGAAATACAAAAATAAGAGGTGAAATATTTACTTATAGAAAATAAAGTAAATACAAAAATTGAAGTTTTCATTGTCCTTTAAACAATATAATCATAATTGTTGAAATAAGTATAATACATAATAAGTATGTATAACATTTTCCAATAACTTTTATTTAATTAAAGTAAAGAATTTTATGAACAGTGAAAATGTATATTAATTCTGACCCTTTATTTAAAATTACTCTGATACAACAATGAAACTATTTGTTGACATTTAAGTTATACGACGGGGTTCATACTTATTTGGCAAAATGCAATATAATTCATAATATGTATATCAATGTGTAGTTTCATTTCTCATTATAATAGTTGTACGATGCAAAATACTTATTGATGAAATTAAATTCTTAAACATTTGTTGTTCGTGGTTTGGGAACAACCATATGCAACATAACTGGCCATAATTATTACTATATAGGAATAGTGAATATGCAAAGAAAGTTAAATAATTGCGATACAGTTTGTTTTTATTTGTATAGAGTGAAGAACGCGCTGCTAAATTAGAATTTAATGCAAGCACATGCAACTTATTCAAATGCTCAACAAGAAATGAGTCATAATTCCGTCGCAGTTTTTCATCTAGCCACTAGATTGCAACCCTCCTTCCTCAGATTTTATATTCAAAGGTCAAAATAGATATTTCCGATGAAACCTGAAAAGAAGAAAAAATTAATATAATTTAAAGGGCTGTAGTTCCTACACGATTAAAGATAGTCTCGAGTCCTCAAAATTCTTAATCTTCATATTTTTTTAACCCTCTACACAAATTTTTATCAAAAACCATCACGTAGTTGGGGAAAAAATAAATAAAATGTGGTGTATGAACTAGCTGCAATACACACGTACTTTGCGGGTTACCACCTTCATCAGTTTAAACTTTAAACAGTTCCGTCGTTGATTGAAATAGTTATTTATGATAAAGTGTTAAAAGTGACATTGTGAGTAAGTGGGAAAATCTGTGAAACGAGGCGAAGCCGAGTGTAACAAACCCCACGAACTTTTAACACAAATATCATACACTATGTTTCCTACGACCCTAGTTATGTATTAGTAAATAAAAACGAAACATTATAGAATGACATTTATAACAGGTCATGATGTATTTGCCATGATTAACTGTAAATTGTTTATTAGTTACCTTATATTGTTTTGTGGTTTCAAAATAATGTGTACTTCTAATAAAATGCATATAACCTATATAAATAATTTCAGTTCAAAAATAAATATGAAATGAAAGTACATTTAATTATGAATACTAAATATAACTAGATTTAGTTATATTTTTATCACTAAATGTAACTAGATTTAGTTCCTTTTTAACATAAGTGTTAAAAGTAAACTTGTTTTTTACTTTTAATTCGTTGTCAATGACAACGATTTAAAAGTATTCACTGTGTTATAAACTGTTATTTTTAACTTGCTAAGCAACCGTTAAAAAGACAATTTTTAAGAGAATGGTCGTAGGAAATAGTTATTTATGATATAAGTGTTAAAAGTGACATTTTATGAGTGAGTGGGGAAGTTTGAAACGAGGCGAAGCCGAGTGTAACAAACCCCACGAACGAAATAAAATCACTTTTAACACAAATATCATACACTATTTTTCCTACGACCCTAGTTACGTATTAGTAAATAAAAACTAAGCATTATAGAATGACATTTCTGACAGGTAACCAGATTTAGTTCCTTTTTAACACAAGTGTTAAAAGTAAATTTGTTTTTTACTTTTAATTCGTTGTCAATGACAACGATTTAAAAGTATTCATTGTGTTATAAACAGTCATTTTTAACTTGCTAACCAACCGTTAAAAAGACTATCTTTAACAGTGGTCGTAGGAAAAATATTTTAAATTGTATTTTAATACAATTTGAAATTATTAGAAATATAAAAACCAAATGAACAAAGCTAATTTAAAAGGATTTTAAAATTTCGTAACTTATCGTTAAGTTAAACTAAATAATATACTTAATTCTTTTTAGAAATTGTGACTGGAGTTAGTTTGACATTTCGCGATTTTAACAAGGGATATAACTAATCCGGGTTAGTGGCTTATCCTTTTTATGAATCTCGGCGATTGAAAAATAAATTATTACATTTAACAGAATCGTTAAAATTAATCCTTTATATTTTATAATGTAATAATTAAATGTATGTATTTATTTTATTTCAATTCATAATGATTTGATTTCACAATAACCAGTGGAAGATCGAGAGGAACGTTAAAATCAGAAAAAAATAATTACTACATTATAAAATAAAAAAAGATTAACTTCAACGTTTCTATTCTATGTAATACGAATTTAAAAAAAAAATGATTATAACCATATTTCAATGAATGGTTTGCGCATGCGTGTAATCAAAGTATTTGACTTGTAGGTTGTCAAATATTAGCACAAATCTTTCTCTGATAATTTAAAAATGCTGATAATCATGTACAAATATTACTTATTCCACCAAACTAGTAGAGATATGTTTGGAACTAAATAATATAGTGATTTCTTTTTATGAATTGGGACTTGAGTTAGTTTAACATTTCAGGATGTTAACAAGGGGTATAACTAATCCGGGTTACTGGCTAATGTTTTTTATGAACCTGGTTGTAAAAATAAAATCTAAGGATATATGTGAAATTTGGTTGGACACTTTTAACTGTCAAAATGCATTTAAAATATTTAAAAAAAAAATACGTTGACTTACAAAGATTTATTATTGCTTTAAAATATCTTTATTTATTTAGTTTTCATAATTAATAATATTTCCGAATTTTATTAAAAAATACCAACAACCATTAAACTGTCAGTAGCCTTAATTATTAAACATTATTATAAATACAAAGACGTTGATTTTAATTATATATATGTATATATCTTCTGACTGAGCAGAAAAAATAAATAATAATATTAATATTACACATCGTTCAAGCTGAGGAATTTCTATAAATAGGTGAGTTATTCATATGTTTACAAAATTTGCTGTTATCAAATTTGACGTATATAATTTTCAAAGATAAAATAAGTGAATATGAACTTTTTATTGTAAAATACATAAAAATGGAAGAAATATACAAAGAATAGATTTTAGTTGCACCAAAAATAACTGTTTTGTTTTGTTTTCGATACAGTATTAGAAATTTGATGCAAGATAATTTCAGGTATGAATTGAATTAAAAATATTCTGAACAAACTAATTTTAAAACTTAATATTTAATATACTAAATATTTTTTTTATAAAATATATTACTACAGTGGCGAGAGGTAATGTATTGCACACATCAGATTTTTTACTTTTGATTTTATTCAATTTCGGTGAAGTGTGCTTTGGAAACAAAATCAAAAATCTTTCGTTTCATACAAATTTTTATAGTTCAATATAATATTCGCCTAAATTTCTACAATATAGAAACAAATACGTAGCCTTTGTGGGTAACGTTGAAGATATGTTTCTAAAGTAATCTGTTTATTTCGAAACGTAGCATATTAAACTGCTAACATATCCCGCTTGGCTTCCTTTCAAAATTTTATCAGTAAAATGAACTGTTAACCACTAATTGAATTGATTAGTCATATAGTTTTGTTTGAGACAATAGTATATTGTGTTATTAAGAGTAAAAGTGATACTTTGTGTGGCGAGCATGGAAGTTTGCACGACGAGCGAAGCGAGTCGGACAATTACATGCGAGGCACACAAACACACTTTTACTCTGAATAACACATGCTATTTTTTCTTCAAATGTAGAAATTTTAAAAAATAAATTACTATTTGACGTTTAATATGTAGGTTACCTGTCAGTTATTCATAATTTTTAGTAACTTTATTCTTAGGTTATCTAGTTTTTATAGTGACATTTAGGGCGATATTACAGATTTCTATTGTACAAGTTACTTCTTATTGGCTGATTCTACATACGGCGGCGATAATATTATACGGCGGCTAGAATAAAAATTATATTACGGAGGCATAGAAATTAAACTTCAACCTTGTCAATCACGTCACAGAAGATGTCACTTTTATGACGTTTGAAGAAAAAATATTTTTAATTTTGTTTCCAAATCACACTTGACCGAAATTAATAAAATTAGTAATATTCTAATTTCTTAGTTTATTTTCATTTTAATGTACATGTTTTTTATATCGTTAGAAAGAGAAAAAAAAACTCTCTATTTAACAGTATTAAAGATAACTTTGAGCCCCATATGAAAATTGAAAGTTGACATGAATTTCTCGAAAAGTATTCGAGTTACAAATTTTTTTAGGACCGTTATCAATTCTTCGTAAAAAAGTGTGCAACTAGAAATTTGTTCGAATTGAAACCAGAAAGTTATAAAGTAAATTTGCCAAAATCAGTTTTTTATCTATACTTAGTGAGCTACGCATTTTTTCGGGAAAACAAAAACATGATTGAAATTTAATTTAACCGATTTTGTATCGAGATCCCAATGGTTAGCCTCTTAAAACGGAAAACATAACTTTGTTTGCAAGCTTTTGAGCGATTAATAGTAATTTACGTTATAAGTCCGGTAAATGAATTTTTACGGTACGAATAAGAAAATTTCGAAATGAGTACCGTGAAAATTATTTAACGGACGTATGACGTACAATATTTTATTTCATATCTGTGTTGCATTGTTGGATGAAATTTTGCTTACCTTTAATATTTTGCTTTAAAAACAATCAGGTCGTACGGGTTATAATAAAAATAAAATAGTCATGATAGCATAGTAATCAATTTTGTTTTTTTTGACATTTCTAATAACGTTTTGCAACGTTTTCAAATTTTATTAAAATCCGAGGAAGCAAAGGGAACATTGATCCCCAAAAAATCTTCAGAAAGATATAATAATGAATA
Source organism: Stenolophus ochropezus (assembly GCA_035578165.1). Lineage (NCBI taxonomy): Eukaryota > Metazoa > Arthropoda > Insecta > Coleoptera > Carabidae > Stenolophus > Stenolophus ochropezus. The sequence continues at coordinate 23,671,597 of JAQOWZ010000013.1, read as the reverse complement.
TCGGCTTTTCTTGGAATGGAAAAATGAAAATCAAGTAACAAACATAACAGAGGATGTAATTTTAGCATATATGTTAGATCTGGTGAGTATTAATGTTTATTTTATTCTAGTTGTTTCTTTATAGAGTTTGTATCATTTTATAGTCGAAGAAACTTACTAGTTCATCTTTAATTAAATATAATTATTTCTTTAAATATTACTAATTAATTTCGTTTTTTTTATTTGTATTCTTGTTTGAAAGATTACAAATTATTATAAATTTGTTTAATTAGAAACGAATATTATGACAAAATGTTCTAGTCGTAGCTTAGCAATGATACAGTACCGCAAAGTATAATAGTACCGTAAAGTCCCATTTACCGGACTGAAATCACAATTGTAAAAACGAAAATGCAACACAGTATGAAATAAAATAATTTTGTGTAGTGCAATAAGGAATAGTGATAAATATTTTAATAAAATTTTCAAAAGATGATCCATTCCGAAGAGAAGTTGGAAGATATAAAACGAATGGAAGTGAAGAATGATTAGCCGTAGAATGATCTCACTTTCAGTGAAATAAGATTAAATCAAGTACAGCAAAAATGTGTATAATTTAGCGTACAAGGAAATCATGTGTCCACATCAAATATTTTTACTGTTATAGGAACGGAAATACGTATATTTACACACATTTATCTATTGATTGCTGAACTTGATATGACCGTAAAAATGTTATCAAAAGATAAAATTTAATTTGATAACTGATTACATTTTTTAAGCGAAATCATCGAATTAAAGTTATTTTTCGAGTCGATAACTCTTTTGGTTAAAAATACTGATACTAGACCTCAAAATTCAATTCCTATAGTTTCTTTAAAATGTATCATTATCAACATTTGTCCTACAACCGGAATATTAATAAAAATTAATTTCACAAGTACGGGAAAATATAAATATGTCTCGAGTGAAAAAGAAAACATTTAGAGAAAGACAGAATATAAAGTTTGTTTCTAAATACTGTGTTACCGTGTATGTTTACTAGATTATTAATAAGATAATTACGACATATGGATAAATAAATTTGTACCTTCATATACTAGTGTGTATGATAATAATGAATACAAAATAACTGTGTTTGCCGTTCCCAAAAACTTAAATGGAAAAATGAAAAAACAAAAAGGGACAAAATTTTATGTGTACAAGACATTTAGCTCGTATTACGAGCTCACTTTTATAATAAAATCGCGATTTTAACGCCCTCTTTTACATCATAGTCTTATGTAAAAATAAGCGTTAAAATTGCGATTTTGTTATAAAATCGAACTAGCTTACTTTTATAATAATATCGTGATTTTCTTATAAATGTGAGCTCGTAATAGGGACCTTTGTTTTTTATCTTATGGTAACTGAAAAATTTAGCAAAAATACATATATTATTATCAGATCATTCCAAAATAAATAAAAGTTTTATACACCAAGTTTTGCTAGTATAATTAATATTGCATTTTGCATTTTCAGAACATATTCAAAAACACAATTTTATATTGATCAGATGAGTTTGCTTCTATGGGTAATGAATTATACAGGGTGTTGACTCGAACACCAGAACATAGGGATTTAACATGTAAAATCATAGTACTGTTTTGTCAAGTTACGCTAAAAAATATAGCAATTTTATTTTGTTTTTTTTTGTTTTAAATTCAAAATTAATTTATGGAATATTGTATACTTCAACAGTATTTTCAAATAATAATAAAAATAAACTAACGTAGCTATCTTGACAGATAAATCGTTAAACATTTGTTATTTTTGTCCTGATTGCATGGCTACTGCTATTTTTAGGGTGATTTACATCATTTTCATACCTAATTTCTGAACTTGCATGGCATCTAAAATTAATTTTGTTTATTGAATCATATGTTAAATTTTATACTCTACAACTTTTATTTGAAATTTTTTTACCTAAAATAATTAGGGAAGCAGGAAATTACGAAAATATGATTTTACATCTTAAATCCCTATGTTCGGCTGTTCGAGTCAACACCCTGTATGTACAATACAATAATAAGAGTTATTGAAATAGTGTGAATGACAAATGACAAATATATCATAGCGCCACCTTAGTTTCAGTTTCCGACACCGGGTTGGTAACACTGATTTGGTGTTTCCGGTCAGATTATCATTATCTAATTTTACTCACATTTTTATCGCGCATTAAACGTAATAATCTCGAACGGAAGTCTTGTTTTTCCTCAACCACAGACTAGCCGTCGGTAGCCAAATTTCAAATTTTTCTCTCGAAGTCTTAAATTTAGACTTTAGACTCTTGTTATTATGCCAGTAGACCACTAGATCAATATTTCTATTTTAATTGTGGTTTTCCATATTTTTTCCTTTTTTATACAGGATAAATCATCGAAATGCCCGTCTTCGATATCTCCTTTGTAGTTAAAAATACAGCATAAATTAATTAACAGAAGTTATTCGTCCACTCAAGGAGCATAACAGGTTGTTACATTACGGCTCACCCAGAATTGATGGCCTTTTTTTAAATGGAACATCCTATATGTTTTTACATTTTTTCAATTGTATGTTATTCCCTTATACGGACATAAGAATTTTGTTTTAGTTTTCCGCGGCGTTGCCAAGTTATTCCGTTTATAAAAAAGACCAAATACACGCATTGATTTATAAAGACTTACTCAAGTTATTTTAATAGTAAAAATTAAGAATTTTTTTTCTGCACAACTGTAACTATAGTCGATGTTCCGACATAATTTTTTTAAATGTAATTATACAGGTGTTCAATAAAGCAAATCAAATTTACTCAATTTCAATTGACTATAACTCGACATTTTCAATTGGGTGTCTTTTCGTATTATTTTCATATGTTATGAAGGGTATCCTATGCCTAAAACCAAAAATTTCGGAGTATTTCACCATTTAAAATTTATTTCTAAAAATCAAATTAGAAAAGATTTTTAATGTTCGCGCCATTCTCATGGAAACATGTTTGCAGACGGTTTATAATGAGTAATTTACTCTTCGTAGCTATTTGCGTCGACAGTTTCAAAATGGTTACGAATTCTAATCTAATTTTGTAAGATTCGGAGATCTAACGGGCAAATTTCTTGGACCACCTCTTCCGATCCATCTATTAGGAAATTCTTCATTTAAATAATTACTAACCCGAAGACTGTTGAGAGTTGGTGAACCATCATTTTCGAACCACAATCTCCGGATAATATTCATGGTATACTAGATTTAATTTTTAATTGAATAAATAATTTTAGAAAAAAATGGTGAAAATCTCCGAAATTATTCGTTTTAGGCAAAGGATACCGTTAATAATAAATGAAGATGATCCAAAAAGACACCCAACTGAATTATAAAATACAGGCCGTTCCATTTGAAAATGACAAGTTATAGTCATTTGAAATTGAGTAAATTTGATTTGCTTTATTGAACACCCCGTATAATTACATTTTAAAAAAATATTTGAGAACATAGAGTATAGTTACAGTTCTAAAGAATTAAAATTTCTTAATTTTTACTATTAAAATTACTTGAATACGTGTCTTTATAAAACAAGCGCGTATTTGGTCTTTTTTTAGAGAATAAACGGAATAACTTGGCAACGCCGCGGAAATCTAAAACAAAATTCATATGTCCGTATAAGAGAATAAAATGCAATTGAAAAAATATAACTATATACAGATTTCTTTTAAAAAAGGCGTAGAATTATGAGCGAGCCTTAATGCAAATACCCTGTTATTATGCTCCTTGAGTGGACGAATAAATTCTGTTAATAAATGTATGCTGTATTTCTAGAGTGCGTAATTGCTTTACAACTTGAATTATGTACTATACTTTCTCTACGACCATTATATGACTGTATTTCAATCACAACAAGATCACACAATAAATTGAAATATTTGACATATCACTAGTAAATAGCACCAACTATAAAACATAAAAACAACTATGTCAAACTGTCAACTTGAAAATAATAAATTAATAGTATATTACGTACCGTGAACTGTAAGTGACAGTTTTTAGGTCGAGAATGTTGTTTGGGAAGTCGAGACCCGAAGGGTCGAGATTTCCTAAACATTCGAGACTTCAAATATCACTTACAGTTCAAGGTTAGTAAGCTATTTTTTGCAATACCTACAAAAATAATAGAAAAAGAAAAATAGGTTTCAAAATTAACGTCTGTCAAATTGATGTCAAAAATAAAAGTTGAATTGCAATTGAGAGTAAGAATGCCATGAATGTTTATGATGATGTGGAAACTAAATACTTACCATCCACCATGAATTGTAACATACTTATGCCCGGTTGCAGAAAGGCTAATCAGGCTCTAATCAAAAAAATCACTGATTAATTTGACGTTGTTACCATGGCCATGCACGTATTAAAAATGCATTGCGGTCAAAAAATTAATCATTAATCAAAATTGATGAAGCTTTGTGCAACCCGGGCTTACTGTCCACTGTGCACGGGAAGTGTTTACTATAACCATGGAAACTAAATCCGCAATAAAAGTTCCACTTACTGTGTTTAAATTTTGTTATTAATGGGTAACTTACTGTGCAGGTATTGCAAAATAGTTATTTGTGGTACAAGTGTGACGTGGGAAAAGTTTAGCTCACGAGGCCGTTAGGCCGAGTGTGGTATTTTTTCAAGTGACTTAGGTAATTAAGACACGTGTGCCATACAACATTTTATCCAACACATTTTAATCATTGATATAAAATACATATAAGATTTTTGACAAATGGAATTTCGAAATGACATTTAGGAACAAAATAGTGTAGAGAATGTTTTATAACGTAGTTACTATGATATGAACCAAAAAACAGTGAGCTAATATATTTAGCTCACTAGTGACTTATGACCTACTTTTTTTATCTAAAAACAGTATACTTATATCGTTATAATTACACGGTGTTGGATAATAGTTATTTATGATACTAGTGTGTGAAGAAGTACTTTTATGCATGAGTTACGGGGTTTAAGGCACGAGCGATAGCGAGTGACTTAATCGTAATGAGTGCATAAAAGTCCTTCACACATGAGTGTCATACAATATTTTATCTACGTACCAATTAGAAAAAATAAACAGAAATATAAAAAATTAAAAAGGCTGCAAATTTGAGGTTATATTGTTTGCTATATGAGCTACTTCTGGGTGAGAGAAACCTAAGTGATAAAATATTCTTAAATCTACAATAAAGATTGTAATTCATTTTTTTACTGATGATTGCAAAATTATCCAACGCACACAGCAACATAGCAAACAATATACTGGGTTGCGTTCAGTATGCCTCAATGCTGACAGCAGTACAATATTACTAATTTGAAAAATAAAACTATCGTACAAATTTCTCATATTTAAAATATATTGTACAAAATCTAAATGTACGATAATTTGTAGTATATTTTTCTACGATACTGAAGCGTTGGTTGTACTAACAGGTGTAGTATATGACCATTGTGTCAAAACATGTTTTTCATTTGCTAACACAAATCGTTTAATAATGAAAGTGCCATTTAATTTACATTGTTCTTTTACACACGATTTGGTTTGTTTTACACACGATTTGAATAATGACACACATCACATACAATAACTTGCATATTAATGAGTTCATTATAGTGTGATAGTAGATAAAATTATTTACAACTTAATAAATTAATTATAATTATTTTGTGTTTAGTATACTGCTAATATAATTTCGATAAATCAAATATACCGTATCTGTGCATCATGTACTTTACACTCGGCCTTTCTTTGAATATAAAATCTTTTATATTCAAAACGGCCTTCCGTAATGTGACATTTAGATAACCTATAAGTTGTACAATAATAGCTATTTACATTAGTGTTTGTAGAAAAAATATTTTGTTTGTTAGAATAAGATTATGTTTATTCAATAAGAAAAAATTCTATTAAGGCCAAGTCTTTCCAAGTACGAATTAAATTTTAAATATATCTGTCAAATAAACAATAATGTAAAGTGGTAATGGTAACGTGGAGATATTTTTCCTTAGCGCAGTGTAAGAGCTACTACGTACATGGGCGCCCATAAGGGGGGGCAAGAGGGGGCATCTGCCCTCCCCTGGCTTTTTGCAAATTTTAAAAAGACGGTAAATTACTTAATTATTTTCGCTACCGTTATGTTCTATAAGAAATTTATTCATGTTTGTTTAACTTTGGACTTAGGTTTTTTATGTATGGCACAAATTACTCCATTGGTATTTATGGTAAATTATTTAAACTGGAAGGAATTTTCTTTATAAATCAATAAAATAAAATAAGAATTTTTTTCTTTATGTTTGTTTATAAATATATGGCTGTCTGCTTATTTTTCAATTTCAAAAAAGAAAGTGATACCATGAAGAAAATCGCTAACTAAATTAATTTCTTCTCATGTATCTACATATTAGCATAGACTATAGAAGTATTATATATTGCTAAATGTTTGATATTAACTAGCTACTAAAATATTTTTGTTTTTCTACTCTCATAATATATGCGTAAATTATAATTTTATAATACAGATAACATGTGTTTATCTCTACTTAGCAGAAAGCTTTAATATATACTAGATCAATAATAACCTTATATGAACTAACATGCCACATATATAAAAATACTGAATCAATCAGTGGTTATATTGTAGTAGTCCAGCTTGAAAATTTATTCTCACATGGTTTATATTCTTTTAAATAACAAAATATATAAGAACAGTAATTCCATTTGATGTCTAATGAGAAACTGCCAGTGCTGGGTATCCATGGTAGATACATAAGTAATGTAAATAGTATGAATGTAGGGAGCTTATTATTTAAAGCCGATGTTTGTATGATGTAATCCTGCATAGTATTGAAGTGTGTACTAGCCCGCACCGAAGGACGTGCTCAACCAAACATGTAGCCACTCTTTCCCCTACCCGTCTCAACCTATTTCCAATCTACTTAAAAATATCTCCCAAATTCACAGTCTTTTCGAAAAACTAAAAAGAAAACTTATTGAACAAAAGTTTAGCAAAAAAAAAAATTATAAAAGACTGCGAAAACATATGAAAATAACTAAATAAAACAAAATGAAGTAATGCATGGCGTAACAAAATAATATACAGGGTGGCGAAAGGCCGGCACCCAGAATATTTCGTTTATTATGAGACATACAGAAAAATGTTACGGAACAAAATTAAACTAGTCAAAGGGACTCATAAAATGATCTTAGTACTATTTTGTGTCACTTCCGGTTTCAGCGGAAGTGTGTACAATTTTGATTCTAGCATAGGGAATCGGTATTATTATATTTTTTATCGGAATGTACATAAAATTACCTCTACAATGATACGAAAATATCATTGTTTTACTTCAACCATTTCAAAATGGCGACACTTTATTTTTAAAATATTTACTAATAAAAATTCATAAAAACAAACACTATAGCCAGCTATTTGAGATTTTGTTACATGAAACCAAACAAATAATGTCAAAAAATATTAGATCTACCTTTCCTGACGATGTAATGGCAGAATTTGTTATATTTCACAAATTGTGCAGAAAATCACAGCGGCCATTTTGAGTACTTTTAATTTTAATTTTGTTTATTATATTTAGTAAGAGTTATTGTATTGTGTTGATTGTTATAAGCTTTTTTAAACATAATTTTTTTCGTTAATTACCTGTAGTTGTAAGTACATAAATTTGAAAATAAATTGTCGCCATTTTGAAATGGTTGAAGTAAAACTATAATATTTTGATATCATTGTACAGCTTATTTTATGTACATTCCGAAAAAAAATATAATAATACCGATTCCCTATGCTAGAATCAAAGTTATACACACTTCCGCTAAAACCGGAAGTGACACAAAATTCTTACTAAGATCATTTTATGAGTCCCTTTAATTAGTTTAATTTTGTTCCGTAACATTTTTCTGTATCTCTCATAATAAACGAAATATTCTGGGTGCCGGCCTTTCGCCAAACACCCTGTATATAATGTAAAATCTATCACCATTCTAACCACCATTTTGAGATATCTGGTGAGTTTGCTCGTTCCTTATAGAAGGGCAAGCAATCACCACTAGGTACCACTTTATTTGAACATCCAAACTGCAGTGCAAAATTGAGGCTTCTTTCATTACAAACCTACATATCAAATTTTGACATTTTGAAATGTACGTCAAATTCCATATATTATTTTTATCCTTCTCTAACATGTACAAATTGTGAATCATATTTAGCTTGTCTAAACATCTATGAAGTTAGTAATCAGTATTTTATTGCAGCTAACATTAAAATAATTATTTTCCTTACATTAATTTGTACATTTATTCTGTAGAATAATAATCCAATGGATAAAGTGATTTAGAAAGACATTTACATATAATTTGCAGTCATTTGTTCATTCTTAGAAAGACTGGCTTTTATTATAACTACAAAATGTTATACCATGGTTTTACCTGTTTTACCTATCAATATACAGGGTGAATACTGAAAACCTTGACATAGGGAAATAACATGGGAAAACAGTTTTTTGCTGTTTCCATCTGTCCCGCTAAATAAAATCGGGTGTATATGGTATCGTTAGTTAGATTACTTAATTTTGCATCTAATAAAACTAAATGTTGTGTAATAAGGCCTTTTCTAACAGAAATATTTGATAAAATAAATTGTATTTTGAAGGTTATCCTTCATATTTTCGAATAAGAAACGTCAAAAACAAAATGCTCCATAGCCGAGTGGATACGAGGGCTGTTTCATAACATAAATAATCTACAAAACCTGGTTCGAGACCACCTCGGCCCTATTTTTTTTTTAATTAAATTATTCTTAAAATATCATGTTTCGAAACAAGAAATACAAAATTATACACTAAAAACTAAATTCGAATTAATTGTTAAGTTTGACAGACAGCAAATAATAATTCTATTAAATATTTGGATTTTTTTATTTATAAAAATATGAATATTGCTATTTTATTAAAATAGTTTGATATAATAAAGATATTTTAAGCATAATTTAATTAAAAAAAAATAGGGCTGAGGTGGTCTCGAACCAGGTCTTGTAGATTATGAAACAGCCCTCGTATCCACTCGGCTATGGAGCATTTTGTTTTTGACGTTTCTTATTCGAAAATATGAAGGATAACCTTCAAAATACAATTTATTTTATCAAATATTTCAGTTAGAAAAGGCCATATTACACAACATTTGGTTTTATTAGATGCAAAATTAAGTAATCTAACTAACGATACCATATACACCCGATTTTATTTAGCGGGACAGATGGAAACAGCAAAAAACTGTTTTCCCATGTTATTGCCCTATGTCAAGGTTTTCAGTATTCACCCTGTATAGATAAGGGAGGTATTGGTTTTGGTCAAATTTCTCCAGTGTGAGTTTTCAACATATGATTACGAATTGGAGTCCCTAGAATTTACCGTGATGTTTGAGTGTGTGTGTGTGTGTGTGTGTCTGTTTCTGTGACGATTTTTCGTCCACAATAACTCCTATATGATACATGTAAAAAATATAATATTTGGTATTTCAGACTTATTCAAATATGATGAACTGATAAGATTTTGACTAGAATTGGTTAACCGGAAGTTTTTCCTATAAAAACTTCTTGCTAAACAGAAAAAATATTAATTGTATTAACTTTACACATCGTTCAAGCTGAGGAATTTCTATAAAACTGATGAGTTTTTCATATGTTTACAAAATTTGACATTTGCTGTTGTCAAATTTGACGTAAACAATTTTCAAAGATAAAATAAGTAAATATGAAGTTTTTTATAGTAAAAGATGGAAGAAAAACACAAGGAATGGATTTTAGTTACGCTAAAAATAATTGCATTGTTTGGTTTCCGATACAGTATTAAAAATTTGATGCAAGGAAATTTCAGGTATGAATTGAATTAAAAATATTCTGCACGAACTTTAAAACTAAGTAATCTACTAAAGATGTTTTTATAGAATATATTACTACAGTGGCGGGAGGTAATGTGTTGGACACATCAAATTTTTTAAAACTAATCAGTTCTTCATCGTCCACTTACCAATTTATTTATCATATCACGTATAATGTAATGTTCATTTTATTACCATAAGGTTAAACAACACAAATTTTTACAAAATGTTTCACTTTTTGAGTTAAAAATAGGTTTAGGTTGCACAATCACTTTCTGTTTAACTTATTCATTCTCACAAGTAATTAAAACACACTACATTCTCATGGAATAATATATTGTATATTAAATATACATTATTTGCCTTTAAAATTAATTTACAATGATAATAAATACTCTTTTCCTGAAATAACCTTTTTATGACAAACCGTCTGTGCACTTTGTTGGTACGCATACTTTACGTAACATGCATATTCAGACGATAATGAATCACATTCTTAACCTTGTAGTAATTATGATGTTATATTAGAGACATATACACATATGAAATTCACTTTCGGTTAAGTCGATTGGCCTTTACAAAGTTTTATGAGAATTTTTTTTTCAAAATGTTTCCTAATTATCTAGTTTTAAATCTAGATTAAAATATTCAAATAATAATGCATTTTAAATCACGTCTTCTAATTCCAATTATTAAAATAAATTCAACCGTAAATTTTAAATACAATCAGTTATTTAAACAAATATAAGAAATATTTGGGTGTTTTAAAAAAAAATATTTTATTTATATTCGTATTTCGGCTTATAAGCACAGAATAGTTATATACAGAAGCGACACTCCGTGTCGGTACCTTTCATGTTCCCCTAGCCAGTTCTATTACCTTGAAGCATTGTGTAGACCTTTAATTTTGTGCTCTTCCCCTATCTCTCTCTCAGATGTGAGGAAACTTTCCGATTTTAAACAATGGGCTTTTTAAATTTGTGCACATTCTCCATCTCTCTCTAATTTTCGCTTCTCTGTCTTACTGTCGCTTCTGTGTTATAAGGCCATTATCACGAAATACTAATGAATACACTTCACAGGAATTTTTTATTATTTAAAAATAGAAGAACAAAGAGAGAAACTAAGTATTAAGCAGCTTTACAATGGGAGAAAAATCTAAAAGGGATTAAAGCGGAATGATCAACAGAGATTTGACTAAGTCAAGTTGTTCATTCATAAGATTTTTCTTTTCATTTGGATTTCCAATTATTCTAAAACTTCATTATTAGTTATTAAAAATTTTCTTTAGAGGTACACGGTTAGTTTTGGACAAGTCATCAAAACGTAAGGTTATTTCTGTCCTTGCATTTTTTAGTAGTGTGTGCATAAAATTGTAAATACGAATATGTGGAAACCCTGGGAATATAATTTTGTGGACGCAACTCATGCTGAAAACAACATTCGGAAGAAATAGTTCAACATCTAGCAGAAGTTCAGCCATCGAAGTCTAAAAAACGGAGCCGCAAATATCTATCTTATGATACGGCCCTGTTCTTACTTTTCAAATGATACTTTTGGAATAATTTATAATTTATGACCACAATACTTCCCACCTCTCCATAAAAAGTTATAAAATCCGCACAAGTCAGTTTTATACCGGGTGTCCCAGCTCGACCGACACATGAGAGATTAGATAGGAAATCAATTAATTATGAATAGTATCTCCCCAGTGCAAGATATTAACTTAAAATTTTGTATGCTTGTTGGGGAATATTATTTCTGTTGATTACAGTTATTAGAAATATGTAATTTCGTCTGCAAGATGAGATTTATTAAATTATAAAATCTAACATTTTCGTTCAAAATCAGTCAGCCATGAAAATAACAGAAAATATCTATGTGACAGTTCTGACAGTTAATGACATGCCATTGTAGATATTTATATTTTTGTAATATTGGTATATTATTTAACAAAAAGAAACTAAATTCAACTTAAATAATATTAAAATACAGGGAATAAGGATTAAAATCAGTGATACTTCACTAAACTGTCAGATAAATCATCATCATCAATGGCACAACATTCCTATGTGGAACAAGGCCTCAAGTACCTGAAGTACTTGTTTCGTGACATGTTTTACTTGCATTTTAGAGATGCAGGTTGTCAGCCTACAGTCTCTGCAAGGCCAGCACACACCGAGCCGTTGTGCGGCAACCCATCCAAATGGACATGGCGGGCTATGTTGCTTATCTACACGATCAGACAAGACACGCCACGACCACACAACCGTACCTGTCAGATAAATATTTTCTTTTATTTCCATGGCTGTCTGATTTTGAACGAAAATATTAGATTTTAAATTTAATAAATCTCGCCCTGCAGACGAAATTGCATATTTCAAATAAGTGTGATCCATAGAATTAATATTCTCCGATAAGTATACAAAATTTCAAGTTAATATCTTGCACTGGGGAGATACTGTTCATAATTAACTGATTTCCCATGTAAAACTCCCATGTGTCAGTCGAGCTGGGACACCCGGTATACATCTACTTCTATTTTAAGCGCATTCTTTTTATAATCCGTCTCATCTCACTTCATTTTAAATTGAAATAAAATGGTAATGGAATCCTAAACCATTTTTAAAATTTTTAGTGATAAGCGAGATATCAATTTTTATGGTGAAAATTTTGGCCTATTATGTGATGTGTTCGTCATTGTTGAACAAACTGTTAGTTGTACAGTGTATTATTTATTTTCATATTTATATAGCTAATATAGGTTATCTCAAATAGAAATGAAGTTGTCAATCATTCTCGCGCAAACAGAGTGGCTCAATGAAAATTATCAGCGCAATTTTTGACCACTTAACATCAATTTTGCAAAAAACGCTCGAACAGGTCAATTTTAGTATAAAGGGGGACACATGAATGGATTAGTACCAATGGCATAACTTCAACCCTAAAATGGGGGTGGACTGCACCTCAAAAAATTTAAATGGAAAAGGATGTCAAAAATGGAACAGTTCGAAAGGCCTTTCAATTCCCTTTTCAACACATTTTTTATTTTTCAAATCATTAGTTCCAGAGAAATATCGTTTAAAACAAATTTTATCAGGTGTTCAAAGTTGTGATGAAGAAGGCTTAAACAAATTGATGTTAAGTGGCTAAAAATAGCGCTGTAAATTTTCACTGGACCATCCTATATATTATTATTTAAATTAACTAGAAAAGAATGTCTTATATCGGTTTGGTCATTGGCTGTATTTTTGTTTGAAATAACGGCTGCCTTCCTGCCTTAATCTATAGATTTTCCAGCCAATTAATTGATAATCCTTTTTCTAGGACATGTCAAATTTTTAATCCGCACCGCAATGAAAGATTATTACCTGCTAATACAATGGTCGGCAAATCCTGTATTGTTTTTTGTTTATTGTATTTTCAAGTTTCTTAAAACTTAATTTTGAATTAACAGAGTTTTCCCGTTGAATTAGAAACTAAGTACACCTCTGGTAAAAACTTAACGAAGGGTACCTTCTTATTGGTTGCTTATGCAGTTCATAAACTATAATTTTAGTTTGACTTATACTATATATACTTATATTAAGGCCCGGTCTTTCCAAGTACGAATAAAGTAACTGATAACTAATTTATAAATAAATTTAATAGAAGCTCTTATCTGGCAAATTATCTGTAAGTGTCTTTCCAATTCACTTTATCCATTGGATTATTATTCTGTAAATTAATGTAACTAAAATAATTATTTCGATGTTGGCTGCAATGAAATACTGATTACTAGCTTCATAGATGTTTTGACAAGGTAAATTTGTACATGTTAGAGAAGAATTTTATACATGTTTTATTTTCAAAAATCCATCGACTAGTTTTAAAAATAACTTCTTTTGAAATTTTTGATCGGTCGCCATTTTGTTATTTGATAAAAAAAAAATGTAAATACGAATGTTTTAGAGAACCGAAAGCAAATACTAAAAGTTTTTGTATTATTTAAATATTCCTTAAAATAAGGGAGTAATGACGATTTTTTTGAAAAACAAAAAAAAGGTCAATAACTATGAACTGGGACTCTAAATAAAACTAATAAACTAAGAAAAGATGTTTGTTTCAATGAGTTCTAACTGCTGTTTAAGGGTGTTACAACTTAGCATTAACACCCTGTATATTATAGTGGTGGCAAGACGAATTTGAAGTATATTTGATAGATATATTTTATTCATACTTGGAAAAATTGGGCCTTAATAAAAATATAAAAAAATATAGTGGTATCCGTTATTTAAGACCAAATAGCCTTACCTTATTTCTAAGCATCCTGAAACTATTTTAAATTCCTAATTACCTTAATCTAAACCATGTTTTATTTATTTTCTGACAAATACATTTTATAAAAGTGGTCTATTTACATAATAATAAAATTTGTTACAAATGTAATTAAACAATATAATATGAACCTTAAAAGAATATAATATGTAAATAAATGAGCTGTACAGAATAAACATGGCGACTTTGTCTACCCAGTACATTCTGAAACAAAAAACAGTCTGTTAAAACAGTAGAAATTCAAACTTTTTAAAAATAATACAAATGATTGGTACTTTATTATTATTGTTATTTTATTTATTATTATTCAGTCTTGTTGTGACGTCCATAGGTTTACTTGAAGGACATAAGTAATTGAATGAGTGTGTTTATTATTTTTTCCTACGACCGTTAAGATATTTGCTTGTTGTATGTTTGTAATTGCTACGGATACATAGTATATTGTAATAGTATATTGCATCATAAGGGAAGATATGGGCATATTACATCCCGAAGATTTCTGATGTAAGAGCGAACGTAGTGAGCGAGGGCAGCAAAAGCCAAGGGATGTAATATGCCGTTAGATTCCCGTAGGGTACAAGTTATTTTTCCGTATCCTTGAGAAGATTGTATTAAATAAAAAAAATAATTTTATTTATTTCCTGAAATATAATTGAGGTTTGTCGCGTTTGAAAGTTGGTAAAGTGGCTAGTCTGTGATTGAAAGCATTGTAAGGCTTTTATGTGCCACTACATGGAGCACAACATTATACAATTTGTCAGTTTGGAAATTAAAACATTATATTTGACGTTTGAAACGAAGTGAAGTTGGGTAAGAACCTTAATACGTCACAGGACAAGGAGGGAAGTGAGGGAATTCAGCCACGGTTTCAAGGATAATATTTTTAATAACAGTTTTTTCAATATTAACAGTCAATTTGGGGAAAAATAAAAAATATGGGTCTAATATTTTTCATTATTCTACTGAAAGAAGCTAAACATGACAAATCGTGTAAGATATTTTTAACTTTTTCATTAATATTCTATAGACAGTAAAATTGTGGTTTATTACAATATTTATTTCTTATCAGAAGTCATGTTCTATTTTAATTTATTTTATCAATTTATTTGCGTACTTTCCGGATTAAAAGTACAATTTAAAACAAATAATAATGTGAAATATGGTGTAAATTATTGTATTATAATTGCATCATAAACCTTTAACAACATAAAAAGTACATGAAAATGCTAAAATAAAAGAGGATCGTACTTTAAAGATGCTAAGAATTAAGCGATAACAAAATCCTTTATCCATTGAATTTCGCTTCTGCGTACGTTATTGTTTTGTTATGATAAACAATCTTTTTACAATAAAATATCACAACAAATATTCGAAATTAATTGAAATCAAAAACCTAGGTTGTCAAATATCAGCACAAATCTTCCTCTGTATTATTTAAAAATGCTGATAATCATGTACAAATATAATTGCTAATTCCACGAAACAGAGGAGTTGTCTTTGGAACCTGGAATGGCGTGACTTAAATCTGTTCATTTAAATTGTGATTTAAGTCATGATTTAAATCATAATTGATTTTTTAAATAAAAATAATTGATTTTTATCAAAGATAAAAAAATACAAATTACAATGAAAATGTATTTGTTTATTTGCTAGAAAACTATTAATAACAACCAAAATAAGTTCCATATTTAATAATGTATTAAAATTAAATGATATTCTCTCATTTTAATTGTCATAATTAAAGAGCGGATTATATGCACTTAAAAAGTGTCAAAATATGCATGCAATATGCATTAAAAAATCATCAAAATATGCATGATATATGCAAAAAAAATATAAATATGCACTTTACAATAAAAATATGCAAAAAAACTAATGTCGTCAGGCTCGTTTTACTGATATCATTTTCTTATTTCTATTTTTACATGCAGTGTTTTATTTGGAACATTTCATGAAATGTATAAAGACAATAAATATCACAGGTAATTTTAACAAAAATAAGAAAATCTCGAATTCATATTCATATTAAATTTACAAAAGCTCTTTTTTGAAACAAAAATCAAAAAATTCATCTTTAATGAGAAAGTTGCAATATGCTCCTCATACTTTTAATACATTTTTTTAGGCATTACTTATTGTTGTTATAGTTCCAAACATACGAATTTCAGTGACAGATATTATTTACTTACCTTACTTACAAAATAAAAATTACTTAAGTTCTAAACAGTTCTAAAACACTGATAGAATCACTTTTTTCTTGTTCTGACGAGGAATTAAATATGATTGTAATGGTTTCAATGAGTACATTTTATATTAATGCTTACTTGTTAAAAGTACGATCAAAATTATATTTCTTGTAATATACTGTTTTCAAAAAAGAACAAAATTTGTCAAAAATTAATTTTTGTTTTTGAAAAAAGTCTTCAAATATGCACTAATATGCAAAAAAAATCATAATATGCAATAAAGTATCATTAAATGCAAAATATGCATTATTTTTTTTTTGATATTTGGCATTAATTTTTGATGAAACGTGAACATATGAAAACAGTTTGTTGATATGCCTAATATAAACAACACATGCAATTGCATAGAATCCGCTCTTTAGTCATAATAGAAGATAGAAACATAAGTATTTAAACGTGTACGAAAAAGCGAAAATTCTTTGTTACTCTTCCTAGTTTTATTCAGATGAATTGTTTTTATTTTATTACCGATTTCGATTTTGTTCATGAAATAAAATATTAATATTGCTTTAAAAAAAATTAAATGCTGCAACACTTACATCTTTAGAAATTAAAAAAATTTTAAAAAATCATTATTTGTTTTTTTTTAAATCATGATTATTGATTTTTGCCAACCATGTTTGGAACTAAGTACACTACCCTTTTTCACCGAGATTCATAAAAAAGATTAGCCAGTAACCCGGTTTAGTTATATTATAACCCTTGTTAACATCCTGAAATGTCAAACTAACTCCAGTCCCAATTCGTAAAACAATTCACTATATTATTTAGTTCCAAACATAACTTCACTATATACAGGGTGTTCGAAAAATAGGGGGCCAAATTTGGAAAATATATTAATCAAACCAAAACAAGAAAATAATCCTAATATACCCATGTCCGGAAACGAACCATTTCGGAATAAAACACTGTTTTGTTTGAATTTTGATTTTATTTTCAGTAATGTTTTTACTCTCAAAATTACAATAGTTGTTCAAAATGTCCTCCTTGAAGTTGCATGCAACATTCTAAACGTCTTCTCATTGAATGTCGGACACGTTCGAATATTCCTGGTTTTAGTCTTATACCATTGAAACAGTCTATGATTGTTTGCCGCAAATTCTCTACGTTATTAATGGGCGTCGAATAAACTAAGCTCTTTAAATGAACCCAAAAATAAAAATCAAACGGATTCAAGTCTAGTGAACATGGCGTGAAACATTCTCCATTAAATTTGGTAAATTATTTTCCAGATACTGTAGATACAATTTTCCCGTTAATATGTTAGACAAAAAATAAAGTCCTATCAACTCATCTCCAACAATACAACATTAATAGAAAAGCTTCAAAACAATAATAAAATAATTTAATTACGGTGACAACAAATTTTGACAGTTGCTAAGGAAATGTGATTAAACAAATTACAAGTATTAACGTAACTATTGTAATTTTGACAGTAAAAAACATTACTAAAAATAAAATTCAAACAAAAGAGTGTTTTATTCCGAAATGGTTCGTTTCCGGACATGGGTATATTAGGATTATTTTCTTGTTTTGGGTTGATTAATATATTTTCCAAATTTGGCCCCCTATTTTTCGAACACCCCGTAGTTTATAGTTATAGTTTAGTGGAACTAAAAATGATTATCAGCATTTTTATATGATACAGAGGAAGATTTATGCTGATATTTGATAACCTACAAGTCTAGCCCGGGTTGCACAAAGCTTCATCAATTTTGATTAGTGATTAATTTTTTGACAGCAATGTATTTTTAATACGTGGCCATGGTAACAACGTCAAATTAATCAGTGATATTTTTGATTAGAGTCTGATTAGCCTTTCTGCAACCGGGCATTTACTTTGATTACACGCATGCGCAAACCATTCATTGAACTATGGTTGTAATCAATTTTCTTAAATATTTATTTTATTAAATTCGTATTACATAGAACAGTAACGCAACATTTAATCTTTTTTATATCATAATATATTATGATATAAAAAAGATAAAATTTAAGAAAAAAATATTAAAACGCATGCGTGTAATCAAAATAGTTGACTTGTAGGTTGTAAAATATCCGCACAAATCTTCTTCATATAGAAATGTTGATAATCATGTACAAATATTGCTAATTTTCCTAAACTAGTGGAGTGGAACTAAATAATACACTTTAATCTTTTAATGAATGGAGTCCTTCTCTATTTAAAAAAAAAATATATGAATCTTTATCTAACTTAAAAACGATATGCAGTTTCAGAATGTCTTAATTCTTGTTTGTTAAGCCATAATAATCTTTTGAAGTGTTTTGTGACGTAAATGTTAAGACTATTCGATTCTCAAAAAGTGGGGTTTGCTAAAAATTTAAATTACATAAATTGATTTATTTCAACTGTTATAAAAACATATAAATATGTTTTAAATAACTGTGATGTTCCATACTTGGAAATATGCATAAATAGTAAGCATTTCAATGAAATAATTTATAAATTATTAAGAATATTATAATCTGAGTTTTGACAGGTACTGGCATGATTTTGCTGTCTATATCATTCAACATCTCTTTCATTTCCATATCATGAATAATTTATTTCACAATTTTTTCTGATCGCACAGTATTTAAAACTATTTTTTCTAAATTTAGATTAGCCCTGAAATACGCTTTGTATTTTGTATTTAATTAGCAGCTATAGATTAATTGTGAGATATAATATCTGCCACTGACAGTATGGTTGAAAATAGCAAGAATTTGGAATAGGGTAGATGTGTGAGAGAGAAAGGTGCAATATTGTGACGTAGATGTTAAGGGCACTAAAAACTCCAATAACTTAAAAACGAAAAACTTATTTTAAACTTTGATAGTTCGTATCATACAGAATTAAGGTCTGGATGACTATAATGCCCGTTTGCACCAACAAGGCTTAAATTTTAAGCCAGACTTAAACAAAAAAAATCTAGTCGAATTTTTGACAGCAATGTTAAATAATGTATTTGACATTTTATTTCGATTCGATATTGTCTATTTAAGGCAAGCTTAAAATTTAAGTTATGTTGGTGCAAACGGCCATAAGTGATCAATTTCCTAATTTGCTACTATGGTTGAGGACTTCATTGGAATTGGAGTTAGTTTGACATTTCAAGATATTAACAAGGGGTATAACTTTGGGACTAAATAATCAGGGGTAGCGGCTAATCCTTTTTATGAATACGAAATGAAGTGAAAACCTTATTCGTGTTACAAATCTAGATGTTAAGAGATTATAGACCGTATAAAAGCATAAAAATAGTATTATTAGTCAGTTGCATAATTAATAGTATATTATTCAATGAGCATGTAATGTGTGCTTTTGATTATGAGAATGATGTTTGCCAACACGAGCGAAAGCGAGTATTGTAAATCATACGAATGTGTAATAGACATTACAGGCGAATAGAATACTATACTTTACCCACAACTATAACAAGAAAAATATATGTTTATTATAACCAAATATGTCATCACACTTTGACAGATAAATAACAATAGGTCGCGTCACTGTTTCACAGCATACTTAACGCAAGACAATTATTTCTACTGTTATTTAGCTACAGTTTAAGCTTATATAGAAAAGGAAAGTATGAAAAGTGACAAAACTGGTGTAACTTTGTCTTTTTGTGTAGAAAAACTTACTTAATAGTTAATAGTAATTTAGTTTTTACTCTTTCGCCAGATAACATTTAAATTTGACATAACGATTGAATAATATTATTCTGTCGAACTGTCAATATTATTGAATTAGCAACAGTAACGAAGGTCATTAATTGATAAAAAACGATTGAATTCTAGGTACATTACTTGACAGTTGTGGATAATAGTTATTTGTATATCAAGTGCTGAAAGTCCATCTTTGTCGAACCAAAATGAAAGTTGCAGCCTGAGCGAAGCGAAGGTTGCAATCGTTTGTGTTCGACAAAGGACTTTCAAAACGTGTTATACACACTATTTTTTCTACTCCTGCAAGATAAAAAATAAGGAAAAAAAATATTTTTTAAATATAATTTGACATTTATTGCAAATTTTGTATTTGTGATGCGCAAGTGATGCGTATCCATGGCAGCAACAATGCAACAAACATTTATTAGTGCTGCAAAGTTTTGCAGCACTGCGTGCTGCAAAGAGTCACTTTCAGCATGAAAAACAAACCAGAAAATTGTATTTTCAAAGCAGGAGTAGAAAAATTCATTTTCGTACTCATGCATTGAAATGTGTTATTTCGCGTTGCCTAAGCAACGCCTGGAACGTCAATTTCCCAGGTCTCTACCAGATAGGTGACCGGGAAATTTTGGAAAAAACACTCCTACTTCTACAGCATTTATTAAAAAACTATATTTACAATAAAATAGTATAATGTTTCAAACATTCTTTTACATAATAATAATAAAAGAGAATAGTGGATTATTGAATGAAATTTATTTTAGAAAAAGTAAATTTAGTGCATTTGATAAACAATGTTGGCAACAACTGCTGTCATGTTGACAGATTGACAGCACTTGTTAGTACTAAAACACATAACCACAAACCATTTTGTGTATACAATAAATAAAAATATTTGTACAAATAGAAAATTAATTATTAATTTTATGATTTTCGTACGAAAAATATTGTACAAACCTCTTGCGTGAACTGGGTTTCCGGAATCGTTCTGTGGCAGCGCTCGCGAGCTCGCGCCGCCAAACACTCCTCCGGAAACCAGTCGTTCCCGCATTTGGTATGTAAATAACAATTTTCTACGACCACTGTTAAAAATAGCCTTTTTAACGGTTGCTTAGCAAGTTAAAAAAAACAGTTTATAACATAGTGAATACTTTTAAATCGTTGTCATTGATAACGTATTAAAAGTAAAAAAAAAATAGTATATTGTGTAACGTCGCTTGCGAATCTATCGACTCCAAGACGTTACAATGAATGCTTCAAAATTGGCGTAGATTTCAGTTTCAAGGATACAGTGGAAGACGGCAACTTCTGGCCAAATGGTGTAACTCTGCGTAGATATATTTTTAGAAGACCGGCCAACTTCAAGCCAAAGTAAAAATCATTTAGCATTAATACATCTAAATATACAATGTTTAAAGAATAAAATAGAGGAAGTAAATATTTTTCTACTAGAAAATAAATATAATGTTGTGTGTTTTAATGAACACTGGCAAAATGATAATGAAATAAAACTTTATAATTTAGAAAATTATAATTTAGCTAGTTTCTATTGTAGAAAAACTATGACACATGGTGGTGTCTCTATTTTTGTAAAACAAAATATAAAATTTGAAAAATTAATTAAAATTGAAAATTTATCAGTGGATTTACACTGCGAAGTTGCTGCTGTCAAACTTGTTGATTTAAATATTATTATATTGTCATTGTATAGGAAACCAGTGGGTAATTTGGAAATATTTTTTAATAAACTCAGGCAAATATTACAAATAATCAATACATCAACAAATTCAATAATAATAACAGGAGACTTTAATATAAATTTTCTCAATAAAGATTCTAATTATTATAACCTCAAAGATATTATTACTGAATTTGGATTACATATAACTCATGATAAAATAACAAGAATTTCATTTTTAGGTAATGGTAGCTGTATAGATAATATTATTTGTAATGTAAACAGTAATCATTATAATGTTAATGTATTTGACCCGGATTTATCAGATCATTGGGCTGTTGAATTTGTGCTTAAAAATATTTTATCTCCACCTCCTTGCATTGCTAAAGAAAGTAGAATATATTCTGGAACCAATTGTGCATTATTTCAGCATTATTTATCTAATTTCTCTTGGCATGAGTTCTATTCCCTAATAGAAGCAGAAGAAATTTTTAATTATTTTTTTGAAGTGTTTTCATATGCTGTTAATTTTTCTTTTCCAGTTAAAACTATTAAACCAACGAAAACTAAAATAAATAATTGGTACACTTCAAATCTAGCACAAATGAAGAAAGAAGTACATAATCTTAAGAAAAAATATCAAGAAAATAGTACGACTAGTTTAAAAAATGCTTATACTGAGGCTAAACGTAATTACAGGACAGCACTAAAATCTGCAAAAGTAAGATATAATGAAAATTTAATATTTAAAAGTGAAAACAAAGTAAAAACAACTTGGTCATTAATTAATAAAGAGCTTGGCAAAAACAAAGTATCGTCCACTGAAAGTTTACTTACATCAAATGAATTCAATGAGTTTTTTGCAAATGTTGCTGAAAACACAATCTTTCAACTACCTGGGCTAACAAATAATTGTAAAATAAATGTAAATAGTATTGTTAAGTCATTCTACTTATATCCTGTAAGTTCATTTGAAATAGAAGATATTATTAATAAACTATCTAGTAGCCACACAGAAGACATTTACAAATTCAATTCAAAAATGTTAAAGTTAGCATCTCCATTTATTGCCTCTCAACTGGCACACGCCATAAATGAGTGTTTCATACAAGGGCACTTTCCCTCTAAATTAAAAACAAATAAGGTTATACCCATTTACAAAAAAGAAGATAAAAATAACCCTTCCAATTATAGACCTATATCTATAACACCAATATTTTCGAAAATATTTGAGATGGCCATTAAAAGTCGATTATTAAAATTTTTTGAAGATAATTTATTATTAAGTGATTGTCAGTACGGTTTCAGATCAAAAAGATCTACTGTAAAAGCTGCAACAAAATTAATAGCAAACGTTATTGATAGCTTGGAAGAGGGAAATTGTGTTTCGGCAACATTTTATGATCTTACCAAAGCATTTGATTGTGTTTGTCACGAAATTTTACTAGAAAAATTAGATCTGTATGGGGTAAGAGGAATTGCTCTTCAGTTACTACGGAGTTACTTATCCAATAGAGAACAAATAACAACTTTTAAAAATAAAAACTCAGGAGTTGCAAAAGTAAAATATGGTGTACCACAGGGTTCAATCTTAGGCCCTTTATTATTCATAATATACATTAATGACTTACCTAATAGCATAACATCAGCTCATACAATTCTTTATGCCGACGATACAACTTTTATAAATAGTTGTACCATCAGAGATGATATTAGTGCTGTCATAGAAATTACGAGCCAAGAAGCAACAAATTGGTTTACATCAAACAAATTAGCTATCAATAGAACTAAAACTCAGCATATTACTTTCAGTAAAAACTTTTACGAGTTAAATAAATACATTACCGATAAAAATAATACAATCAAATTTTTGGGATTTACTTTAGAATCTGTATTGCTTTGGAAAGAAAATTGTAGTGAAATTGCAAACAAAATAAACAAAGCGAACTTTATGCTGAGAAAAATCATACAGTCAATTTCAAAAAAAGCTGCAAAAGATCTATATTTTGCGGCAGTGCATAGTATTCTCACTTATGGTGTTATTTTATGGGGCAATTCAACTCATGCCGAGAGAATTTTCAAAGCTCAAAAACAATCTGTTAGGATATTAAATAAAGTTAATTATAGATACCCGTGCAAAAATTTATTTATTTCGGATAAAATACTTACCTTGCCTTGTATTTTTATATATTACACTTTGTTATATATTAAAGAAAATGAAAACACTTTCAATAAATATAGTGACTTACACAATTATTACACAAGGAATAGATTTGATTTAAAATCAAAATTTAACAAATTGAATATAGCTACAAATTTACCATCTCGCATTGGAATTATGCTATTTAATAATCTTTCCGAATATGTTCGCAAATTACCCTTAAATATTTTTAAGCACAAAATCAAAGAATATTTGTTGCAAAATGCATTTTATAGTGTTAAGGAATTTATGGAAATGAAATTTTGATATGTTATAATTTCATTTAACTCTACTTGTATTTCTCTGTATTGACTTTGTTTATACATCTTTTGTATGTCATTTAAACTGAAATAAATTATTATTATTATTATTATTATTAAGAGTAAAAGTGACACTTTGTGTGGCGAGCATGGAGTTTGCACAACGAGCGAAGCGAGTCGGACAATTGCATGCGAGGCACACAAAGGCACTTTCACTCTGAATACCACATGCTATTTTTTTTTCAAATGTAGAAATTTTAAAAATTAATTACTATTTGACGTTTAATATGTAGGTTACCTGTCAGTTATTCATAATTTTTGGTAACTTTATTCTTAGGTTATCTAGTTTCTATAGTAACATTTAGGGCGATATTACAGATTTATATTGTACAAGTTACTTCTTATTGGCTGATTCTACATACGGCGGCAAAGAAATTAAACGGCGGCTAGAATAAAAAATTCGTTCGTGGGGTTTGTTACACTCGGCTTCGCCTCGTCTCACAAACTTCCCCACTCACTCATAAAATGTCACTTTTAACACTTATATCATAAATAACTATTATGACACTAGGAAGTGTTTATTTATATTTATTAATACATAGTTTTAAAATATGTAAACAAAAATTGTAATAAAAATATAAATAAATTTCTACGAATTATCCAATATACAAATGTAAACAAAAGGTCACACAATAATTGACATTAATTTTGCTATTGATATGTTTTATTTCTTCATTAATATTGTATATTTTATATTTTAATTGGATAATGTGTTTTGCATATTGATAAGCAATTTCCATTTAAGTTGCTAACCATTGGAATCTAGAGAACCGTAAGAGATACGAAGTCGGTTAAATTGGGGCAAAGTTGCCGCATTACTTGCCCATTTCAATCATGTATTTGTTTTCACGACAAAATGCAAAGCTCACTACATACGAGCAAAAAACTGTTTTTGGCTTATTTGCTTTTTGACTTATAACTTTCTTATTTCAATTCATACAAGTTTCTAGTTTACACATTTTTTTTTACGATGAATTGACAGCGGTTCTCAAATTTTTTTTAGGTCGAACACTTTTCGAGAAATTCTTACCAACTTTCAATTTTCATATGGGGCTCAAAGTTGTCTTTACTAATGTTAATTAAAGATTTTCTTTTTGTAATGATTTAAAATACATACACATTAAAATGAAATAAAGTAAGAAATTAGAAAATTATTCATTTTATTCATTTCGGTCAATTGTGTTTTAAACTAGGACTGACAGTCTTTGATAACTTCGCTTTCAACTTTTTAAAAAATCAATTTATATCGATTAGTCGAAAATCGTCAACTATTTGAAAAAAAATCGAATAAACTGATAAGTCAAAACAATTGAAAAAAGTCGAAAAATTCGAAATAGTTAAAAGTGAAAATATATTATTAAACTTTCGATAAAGAATCCTTTAGACTTTTAGACATGTAGTTTTTTCCATCGTCTAATAAATGAACTGTACACCTGAGATTTGCGTTCAAGATGTTTCCTAATTATATTATAAATCTGGATTAAAGTATTCGAATAAAAATGTATTTTAACTGTACTTTGTTTATCTTTTTTTATTATTTATTGTGTCTTATATCAGTAAACAAAATTTGTACTAAGTAAATGTAATATTAATTTGTTAAATACGGTCCATTTTTTATCCTTATTTCAAATTCGAATTATTTATGACATCTGCATAATAAGTTACCCAATATTCAGTCCTGAGATAAAATTACAATAAATACTGTAAATTATTTAATCCCGTTTTTGCCATCAGGACGCTAAAAATACATTTTGTAAATATCTAAATATAAAGGAATATTCAGAACCTATTCAAAATACTCTAATATTATAAAAGGGTAAAAAATTAGAAAAAAAAATTCAGGCAATCGAAAAGTCGAAGTCGAAATCTAAAACTCGAGGTAGTTATTTGAAAACAAAAGTCATCAAAATCTAAGTAATGAAAAAAGTCTACCATAAAAAAGTTGATATTATCGACAGTTTAAATTCAATTAATCGACACTATGCTTTCCAAAAATCGATCGATCAACTTTTTAAAAAAGTTTATTTTAATTGATTTATCGACTTTTTTGACAGCCTTACTTTCGACATAAAATCGTAAACATTTTGTTCCAAACAAAATTTTGACTAATCAATTTAATTAACTAGCAGTTTAATATGCTGCACAGCGAAATAATTTAGACGAATACTGAATTGAAATATTAACCTAATAATTGCTTAGTGACAAAAACATGAATTAAAATTTCATAATTTGCAAAAAAATGACTGTATTGGCACGTGTGTACTGATACATAATTATATATTTTGATAAAAAATATGTCATTTAGATAACAGGCTAAACAAACATATTTTGTTTAGTCCGGTAGTATTATGAAGTGATTTTGTTATCACTTTGTCATACATTGCGTCAGGGTCATAAACAGACCGGAGATAGAAAGAAATTATTACGAGATTTCCTCATCTGTGATTTCTAAGAGAACTATAATTTTTTATAAAAAAAATTGTTAATTTATATGTCTGCGTTTTTGCAAGATGTTATTTTCAGAACAGCTGTTAAATATGTTAAATTTAAATTAACACAATATGATGTGTCTAACACATTACCTCCCGCCACTGTAGTAATATATTCTATATATTTTTTTCAGTACATTCAATTTATAGTTTTAAAATTAGTTTATTATTGCAGTTCAGAATATTTTTAATTCATTTCATAACAAAAATTTTCTTAATAATATTTGTATGACAAAAAACAGCTATTTTTTGGCGTTACTAAAACCGGAACCGAATTTTGATTCACGCGTGCAAATGTATTCCTGATATATTTCTTCCACCTTTTTTAATTTTACGAAAAAAATACTTCATATTTACTTATTTTATCTTTTAAACTTACATCATACTTCAAAGTTTGTGAACATTTGAATAAATCATCTGTTTTATAGAAATTCCTCAGCCTAAACGATATGTAAAATTAATATAATTTATATATTTTTTCTATTTAGCTAGAAGTTATATATAAATGTAATTATGCAGATCAGCAGAATATTAAAAAATCTTTATATTTAATAATGACGTAATTTGCGAAAAAAACGGTATTTAGAGGTATTTTCAGGAAAATTTGTTTAAAGCTTTAAGTAAAGTCCTACTTCCGGTTAACCAATTGTAGTCAAAATCTAATCAGTTCATCATATTTGAATATAAGTCTGAAATACCAAATATTATATTTTTACATGTATCGTATTGAAGTTATCGTAGACAAAAAATCGTCACAAACACACACACGAACATACAGACACGGTAAAAATAGTAAAATCGTATTCTAGGGACCCTAATTCTCATATGGAGAAATTTAACCAAAAACAATACCTCCTTTATCTATATATTAATATTAATTTTACATATCGTCTAGGCTGAGGAATTTCTATAAAACAGATGAGTTATTCAAAAGTTCACAAAATTTGACATATTATTTCAAATTTGATGTAAATGAGTTTAAAAGATAAAATAAGTAAATATAAAGTAGTTTTATTGTAAATTTAAAAAAGGTGCATGTGTAAATCAAGGTAAGTTCGGTTCCGGTTTTAGTAACGCCAAAAATAGCTGTTTTTTTGGTCATACAAATTTTATGAAGGAAATTTTCTGTAGAAAGGAATTAAAAATATTCCGAACTGCAATAACAAACTAATTATAAAACTACAAATTGAATGTACTGAAAAACTTATATAGAATATATTACCACAGTGGCGGGAGGTAATGTGTTGGACAAATCAGATTTTTTAACTACGTTGGACAAGTTTCTTATCCGTTTTATCTACTAACCTGATAAAATGTTTTCTGGCTTTTGGCAAATCTTCATCTTTTTCATTTAATAAAAATCGCCGGCCTCCTAGGATACAAGTTTTCATAAAGTCTTCTACATCTATGTTTCTGGCGTCAAATCCCCATTCTTCTTTATCTTGGTCCATCAAAGACTCATGTAATTTGATGAATTTGTCATTCACAAAGTCCCATTCTCGTACGAAGTATCTGAAAATAAAATTTAAAATTGTATATTTACTAACTGAGGCGTTGATTGAAAAATATACATATAGATAGGCATGCTTATGAGAAAATTCGTTTCACCTACATAACTGAGTGTCTGGTTGCATTTAGGTTAATATCAGACGTTTCTCTCAAATATTATAAAAAAAAGAGCAAACATCAAATAATTCATAATACAAATTCGTTCTATTTTAAAATATACCAATGAATTATTGAAAGAACCATTTTAATAGATACCAAAAAATTCAATAAATATGTAAAACATGTTTATTTATCTGATATTTTTGTCTGTTTAATTCCGCAAAGTAGTTGATGGAATCATGAACGAGATGGCTCTGTCGAATCTGATTCCAAAACAGCGGTACGCAAAAATATAAAGACTTGTCTATCTATATATTTTTCAATCAAGGACTGAGGTGAAAAGTGTTTTATTACTGTTAAGTACGAAGATATAACCCGAGATGTAGTGAAACTTTTTACGAGGTACAATGTGTCCGTTTTAAGAGGTTAATTATTGGGATGTGGAGAACCGTAAGAGATACGAAGTCGGTTAAATTGGGGCAAAGTTACCGCATTAGTTGCCCACTTCAATCATTTATTTGTTTTCCCCAAAATATGCATAACACACTGATAATAGCAAAAACTCATTTTGGCTAATTTACTTTTTCACTTATAACTTTCTTGTTTCAATTCATAATGTTTCTAGTTTGCACAATCTACAGACAAAATTGACAGCGGTCCTCAAAATTTTTATAGATCGAACACTTTTCGAGAAATTTATACCAACTTTTAATTTTCATATGGGTTTCAAAGTTGTCTTTAGTTCTGTTAAATATAGATTTTTTTCTCTTTTTAACGATATAAAACACAAATACCGTAAAATGAAAATAAACTAAGAATTAAAAAATTATTGATTTTATTCATTTCAATCAAATGTGCCTTGAAAACAAAATCGAAAATCTTTTCAAATTTGACAGTGACAATTATTATACTTGACAGTGAAAATATTAAATAATTATGATCGAATACTCTAAAAGTAATAGTACTAATACTGTACGAATGAATTATTTTAATTTTAATTCATTTTTTGTACTCACTACCTAGAAACTAATGTTTTCCGCATCCAACTCACAATCCAAAAGGCCATATTCCCGCTATTGTTTTACTTTCACGCACTAGTGTCCCAACGGAAACTACTTTCATCGAGTAGCTTAAAAGTGTTATTATATATTTTTTTTGCACATTACAACAAATTTAATATAAGAACATGATAATTGAGGACAATTAGTTATAAGAATAAAATTTATTTAAATTAAATTAGAAACTTCATTGCTAATTTTGACATTTAGTACTACTAGCACTATCTATTAGCAACACAATAGTTATTTACATACCAAATGCGGGAACGACTGGTTTCCGGAGGAGTGTTTGGCGGCGCGAGCTCGCGAGCGCTGCCATAGAACGATTCCGGAAACCCAGTTCACGCAAGAGGTTTGTACAATATTTTTCGTACGAAAATCATAAAATCAATAATTAATTTTCTGTTTGTACAAATACTTTTATTTATTGTATATAGAAAATGATTTGTGGTTATGTGTTTCAGTAATAACAAGTGCTGTCAATCTGTCAACATGACAGCAGTTGTTGCCAACATTGTTTATCAAATGCACTAAATTTACTTTTTCTAAAATAAATTTCATTCAATAATCCACTATTCTCTTTTATTATTATTATGTAAAAGAATGTTTGAAACATTATACTATTTTATTGTAAAAATAGTTTTTTAATAAATGCTGCAGAAGTAGGAGTGTTTTTTCCAAAATTTCCCGGTCACCTCTCTGGTGGAGATCTGGGAAATTGACGTTCCAGGCGTTGCTTAGGCAACGCGAAACAACACATTTCAATGCATGAGTACGAAAACAAACAATAACAACGGTGAACAATGGCATACAGTCAATATCGAAGACGGGCATCTCGATGTGTGTATGTAAGACTTACCTCAGTGTATAAGCAGCAATGAATATTTTAGTAAAAAGTCTAGACAAAAAGGCTTTGTGCCCTACTAATTTAAGAATCCCATCAATGAACAAATATGGGACCAGATGGAAAAATACACAACAGAAGTAGGCGTAGAATTTGGAATTTGTTGTGCTTCCTTTAGGTATCCATAGAGCATTATCCAAAGGATACACTTTATTTATAACTTTGCAAGTTTCTAGCATGGTTCCTAAGGTTATAGGTTTGTAATCTTTTCCTGAACAGCAATTTACAACCTCTACTCTTGTCAAATCTCTGAAAAAAACATATTTTGTTAATTTTTAATAAAAAATAACTTTCACAAACAAATATAGGACTCTTGTCGACATCGTTTGTAAATTTACGTATAGGCGATTGTTGCTAAGCGATACTCTATCTGGTGGCGTATTTCAAAACTACAGAAGCTGTGTATTTTGTCATGGAGACATTTACCTTAATGTACCATTTTTTTTTACATTAGTAATAAAATTGTGAATTGTTATTATTTTAAATAGTTATTGTGCCTACTTTCATTTTTTAATAATTACCCTAAAATGGGTGTGAGTTACACCCTTTAAAATATTACCAGTGACATCCTCGTATCAAAGTACCTATGTATCACAGAATAGTTATACAGTGTGTGCAAAGAAATGCGGAACATAGGACTTTAACATGGGATTTCAAAAAATTGCGGATACTCTCTCTCCTGATAGATTTAGAGCAAAACTACAAGAGTACAAAGTTGTTCAAAATTAAATTCTACGTCAGATAAGATTATAATTGTTGCAACAGCACGTCTGCAGTACGAAATATATTAAATATGATATGTAACATTTTCGTTCAAAATCAGACACCCATGGAAATAAAAGAAAATATCTATGTGTCATTTGTGACAGTTAGTAACCTTACTTTGTGTTCAATATTTTTATTAATTATATTTGTACTATTTTTTTAATATTAGCGTATTGTTAAAGAAATGAATATAAATTCAACTTAAATAATATTAAAATATAGGCAATAACTATTATAATTAGTGAAACTTCTCTAAACTGACAGATAGATATTTTCTTTTATTTCCATGGCTATCTGATTTTTAACGAAAATATTACATTTTATATTTAATATATCTCGTATTACAGGCCTGCTGTTGCAACAATTATGATCTTATCTGACGTAGAAATTAATTTTGAACAACTTTGTACTTTTGTAGTTTTGTTCTAAATTTATCAGGAGAGAGAGTATCCGCAATTTTTTGAAATCCCATGTTATAGTCCTATGTTCCGCATTTCGTTGCACGCCTGTATACAGAAGAGACAGTAAGACAGAGAAACGAAAATTAGAGAGAGATGGGGAAAGCCAACAAATTTAAAGGGCTCGTCGTTTTAAATCCCAAAGTTTCCTCACATCTTACCTCGAGTTTTTCTCTTTATCAATCATTAACGCGCCTACAACATTTTCAAGAAGGGGACAATCATAAAAATACACAAATCGATTTCCAACAAGCAACAAATATGTTATCACTTAGATAAATGTTAGGAAAAATAATTTTCAAAAAGAAATTATTATATTTCACATATTCCAAAGTGGAAGAAGCTGTATCAGCTTTCCACACTTTGTCGACGTCCATGTATACGATGATACTGGTTCATTCAAAGTTGTATTTGTTAAACAATTGTTTAAAAATAAACAAATGTGAAGCTTATGAGACGTTCTTTCAACAAAATTTCGAATCAGACAACAACATATTTATATATGTATGTATATCTAATTCTGAGTTTGTAAATTTTAAAACAACACGAATATTTTTAATATTACTTATTTTGTTTAGAATATACTTTTTATATAAATATTAAAAAATTGATTTGTATTATTAAAAGTGTAGGATATTGCTTATACGAGTCAGTAAAAATTGAGTTTCAACTCGTGAAATTCTCCACTAGATTCTTAAGAAAATTGTATGTAAGACACAGAATATTTTATGCTATGAAATATAGTAATATGAATTTTAATTCTAATCAAAAAAAGTAGAAAATTGTGCTTATTGATGAACTTGCAAAATACAGGAATTTTGTTCAATAAAAATGTTTACAAAACATATGTACCTATTTATCTAATTTGCTTTAATTATATTGATAAATTTATAATTTTAGTATTTTTACATTCCAAAAATTTATTATTCAATTTATATGTGGATCGTAAATGAGGCACTCATACTCAGAAATGATATAAATTGTATTAACAAACATTTAAAAATATTTGAGGTTATCAATTTGACATTTAAAGTGGGGTGCAGTTGTTAGAAGTACCACTTTTATAACAACAAAAATACCAAAAACAGTTTAAATTTATTTCATATTATTAAACTGTTTACGATATAACAATAAGGCAATAGACCACGTTAGTGAGGTTAAGATTTACATTTAGCGCGAAACCCTAATTCAAATCTGAGTGTATCTGTATGCATTTCTTATGGGAGTACATTTTCAATTCACGATATTAAAGCATTTTGGCGATTCTTAACTATAATATAGTATTTTTTTATATCATAAAATATTACTTTTTGCTTTCCGTACAGAAAAAGTACAAATAAGAGAATAAATTAATAATCACATAGATTGTCCATCAATTCTTAATAAAATATATTTTCATGTGCCAAGGCCCTCATCTAGGTATACTTGTACATTCTATACCGAAACTCCGAGATCCAACATGTTGCTGAAATCACCGGTCCATCAGATGATCAAGTCATTTACCATGGTTGACGACAAAGTCGATATCTTTCATAGTACCCTCAGAGAAATTCTAAATTTGTTAAATCTATGCTAAAGTATGTTTTCCCCTTACCCTGTAATTGGGCTTCGGCCTGTTGGGTACTGTACTAAATAATAATAATAATAATAATAATAATAATAATAATAATAAATTAAGAAAAATTTGATTTTAAAGAAAGTAGTATCCCAAATAGTAACATATGTCGTTACTTGATGCAGCAGGTTAAAAACGCCGCGTTAAAGTGACAGGTTCAACTGAATACTAAGACAGCTACGACATACGTTTTCAGAAATTTGCACCTACTGTTTAAATTGAAGTTTATTAAATAACACTGTGTTTTTTGGGTGTGTATATTACATTAGAAGATAGATAACACATTAGAGATTAGTATTTATAAGGTTTAATAGTTAAGATTTGCATTTTATAATACTTTCTAGAAGTTTAAAGATAGCACATTTTTATTCACATAAGTATAACATGGGCGTATAAATCGGGAGAGGCGAGTTAGGGTTTCAGTTTGAATTTGGCGCCACAAAATGACCGTTACACTAATGCAGTCTATTGTTAACGCAAAGTCTAAAAAGAAATGTTATTTACTTTTTATGAAAAGTATCCCACGCTGCTGTTATTAGTCCTTTTATTAAACAGTCTACTGGCATATAATCCTGACAGCAGTCATTTTCCATATACATACATCTCACAAGTCCTGAAAATATAAAACAAAATTTAAATTTATTAAAGATAGTACAGTTAGTTTTATTACATTACAATTAATTTTAAAATAACAAATTTAACTGGTATAGTATTTATTTACTACTAGCACAGAATAGTTATATACAGAAGCGACAGTAAGATAGAGAAACGAAATCTAGAGAGAGATGGGGAAAGCCTACAAATTTTAAAGGCTCATCGTTAAAAATCGAAAGTTTCGTCACATCTTCTTGACTTGAGTTTCGCTGTTTATCAATCATTAACGCACCTACAAAATTTTTAATAAAGGGACAACAATAATAATATATAAATACAGAAATTGATTTAACCAAGTAACAAATATGTTATCACTTTGATAAAAATTAGGAAAAATAATTATCAAAAAGAAATTATTATATTTCACATACTCCAAAGGGAAAGAAGCTGTATCAACTTTCCACGCTTTGTCGACGTCCATGTATACGATGCTACTGGCTCATTCAAAGTTGTTCTTGTTAAATAATTATTTCAAAATACAGAAGTGTGAAATTTGTGACACGTTTTTCAACAAAATTTCGAATTAGACAACAACATATTTATACATTATAAAAATCAGTTTGTAAATTTGAAAACCACACAAATATTTTTATAATCACACAAGGGCGTCGCCACAGGGGAGCAGGGAGGGGCAGCTGCCCCCCCTCTAGAGACTCGAAAAATTGATAATCTAGAAGATTTTAATAATGTAGTAAAAAATCACAAAAAACGCAAGATTATGTTTTAATTAAGATTTTTTCTTTCAGTAAAAAAACAAAACTTTAAAAATTGTATTTGTTTTATCCACAATTTATTTCCTCTATCTATCATCTTTCCCCTCCCTAGTTCATTGGCTAGCGACGCTCTTGTAATTACATATTTTGTTTAGAAAATACTTTCTATACAAATATTAACAAACTGATTTGTATTAATTAAAGGTGTAGGATATTGCATATACGAGGTAGTAAAATAATTGTGTTTGACCTCGTATAATTCTCCACTATATTATATGTAAGATACAGAATATTTTATGCTATGAAATAAGTAGTATGAATTTTAAATCTAATCAAA
Source organism: Stenolophus ochropezus (assembly GCA_035578165.1). NCBI lineage: Eukaryota > Metazoa > Arthropoda > Insecta > Coleoptera > Carabidae > Stenolophus > Stenolophus ochropezus. The sequence continues at coordinate 23,636,644 of JAQOWZ010000013.1, read as the reverse complement.
AAGAAAGAAATAGAAAATGTGCTTATTGATTAACTTGCAAAATACCGACATTTTGTTTAATAACAATGTTTAGAAAATATAATTATGTACCTATTTATTTACATAATTTTCTTGAATTATATTGATTAATTTATAATTTTAGTATTTTTACATTCTATAAATAATTTTATCATTCAAACAAAAATTTAAATGTGGAGCGTAAATCAGCCAACAAATTAAAAGGTCTACAATGGTCCAAGGTCATAGAACTGACTAGGGTTACATCAAAGCTACCGACATGGAGTGCCGCTTCTGTATGGATCTATTTTGTGACGCAACAGCAAATCGTTTGTTTTCATAACAACTTGCAAGTTTTGTCCGCGTGGCGGCGCTGACTACAAATCCAAAGCGTAAAACTCTGGATCTTTTAATACGCTCATCAAACATTTTTCTTTTAATTTTTTTTATAAATCTGCATAAAGAAATATGCTGATAAGTGCAAATCCGGTTTGAAAATTCTTAGTATTAAGGGAGAAAATAATTATTTAATGTATAGCGCTGCAATGTGACGTCATCAGTACTAAATAGTGGTACTCAACCAGTAAGTTTTCATGTGATTTGCATTTCCTTAATTTTATATTTGATAAAAAATCAAACATGTATTAAATGTTATCTTTGTTCAATAATTTTCTCTAAAAAGATTAACAAATACATTTTATGGAAAGTAGGTAAATATTGTTGTAACTTTTGACAACTTTTTTCACTTTGACATTTCTGTGGTGCTAGTGGACTTGAGTCATGTGTTTGAACTACGAAAAAATGTTAAAACTTCGTGTTGTATACTACAGTTTCGAGTTTTTGTAATTCGTTTTTAGATAAAATGGATCCAGGTTTTATTAAAGCCGATTCAGATAATTTACCTGCTGTAGATTTATCTATGCTATTGAGTTATTTATCTCAAAATCCAATGTATGTATCTGCACAGACTAAAAATATAAAAACATTAAGATATGTAAACACTTTATATTATTGTTATTACTTTATATGAAACTTGACTTGATTTTAGAAATGCATATAAATTTGTATCCATTATGTTGCCTGCCTGAGTTAATGGCGAGCAGCGGGTTTTCATTTTTTAGCCAATCAGAAGCTTCATTTTAAAACTAGTACCGATGACGCGATGAATTTTATAAACCTTAATATCTCGGAACTGAATAAATTTTTAATATTTTTTTTTATGTTAATCATACTTGCTAAATATATAAGTATTATTTACAACACATATTTACCATAATCTGATTATGGTTGATGAGCCTATTTGCAAAATTATAATAGTCCTTACCTTTTCCTGAAGCTATCAGAAGACCAGCAGGCCCGTTAAAATTATCTATCCATCCTTTTATCGGATCATCTAATGCACTGATGACAATACTCGGTCTGCAAATGATTGTAGGAAACTTTCCTATACACAAATCATTCACAACGTGCTCTGCCAACGCTTTCGTAAACGTATACGTATTCGGGTACTCCCCTAGAATTTTATCTGTTAATAGTGGCAAAGCTTGTGAGTCAAATTTCTCTGCAATCTCAATCATCTGTCGCCAATCACCCGGTGGAGGGTACAACTTCTCATCTATTTCCTTTCCAACCACACAGTTGCAGTATGTCGTGGAAACGTGTACAAAACAGTGTAAATTCGTTATTTTCTCACACAGAGAAACAATTTCACGAGTCCCACGCGTGTTGAGAAGTATTGCTTTTTTCAAGGGATCGTCAAACCGAACAGAGGCAGCCATGTGGAAAACTATGTTGACATTTGAGGTTAGGATTTCGTAGTCCGTACTAGAAATTCCTAAGTTTAACTCTGAACAGTCGCCAGCTATTGGTTTTATTTTACTGAAAACGCTATCGGCATTCTTGGTTGATTTTAATACGTCATATAGCTAAAACAAATCTTGGTGTTATTAAATAAACTTCTCATAGGGTCATACACAAAAAACAAAAAAAACTATAAGCTATGGAAGTATTGACACTAGTGACATCTTGTGGCGTTTCACTACATTTTTTCTGGGAGTCGCGTCGTAACAGCTATTGGCAAGAGCCAACAAAGTGTCTGACATCTGGTGGCAAAATAAAACATCTAAGATGTAGGGAAAACATTGTACTGTCATATAGAGTTATAACAACAAAAAATGACCAGCAAGTGGAAGAGATATTGTTTTGTATTTATTTGCAAATGTTGACATATCCGTTCATTATTTTTTAAAAAGAGAAATATTGAAAAATAGGTGAAAAATTGCATTAAAAATTGGAAAGCACATATCACCGTTCATGGACATTTAATGCACAATATTTTTTACCTACAAATTTTATTCCATGTAAATATTTATAATAATTTATGCTTTAAAACATTAAATTGTTTTTTTCTATAGCAGATGTTAAAGTACAATTTTATCAACTCAAAATAGTGGATAAAGTAGCACTTTAACTGCAAGGGTAGATAAAGTAACACTTTAACAGCAAGGGTAGATAAAGTACTTTAAGTTTTGTTTATTAGAAGTACATTTCCATAACAACGCACACTACTGACATTTTAAAATTGTTCTTATATCATAATTTAATTTTTCTAATTCTTTTCTCTTCAAAACCTGCTATAGAAAAAATAGAATTTTATACACGACGATAAAATTAAATTATCGACTCGCGAAAAATAATTCACTCGCGATTATATCGCTCGTTAATTAACACTTTCCGCTTGTCGATAAAATATTATTTTATCGTCTTGTATAAAAAATAACTATTGTAGTCATTAAAAGAAAGCCATAAATACAGAGAAAAAAAATTGAGAGACGTTACATGTAAGTAGTAATTAGTATTCTTTAACATTATATATTTATTTTGAATTGTTTATAGGAAAGAAGAAGCTATAAAAGTATTAGAAATTGAGTCACAGCAGAGAAAGACGTGCAAAACAAAGAACATGATGTACATGTTTATATTTATGTATCTATCAAATAAAATTATGACATTAAAAAGTTACGGAATTTATAGCTATTATGAAATATATTTTTTAAATTTTATGTGGTGTATTTATATAAAAAATAAATAAATATTATAACAAAACAACGATTGCTTACACTACTCTCCATCTGCTTTACAGATGCATACATATTTCTCCGAAGTGACAATTGTATTTAATGTTATTACGATTGATTCAGATTAGATATTTAAAGACACAGCCCAATTATTTCTATATTATTCCGTTTATCTGCCTTGTAATCGCATAAAATATATGTCAAGATAAAAATAAATAAGTAGTTAACAAGCAGATAACCGCAATTGTGAATCTTATTTTCCCTTTATAATAATAATAATAATAATAATAATAATAATATGTTTATTTCCTGTCGACCAAGATACATGGTATAGGAACAGTCAAAATACATGTACAGATACATAATAATACATTAAAATTACAAAATTACAATTGTTAAAATTAAACAACATATTACAATTTGTCATTTAAAAATTCAGAGACATTATAGTAATTCTTAGTTATTAAAAAACTTTTGAGATCTGATTTAAATTTATTTTTTGTGTTGATATTTTTGATGGTTAATGGTAAATGATTAAATAATTTAATTCCAATATGGTTTGGATTTAATGCTGATTTATTTAAGTTAATTCTTGGAATTTTAAATTTTTGTTTACCTCGAGTATCATAATTGTGAGTGTCACTAATAGTTTGATACATGTCTTTGTTTTTCCATATGTTAACTAATGTATTAAATATAAATATAGAAGGTAATGTTAACATTTGTTCTGTTTTAAATATTTCTTTACAGAATGTTCCATTACTCAGTAGAAAAATATTTCGTATCGCACGTTTTTGCATTTTAAAAATGCGTACTGATGAAGGCGACAGACCCCAGAGAATTATGCCATAACTAAGGATTGGGTAAAACTTTGCTTGATAAAATGTTTTTGCAGTATTCACGTTCGTTAGTTGTCTTAACCTTCTAAGAAGATAACACAAAGGTGTTAACTGTTTACAAAGATTATCTATATGAGGTTCCCATAGTAGATTTTCTTGTAATTCAAGACCAAGTACTCTAAAATTTTCGACTTGTGGTAAGCTTTGATTATTACAATGAATGCGAAGGCTTTCATTACGTTTTTTATTAGAGAAATTAATAATTACAGATTTATTTATATTTAAAGTTAGATTTAAAGATGCAAACCAATTAGATAATTCAGAAAAAATGTTTGATATTTCGACCGCACTGACAGTCTCAGATATTAGTACAGATAAGTCATCCGCATACGCGACAAAAAGTTGAATGTAAATTGAATGTAAAGTATTTTGCAAGAAATTTTTTATACCATTCACATACAATGTAAATAATACAGGACCAAGAATGGACCCTTGTGGTACTCCACATGTGGTTGTTTGAAAATTTGATTTGTTGTTCTTAAAAGTTACTGTTTGCTGACGATTTGTAAGGTATGATTCGATCCATTTTTCACAGGGACCTCTTAAACCATGACAATTTGATATATGAACAAGAATAGAGTGTTTGACACAATCGAAATCTTTCGATAAGTCAATAAATCCACCATATACATTGTTGCCAGCATCTAAGGTGGTTTAAATACGATCAAGAAAATTTGTAAGTGCGGTAACTGTACTGTGTTCCTTCCGGAACCCATGTTGTTCGTCAATTAGTAATTCATTCTTCTCAAGGAAAGATGAGACTCTAGTTAGCATAACTTTTTCAAAAATTTTGTGAAAACCAGAAAGGAGGGAGATGGGTCTGTAATTTGAAACTAACTCATTATCCCCCTTTTTAAATAACGGTACAACTTTTACCTTTTTTAAAATTTCAGGAAAAATTCCTTGAGTTAAGGATACGTTAATGCAATAAGTAATAGGAGCTATAATCCATTCACGACAATTTTAGATTATGTTATTAGGAATATCATCAATGCCACTGGCTGAAGAATTATTTAGTGTCATAATGAGTGAACATATTTCAGGTTCCGTAACAGGTGCTAAAAAAATAGATTTATTACAAATTAAGGTATTGTGATCATTGCTACTTGAAACATTTGGCAGATTATTTATAAGATCTTGTGAAATATTTACAAAGTAATTGTTAAACATGTTAGCAATATCTCTGGGGTCAGATGTTTCACGATTAGCATCTTTGAGTTTTTCTATAGTATTTGTTTTATTCTCCACGTTATTTAGACTGTAATTAATAAGATTCCAAACTTTTCTGGTATTATTATTTGTATTTTCTGCTCGTTTTAAGTTATAGTCTAATTTAGCATGCTTGATTAGGTTACGATATTCTTTTTTAGCTTGATTGTAGTTTTGTTTAGATATTAACTGCTGTTTATATAAATATGAGAGTTCTTTTAGTTCTAATGACTTAATTTTAATTTCGTTTGTAACCCACGATTTATTATGAACTCTATTATTACATATCGTAATTTTAGGATGAGTTATTTCAAAATTATGTAAGAATGTATCATAAAATTTGTTAAAGCAATTATTGGTATCATATTCATTAAATACATCAGACCACGTTTCTTCACTTAGTCTAGTAATAAAATTATTTAGGTTACCTTTGCTGAAACATCTTTTCTCAACTATTAAATTTTTAGTATCGTTATAAATTTGTGAATTTATATTTATTTTCAAATTTTGTGCTGAATGATCAGAAATTTCGTTGTGAAGCACACTGGTAACATAATTATTCTTACAGTGATTTGTAAAAATATTGTCAACAAGAGATTTACTATTTTTTGTTATACGAGTAGGTTCCATAATAGTGTGATGTAGATTGTATGAATTCATAAGATCTAAAAACAGTCTCTTCTCTAGTTTGTTTTCTAACAAATTGATATTGTAGTCACCTACTACAATTAGTGTAAATTTTTTATTAATATTAAATAATTGTGTTAAACATTTATCCATTTGAGTAAGAAAAACGTTATATGCTTCTACTTCGACCATAGACCAAACAGCATCATTTAAAGAAATGTATATATCTGACATTGCGATAAACAAATTTGAATCGAATTAAAAATAACAAAATATCGTCAAAACAAAGTATGAAAATAACACTAGCACTTATGTAAAATACAATGTTTTCCCTATAAGTCAGTCAGTAATTCTGCCATCTCTAGGAAGTGGTTCTCCCGGATATAATTTAGTCCTTTAGCATAAATTGCGAAAGAATGAGTTATTCGAACCGAAAAAAATCAAACAATATAATTGCAGTGTGATGAGCACGTGCAATTTATTATATCATTCAAATAAAATAAATAAATTTATATTTCGCAAAAACCTTCTTTTAATTCATAAAATGCATTGTTTATTTTTATTTATTTTTTCGCTATTATCATCTGCCCTGCTAAATACATATAATATGTCATTGCACAGTGTGTGTATTTGATTACAACAAACAGTTCATATTTTACATTAATTCCAAATTTTACCCCTTGTGTCAAAATTACTGACAAGAAGGTAATTAAAATTTTATTTCCGCTATAATCAGTTGATTATTACAAAGTCAATAATATTTTAATTTATTATTACTCTGAAAAAAACTGCTAAAAGTAATCAAATTATTTCTTTGATTACAACAAATTTACTCACATTTTTTGTTGATTAGCTCAGCTATTTTGATTGCAATAATTCTTTAGGGAAAAAGTAACATTCGATTTTATTTAATGATGATTTTTTTTATTCATACTTTAATTGCGGGTTTATAAAAGTTTGTAAAATTGTAAGAACTAATACCGCCCGGGGTTTCTTGCATAACTACGCCTCGCTAAATTCTTCCCGAAACTATAATTTCTTTGTTGGTGTACCTCACGCTATTGTTGCTAAGCAATTTGCGATCTTTTGATATACTTTTCTTACGAAATATAGTTAAGTCGACACTTTTAGAATCCACAGTAAATAATAACTGATATTATGAAAGGATAAATGTAATGATTTCTCGATGAAACTCTGTATATTGTGTTCGTCAGTCTCTCGGAAAAATTTATAGCGCATGAAGTCAGATGGCACTGTGATCGCAAAACACAGATGCTTACATTACCTATAATACCAAATTAGGAAATTGATCACTTATAGTTAATCCGGATCTTAATTCTGTATGATAGGAACTATCAAAGTTTAAAAACATATTCGTTTTTAAGTAATAAGAGTTTTTAGTGTCCTTAACATCTACGTCTCAATATTACACCTTTCTCACTCACACATCCACCCTATTCCAAATTCATGCTACTTCCAACCCTACTGTCAGTGGCAGATGTCACATTTCACTATTAATCTATAGCTGCTAATTATATACAAAATACAAAGCGTATTTCAAGGCTAATCTAATTTTAGAAACAGTATATTGCGTTATTAAGAGTAAAAGTGACACTTTGTGTGGCGAGTATGGAAGTTTGCACGACGAGCGAAGCGAGTCGGACAATTGCATGCGAGGCACACAAAGACACTTTTACTCTTAATAACACATGCAATTTTTTCTTCAAATGTAGAAATTTTAAAAAATAAATTACCACTTGACGTCTGTCATTTTTAAATTAAAAACATTTTACGTCAAGTATGTTTACGCAACGCCAACGTAGGTGAATTTCAATTGCTCTGTTGCTATCGTTGCTACGTTTATTCACTTTTTGTTATTTGTTTTACTTTTACTCCGGCGGCGTAGAATTAAAATTTCTACGCCGGCGTCAATCACGTCACAGAAAATATCACTTTTATGTCGTTTAAAGAAAAAGATAATTATTACATACTGTGCGATCAGGAAAATTTAGATTAGCCTTGAAATATGCTTTCTATTTTGAATTTAATTAGTAGCTATAGATTAATAGTGAACTATGACATCTGCCACTGATAGTAGGGTTAGAAGCTACAAGAATTTAGAATAAGGTAGATGTGTGAGAGAGAAACGTGTACTATTGTGACGTAGATGTTAAGGGCACTAAAAACTCCAACAACTTAAAAATTAATAATTTTTTTAAACTTTGATAGAATTAAGTTCTGGATTGACTATAAGTGATCAATTTCCTAATAGACTGCATTTGTGTAACGGTCATTTTGTGGCGCCAAACTCAAACTGAAACCCTAACTCGCCTCTGCCAATTTATACGCCCATGTTATTCTTATGGGAATAAAAATATAATATCTTTAAACTGCTAGAAAGTATTATAAAATGCAAATCTTAACAATTAAACCTTATAAATAATAATCTCTAATGTTTTATCTATCTTCTAATGTAATATACACACCAGAAAAACATAATATTATTTAATAAACTTCAATTTAAAGATTTAAACCATAGGTACAAATTTCTGAAAACGTATGTCGTAGCTGTCTTAGTATTCAGTTGAACCTGCCACTTTAACTTGGCGTTTTTAATCTGCTGCACCAAATAACGACATATGTTAATATTTGCGATACTACTTTCCTTAAAATCAAATTTTTCTTAATTTATACTTTTATTTGTAGTTTTTCTGTACGGAAACCAAAGAGTAATGTTTTAGAATATAAAAAAGTCCTATGTTATAATTAAAAATCGTCAAAATGCTTTAATATCATGAATTGAAAATGTACTTCTATAAGAAATGCATTCACTCAGATTTGAATTAGGGTTTCGCGCCAAATGTAAATCTTAACTTCACTAACGTGGTCTATTTGCTATTATGGTGGAGGACCCAAAATAAAATGTACTTACTGGATCTGTCAACATATGATCAATTCTTTCCTGCAAAACTTTTCCTTTTTTTGGTCGCACTAAAACGTAAATATCACCAATATCTGGGACACTTCTTAGTAATTTTTCTATTAACATTTTCCCCAAAAACCCTGTTGCACCAGTGATGAATATGTTTTTATTTTTATAAAACTGCCCAATTGGAACTAACTCCATTTTAAGGTTAGGTGATCTTAACACAACGATGAAAAAAATAGAAATGATTAATCAACCATATCGAAAGGAAAGAAATATATTTTTAAAATGTATACGAGTCTTGAACTTTACCCTACTTGAAATTTCATATCCGTAAAGTGTGAGAACTTTTGCCCAAAATTTTAACAATGCATATTGTTTGGTTTAGAGAATTTAAAAATAAAATTAAGGTATTCAGTTTTAAAAACCGATGTCAAGGTTATAAGTTCAAAATATAAATTTATTGTTCTATTGTGTCGTAGCATACGTTGAGTATTATTTATTAACTTAAAACTTAATACATGGTATAGTATTTTTCACTTAAATGTGATCGTACGTCATACCTAGTAATAAAATTGTAGCCAAAACAGCAATGTTACTATCCCTAGCACATACCCAGTAAAATACACGGAACTTAGTGTCTTTTACTAATAAATGGTTGGTAATCCTGTACAACGTTGCCATTCTCGAAATGTCAAAAAATAATATTATTTTTGAAAAATGTCAAAAAATCGAGCAAAAAATTTAGGAAGTTGTGCACAGAATATGGTGAATTCTGTAATAAGGTCTTTCGAACAAGAACGTGACAAACGAAGATACAGAGGGGGATGCTGAATAAATTTAATTTATTTTATGTAAATAATTCACAATATGATATATACACACATGGTATACTATGCAACCATCAACACTTGAATGTACCCTACAAATACTTGGCAACGTTGCATCAGGGAACATTATGACGTACGATCACATTTTGGTGAAAAAGACTATATAGTCGACGTCAGCCCATATAGGAGTGACGTCACTCGATCGTCATGTGAATCATGTAAATGTTCGTATGAATAAAGATTTCCTTTTAGTTAATATGTATTAAGCTTCAAACATGCCACTACGATTAGTAAATGTAATTATATTTTATTGTAAATATTTAAATTTTAATATTTATTGGTAGTAAGAAGTAACAGAAATAGAATTTCATTTCAAAATCAATAAAAAAGGATATTAAAAAAATATACAATGCAAAACAAAATAAATATGAAACTGTCACATTCACATAAATAGTTTAAAAAACTCAAAAATATTTAAAATTAACTGCTGACACGTGCTGTTAATAATAGTTCTCGGCATTTTTACTAAAATAAATAAAACATAGTATATTTTAGGTACAAATATTGATATTATGAATTAAAAGAAATAGATATAACCTTAAAAACAAATAAGCCCCACCCCTTAGACAAACTTCAAGTCATAGACTTATACGACTGGAACGAGTAAGACAAGGACAAATAATACTTTGAATGTGCATGATAAAAATCTTCGAAGTGGCGTCACTCCTATATGTGCTGGCGGCGACTATATTTATCATATCCATGATTACGTCTTAACGTTGACATTGATTGCTAACAATGTATTAGTTTGTTAAATTTAAAATGAAACATATGACATTTGTGTTCTCAGTTCGACTCCGATTATAAATTATATATAATATTTTTGTGTAGTACAGATGCAAAACTGTAATGATATGAATTGGGACTGCTTTCAGTGCCACTCGGTGTTTGCTCCCCCAACTAATTGATATATAGACAACCGAGCTACATGTTACAGGCAACCATTTATGCTTTCAAGTCATTTATTATAGGTACTTAGTTCAATTTATATTATGAAAAATAATTTCCAAAACAAACAAATATTTAATTTTTTAATACATAATTTTTTAATACATAATGTATTCAAACATTAATATTACATTTCCATTTAAATGTTAAACGTTGTCACACTTCTCCGATTTAGATTTCAAATGATGATAACTTATTTTTCATTCCATTTGACTGGATCACTTTACCGCTTCTACTGAATGAACTAATCCTAAGTAATCAATCCATTTGCCAAGAAGATCAGTTGGTTCACTTCAGATTGTCACCTGACTGCTGTATATCAGAAACAAAAGTTTAGTGAGATGTTTCAACACTTCTACTTCCATTCGTTTCATATCTTCAATGTTCCCTTCCAAATGGATCATCTTTTGCAAAATTTTATTAAAACGTTTATCACTGTTCCTTATTGCACTACAAAATTTTTTTTGCGCCTCCGTTCCATTATGGTTAGTATTACAGAACTCAAAATCGTCCAGAAACTTTTTTTTTGCAGGCCTAGGCCAGCAAAATGTAGGAATGCCATGCCAACTTAAATATTTTAGAATTACATTCTGTAAAAATTTTTAATTTTATTTTATTGGAAATGTAAAACGTTAAGTAAAGCTACTATTTTTGATATATTATTCATATTATACTCGTGTTGTATGATTATGATTACGTTAATTGTTGAAAAATATCAATTTACATTCGTTTTCTTTTTAGGTTACAACAAACTTTACTATACTCTGTTTTTAAACTATAGACAGTAACTAGAAATTCTAGTGAGAAAATCAGAGCCTGTGATTGGCTGCTGCGCCATTTCATGAAGTTACATTTAACCAGACAAAATTTCGAGTTAACCTTCTCAAACGTAATTGAAACGTCAAACTCTCAGTAGTTGTCAAATCACTTGCTGAATTTGCACGTGTTTCTTGTTTCATTTCTCTTTTTGTGATATTTCACGATTAAAACCAGTTGTTTTCAGAACAACTAGTATATCATTAACGCTGTGGTGTAAATGTGACTTCGTCTAGTGCTGTCTATAGTTAAAAAACGGAGTATAAATGTTTTGAATAAAACAAATAAATTGTTTATATATCCATGTGAACCGAAAATGTTTCTATCATAAAAACCTATAGTATATAAAATTTTAAGTAGTTATAATGTTTCTTTCATAAATTAAAAGTATCATCGTCGCAAAATATCTTGTGTATCACACGCCCAGAAATACTTTTGCGAGATCTCGCATTATTTGCAGCTCGTTCTCGCAAAAGTTCAGTTTCTGGACTGGTGATACAAATAACTATTATCGCTCAAAAACTTGCAAAGAAAGAGTTGTTGCTACTTATTTGCCACTAAATATATTTTGACGTTGTCAATATTCTCAGTCGTACTCAATTTATTAACAAGAAATCAAATGTTTTGTATAAAAATGAAAGTCAACTAAATTATGATTTGTATTAAGCTTCTGGGGAGCAACCAAGAGATGGAAGGACAAAACGAGCCCAATGTCACCCATTTAAATTACACGACTGAGGACTTTCTTTATATCCTGGAAAGCAATATTCTAGATGGCAGCACTACTCACTGACTTATAGATGAGAAAACATTGTATTTTACTTAAGTGCTAGTGTTATTTTGATACTTTGTTTTGAGGAAATTTTGTTATGTTTAATTCAATTCATAATTATTTATTTCAATGTTATATATATGCATTTATTTAAATGATGCTGTGCGGTCTATGGTCGAAGGAAAAGCAGATTATAAAGGGAAAATAAAATTAAAAATTGAGGTTATCTGCCTGGTAACTACTTATTTATTTTTATCTTGACATATTATTTTATGCGTTTACAAGGCAGATAAACGGAATAATATAGAAATAATTGGGCTGTGTCTTCAAATATCTAAATTGAATCAATAGTAATAACATTAAATACAATTGTCACTTCGGAGAAATGTGTATGCATATGTAAAGCAGATGGAGAGCAATGCAAGCAATCGTTGCTTTGTTATTATATTTATTTATTTTATATATATACACCATAAAAATTTAAAGAAATCATAATACCTATAAATTTCTTAACTTTTTAATGTTACAGATTTTATTCGATAGGTACCTAAATATAAACATGTACATCATGTTCTTTGTTTTGCACGTCTTTCTTCTGCTGTGGCTCAATGGTATTTTTATCGTTTCTTCTTCTCTATCTTTCCTATAAACAATTCAAAATAAATTTATAATGTTAAAGAATAATAATTAGTACTTACAGGCAACGTCTCTCTATTTTTCTTTTCTGAACTGAAGTTCTGTCGAATTATCTTTGCGGTAATTTATGGTTTTCTTTTAGTGACTACAAAATAATCTAATAATGTTTTGAAGCTTAAATTATTATAAATATTTACATGGAATAAAATCGCTAGATAAAAAAATAATGTGTATAAATGTTTATGAACGGTGATATGTGCTTTCCGATTTTTAACGCGATTTTCCACTTATTTTTTTATATTTCTCTTTTTGGGAAATAATGAACAGATATGTCAACACTTGCAGACACATACTGAACAACGTCTCTTGGATTTGCTGGTCATTTTTGGTTGCTGTTTACTTGCAACCCTATGTGACAGCACAACGTTTTCCCTACGTCTTACATGTTTCATTTTGCCACTAGATGTCAGACACTTTGTTGGCTCTTGTCCTTTGAATCTCAGGAAGGAGGGTTTAAGAAATAACCTTGTGACCGGGATGGGTTTTGCATATGGCGGATATTTATTCGTCATTTCCGTTCGATAGTGGCGTGCCATCCTAAAAAAATATGGGATACAAGAAACTTATAAATGTAGTAAATTATGTAGTAATAATTCAAAAATTAATAAATATAATTGTGAAATACAAAAAGTAAAAGGTGAATTATTTACATGTATAAAATTAAGTAAATACAAAAATTAAAGTTTTATTTTCTTTTAAACAATATACATAATTGTAATTGTTGGAAACAGTATAATACATAATAAGTATATATAACAGTTTCCATTGGCTTTTATTTAATTAAAATAATAGTATATTGTGTTATTAAGAGTAAAAGTGATACTTTGTGTGGCGAGCATGGAAATTTGCACAACGAGCGAAGCGAGTCGGACAATTGCATGCGAGGCATACAAAGACACTTTTAGTTTGAATAACACATGCTATTTTTTCTTCAAATGTAGAAATTTTAAAAAATAAATTACTAGTTGACGTCTGTCATTTTTAAATTAAAAACATTTTACGTCAATTATGTTTACGTAACGCCAACGTAGGTGAATTTCAATTTCTCTGTTGCTATCGTTGCTATATTTATTCGCTTTTTGTTATTTGCTTTACTTTTACTCCGACGGAGTAGAATGTAGAAATTAAACTTCAATCACGTCACAGAAGATGTCACTTTTATGACGTTTGAAGAAAAATAATTTTTATCCTACACATATTAAAAGTAAGATTTTCCTGCGTGTGCGTGCGCAAGAAAGTAGACATTTGCCGGTCTAGACCTACAAAATCTCACTATTCCCTAGGGAAGAAAAAAAAACAGTTCGTGTGCGGACAAACAGATGGCGTTTAATGTGTTAGAACTAATAATCAGAAAGAAATATGTAAACATGCTTTTAAAATATTGTAACTTTAGATAATTTTGATTCTTACGTTAGATTCAAGGTATTTTTATTATATATTCTGTAAATAATAGAACATAGTAGTTAACCTTCTTTATATGTCAAAATAAAATGTTTGGTTTTTGTTCTTATTATGTTGGTATTCAATTTCAGAAATTTCTTTGAGGTTAAGTTAAATGTCAAATTACATAGTATTCGTAAGATGTTTATATTATTTTATTATGTTGTGTTGTTGTGTAGGATAAAAAATAGTGTGTGCTACATGGCAGTAAAGTTGTTTTCTGATCCTCAAGAAGTATCCAGCCTCGACTGTGTCTCGGCCGTATACATATCCTTCGGACTAGAAAAGAACAACTTTCCTACCTGGCAGCACAAATAACTATTTATGAACAGTAGAAATGTATATTCTGACCCTTTATTTAAAATGACTATGATACGACAATGAAATTATTTCTTGGCATTTAAGTTACACGACGGAGTTCATTCTCATTCGGCAATATGAAATACAATTCATAATATGTAATCAATGTGTAGTTTTATTTTTAATTATAATAGTTGTACGATGCAAAATGTTGATGAAATTCAATTCCTAAACTTTTGTTCTTCATGGTTTGGAAACAACCACATGCAACTGATCATAATTATTCTTCAAAACTTTATTATTGATTTTTTCCGGAGTTGTCAACAATTAAGCGATTTTAAAAAACACAAGTATTTTTTTTTTCAACAAAATAATAAAATGGAAGATAAAAATATGGTCATATTACTCATTTTTCTACTAGCCTGCGTTCATGTTCATAACTGTATACATTTAATTTCTAGTTTAAAAGAATTCATGAATGATATTCAAGTGTATATAATTTTAATAAAATATATAAATTTTTCATATGTTTACAGAATATCATAAATGTAGTCAAATTTGTCGTGTCATTTGAATTTTAAAATTGAATGTTCTACTTATTTTAACACCAAAAATTTTGTATTGAATGTATATTAGAAATAAAATTTTGGCTTACATTATTCTATGTTAATTTTAGACACAATTTTTGTACAAATGGTTTTATTTTACAAGTTTAAATCGTATATATTTACAAATACATAAAAGCGTACTATTTTGGGCATAAATATTTAATTTTTTTAACAATATGTTACATTTACATTATGAATTTTTAATAAATAAATAATTCAATAAACAAAAAAAGTATGACGTTTGTTAAAACGACTTGTCTTTGTCTAAAATTACAAAATATAAAGTTTTGTTTTGGCGTCACTTATTGTCATTTTTGTGACAGTGACACTTTTTAAAAATGGCGAAAAAGGGTGGCAAAAAGGGTGGTAAAAAGAGTGGCACTAGTAGTGAAGGCAGCTCCAAGAAAGGAAAAAAAGGAAAAAAAGTATTTATCATTTCCAATATTTACTATCTTAAACATATTAGGTGGTATTTAGTGAGTTATACTAAAGTCTGTATTAAGACTTGTATTAGCTAAAACACTGTTTTACCTTAAAACATACTTTAATACAAGCCTCATTCACTGCTACCGAATAAGTTTGTTAAGTTAGAACACTTGTATTAAAAAAATATTCTTGACAACACTGTGTTATCTGTCATATGTCAAACGGAATTGAATTTTTGATTTGAGAATTTTGTGGATATTACGTGGTACATTTAGTTTTAATTTGTATGATTTTTAAATGAATTGAAGCTATCTGTACTCGTATAATAAATAAATAATAAAAGGAGAAAATAATGCTTCCTTGCAAACAACCAAAATAATATTCAAGAATGGATTATTTATGCAATAAAACCAATTTAAAATCGATCTAAAATGTATTCTTAAATATTCTTATATTGTTACAATAGACGTTTTCGTGTATTCTCTCTGAGAGGTTAGTCAGAGTTCTCTGGTGACGTCATCAGATGGTTCAGATTGTCCAGAGTGTTTGTGTAGTATAAGAACGGTTAAGAGCGTGTCAAAAGTGGGAATCATGTCTTTTTCAAATAAAACCAACGACTTGTTATCTTTCATTGCAAATAAATTATTTTTGAAGATAATGAAATGGAAGAAATGATTTTAAAACAAATTGTAAATGATTCTATTAAAATAAATAGAGTCAAACGTATTAAAATAAATGATTACATGGAAAAAAATGTTTCAAATTATAATGTGGACGGTAATGTTATAAATATAAAATTTCGGTTTACAATGTAATTACAGTTACAATTAAAATATTTCAGATTTTAAATCCCATTTCAAACGAAATATTAGATTTTCCAATGTGTGATTACTTATATGTATCAGCTTTAAGAAAATGAAGCTATAATAATATAAATACTTATTTTAAAATATAGTCGTAATAAAATTTGCCGATAGATTTTGGTTTATTAATCATGACCCAAATACAAAATTGGGTCGTACGAATTGGAATCGAAAACTTAACATTAAAACACTAATTATAAAATTTTATGATATTATTTTTTTTTAAATATTTATGAATTATTTGTTCCCAATAATATAACGTATATTTTTATGTGATTATTTTCGTTTGTATTTTTTTAATAATAACTAGTACAGCTAGTGATGCTCTTATCAACGCTATGAATGTTTAGGGTTAAGATGAATTTCGCACATTCCCGCGCATTTCATGCACTAACCCTACAGATTTGTCAGAGCGCTTGAAGACTCTCGGAGCGTTCCTCTCGGAGACATACGAGACAAAATACGAACGCAGATAGGTACGCTCCGAGACAATAAACGAACGCTTACGATCGTTCGGAGTTCTCCGAGACAATAAACGAAAACGCCTTTATATATCCTTCTTCGCCTTTTAATTCTAATAACTTGTTGAACACATTCAATTCGTTCAATTTTGCACAATGCATAAACCTTTTTTCAAAAAATTATTTCAAATGACAAATTATCAGTCAGATCTGTCTGTGAAAACCTTAAAATAAGGTTTAAAACAGCCCCAGCCCCGTTTTAAAAAAATGTATTAATTACTATAGCAATAAATACAAGTGTATTAAAATAACTGTCAAAAGCAGCTTAAAACAAGCCACTAAATTGAATATTTAATACATGTCTTAATACAAACCTTAAAACACGATAATACAACACACTGAATACCACCCATTGTCACAAAATGATTTAAGAATGTTAAAAACAGTAATTGACATTCACGAATTTAAAACTACTTCTTGTTGTTGAGACCATAGAGTGAAAATAATCAGAACGCCAGATTAAGTTTATTCGAAAAGTAATATTATTTTATATCATTGTAAAGTACAAATCACAGAATAGTTATATACAGAAGTGGCAGTAAGACAGAGAAACGAAAATTAGAGAGAGATGGGGAAATCTAACAAATTTAAAGGTCTCATCGTTTCAAATCGGAAAGTTTCGTCACATCTTCGTGCCTCGAATTTCTCTATTTATCAATCATTAACGCGCCTACAACATTTTCAATAAGGTGACAATCGATTTCTAACAAGCAACAAATATGTTATCATTTTGATAATGTTAGGAAAAATAATTATCAAAAAGAATTTATTATATTTCATTTACTCCAAAGGGGAAGAAGCTGTATCAGCTTTCCACGCTTTGTCGACGTCCATGTATACGATGATACTAGCTCATTCAAAGTTGTTAGAATAATTATACAATAACAATTCTTAAATCATTTTACAACAATGTGTTAAATTGACATTAAATAACTAAAAATTGTATTTATAATATAATATTTTATTTCAGAAAGCGGAAAAAACAGACTCCCAAATTTTTCTGGAACAATTAACTGAAGCAGTGAGAGCTAAATTAAAAGAAGGTTCAAAATTTATGTGATTTATGTAATATAAATGTATAGGGAGTGCGCCGGCCGCTAGGTGGCTCACCGAAGGACATTTAAAAATGGCCGTTAGTGGTGATAGATGCTATTGTTTTGTATAGCCATTGCAAAGTTTACTGTGGATATTAATTTATTTGTCCGAACTTTCCTGTGTTTATTTCTTTTATATGACAGTATTATTAATATATTTCCTTTTTAATAACTATGACTATAAATATTAGTGACATTTCAATATATCGGTATAAGAGTCACAACCTTACGAGAAGGAGAAGCCGTATTTTTAGCTGGCCATGTAGTTCGTTGTGGTTTGTTAGACAAATTCAATATATTATCCTATGTATTGCAAATGTCCGCAGACAAAAAGAATTCAAGATAACTGCCACATTAAAAAAAAGCAACAAAATTTTAAAATAAGTCAGCAGACTCGAAGAAAGAATTTTCAACTTTTGCTGGAGTGTAATAATTGAACAAAATATTAAACAGGGAAAACCATACGAAGAATTCGTTTTATTTTTATTTATTTATTCCTTTACAGCATGTTATTTGACATAAACAATTTCTATGTTATTGGATTATCTTCATTCTTAAAGTTGTACTTAAAATGTTTGCAACACACTGTCATATATTTGCTAACCTTTTTGTCTATTCTGAAAGCAATCTGCCACTGTTTCCGCAAGTTATTTTTGTGGGGAAAATAATGCAAACTGATATCTTTTGTGGCATAACTTTTATATTGAGGTACTGAACAATACCTCCGGCTTACTATATTGTGTTAAATGTAAAAAAATATGGATTAAATAATCCAAAAAATTAAAACAAACTCTAAGTTACAGGTAGTAGGCACTTCAAAGTACTGATCACCACTAGCAACTTCCTCATTTCTCCGCCAGGGGCCAACTCTTTCGCGGCGCACTCCCTATTGTTCGTGGTATGAAGCAACGAATACCGACAATATCGATATAAGTGTAGAAAAGAGAAAATAGCTTCAAATTGCAAATGATATTAAACATAATAGAAATGCAATATCAATTCTATACCTCTATATCTCTGGATCAAGCACGATTTCACACCAACTTCATACTGGTCGTAGTTGAGAAAATAGCGGGAAGTTTAAGTAAACGTCTTGGAGAGGGATAGCAATAGAAAAGAGAATACATTCTGTATACAGGTGTTCCATTTAAGTGTGCCACCATTGCTATCTCGAGAACTATAAAAGCTACGAGGTTGGTTAAATTAGCAAAGAACCACCATTTTACAACACTAACACAATAAGCAAAAAAATATGTTTTTAAACCAGTGGTTCTCAAGATATGGGGCCCAACTTTCTTATTTTAAATGGAACATCCTATATATTTTTACATATTTGGAATCTACATAAAATTACAAATCCATTGATATGTTTGAAGTTAAATTTTGGTTAAATAATAAAATCCCGATATTGGCATTTATTTTGCATACTTTTACCTGAAAATAGCAGTTTTTTAATTTAAAGGTAGAATTAGTGTGATAAGAACGCAGAATTTAACGTTTGTTTTCTATTTATTCATGATAACTACTATTTTTAGGTAAAACTGTGCAAAATAATTGCAAATATAGAGATTTTATTATTTAACTGAAATTTAATTTCAAACATATCATTGGATTTGTAATTTTATGTAGAATCCTAATATATAAAAATTATTAGGGTGTTCCATTTAAAATAAGAAAGTTGGGCTCCATATCTTGAGAACCACTGCTTTAAAAAAATATTTGTTTGAATTATTTTAATAGTCTTGTAAAATGCTGGTTCTTTGCTAATATAACCAACCTCGTATCTCTTATAGTTTTTGAGATAGCAATAGTGGCACACTTAAATGAAACACCTGTATAGTATATTAATTTTCTATGATATAACTATTTTAAAACACTATACTATTGAAATACATCTTTTTCCTTGTTATATTTATGGTTATCTCTGTTCATGACGTCTATTTAAAGTTCCCGCTCTTTTCTGGACCATGGCCACTGAGGTGATTAAGCCTGAACGATCGTAGTGGGCTCGTGCCCTATTCCAATTTGAAATTGTGGCTGTAGTGAACAAAACACTTGTAAAAGACATTTTTAATTATTTAAATCAGTTTCCGATAATTTATACTTAAGTTAAAATAGATAAGAAAGACTTAAAACTTTTTTTGGTTGTTTGGGAAGTGTTTGAATTACTTTCTGATTGTTTGGAAATAAATTGTCTTAATTTAAATTGGAAATAAATTGTCTTAATTTATTTCCAAACAAGTTAGACATTATTTATAACAGATTCAACTTGTAAGGAATGAAGTTACGATACTAGGAATTAATTTTAAAGCATTTACTATGTATTTTAAATAATTAAGAACGTTAGTAACCATCTCATAATAATTTTAAATTATTTCATAAATATTTATTATTTTTCTCATATGCATTTCAAAGGAAATTATTTCTGGTATTTGTCAAAGATACTAAAGCTGTTTTAAATACTTTTCAACTGTTTTAACTTAATTTTAAATAACTTCTTTAAACCATTTTTCATTTTTAAACATACTTAACAACACTGAAAAAATAATTAAATAAAAATTAATTGACATATTACACGAACGATAGCCGAGAGAAAGATAAGTAGTGTTTTGTGTGAAACAGAAACTAGACAAAAGAAGAGATGGTAGAATAACACAGACAGACATTAGCATCCCCTGCAGTGATACTCAAATAAATTTGTGTGTAGACGTTGCTTTCGAAAATTTTTAATTGAATAGGAATAGGGATAAGTTGACCAGACAGCTGCACGAAGTAAATAAAGAAAATAAGAAACACTATGAATTAACGAATTCAACTCTAATTTTGCCAATTTATTTCTTAAAATGTAATTTAATCTAATCCTAGTATTTACCTTTCATAGAACAATAAATATTAAATTTTAAATACCGGAATATGAGGATTAGTTTAATCATGTTTATAAATGTGCAAATACTTGTCTATATATTATTATTATTTATAAGAATAATGCCCGGTTGCAGAAAGGTTAATCAGGCTCTAATCAAAAAAATCGCTGATTAATTTGACGTTGTTACCATGGCCACGTATTAAAAATACATTGCTGTCAAAAAATTAATCAATCAAAATTGATGAAGCTTTGTGCAACCCGGGCTTAGTGTTATTTTCTGTTTTTGTTAATATTAATTTGGAATATAAAATAAAAAAAAGTTCTTCTATTCCCGTTATTTTCTAGTCAGGGGAATGACGTCACATCCATTGTCCGTAAACTTTATTAATTTTTTTCTCGGATACTATCAACTTTTTGGAAAAATAAAAAAATATGGGTCCAATATTTTGTTTTAAAGTTTATCATATAAAGGAATCAAAAAATCTTGGAAACCCCTATTCGGTGAAGTTAGTCTTTGTGCTTTTGTTTGAGTTACGAAGTCACAGGAAGTTAGAGTGCCACGCCCCCCTTTTTTAATTTTTGTATATATATATTTTATAATCATTTTCACATACTTGCACTTTTTTTAACTCAAACTTTAATTTTTAAACCCTTAGCACAGAATAGTTATATACAGAAGCGACAGTAAGACAGAGAAACGAAAATTAGAGAGAGATGAGGAATGCCAACAAATTTAAAGGGCTCATCGTTTCAAATCGGAAAGTTTCGTCAAATCTTCCTGCCTCGAGTTTCTCTCTTTATCAATCATTAACGCACCTACAACATTTTCAATAAGGGGACAATAATAAAAATATAAAAATACACAAATCGATTTCTAAGAAGCAACAAATATGTTATCACTTTGATAAAAATTAGGAAAAATAATTAACAAAAAGGAATTATATTTCACATACTCCAAAGTAGAAGAAGCTGTATCAGCTTTCCACGCTTTGTCGACGTCCATGTATACGATGATACTGGCTCATTCAAAGTTGTCCTTGTTAAATAATTGTTTAAAAGTACACAAATGTGAAGCTTGTGAGAAGTTTTTTCAACAAAATTTCGAATTAGACAACAACATATTTATACATTATAATAATCACAATTTGGGGAATTTTGAGTTTGTGAATTTTAAAAAACACAAATATTTTTATAATTACATATATTGTTTAGAAAATACTTTTTATATAAATATTGAAAAATTGATTTGTATTAATTAAAGGTGTAGGATATTGCTTATATGAGTCAGTAAAAAAATTGGGTTTCACATCCTAAAATCCTCCACTAGATTATTAAGAAATTTATATGTAAGACAGAATATTTTATGCTACGAAATAAGTAATAATATTCTAATCGAAAAAAAAGAAAGAGAAAATTGTGATTATTGATGAACTTGCAAAATACAGGCATTTTGTTTAATAAAAATGTTTACAGAATATAATTATGTACCTAATTATTTCATCTAATTTACTTTTAATGTATTGATAAATTTATAATTTCTGTATTTTTACATACTAAAAATTATTTTATCACTAAAAACAAAAATTTAAATGTGGAACGTAAATCAGCCAACATATTTAAAAGTCCACACAATGCTCCAAAGTCATAGAACTGACTAGGGTAACATCAAAGGTACTGACACGGAGTGTCGCTTCTGTATATAACTATTCTGTTCCCTTAGCATGAATTAAAACAGTCGGAAACGGTTTTAAACTCCTTTACTTCAATTTACAGAAATATGGGATATAGAAGACGAAGAACGAAAGAAATCAAAGAAAAAAATGTCGAAAGCCGAGAAGAAAAAACTTCAAGCAAAACGAAACGAAGAGTTAAAAGTGGCCGTAGAGCAAGAAAGAATTAGACTACAAGAAGAAGAGAGAATTAGACTTGAAGAAGAACGCAAAAGGGCCTTAGAGAAAGACTCCAGAGATGCCGCAGAACAAGCTATAAGGGTGGATCAACTTAAGCATTCGTGTCATATTATCAGGTGAGATTAAAGTATTTATAGAAATTAGTTTAAAAAAAGAAAGAATATGCAAAATAATGAATATTAATATAGTTATTTACAATACAAATGCGGAAACACGAACTTCCGTGTACAGGGGCGGATTTACGCACAGGCACAACAGGCACGTGCCTGGGGCGGCAAATTTTTGGGGGCGGCAATTTTTTCGGTTCACTATTTTTTTCAGAAAAAATTACAAAATCAATCAGAATATTTCAAAAATTAGGAAATTATGAGTATTTTCTTTTTGTGAAAGAGTTTAATTTCGTATAATCTAATAATTATTCAAAAGTTACGCCATCTTGCATTTTGTTGCCGTTTAGCTACATATACATATTTTGAAGCCTGGGGACCACAATATCATAGTAGATTCGTTATTGCATTGCGTAGCCGTTTGACTACACACTGAAGAAAAATAATACTTTAAATTTTATTTGATATATGGGGAGACCAGTTTTAAAAATTTGTTTTAACATGTGATTGTAGACTAGCCTACTTCAGGTTATTCAATGGTAAATTGTTTATTAATATTTAGAAAAATAGCAACTTATTTTAGTTATTAAAAAATTGGAACGTTTTTTGATAAGGTAGGTACTAATTTCTATATTATAAAATATTACATAAATTCATTTGTTTTGTTGTAAATTACATAGCTTTGTTTTGTTGCCATTAGGCAACATCATGCATAAGACGTAGAAAAAATTTCAAAATGTTATATGTACTCGTCTATTGTAGGTTGTGCAGAATGGCAAAACAATATCTTACGGAAACGGATCTTGTTGAGTTCTGGGAAAATTTTACTGGTATTGATAGTGAAGATGAGGTCGACTTTAGCGACACAGACAGTATAGAAGACCCAACTTATATACCTGAAGAGGAAAATGAAAGAGGAGAGGAAATAGAGGAGGTACTAAATGAAAAAAGAAATGAAGAAGAAAATAATCCTGAAGAATTTGAATCTTTCTGAACGGGTATTATGCATAAGAAACAAATAAAACCCAAGCAATCGTCAACATATAAAAGCGTGATTTGGAAAGAAAAGACACTGACTCTGAATGAGGAACAACTGCGTTTTCACGGAAATACAAGTCTTGATTGAAATATTTTGCAGTTGGAAACTCCATATCAATTTTTTTCACATGGTTCATCCGTAAATGGTATCTAAGGATTATTTACCACTTGATTGATTTAACTGTTGTAAATTCTTGGTTTTTATATAGAAGGGTTAGTATGGAAAAAGGAAAAAAAGACTATATGACTCAAGCTGATTTCCGCACAGAAATTGCAGAGACGTTGTGTAAAATTGGAAGATGTGCTAATAAACGAGGTAGACCAAGTCCCGTAGAATCAGAAATTAAAAAGAATCAAATGAGAGGTCCAAGTCAACATGTACCTCCAAAAGAAGTAAGGACAGATCAACTTGGACATTGGCCAGCTCTTGTAGATAATAAAATGAGGTGCAAATACCCCAAGTGTACCGGCCTCACCCACACAAAATGTGAGAAGTGTGGTGTGGCGTTATGTCTCAATAAAAAAAATAAGTCCTTTAAAAATTTTTACATTTAAAATGTATAAATTATGCATAATGTAGCCATTTGGCAACATTGTACTTTTTTATAAATAAAAGTCTTATGTTTTTGAAAAGATTTTTTTAATTATTTTTCCCTATCAAAATGCTCCGCAACACATTATTAAATAAATAAATAATTCAAAAATAAAAAATCATGCATTTAAGGGTTAAAAGATTGCAGCGCCATGTCTTTTAAAAAAAGAAAATTAGGTGGGGGGAGGGAGTGGGCGGCAAATTTTAGTTTGCCTAAGGGCGGCAATTTCTTTAATCCGCCCCTGTCCGTGTATGAGCTTTTGTTTGAAGTACGAGCGAGCAATGCGAGTGTATTCATTGCACGGAAGGTATTTCCGCATAAGTATTGTACAAGATTTTTTGTAACGAACGAATTAATTATAAAACGTAATTAATAACAATGTAAAACTGTCACTTAATCGTCAATAAATCGAATAAACATCCGTTGCTATGGATTGTGCCATTGTTCACCGTTGTTATTGTTTGTTTGTGTTGTTAATAGATAGCGCTAGTAGTACTAAAATGTCAAAATTAGCAATGAAATTTCTATTTTAATTTAGATATATTTTATTCTTTTAACTAATTGTCCGCAATTATCTTGTTCTTATATTAAATTTGTTGTAATGTGCAAAAAAAATAAATATATAATAACACTTTTAAGCTATTCGATCAAAGTAGTTTTCGTTGAGACACTAGTGCGTGAAAGTAAAACAATAGCGGGAATATGGCCTTTTGGATTGTGAGTTGACTGCGAGAAATATTAGTTTCTTCCGAAATAAGAGGGCTTTTTGTTATAGCGTGACATAAATGAACTTCATCAATATTTTGATTGGGGAATTTAAACCGCGAATATTTTGTGTGGCAATCCAGCCTCAACTCTGGCGAATGAGCTCGAAGAACACAAGGGGCGTGACCTTGACTCACACTAAATTTCACACGTGGACTTTTAAACTATTATTACCTACGACGGCGTAGAAGGGTCAGGATGTGATTTTTTTAAACTCGGGATCCCGACTTTTAAACTCGGGATCCCGACTTTTTAAACTCAGGATCCCGACTTTTTAATCTCGGGATTCCGACTTTTTAATCTCGGGATTCCGACTTTTTAACCTCGGGATCCCGACTTTTAAAACTCGGGATCCCGACTTTTTAAACTCGGGATCCCGACTTTTTAATCTCGGGATTCCGACTTTTTAACCTCGGGATCCCGACTTTTTAATCTCGGGATCCCGACTTTTTAATCTCGGGATCCCGACTTTATAAACTCGGGATCCCGATTTTTTAACCAGTTTATCCTAAGAGTCATCATATGCGCCACAAAAAATTGGGCCCTTTGTTATAATATTGCCTTCGTCGAAGTCGTCGTCCTTTTCGAATCTGGATGCCTACAGGATCTAAAATTTTTAATAGAGTTCGTAGTTTCTTGTTTTACAACAAGCCCATTTTGTATACATTTTAAATGCATCCACTTGTATCCATGTAGTTGTCCAGATAATTGAATTTGACTTTTAATAAACTGTTCAACGGTTTCAATTGTTGAATAAAATTTTCTTCTATATAACTTCAATTTGTATAGTTCTTACTGCCAAATGCAGTAGTATTTCTGAATGATTCAAACCTATTAAGAAATAATAATAATAATAATATTATTTATTTAGCAATAATAAGCTATTGTATATACATAAAAAGAATATAAAAAAGAATATAATATGAATAATAATATAAAAAATATAAAAATATATATCATTGCAGGTACAAATACAAATTTCTTTTACCGAGAATTTTTAATTCAAAGATAGAATTAGCGTAATAAGAACGCAGAATTTGACGTTTATTTTTTTATTTATTCGAAAATTTAACTTCAACCATACCATTGTATTTGTAATTTGATGTAGATTCTAAATATGTAAAAATATATATGGTGTTCCATTAAATATAAGAAAGTTGAGCCCCATATCTTGAGAACCACTGGTTTAAAACAAAATTTGTTTGTCTCATTTTAATAGTCTTGTAAAATAGAAATTGTTTGCTAATTCAACCGACCTCGTAGCTCTTATTGTTCTCGAGATAGCAATAATGGACAAAATGAAATGAACACCCTGTACAACGAAAGAATCCTAACTTTAAAAAGTCGGGATCCCGAGTTTATAAAGTCGGGATCCCGAGTTTATAAAGTCGGGATCCCGAGTTTAAAAAGTCGGGATTTCGAGTTTATAAAGTCGGGATCTCGAGTTTAAAAAGTCGGGATCCCGAGTTTATAAAGTCGGGATCCCGAGTTTATAAAGTCGGGATCCCGAGTTTAAAAAGTCGGGATTTCGAGTTTATAAAGTCGGGATCTCGAGTTTAAAAAGTCGGGATCCCGAGTTTATAAAGTAGGGATCCCGAGTTTATAAAGTCGGGATCCCGAGTTTAAAAAGGCGGGATCCCGAGTTTAAAAAGTCGGGATTTCGAGTTTATAAAGTCGGGATCTCGAGTTTAAAAAGTCGGGATCCCGAGTTTAAAAAGTCGGGATTTCGAGTTTATAAAGTCGGGATCTCGAGTTTAAAAAGTCGGGATCCCGAGTTTATAAAGTAGGGATCCCGAGTTTATAAAGTCGGGATCCCGAGTTTAAAAAGGCGGGATCCCGTGTTAAAAGTCGGGATCCCGAGTTTAAAAAGGCGGGATCCCGTGTTAAAAGTCGGGATCCCGGGTTTAAAAAGTCGGGATCTCGAGTTTAAAAAGTCGGGATACCGAGTTTAAAAAAACACATCCTGACCCTTCTACGCCGTCGTACTTTTGCGACGTGATTAACAAGGTTGATGTTTACTTTCTACGCAGCCGGAATTAAATTAAAATAAATAAGTATCCATAGAAACTATGTTGATTCAGCCAATAAGAAATAACTTGTACTTATATTTTTTGTTCTTATTCTATTTCTAATGTTGGTAATCAATTTCACAAATTTCTTTGAAGTTAAGTCAAATTATTCAGTATTCGTAAGATGTTTATATTATTTTATTATGTTGTTTTGTTGTGTAGGATAGAAAATAGAGTGTGCTACATGGTAGTAAAGTTGTTTTCTGGTCCTCAAGAAGTATCCAGCCTCGACTACGTCTCGGCCATATACGTATCCTTCGGAACAGAAAAGAACAACTTTCCTAGCAACACAAATAACTACTTTTAAATATCTGCATTTGAAGAAAAAATAGTATGCGTCATTCAGAGCAATGTGTGTTTGTGTGTTTCTATCTTCGTCAAACTTCCACACTCGCTACACAAAGTATCACTTTTTCTCTTAATAACGCAATACACTATTGTTTTTGAAAAAAGTATTAAAATATGCACTAATATGCAAAAAAATTAAAAATATGCAGTAAGGTGGCATTAAATGCATTAATATGCATTTTCTTTGTTATATTTGGCATTAACTTTTGAGGCAAAAAAAACATATGAAAAGAGTTTAGTCACTGTATTTGTTTGTATTTAGTTTGTATGTAAAAAAAATTGCTGCGCTAAGAAATATATCTCCTTAGAGGTATGATTGATGTAACTTTAACTCCTGAGTAATTATTAACACAACTCTAACTTTAGAATTTGCTTTGGTTTTAGTAAGTTAAGAAACAGAACATTTTTAAGTATTTGCTCTAATTCCTTAACTATTGAAATCACTGTAAAATCCTGAACATCAGTGCTTTAGAATGCGCTGTGGTTTGCAGACTAAGAATAAGAGCATTCTAAATACATACTCTAGTTTTTGGCATACTGAAACTAGAGCACAATTCAAAGCAGCTAAATCTGCTCCAGAATGTGCTCTGGTTTTAGCAGACTAAGAATTAGGGCAAACACTTCAAAATGCTCTAATTCCGGCCCCACTGAAACTAGAGCGCAAACTAGAGCAGTTAAATCTGCTCCAGAATGTGCTCTGGTTTCAGCAGACATAGAATTCAAGCAAAAACTTCGGAGTGCTCTAATTCCTGATCCACTGAAACCAGAGCATAATCCAGAGCACCTAAATCTACTTCAGAATGTGCTCTGATTTCAGCAGACCTAGAATTAGAGAAAACACATCTAAGTGCTCTAAATCCTGACTCACTGAAACCAGAGCACAATACAGAGCACCTAAATCTACTCCAGAATGTGCTCTGGTTTCAGCAGACTTAGAATTACAGCAAACACATCTGAGTGCTCTAATTTCTGACCTACTGAAACCAGAGCACAATTCAGAGCAGTTAAATCTGCTCCAGAATGCGTTCTGGTTTCAGCAGACCAAGAATTAAAACAAACTCTTCAAAATGCTCTAATTCTGACCCCACTGAAACCAGAGCATAATTCAGAGCACCCAAATCTACTCCAGAATGTACTCTAATTTCAGCAAGTCAAGAATTAGGGCGAACACTTCAAAATGCTCTAATTTCGGACCCTCTGAAACCAGGGCACAAACTAGATCAGTTAAATCTGCTTCAGAATGTGGTCTGATTTCAGCAGACCTAGACTTAGAGAAAACACTTCAAAATTTATACCCCTTGTTAACATCCTGAAAAATCAAACTAACTCTAAACCCAAATCATAAAAAGTTGCACATCACTTTAAAAATCAGTTGGTATAGAACTAGCTAAAGAAAAATTAAGAACAAATGGAAGAAAACTTTATTTTTCAGGAAGCTACAGCAATTGTGGCTGAAAAAAGAGAAGAAAAACTACCTCGATGCTGAATGGGAACAATATTTAAAGTGTGATGGACTTCCTGATCCGTGTAACATTGCCGAAATGAACACTTATCTCCATCTGTGGGACAAAGTTAAAGAGAATACCTTAGAGGACTTGGCGCTTCAGAAAACCGATGAAGTATTAGAGGTAAACTAATTATTTTAATGTAAATCATTTTATAATTTTTTGAAACTGTATTGGCTGAAGCCAGCTTTTTTCTTTTATACTGTCTAAAATGATTGAAATATTTTTCAGTAAATATTTTTGGGCTACGGAAGCGTAGAAGGACCATACGCAAAATATTTTAATGTTAAAATTTCATCTTTTCCTCTTGAAATTTCAACATTTAAACTTAAAATTTCATCTTTTCAAATTGAAATTTCAACTTTTTAAAACTTAAAATTTCACCTTGAAACTTTTTTCAGGTTCGGGGAGCTGTTAACCTAGGTTAGGTTAGGTTAGGTTAGGACAAAAGGTGAAATTTCTAGTTTTTAAAAGTTGAAATTTCAAGGAAAAGGTGAAATGTCAATTTTTATTACAGGGCATGTAACCGATTAAAAAAACCGGTTAATAAAAACCGGTAACCGATATTTTGAACGAAAATTGCGAACTTTAACCGTAATTTTAACCGATATTTTTTAGGCCGAAAATACCGGTAACCGTTAACCAAAAAAAAAATAAACCGGTTTTAGCGACATTAACCTTTATTTTAATATCATTTAGCGAAAAATTTTAATATTTTTTTATATTTGTGTTTTCTATTTGTATTTAAACATGAGTCATGACTGTTTTTACAATTAACATTTTATTGGAGAGTCATAAATGTAGGTAGTCTCTTTGGCTGTTAAGGTTACTTAAAAAGTCCCAAATAAATACGGCCATTTGTCAACACAGGCAAGTTTAAAATGGAAAAGTGACCTGCGTTTTTCTGAAATACTATGGGATTTTTGTGAATATTCATTAATTAAATTGCTTTTTTTTAATTGTTATATTTTCTCAAATGGCAATTTTTTATTACTTTTTTTAAGTAATTATTCTTTAATGAAATGTTTATAATTAATTTGTTTTAATTAATTTTAATTATTTTTTTAACCGATATATTAACCGGTTTAAACCGGTTTCCAATTTTCAGAAACCAGTTTTCGAACTAAAACCGTTATTATTATAACGTTCTCTATAAGGGTTAACCGTTAACCAGTATTTTTTTCGGTTACATGCCCTGATTTTTAAGAAGTTAAAACTTCAAGTTTAAAATTTGAAATTTCAACTTTTCAAAAGGCGAAGTTTTAAATTTATAAGGTGAAATTTTAAGTTTTAAAAAGTTGAAATTTCAAGAGAAAACGATGAAATTTTAACAATAAAATATGGCATATGGCCCTTACGCTTCCGTATTGGTCTAATCTTTATTTTTTGTTATTTTTGCAGTTATTGGACACATTGGACATATTTTTGGATTGCCAATCAGTTAGCAATTCTAAAAAAGCAGATTGGATGCATATTCGAAACTTATTTCGTGATTACCAACAATTTAATTTGGATTGTCTGGCCTATCGACTGCTCAGAGACATCGAATCAAATTTAGGTTAGTTTTCATTGTTTTAACGATTAAAAAAAAATCCCCTGCATTTAAATTATGAAGCATGACCACTGGTTTCTATATAAACTTGTGGAAAGCCATTTTCCTCATCTCTCAATCTCATACAATTGGCGCCAAATATCAATACACTCATTAATATCTACAACCAAATATCTCTAATCGTGTTACATTTGACTTGTTTTAGTTATTTTAATTTGAATTGTTTTAGGAACCTATGCAATTGATAGAATGATGAATTTATCTTGCTCTTATGATAACAAATTGCAACGCAGAATGACCCTTCTCAAATTTAATTACAAACAATAGGTTACAAACGACTATGACCGAACAATGCCTAAATCATCTAATATTCAGTTTCAGTTTTCGATTTTTATTCCGACATAAAACCAGCTCTGCACTTTTATATCACGTAAAAATAGAGTGTATTAATCTAAAAATGATATTGTGTGAATTTTGTGCATAGTCTATTTTTACTTGTGATTTTTAATATTTCATTAAAGTTTCCTTTACATCGAATATTAATATTTCTATAACTTTTTTGCGCAATGCCTTTTTTTTTTCTTATTTTAATCGTTTCTATCATTCTATCAATTATCTAAGTATCTAAAAAAATTCAAAATAAAATAACTGAAACAAATCAAATGTAAAAAGATTAGTGATATTTGGTTGTAGATAGTAATGAGTTGATTGTTATTTGGCGCCAATTGGATTAGATTGAGAGGAGAGGAAAATGGCCGCCACAGGCTTCAATTTTTCATATGCCCTATCCACAAGTATACATATATAGTCATTAGTGGTTTTAAATTTGAAGTTTTATATTCTTCCGGCTCCAAAAAGAAATGGAAATAGTATATCCATCCTTCTATGTTTTGCCAAAAATTTAACACGTATAATGTAGGCAAGTCTGTATTTAGTGATATATGATCTAAGATCAAAAACCATTTTAAAATATTTGAGGTTAGCAATTTTACATTTACTGTGGAGCACAGTACTTAAAGTATCAATTTTATAAAAAAAGAAAAACTTTGCCAAAAAACAGTTTAACATATAACGACATTTTAAGATTTATAACAAAATTATAAATTTTAGCGTTTATTAAATAAAGATGTAAATAATATGGACAACTTTTTCTTTATTTGTAGTTCGAAGGAATAGTAGAGATTTTATTACTAATGAGGTCTTGCACGATTTTTAATTTTTAGTTTTAATCAATAAAATAATGAGAAATATTAGGCTCATATTTTTATTTTTCCCCAAATTGATTTTTAATAATGAAAAAATTGCTATTAAACATAATATTCTTCTAAATTCCCCCACTTCCCCCCTTGTCCAGTAACGTATGAAGGTTCTTACCCAACTTCACTTCGTTTCAAACGTCAAATATAATGTTTTTAACTTCCAAACTGACAAATTGAATAATCTTGTGCTACATATAGTGGCTCACAAAAGCCTTACAATGCTTTCAATCACAGACTGGCCACTATATCAACTTTCAAACGCTCCAAACCACAATATTTGGGATCTTGACATCCATACGTGGATAACTTCACACCAGAACCTACCCACGTGACAATTTTTGCGACTTTTTACCTCCCACTTGTCAATATATAAGTAGATAAGGGAGGTATTGTTTTTGGTCAAATTTTTCCAGTGTAAGTTTTCAACATATGAGTAAGAATTAAGGCCCCTAGAATATGATTTTACTATATTTACCGTGTCTGTATGTCCGTGTGTGTATGTGTCTGTGACGATTTTTCGTCCACGATAACTCCAATACGATACATGTAAAAAATATGATATTTGGTATTAAGACTTATATTCAAATATGATGAATTGATTAGATTTTGACTACAATTGGTTAACCGGAAGTAGTACTATAAATGAAGCATTAAACCGTTTTTCCTAAAAAGACACCTCTAAATTCCTTTTCTTCCCAAATAACGTTATTATTAAATATAAAAATTATTTAATTTTCTATCGGCCTGCATAATTATACTTTATATATAACTACTGGCTAAACCGAAAAAATATTAATTATATTAACTTTACACATCGTTCAAGATGAGGAATTTTTATAAAACAGATAAGTTATTCATATGTTTACAAAATTTGACGTAAGTTGTTGTTAAATTTGATGTAAATAATTTTCAAAGATAAAATAAGTAAATATGAATTTTTTTTATTGTAAAATGCAAAAAGATGATAGAAATATACAAGGAATAGATTTTAGTTACGCCAAAAATAATTATTTCTGATAGTGTGAGACATTTCATGCAAGGAAATTTTAGGTATGAATTGAACTAAAAATATTATGAACAAACTAATTTTAAAACTAAATATTTAATGTACTAAAGATTTTTTATAGAATATATTATTACAGTGGCGTAAGGTAATGTGTTGGACACATCAGATTTTTTTTAGTACGATACTTTAAAACGATAATATATAACATAAAATGTAAATAAAATGAATTACATCATATAGAGCAACAATTTAGACAATGTAGGTTCGATTTAAACTAGAGTGACCATTTATTTTTTTAATGAAATCAGTACAAAACCTATGTTCTATATTTAGATTACTTGTTGACTATATTACATTGAAATGTTTATAGTAAAACATTTAATATATATTTAAAAAAAGTGATTAAGGTAAAATGAAATTTGATGCCATACGCGATGATTAATGTTTAATAATTCTTCTATTGGGTTTAAGCAGTGTTTTAGCAAATACTGTTTTAGTTTCTTTAAATTTGATTTCTTCGAGACTTTTATTATTCTCAGGCAAAAAATGTATAAATCCAAATATAACTTTTAATGTATTGTTTTTGCTTTTTCTGCATTAGCTTTAAAAACAAATGGAAAAATTATAGCGATATTACTGTAATAATTTTATTGCTATTACTAAAGTTTACAGTTCCTCTCAAAATCAAACCTTTTTACCAAGTCACTACTAATAAAATCAAACCATATCGAGAGATAGAAATTTTAGTTAATACTTAAATTATATGAAAATGTTAAAATATGTATCAAAAATAATTATAAAATATCGAAAATCAGTACATTCAGTACAGTGTGAAAAAATCAGTACAAAATATGTTACAATTTGTTTATCAGTAAGTACAAGGGTCTGAAAATCAGTACTGTACTGACAAAATCAGTACGAATGG
This sequence comes from Stenolophus ochropezus, assembly GCA_035578165.1. Taxonomy (NCBI): domain Eukaryota; kingdom Metazoa; phylum Arthropoda; class Insecta; order Coleoptera; family Carabidae; genus Stenolophus; species Stenolophus ochropezus. The sequence continues at coordinate 23,602,592 of JAQOWZ010000013.1, read as the reverse complement.
TCACTCTAATTTAAACAAAGTTCATTGAATTTTTTTGCAAGATCTCATTATAATTTAAAATGTAATTGAAAATTAAAATTATGTACCCATTTATTCATAATTAATTATTTATCACGAATCTTTTGTGACGTCACATGTGAATTACACTTGTTTGATCGATGATTATCGATGATGTTTTATGGTTATCGACCACGGTGTGTCATATTATAATACAAAATATTTTGCATTTTATACACATTGAAATTTACAATTACAAACAACTTACTACTTTGTAAGCCTTGTGTAAAGTATAAATATTGAAAATTCCGCATATATTTTTAATTAAACTTTTAAATGCGTTATTTTCTCTTGTTTTTTCCTATACGTGTATTTAGTAGGAATGACGAAGTCTGAAAATTTTGGTTTTCGGATACACGACATGAATATCCGGCTAGTACCGGATACCCGATAACTACCCGATACTCAATTATTACCCGATACCCGGAATGGGGACTTCCGCGTTGCGAGCTTTTCATAAAATTTTAATTGCATATTAATTCTATCTTCAAATAAGTTCGTAAAAAGTTAAAAAATATATAAAATATTTATTAGACTTAAACATTTTTTAGAAAAACTTATTCAGCAAATAGCCTCGTGACGTATGAACCCTGAAGCCAATCTGACTTAGAGCGCATGTCTCGAAATCACTTAAATCAGCAGCCAGTTCAAGCTTGTTTCATACTTCATACTTATTTACTTGTGTTTTGAGATACATATACAATAAAATATTACCTGATAACATATTTTGTCCTTTAATAAGCACTTAATTAAGAAAATATATTAATAAAAACAAGTCTTTGATAATACACGCGCGAAATTCACAAACAAGCGTAGTTGAAACGAGAGGTTATGTTTGCACGACCAGTCTGATAGTAAGATGGTCCGTGGTTTTGACGTTACACGCGGCATTTGGAATGCCATGTTCACGTTGGTTACTATATCTATCTCTTTCTAACATCTTGTCTTCTTTGTCTGTCAGGGATAATACGTCACAAACCTATTTGCGAACATTTTTTAGCAAAACTATTAATTTATTCGCAAAATAAAAAAATACGGGTCTTTTATTTTTAAATTTAGATTCATTTAAAAAAATAAAAAAAATATGACGGAAGTCCCCATTACCTAATACCCTTAAAATACCTATTACTCTTACATATATAAGTAGTTTATTCAAATTTTTGTTCTTTTTATATAAATTTATGAAATGAACAAGTAATCTCTAAAATAACATATCACATTTTTGTTCTAGTATGGGAATAAAAAAAGATTGTCATTTTATATAAAATACGAGTACATTTTATTTCCCGCAGTTGATACTCACGTCATCAATTATAACTATGTGATTCAAATCGTTGGGGGAGAAAGGGGATTCATGTTATCGGGTAAAATCGTGTGATTTCCGAAATAAATAAATGCTAAAACTGGCAGTATAATAAACAAATATAAAAATGGATGAAACATACGCAAATGAAACAAAAACTATTCGCGCCAAAATCACCGTCATCAATGACAGGAGTGACATGATAGTTATTTACATAACAAGCGGGGAAAGTGGTAAATAGCAAGCGAGTGTAGAGATTGAAGAACGAGGCGTGTAGCGCCGAGTGATTTAATACACGAGCGTTGCTATGCACTTTCAAGCGAGTTATGTACCTACACTATTTTTCAGACGACCACAAAATATTATAATAAAACAGGGTTTATACAAAAGTGTCAATGTCAAACACAACTCACGAAAGCATTGACGTTTGGGTTTGAGGTTAAGTATCACTAGTTAACCGGAAACTGATTTGGAAGTCTAGTACGTATTATTTGAACAATTCATAAAATTATCAGTACATTTTGACTCTTTATTTTTGTTATTAATTCACTACCAATTTTAAAATCGTAGTTTTAAGCAAATTTTCATTAATTTTGTTACAATTTCATTATCAAAGTTCCATCTATTGACCACTAATCGTAATATCCGGTTATTTAACACACTAGTGTGTTATTATAACACACGCCGTGTGCTATATTACATTTTCTGGTGTTAATTACAGTGTAAATATGGCTACTTTCATATGTGGTCGTCTGAAAATGATATATTCAATTTTTTTTAAATATTTGAAAATATCCATTACACTACTGTTTCTATTTTGTCGTTGGTTAGACGCAGATAGCCTATATACCCCTCTCTAACACGTACGATAATGAGATAAAAGTGTCATCTATATCATGCGTATACGACAAAGATGCAAGATAAAAGTTTAATAATTCTTTTAGCAGAAATTGATGATGTGAGGATTTACTGTGGAAATAGAGATTATACGGGTAATGAACGAATAACGGGTACATTTTGGGTAATCGGGTATTATTTTTGATAGCCGAGTACATTATTATCGGGTAGGATCCGGGTATCCGGGTACCCATCGTCATTCCTAGTATTTAGTAATGCCAAAAACAATATATGCACACTCTCCGGAAATAATTTTAAATAAATGAAACATATCTAATGTAATGAAAATGTTTTTACGATTATCTGTGGTTTGAATACTCACTTGATACTTCACCATCGTGGCGTATACATTTTCTCCTCCACACATGTTATATTGCGCGACTTTGTGCTTTTCAAACATTCAATTCTGCACACCTTTTATCATGCACAATTTTAACCCGCGAAAAAAGTTATCTTACACACATTTTATCTTCTAATTCATTTTATCATTCACACATATTATCTTCCACTTATTTTATGTTCCACACATTTTATCTTCAGAAAAATTTAATACTGGATATTTCATCTAATTATAAATATGTTAATTGCATGGGCAATAAATGAATGGCAGGTACAATTACAATGTTTTAAAGATGAAACGTTGGCGAAGATAAAATATGTGGATAATAAAATGAATGAAAGATAAAATGTGTGGATGATAAAATGTGTACAAGGTAAAATGTGTATAAGATAACTTTTCTTCGCGGATTAAAAGTGTGGAGCATAAAAGGTGTGCAAAATGAAATGTTTGAAAGGTACAATGTCGAGCAATATAACATGTGTGTAGGATAAAATGTATACGCCCCTTATCCAGAGGCGGACCGTGAACTATGGGGGCCCTGGCCTAATATTGTTTGGGGGCCCTACCTTAAGAACCTTTTAATTGGCAGTTTATCAAAAAATTGTTACTGTTTTTTTTTTAATAAAAAAAATACAAGGCAACGGGAATAGAAGAACATGATTAAATTAATCCTCATATTCCGGTATTTAAAATTTAATATTTATTGTTTTATGAAAAGTAAATACTAGGATTAGATTAAATTACATTTTAAGAAATAAATTGGCAAAATTAGAGTTGAATTCGTTAATTCATAGTGTTTCTTATTTCTCATATCTACTTCTCTTTCTAAGACGCAAGAGCGTACTTTGCGCAGCTGTCTGGTCAACTTATCTCTATTCCTATTCAATTAAAAATTATCGAAAGCAACGTCTACCTGCATATTTATTTAAGCATCACTGCAGGGGATGTTAATGTTTGTCTGTGTTATTCTAATGGGGTAGTTTAGCGTATTTTTTATTTTTTTTTATTTTATCAAGATTGCACTTAAAAGTGATATTTTACATTTTATTTCACCCAAAGATGCCTAGATTTCTCAAAAAATGAAATTTTATACAAAAATGACGTCACTGTGGTTTGCGAAGAACGTATCGTCTATCTTAACCAGCGCGCGCTGGGTTCCCATGGCAACAGCGAAGCGTGTGGTGTAATGCCTCAAAATACAACCTACGTTCAAAATTCAGGTCTCACCATCCCTTCTGCGCATGCGCATAACTCACTTGTGACGTCAGAGTGGCTCGATGATAAATCATTAATTATAAATAATTGGCAACATAATTTTAACTTTCAATTACATTTTAAGTTATAATTATTCATATACTTACGACTAAAAGATATTTCACATGTAATTTTAACCACGCTAAACTTCCCCATTGTACAAAGTAGGGGGCCCTTTGTATCGCGGGGCCCTGGGCTACAGCCCTTATGTCCCATGCCTAAATCCGCCCCTGCCCTTACCATCTCAATCATTTTTAAATAACAAAATATCCCACAGAACGTTTGGACATCCCAACGGCAAGGAAAGTGGTCGCCCATCCGAATAACGTCTTCATCCTCGTAGTCTGGGCTTTGATCCAGCTTCCTATACCTTTACCGAATCCAAAACGCACTGTTGAACATATCAGCACGTTGGAATATCCAGAGTTGTATGAATTGGAAGTCACTTTTCCAAGCTCTGTTGATATTTGGGCGAAGTGTGTTCGAGCAATGGTAGTTAAATACGACCATTTGAGCCATAAATGTTCTAGCTATGAAGCACCGCAGGTTGCACAGGACAAGTAAGTTGTTTTTTGGTTGTTTTGTTGACGTATATTTATTTCATCCAATCCGAATGTTTCATTTGAAGCGTTGATTGAAAAATATATAGATAGGCAAGCCTGTATGTTTTTGCGTACCGCTGTTTTGGAATCAGATTCGACAGAGCCATCTCGTTCATCATTCCATCAACTACTTTGCAGAATTAAACAGACAAAATATCAGATAAATAAAGATGTTTTACATATTTACAGAATTTTTTGGTATCTATTAAAATGGTTCTTTAAATAATTCATTCGTATATTTTAAAATAGAACTAATTTGTATTATTAATTATTTGACGTTTGGTCTTTTTACCTCCCGCCTATCAATATATAGATAAGGGAGGTATTGTTTTTGGTCAGATTTCTCGAGTGTGGGTTTTCAACATATGAGCACGAATTAGGGTCCTTAGAATACGATTTTACTATTTTTACCGTGATGTCTGTATGTCTGTGACGATTTTTCGTCCACGATAACTCCAATACGATACATGTAAAAAATATAATATTAGTATTTAAGAGTTCTAGTCTAATATGATGAACTGATTAGATTTTGACTACAATTGGTTAACCGGAAGTAGTACTTTACTTGAAGCTTTAAACCGTTTTACCTAAACAATACCTCTAAATACCATATTTTCGCAAATTTCGTTATTATAAATACAAAGATTTTTTAATTTTCTACCGATTTGCATAATTACGTTTGTATATAATTTCTAGCTAGATAGAAAAAAAATATATAAATTATAATTATTTTACATATCGTTTAGGCTTAGGAATTACGATAAAACAGATGAGTTATTCATATGTTCACAAAATTTGACATATGATGTCAAATTTGATGTAAGTAAGTGTAAAAGATAAAATTAGTAAAAATGAAGTAATTTTATTGTAAAATTTAAAAAGAGGGAAGAAATATATTAGAAATTTATTTGCATGCGTGAATCAAATAAGTAAGTCCAGTGCCGGATTTAGTAACGTCAAAAATAGCTGTCATATTGGTCATACAAAATTTATGAAGGAAATTTTAGGTATGAAATGAATTAAAAATATTCTGAACTGCAATAACAAACTAATTTTGAAACTACAAATTAAATGTATTGAAAAACTTATATAGAATATATTACTACAGTGGCGGGAGGTATTGTGTTGGACACACCAGATTTTTTTATAATATTTGATAGAAACGCCTGATATTAAGCCAAATGCAACCAGACACACAGTTATGTAGGCGAAACGAATTTTCTCATAAGCTTGCCTATCTATATATTTTTTAATCAACGTTTGAAGGCAGTTCCAGTTTTTTAGTGAAAATTCTGATAAACCTGGCAGTAGCCAAGGTTTTATTTGGTTGATATGTATATTTTATGTGTGAACTGTTACCATTCGTGAAATAATCAAGCGAATATAATTCGAGTTTTGAATTTAATTGGTAAAAATGAGTCATAATTCCAGTGAAGTAACGAAAATTCGGGTCAAAAATGATTCTAAAATCTAATTGTCCTTTTTTTACACTGCTTCGTCTATTACTAAGAAACAACTATTCGTAAATTTTTCCAATAAATTCATGATTCTTGTTATTTTACCTATGAAAAATTAATGCAAATTGTTTTCAACACTTTTCAATTGTCTTAACTAGTAATTGATTGTAATAATTGTACTTTAATTCCATACAGCTGAAAGTTGTTTTCCCAACTATAGTCGTCGCCAACCCATGTAAGAGTGACGTCACTCGATCGTCATTTGAATGATCGTATAAAGATTTCATTTTAGTTAATATTAAAACTTAGAGATGGCAATACTAGTATTAAATATAGGTGTCCGTTTTAAGAGACTATGCATGTTTTCGGGAAAACACAAAACATAGTTAAACTGAGAAACTAAAATGGCAACTATAGGTACCCCAATTTGGCCGACTTCATATCTCTCAGCTACAAAAATATCATATTTAGTTTTTATTATCTTTACAAATATTAATAATATAATTATTAAAATTAAATTCTTGTAACCTGTTGAACTGTCTGAACTTTAATTGAAATTCTTTTAAACTGTGTGTAACTGTCTTAACTTAATTCCAAGGGGCGTATACATTTTATCCTCCACACATGTTATATTGCTTGACATTGTACCTTGCACACTTTCAATCTTGCATACCTTTTATCGTGTACACTTTTAATCCACGAATAAAATTATCTTACACATATTTTATCTTCCAAATCATTTTATCATCCACACATTTTATCTTGCACTCATTTTATGTTCCATACATTTTATCTTTTACACATTTTATCTTCAGAAAAATTTAATACTGGATATTTCATCTAATTATAAGTATGTTAGTTGCATGGGCAATAAAATTAATGGCAGTTGCAATTACAATGTTTTAAAGATCAAACGCTGGCGTAGATAAAATGTGTGGAAAATAAAATGAATGAAAGATAAAATGTGTGGATGATAAAATGTGCGCAAGATAAAATGTGTGTAAGATAACTTTTCTTCGTGGATTAAAAGTGTGGAGGATAAAAGGTGTGCAAGATTAAATGTTTGAAAGATACAATGTCGAGCAACATAACATGTGTGGAGGATAAAATGTATACGTCCCAATTCCAAGCACCCTGAATTTATTTTAAATATTTCCCAACTGTCTTAACTTTATCCTAGACAGCTTAAAAATGTTTTAAATACTTTTCCACTTCTTAACTTAAATCCAAAAAGCCTAAAATTAATTTAAAACCTTCCCAACTTTCTTTACTTAATTTCAAACACTCAGAGACTATTTTAAACCTTTTCCAACTATTTTCATTTATTTATGCACAGCCTGAACCTGTTTTAAAAATGTCTAGTTATCTTAACTTTATTCTAGTCATCTCGAAACTGTTTTAAATACTATTCAACTGTTTTAATATAATTCCAAATTGTTTTTTCAATTATGTTATTTAATAATTAACAGACTGAAACTATTTTAAATATATCCCAAACGTCACAAGTTAATTCCAAATAGCTTTTATTTGTTTTAAATGCTTCCAAACCATATTAAAATTACTTACAGCAGCTACTATTCTAAACTATTTTAAATTACTTATTATTGGCTTAAATTTATTTATTGTTTTTTAAAACTTATTTAATTTAATTCCAAACGACTTGAAACAGTTTTGCGTTATTTACATCAATTTAATTTAATAACAAACAGTTTGAAACTATACTATTCCCTTCTGAACTGTCTTAATTTAATTTCAAACAAATTAAAACCATATTAAACCCTTCCCAACTGTCTAACTTATTCCAAACAACGTGAAACTACTTTGAAGCTGTATATTTTAGGTTATATCTGGACAAAGTGACCCACGCGGAATACGATGAGAAAGTCCGAATAAAGAAGAACGTGAGAAGCCAAATCAGAGCCGAGAGACAGTCGGAAGCCAGACGTCTGAACTCTATAGCCCAGAACACAGAGAAGTCTGAAGACATAGAAGCTGCCAGACGGGCTGAAAAGACACTGAACGACTTCATCAAGGTGGATGACAGCCAGATATACCTGCTCAAAGAAGGTAGGTACCTTAGATAGTCTTTAATGCATCTCTTAGGGGCGTATACATTTTATCCTCCACACATGTTATATTGCTCGTCATTGCATCTTGCACACAATCAACTTACACATCTTTTATCCACCACACTTTTAATCCACGAAGAAAAGTTATCTTACACACATTTTATCTTTCAAATCATTTTATCATCCACACATTTTATCTTTCACTCATTTTATGTTCCACACATCTAAATTATAAATATGTTAATGGGGAAGTTTAGCGTGGTTGAAATTACATGTGAAATATCTTTTAGTAGTAAGTATATGAATAACTATAACTTAAAATGTAATTTAAAGTTAAAATTATGTTGCTAATTATATATAATTAATGATTTATCTTCGACCCACTCTGACGTCACAAGTGAGTTATGCGCTTGCGCAGAAAGGATGGTGAGACCTGACTTTTTGAACGTAGGTTGTATCTTGCGGCATTACACTACACGCTTCTCTGTTGCCATGGGAACCCAGCGCGCGCTGGTTAAGATAGACGATACGTTCTCCGCGAGCCACTCTGACGTCATTTTTGTATAAAATTTCATTTTTTGAGAAATCTAGGCATCTTTGGGTGAAATAAAATGTAGAATATTACTTTTGAGGGCAATCTTAATAAAATAAAAAAATAAAAAAATAGGCTAAACTTCCCCATTGCATGGGCAATCAGACGAATGAAATGTACAATTACAATGTTTTAAAGATGAAACGTTGGCGAATATAAAATGTGTGGATGATAAAATATGCGCAAGATAAAATGTGTGTAAATAAAATTATACGACTCTAATGCAACCTTTAAACTTTATGATTATAGTTTTTGTATTAAGTATACCCCCCTTATTATATCCCTAAGTTTTATACCCTCCAGAATATTACTGTCCATACCACAACCCCGTTTAAAACCTTCCTTATACACCCCCTTATTTTTTAAAGCCTTCTGAATCTAAACAATGCCTTATCTTCGTAACTAAATAATATACTTAATTCGTTTTATGAATTGGGAGTGGAGTTAGTTTGACATTTCAGAATGTTAACAAGGGGTGTAACTAATCCGGGTTGGTGGGTAATCTCTTTTATGAATCAGGGTGTAAAATTAAAAAAATAAAAGCGGGGGGTTCTTATTCACAGATATACCCAATATAACCCCTTTAATACATACCCTTATTTTAAAAATATTTTATTATATTTCTTTTTTTATTTGATGCAGCACACCCACATATACAGGGTGAATACTGAAAACCTTGACATAGGGAAATAACATGGGAAAACAGTTTTTTGCTGTTTCCATCTGTCCCGCTAAATAAAATCGGGTGTATATGGTATCGTTAGTTAGATTACTTAATTTTGCATTTAATAAAACCAAATGTTGTGTAATATGGCCTTTTCTAACTGAAATATTTGATAAAATAAATTGTATTTTGAAGGTTATCCTTCATATTTTCGAATAAGAAACGTCAAAAACAAAATGCTCCATAGCCGAGTGGATACGAGGGCTGTTTCATAACATAAATAATCTACAAGACCTGGTTCGAGACCATCTCGGCCCTATTTTTTTTTAAATTAAATTATACTTAAAATATCATGTTTCGAAACATGAAATACAAAATTATACACCAAAAACTAAATTCGAATTAATTGTTAAGTTTGACAGACAGCAAATAATAATTCTATTAAATATTTGGATTTTTTTATTTATAAAAATATGAATATTGCTATTTTATTAAAATAGTCTGATATAATAAAGATATTTTAAGCATAATTTAATTAAAAAAAAGTAGGGCTGAGGTGGTCTCGAACCAGGTCTTGTAGATTATTTATGTTATGAAACAGCCCTCGTATCCACTCGGCTATGGAGCATTTTGTTTTTGACGTTTCTTATTCGAAAATATGAAGGATAAACTTCAAAATACAATTTATTTTATCAAATATTTCAGTTAGAAAAGGTCTTATTACACAACATTTAGTTTTATTAGATGCAAAATTAAGTAATCTAACTAACGATACCATATACACCCGATTTTATTTAGCGGGACAGATGGAAACAGCAAAAAACTGTTTTCCCATGTTATTTCCCTATGTCAAGGTTTTCAGTATTCACCCTGTATTTAGAAAGAGTCGCCACTGTATTGGAGGTGTTTTACTCATCTAAATTCACAATCCCCCTAATACCCTCCTTTATATTTCAAATCCTTGAGAATACCAATGCCTTAACTCTATTTCACCCTCCCTAATTCACCCCCTAAATTTTCTAATCGTACTTTTCTCATCAACTTTAACACCCCTCGTTTTACAACCCCCCTAATACACCCCCTTATTTTTTAAACTTCTAGAATTAAAATCCCAACCGTGTATTTAGTTTTGAAGTAGTTTTTGTCTGTTAGATGAGGAATATGCAGAAATGAGAAACCAGCTGATTATAGAAGTCCCCGAAGAAATAATAAACCTTCGGCAATATCGTGTCATAGGAGGCGTCTTCTTCATAGACTTATATTTCCAGCCACCACAACCGGTGGAGATGGTTCTATCTGATGTTACACTGTCTACTTTAACACTCCCCAAGGTATGAAACAGCTTCATACTATTTTCATTCCCTCCCAACTGTCTTCAGACTCATCTTATATCATTTCACACTATTGTATGATTGTCTCAGTTCACACTATTCCAGGCGGAAGAGAAAAAGTGGTATTCATTCCTTTCTGCGATCTCTCTGTGTAGTTTACCCATTGCGCTCTTTTAGTGTTTTTCGTGTCAGTATTTGTTGTTGTTGATTTTGTTATTGTTGTTGAGTTGAGCCAATGCCGTTGATTTAAATTTCCGCCACTTTTTCTTTTCCGCCTGGATTGGTGTGAAATAAGGCAATCATTGAATGGTGTGAAATGAGATAAGATCGACATTCGAAAACAAATTTTATTAGTAAGTTTTAAATGATTTATTAAACGTAAAATAGTATAACAATGTCAGTGACCATTAAATCTGGCTTTCAATGTATAAATGCAACTTGTTTTCGCTGAAAGAGTACATTTTGATTTTTATTTAAATTTCCGCCACTGAAATGGTGTGAAATGAGATGAGAGGATTGGGCAAAGTCGACGGTCCTGCAAGTAAAAGTTTTGACCTGTTGAGTAGTTTCCCGAATACACATTATTTATAATTATGTAAAATAAACAATTATTATGATAAAGTATGTAATTATAAATGTACTGTCTGAAAGTATACTATGTAAAGAATAATATATGTAAAAATATTTTTTTTGGGCATATAGCATTTTGAATATTTATTTATTTAAACAGTGTAATATAGCTTTGTTTTTACATATGTTAAAGAGGAATGTTCTGGATTTAATGTGATGTACGAATTTTAAAAATCGAATGCGTACTGTAAAAGTTATTGATGTTCATTTCGGAGTGACTATAATTATTATAATTATATAACTGTCTGAAATTGTTTCAAATGTCACTTAAATAACACTATAAATTCACGGTTAATTTCCTCGTGAGTCGGATATTATAAAACCAAACATGAAATAATAGAACAAACCTTCCTTAACATATAGCTATTTAAGAGGAACATTTTTTTTGTCTTTTATAATTATAGTATTTAAAAACCCTTAACAACAATGTACGTACCAATATTAACATTTTCCAGGCATCAGAGTCAGTCCCGTTCAACTTCACGTTCACTCCTCCAGTACCGCCGGAACCAGGGGTTGTTCGCCAACCGGAAGACATCGAAGCGGAAATGAAATACGTGGAGGAACAGTATGACCAGATGGTCAACATCAGTCTGTTCCTTCCCTCTCATGTTCTGTGGTTGGAGCCTCCCAAAGTAGTGAGTGTTTTCACTTTACAGAAACCAGAATGTAATTGTTTTTGTCGAATGCTTTCATTTGATAACAAACACGACATACTTCTGACAACTTTTTGCAAAAAACAAAAGCCGATTGACATGGTAAATTTTGCATGCCAGTAATTGGCAAGTGTTTTCATAATGAAAGTTTCATTTGATACCAAACACGACATACGTTTGACAACTTTTAGCAAAACAAATGGATAATTTTTATGTTAAATAATAATTGTAAGCACATAGTTACATACAGAAGCGATACTCTGTGTTAGTACCTTTGATGTTACCTTAGTCAGTTCTATGATCTTGGAGCATTGTGTGGACCTTTCAATTTGTTGGCTCATTTACGCTCCACATTTAATTTTTTTTTAATGATACAATAATTTTTAGAATGTAAAAATACTAAAATTATAAATTTATCAATATAATAAAAGCAAATTAGATGAAATAAATTGAAACATAATTAAATTTTGTAAACATTTTTATTAAACAAAATGTCTATTGTGTCATTTCATCAATAAGCATAACTTTCTATTTCCTTCTTTTTGATAGATTTAAAATTCATATAACTTATTTCATAGCATAAAATATTCTGTGTCTTACATATAATTTTCTTAATAATCTAGTGGAGAATTTCACAAATTGAAACTCAATTTTTTTACTAACTCATATAAGCAATATCCTACACCTTTAATTATACAAATCAATTTTTCAATATTTGTATAATGTTTTTTGTAAACAAAATGTGTAATTATAAAAATATTCGTGTGTTGTTTTTACATTTACAAACTCAGAATTCTCCATATTGTCTAATTCGAAATTTTGTTGAAAAAATGTCTCACAAGCTTCACATTTCTGTATTTTTAAACAATTATTTTAAAAGTACAACTTTGAATGAGCCAGTATCATCGTATACATGGACGTCGACAAAGCGTGGAAAAGTTGATACAGCTTCTTCCTCTTTGGAGTAGATGAAATATAATAATTTCTTTTTGATAATTATTTTTCCTAATTTTTATCTAAGTGATAACATATTTGTTGCTTGTTGGAAATCGATGTCTGTATTTTTATATTTTTATGATTGTCTCTTTATTGAAAATGTTGTAGGCGCGTTAATGAATGATAAAGAGAGAGTGTCGAGGTAGGAAGATGTGACTAAACTTTGGAATTTGAAACGATGAGCCCTTTAAATTTGTTGACATAACACATCTCTCTAGTTTTCGTTTCTCTGTCTTACTGCCGCTTCTGTATATAACTGTTCTGTGCTGTAGGTCCAATGGGACAGCGAGAAGTTGCACTGGACTGTAGCGGATGTGCACGACGCCAAATACAACGAAGAGAAACAAAGCATGCAGTTCCGGTTGGCGAAACTAGCGCCATTTAGTTTCGCGGTGTTGAGATACAGCTGTATGCCCTACCAGGCCTGGGAGCTCAAACCTTTGCAAGGGTAAGTCATATATGTATTACATTTCATACATATTGGTTAAATGTACTTACAAGTGTTCACAATAGGATTTTATATGCATTTTTTACATGAATCATGTTGTTTATAAGCTATAAACATCAAATATGCCCAAAACATGAACTTCATTTTGTATTAGTCACTGATCTGTATAAATTCTTGTATATAGAGCATACAATATGAAAAATCTAATCCAATTGGCGCCAAATATCAATACACTCATTACTATTTTGATTGTAATTTTTTATCCATTTTAAATGCGAATATTTACATATTAAAATTTACTTTACATTAATTTTGACTTTAAAGATTAAATACATGTTTCAAAATTAAACAAGTTATATAATTACATAAAATTTATTTTCCAAACTTATCAGAAACAATGGGGTAGGTGACCAATTTCTAAATTTGGTATATGTGATAGCTTGTACAAAAATAATATACCCGTATTTTTTAAAAATTGTAAATTATTTGTTGTTTTGAAGTAAATAAATAATATAGTACTTGGGAGGGGATTATGACGTCAACTAAGTTCATGAGAGGGGCTAAGGTAGACAGAGACGGAAATATGTGGTGTGAGTGAGATAAATAGGTTTATTGCCACACCTTCAAATTTTAACCAATCAGCGTGCGAACTTACTAAACGTCATAGTATTGGACGCTGTTTCTATTTAACGCAAATTACTAAACAATTGCTGATAAATATTTAACTTTTTTAATGTCAACGTTCATAAATAAACATACTTTCTATAATTTAATAGTTTTTTCATTAAAATTCTACCTTGGTCACCTACCCCATTGGCAATCGTCCAATACCTGAACTAATCATACGAATAAAAGTCGTGATAAACCAAATAAAAGACAATAGTTATTCAGTTACATAAAATTAGTTTCCCAAATTTTAGTTATGAGGAACAATTAGCGGTTAAAAGTCACGGTAAATCGTATAAAACACAATTTAACAAAGACATATTTAAGAAATAATTGGATTTGTGATTGTAACGAGAAGAATGCCTTGTTTTGTTATCCGTTTTTGCTGGTTGCGGATGATCGCAGTGAAAAAATATAAACTGAAACTAGAGAGAGATTTGTTGCATGACTGAGAAAATGAAGAAATCCGAAAATTTATTACCCCCAAAACTACAATAAACAATTAATAGATAAGTTTGCCGAAAAAAGGAAAGACGTATTCCTTTAAAATTTTAATGAAAGCTATAAAGAAAATTTCATTCTTTTGATTGATATTTTATTTCCTTCTTTGTTTGACAGTTAGAAAGTGTTTATAACATTTAAGATAGTGATTTACCACATAAAATTTTGGGGCATGACATACTCAATTTACTATTTGTCGGCTGGATGGCTGAGCGATCTAGCGCACATCTCTAGCTCGCTGTGACGTCATTCGAACTTGAGATCGTAGGTTCAAGTCCTAACGACCGACAATGTGTGATTTGTCGTAAAATAAAAAACACAACTACTTGTGTATCACACTCGGATGCTATAGACTTGCCATTGTTACATCTTAAGTAGAAGTAGCGCTGGCATGAAACAACCGTCAGTACGGTAGTTAGAATTGCGGCTCGGTGAGTTCGGTTGCCGTATGTTCCGCTTGGAAGATACAGGGACACATTATTATTATACTTACACTATTTATAATACAGGGTGGCCCAGTGAAAATTATCAGCGCAATTTTTGGCCACTTAACATTAGTTTTGCAAAAAACGCTCGAACACGTCAATTTTAATATAAAGGGGGACACCTAAATGGATTAGTACCAACGGCATAACTTCAACCCTAAAATGGGTGTGGATTGCACCTCAAAAATTTTAAATGGAAAAGGGTGTCAAACATGGCACAGTTCGAAAGGCCTTTCAATTCTCTTTTCAACAGTTTTTATATTTTTCAAATCCGATCATTAGTTCCAGAGATATATTGTTTAAAACAAATTTTATCAGGTGTGCAAAACTGCAATTAAATAGGCTTAAACAAACCCTGTATGTGAAAAAAAAATAATAATTAACAATTCTATTCCAGGGGTAAAGTCCTCCTGACAATAACCTCCCCGATCCTAATAATCGAGTTCACGGTGCGCGGCTCTGAGCTCTGCCTCTCGTCTCTACAGAACGCGCCGTCGAAGGCTCTGGACCACCTGGTGAACGTGTGGACGACGCTGCCGCGGCTGCGGCGCCGGCTGCGGCGCGGCGGGCTGGAGCTGTTCCCGGCCGCGGACGCCGCGCTGTACCTGGAGCCCGGCGCCGTGGCCGACAAGCACCAGCCGCTCGAGACGCACCTGTACTACCAGATGGCGCAGACGGCGCTGCACTACAACTACCAGTGGAGCCGCTGGAACCTGCAGGCCGGCCGGCGCGGCGTCGTGATGCAGGTCCGGGAGTACTCCACGCAGGAGAGGGTCAAACAGGTAGGACCAGGTCCAAACGCAGTGGTTGGCGGGGAATTCCAGGGTGGATAAGTTGTAGATGCGTTAAATGTGTATTGCAAATTGGATTCTAGAGGATTTGACATGTAAAGGTCATAGTTTGGAGGTTAGAAATCAGAAAAACTAATTACAAAGGGTATCATATCTAAGAGGCAGAAAATTAGGGGGTGTAGAAAAGGGTAAGTCCATTTGTATTTGTTGTCGGGTAATATAAGGATGGAAAGTTCTTATAGGGATATACAGGGTGTTTAAGAGGCTAACCATTGGGATCTCGAGAACCGCAAGAGATACGGATTCGATTAAATTAGGGCAAAGTTGCTGCATTAATTAGTTGCCCATTACAATTATGTTTTTGTTTTCCCCAAAATATGCATAGCTCAGTAGATATTAGCAAAAAACTGATTTTAGCAAATTAATTTTTTTAACTTATATCTTTCTTGTTTCAATTCTTACAAATTTCTAGTATGCCATTCTACAGACACTTTTTATGAGGAATTATATTTTCGAAAAATTTATTTTCTCCACATTTTCTAGTCCTTAGGCACTGAAAATACTGTTACATTTTCCTTACTACTGTCAACTGTCATAACTATTTTGACAGAATAGAACAAAGAATCTTTTGCCCATTTCACGTTTTATCATTTATAAAAGTAATATAAAACTCACAAAATAACACTTACAACACACAACAAGCTAATTTTGGTACACCACACAATCAGACACGATGTGTTATCTCTCTCTATATAGTTTACCACCTCTCTTGACACAAATGCATTGCCATTCGTTTCTACACGGCGTTATAAGAAATGCGCACTCTTTCTATATTATACTTCGTGCTTGAAAGGTAAAGGGTAAGAATCAGGGGTGAAAATTAGGGGATGTAGGGAAGAGTAGGTCCATGTGTGTTGGTTGTTGGACAAACTAGGGATGAAAAGTTCAAGGGGTATGTTAATGACTGTAACATACAACGTTGAAACTTTTACGAATTGCAAAAGGAATATATTTGACTAACTGAGACACTGTTTTACACAGTAAAGTTATAACATTTACAACCGTATGACGATTCAACATTTAATTCTTCATTATTAAATGCTGAATCGTCATACGGTTCTAAATGTTATAACTTTACTGTGTAAAAACAGTGTCTCAGTTAGTTACTGTGGTGTAGCTCCGTTAATCACCAGGAGTGTCAAGTCGCCAGCAAGTAATCCATGCTCGAAATAGAGAGCGGTAAAAAAACAGAAGAAAGATTCATAAACTACACGGGACTTTGTAGCTCAGTTGGTAGAACATCCTTCTAGAAATGGGAAGGCTCTGGGTTTAAATCCCAGTGAAGTCCATGAATTTTTCAAAAATTTAGGGATACATTTGTATGAAATATGAATTCCAAAGACGTCATGCAGGTGCGCGAGTACTCCACGCAGGAGAGGGTCAAACAGGTAGGCAGGCGGGCACGGAGGACCAGGTCCAAGTGCAGTGGTTGGCGGGGAATTCCAGGGGGGAATAGTTGGAGATGCGTTACATGTGTATTGGAATTTGGATACAGAGGATTTGAAATGTAAAAGTCATATTTTAAGGATTAGAAACTAGAAAAAATAATTACTAAGGGTACCAACAAATTAAAAAGAGGGTTAAATAGTTAAGATGAAAGCTCTAAGAGGCAGAAAGTTAGGGGATGTAGGGAAGGGTAGGTCCATGTGTATTTGCTGTCGGGTAATGTAAGCATGAAAAGTTCTTATAAAGATATACAAGGCGACCGTTTTAAGAGGATAAGCATTGGGATGTGGAGAACTGTAAGAAATACAAAGTCTATAAAATTGGGACAAAGTAACCGCATTACTTGCCCACGTCAGTTATATTTCTAGTTTACACATTCTACAGACACTTTTTTTACGAAGAATTGAGAGCGCTCCTTAAAATTTTTACAGCTCCTATACTTTTCTAGACATTCATACTAACTTTTAAAATTCCTAATGTATCGCGCTTGACTTCCTTTGAAAATTTTGTAGTAAAAGACACAATTAACCACTAATTAAATTGATTAGTCAAAAATTACAGATAAACACTTGAAATATCTCTATTTAACAATACTAAAGACAACTTTGAGATCCATATGAAAATTGAAAGTTGACATGAATTTCTCAAAAATTGTTCAAGTTACAAAAATTCTGAGGACCGCTGTGAATTCCTCGTAATAAAGTGTCTGTAGAATGTGCAAACTAAAAACTTATGTGAATTAAAACAAGAAAGTTATGTCAAAAAGTAAATTTAAGATATATACAAATACATGATTAAAATGGGCAACTAATGCGGCAAGTTTGTCCCAATTTAACCGACTTCGTATTTCTTACAGTTCTCCACATCCCAATGGTTACCTTCTTAAAACAGACATCCTGTATATTATAATTCGTATTTGACAGGTAAAGGGCAAGAATCGGGGGTAAAAGTTAGGGGGTGTAGGGAAGGGTAGGTCCATGTGTGTTGGTTGTTGGACAAACTAGGGATGTAAAGTTCACGTTCTCTAGTATATTAGTGTCTGTACCATATACCTATTATCTTATTTTAGTTATTAGGTATATGGTCTGTACCATACATGGTTGGGACATTTACGAATTTAGAAGATATGTTTGTATGAAATATGAATTCCAAAGACAATATACTGAATTAAAGAAACCAATACCCTTTTCAGCCGACGTTCCAAATGGCTTTGATCAACCCGATGCGCGCCACGTTCGTGGAATGCACGGAGGTGAGCAGCGCGTTCAGCGAGGAGCCCGCGAAGAAGATGCGCTTCTACGCCGACCTGTACCACCTGCTGCTGGGCGTGGGCACGCACTCCATGAAGTGCAAGCTGGAGAAGGTGCCCCCCGACCTCATCAACACCGTCGCACAACTACTCATTGCCACCAGAATATTGAGCATGTGCTGAATAAAGTTTTACAAATATTCAGTGTTTTATTTGAGTAAAGTCGGGCTGGGTTTAATGATATTTCAGGTTCTTTGGCACTAAAATTATATTCAGATAATTGGAAGGGTTTGAAATGGTTTCAGGTTATTTTGAATTACGTTTAAACAGTTGAGAAGGATTTGAAAGTTTTGTCTGTGTGGGATTCAGTTAAGACATTGAAAGGTCTGAAATAGTTTAATACTGTTTAAGATTAAGTTTAAGACAATTAGGAAAAATTTAAAATAGAGGATTTAAATAGTGTTTAGACAATTTGAGATTCAATTAAGACAGTTGCGAAGGATTTCAAATACTTTTAGACAGTTGGAAAGAATTACAAATAGTTTCAGTCTGTTTTGGATTAAATTTAGACATTTGGGAAGACTTTGAAATTAGTTTCAGAATATTTGGCATTGAATTAAGATAGTTGGAAGAGTGTAATAGTATATTAAAACATAAGTTGTAGAAGGCAACCCTTTCGAGCACGAGTTTGAATTTCGGGAACGAGCGCGAAGCAGCGAGTGCCCGAACGAACGAGTGCTTGAATTGCCTTCTATAACGAATGTTTTATACTATTTTCTCTGTTTCGGCTTTTATTTACATTATTTTTAATAATAATATTTGACAATTTCCATTAAGGGATTTTTTGATAGAATAGTTAGGTTGGTGACAGTGATTTCTGTTTCGTCTGTTGCCTAGGTAAATTAGAATTACTTTGTCAGTTGCCTAGATATTTTGTGTATTTAATGCAGTCATACCAATCTCAAATAACAAAATATAACCAAAAATCGTTTAAGAATGAAGTTCCCTCTAACATCAATAAGCGTGCTGGAATATGATATTTTAATTCCGAAACAGAGAAAATAGTTTCAGGCTTGATATTTATTTATTTACTTATTTAAAATTTCTGTTGAAGTGAACAATATTACATAAATTAATTTTGATTTTAAAAAATAACAACAAAATAAAAGTGCTATATTTTTAGCGTAACTTGAGAAAATAGTAATTATAAACAATAATAAAAATAAAGTAACGCATACGATGATTAAATTTAGACAGCTAGGAAAGGTTTGGAATTAAATTAAGATATTTTAGAATAATTTAAAACAATTTCAGGCATTTAATTATAATCTAAAAGAGTTTCAAGGCATTCAAAATTAAGAATGATTTGAAATAGTTTCAGTCTATTTGGAATTAATTAAAACAGTTGGTTGTAAATTGAAACAGTATAAAATTGTTTAGAGTTAAATTAAAACAGTTAAAAATAATTAAGACAATGAGATCTTGCAAAAAATAATAAGTGAACCTTTTTTTGTTTACATCGAACCTACAATATCTCATTTCTTGCTCTATATGATGTAATTATTTTTTGATATTCATTTTATGTTATATAATATCGTTTTTTTATAATATATATTTCTACAGTGGCGGGAGGTAATGTGTTGGACACACTGATCATAGAGATCACATAACACTGGATTTGGGCATCAGCCATATTCTGAGGCCTGAAAGCGTGCCCAATAGGCTCATCCACCATAATCAAATTATGGTAAATATGTGTTGTAAATAATATTTATAAATTTAGCAAGTACGATTAACATAAAAAAAAAAAATTTATTCAGTTCCGAGATATTAAGGTTTATAAAATTCATCGCGTCATCAGTACTAGTTTTAAAATGAAGCTTCTGATTGGCTAAATTGAAAGCCCGCTGCTGGCCATTAACTCAGACAGGCAACATAATGGATGCAAATTTATATGCATTTCTAATATCAAATCAAGTTTCATATAAAGTAATAACAATAATATAAAGTGTTTACATACCTTAATGTTTTTATATTTTTCGTCTGTGCAGATACATACATTGGATTTTGAGATAAATAACTCAATAGCATAGATAAATTTACAGCAGGGTAAATTGCCTGAATCGGCTTTAATAAAACCTGTATCCATTTTATCTAAAAACAAATTACAAAAACTCGAAACTGTAGTATACAACACGAAGTTTTAAAGTTTGCCGTAGTTCAAACACATGACTCAAGCCCACTAGCGTCACAGAAATGTCAAAGTGAAAAAGTTTTCAAAAGGTACAAAAATATTTTTGTCCTCATGAACTGTAAACTTAACAATCACACATCGTTGACGTCTATGGTAGTTGCGATTTTACACATGCGCGGAACTTTACCGCACTCAGTAAAGTAATACGCACCCACATTTTTAAGTTTTAAGAGACCACTAATAAATAAAGCTGCTTTGTAATAATAAAGAGTACTTACAAAAACGCTAGCTACCGCAGTTCATCGTTCAATAATAATAATAATAAATAAATAAATAAATAAATAAACCTGAATTTCTTTTAATTTAATCTGCTGGCGCCATCTGTTAGCATACAATAATAATCAGTGAGAATGTCAAAATATTCAATGAATGACTAACGAGAATTGATTATTTTATTTAAAATATATGGAATTAATTTTAATAATGTTAAAAACGGTAAGTAACATTAGAATCATTCATGTAGTCTGTTTAGGACTAGATATATGTAGGAATCAATTATAATAGTCTACCTAACCTTAATTTTCTTCCAGCATAATACAACTCCAGAATCAAATAACCAATTTTTTCATATTTTAATAAATATCTCGGACAAAAAATTTAATACATTATGTGTGCGTTAGGTATTTGTACAACGCTCGGTTTTATTGCAGCACTCCGCTGCGCGTCGTGCTTCAATATGAAACCTCGCGTTGTAAAATAACACCTACCGCACGTATAATGTAAATAACTATTACCTACTTTCCATAAAATATATTTGTTAATAATAAATAGACAATATTTGGGTTTAGTTCTGTAAAAATTTATTAATTACAACGTTTCGACAGCTCAGGGCTTATGAGTTCTGAAAGCTTTTTTCAATATATTTGTTAATCTTTTTAGAGAAAATTATTGAACAAAGATAACATTTAATACATGTTTAATTTTTTATCAAATATAAAATGAAGGAAATGCAAATCACATGAAAACCTACTGGTTGAGTACCACTATTTAGTACTGATGACGTCACATTGCAGCGCTGTACATTAAATAATTATTTTCTCCCTTAATACTAAGAATTTTCAAACCGGATTTACACTTCTCAACATATTTCTTTATGCAGATTTATAAAAAAAAAATGGTTGATGAGCCTATTGAACGCCGCCATGTTGGTGAAAATTGAGGTTTTGTGACACATTTGAGCGGGAAATTTAAATCACTTCGAAGCAACATTTCAAATATTAATGCAACTTAAGTCATTATAGAGCATTGGTAATAAAAGTAAATATATAGAAATTAATTGTTTACGGAATATATTTTTAATGCAAATCTAATAATTATGTTTTTATAAACAATTTAAAATAAATAATAAAAACAATATCAAATTATATTTCAATTATAACGACGTTATCACTGGTTATAATTATTATATCCAGTGATTATTAATAATAATTATTATTTAATAGAATTGAAAATAAACAAAATGACTGGAGCATGACAAATTGTGAGATGAGGAATAAAAGTCTTTCATATCAATATTTGTCAACCATTGATTCATTAACGAATCATCATGTACAGGAAATCTAAAAAAATAATTTATTTAACTTGTTTATTATATAAAAAAACTGACATTACAGAATAACTTTTTATCTACATTTTAAAAAATATAAATTATGTAAAAAATATTTTTTGATTCATATACTTTAAGAAATAAAGCCTGGTTTGTGCAGCGTTATCATAATCATTGATGTAATCATAATTACTGTTATAATCAGAATCATAAAAATAATAATTATGACAATAACTGTGATTATGACACAGTTGTATAAACGCGGTTTTATAATAATATATATATATATATACAGGGTGTCCCATTTAAGATACGAATGCATTGGTATCTCGAGAACCGTAAGAGCTACGAGGTTGGTTAAATTAGACAAAAGTTGCCCCGTTAGGAGGCTATTTTAATAGTGTTTTGTTATTTGCGAAAAAATGCATAGGTCACTGGATATAGAGGAAAATGTAAATTTAGCGATTTTCTTTTTTTGCTTATAACTTTGTTATATGAAATAATAAGAGATTCTGGTTTGCACTTTCTTAAGGCACTTTTGTAGGGTGAATTTGCAAAAGTACTCAATATTTTTTTATATCTAACCATTTTCGAGTTACTGATAGCAACTTTTATTTTTCATATGGAGGTCATATTAAGCTATGGTATTTTTAAATAGAGATTTTTTTTAGCGTTACAATGATATAAAACAGTAATAATTTATTTTTATAATTAACAGAAAAATTAACAAAAATTGTTATTTATACTAAAATTGTATTGAAAAAAGTAAATTAAAGGCTGCAGTGGAAGAAAATAACTATTTCATAACATATATTGCAACAAGTTTATTTAATTAAAGTTAAAAATACAAAAATAATTAGCGAAAACTTAACAATAAATTTAGTTAGAAAAAAGTAAATCGAAGGCTGCTGTGGAAAAATTTAACTAAATTTATTGTGAAGTTTTCGCAAATTATTTTTGAATTTTTAACTTTAATTAAATAAACTTGTTGCAATATATGTTATAAAATAGTAATTTTCTTAGACTGCAGCCTTTAATTTACTTTTTTCAATGCAATTTTAGTATAAATAACAATTTTTGTTAATTTTTCTGTTAATTATAAAAATAAAGTATTACTGTTTTATATCATTGTAAAGCTAAAAAAAATCTCTATTTAAAAATACCATAGCTTAATATGACCTCCATATGAAAAATAAAAGTTGCTATCAGTAACTCGAAAATGGTTAGATATAAAAAAATATTGAGTACTTTTGCAAATTCACCCTACAAAAGTGCCTTAAGAAAGTGCAAACCAGAATCTCTTATTATTTCATATAACAAAGTTATAAGCAAAAAAAGAAAATCGCTAAATTTACATTTTCCTCTATATCTAGTGACCTATGCATTTTTTCGCAAATAACAAAACACTATTAAAATAGCCTCCTAACAGGGCAACTTTTGTCTAATTTAAGCAACCTCGTAGCTCTTACGGTTCTCGAGATACCAATGCATTCGTATCTTAAATGGGACACCCTGTATATATATATATATATATATATATATATATCTATATTATGCTTATGACTGGACTGTGATTATTAGGACACAGATGCATAAACGCCGCTATTAGTTAAACATGATCTATAAGACTAGGATTGTGATTAGAAAATGACTAGACATCACTGCAAAAAGCAGGCTTTATTCATGTAAAAAATATCTTTGGAATGTACTATCAATTTCGGATAGTAAAATATTATTTGAACACTAATCCGCATACTTATGGAACTATTTATTACTTTCGCCATTTTTCACTTTGCAGCAAATACAACTGTTTTTATATTCTTCGTGGAAAATAGTTGGGACAGCTCCATTTTTTACAGTTGTATACCTATTATATTTTTTTAAACAAGTCTCATCAAAATGATGTGAACAAAATCTCATATTTTGACTTAGTTTAAAATTTGACAATCTCATTTTCTTGAGCCATTTCTTGGACGATATTTCATTTGATGGAAACCTTGAAAACAGTACAATTTAATATAAAAATGCATAAATAACATATACTCCAAATTTTCAAATCAACAATTAATTTCAATGTACTTACTTGTGAAGTGTTAAATTTTCTGATAAATCAGATTTTTCCCACAGTATATACACAAAAGGCCATTAAAAAAAAATACCGTCAATATACAAAAACTTTCATAAAATACACTTCATATTTCGCGGCTGGCCGCCATATTGGATTGTCACAAAACCTCAATTTTCGCCAATATGGCGGCGTTCAATTGGGAACGCACCCGTGTGGCTGATGCCCAATCCAGTGTTATATAGAGATCAGTGGTGCCACTGGATACAGCACTACATTATTCGATTCGACATTTTGGACGTTAAAACATTATATTTGCCGTTTGAAACGAAGTGAAGTAAAAACCTTGATACGTCATTGGACAAGGGGAGATGTGGGGAATCTAGCCGCGTTTTCAAAGATATAATTTTTAATAGCAGCAGCAGAAAATAAAAAATACGGGTCTAATATTTTTATTATTCTATTAATTAAAACAAAAAATGAAAAATCGTGCAAGACCTCATTCCTGACTTTTTGTAATTAAGTTAAGATAGTTGGGAAGTATTTTAAACAGTTTCAGACACTTTTGGAATTAATGCTAAACATTTAAAATTAAAACATTTTAATGTTTTAAAAAAGGTTTAAAATGAAATCCAGGTTATGTAGAAATATGTAATAAATAAAATGGCAAGTCGGATAACGTCTGTAGCTTACAGAAAATCTGTAAATCTTTATAAATCCTTTAAATTCTTACGGTGACAAAAACCTGTCCGTAAGCTGTTAAAAATAAAACAGCAAAAACTTTCAAATTTATTGGAATTTTGTTAATATATAAGTTTTTATAAAATGTAGTCATTTTGCTAATTTTATGACAAAATTAATAATCAATTATGTGACATACGATCTATCCTCGCAGGAATCTGACTTCAAATCCATTTGAAATTTCTTATTTTGTTAAGAAAATGTTTTGAAATATAACCACATCGTTATAATTTTTTAAAAGTGGGGATTTATTTATTTATTTATTTATTTTTTAAGAGATCAATGTATATTTCGTACTGTTACTTTGATAGTTGTTTGTATGTTTTTGTTTATTTTTTTTATTAGATCTATATAAAGATTATTTATAATTCTAAATCTCATTTTTATAACAATGTAAGTAATCATAAATTCCAGAACAATATGTACACAATATTTATTTAAAAAAATATATTTAATACCGAATAGTAACGCCAAAGTATTTAAAGAAAACATAACCAAACATTTTAACATCTGTAATCGGCTCGTCACAGACATACAATCAGAATTGCCCTGTCTGTAAATTTGTAAACGTCTTCGTACAGATCATCTGTAAAGTAAAAATTTACAAATTTACACCCATAAGACAGTTGAGACGTATTTGAAACAGTTCCAAACTATTTAAGTTGAAGATATAATAGTTTGAAAGTATTTAAATATATTTAGAAGTAAATTAAGACATATAGAAAGGGTATATAACAGCTTCAAACAGTTTTAAAATCACATACAATATTTTTAAAGTTGAATTTCGCGCTAGAAACGTATGTCGTAACTCGTAACCCATCGCAAACAGCACATCGGAGATATGACCACCCGCTTATCCGCAAGGTGACTTTCATCTTTACACTACATTCTCACAAACTTTCCCAAACGTCATCTGTTTTTTTTCTCTTTCTGTCTTATTTGTATTGTCATCGTCCTATCTCTGTTTTATTCGTAGCAAAGTTAGTGAATGGCTTTTAAGATGGCGTTTTGATTTTTAATTTTCAACTTGTGGAGTGGCAATTTCAAGATTTTTCTGATTTTCTGACTGAAATTTAAAAAGTAAGTACCAAAACTTTGTTAGTAAATAGTTTTTAGATGGTAATATATAATAATTGTGGTGTGACATTTGTTTATTTTGTGTTAAAAATATTTTAAAAGTCAAAGTATGGTTTTTGAAGTTATATTATCATTGAACTTGAAATGTGTTTGAATAAATCAAAATTATGAAGGAATGAGTTAAACAATTTATGTGAAAATTAAAATATTTCATTTTAAAACAATAAAAAACAAAATGTTTATACATTACATAATTTTATTTTTCATTTACGTATCTGATTGTGTATTTATATAAAATTGACATTCAGATTATTTTTTACACAACATGTTTTTAAATAAAGATAAGAAAATTCTATTTGTGACCTTTTCTTAGATTTTACAAAATTTATTATAAAACATCACGTCTGAAAATAATTTTATTTGCACACAAACTTTTGCCAAATTTATAAATTACAAACACCGTAATTGTAATTTAAAAATATCGCAGTCTGACGCATGAGTTGCAAATAAAATTATGATTGTTTTAGGGCGAAAAAAGTGTTAAATATTTTCTATACCCCTTTATGAATTTTAATTAATTTTTATGTATGCACTCGAAAAATTGTGCTTAAATCTAATTTAAAGAATTTTTTAAAGTATCGGAAATATAAACCAATTACTAACCTCAAATTTGTTTTAACTATTTTATTTTAAGAATTACTGTTTTATTTCTAATAAATAAAAAATACAATATGAAATAATTTCGCATCAACGTTTTTACATATATTTTGTTTTTGCTATCTCAAATTGTAGTCAAAATAAAATTTGTAATATGATAACATAAATAATTTCAATTAATTTATATGAGGCAAAACAAGATCGTTTTATATTTAATTCTACGATATAAAGTAATGTTTTCAAGTTGTTTTGAATGCGTCCCTTACGATTTTTTTCGTGAAACAGTTTTTTCTTGTTCGTTTTAAAAATAAGAAACGTCAATTTCAAACAACGGTGTGCTATCAGGTTTTGCTTCAAACTTACAGTGCAATGGAAACTTTTACAAAACTTAAGCAGACCTACAGAGACAGTGTTATTTCAAAAGGCCAGATTTTTCGGTGGTTTTAGGTATTTTCAGAAGGAAAATAGTCGATTAAAGATGAAACACGCAGCGGAAGGCCTTCACTTTCAAGAAGTGATGAAAATATTGACAGAATCTAGAATCTTGTGCGTTCAGATCGTCGGTTGACTGGGGAAAAGTTAAATTTAATTCACACCACCATTCATCAGATTTTGATTAATTCATTGGGGTTGTGAAAAATGCGCAAAAATGAAAAAATATGAGATTTAGGCCAGTAAAAACATTCCTGTAGTTCTTCAGCCTCCTTATTCGCCTGACTTGAGTTCCTGTGACTTTTTCCTCTTCCCGAGATTGGGAAAACACCTCAAGTGAACTCATTTTGGGACACTTCAAAACATTTAAACGGCACTGCCATGAGAATAGGAAAAACCGTCTTCTAGCACTGTGCGACTTCCCAAGGAAGTTATTTTGAGACAATTTTGAATTATAATTCTATTCAAATATTTAAAAAAAAAACAATCTTATTATTAATTTACACATCTTTCAAACAATTTCAGTAAAGTTAATTAACTTCAAAGTATTCAAAATACGCTCAGCATATTTCAAATTACGTCAAAACAATGTTGTGTATGTTTTGAAATTATATAAAATCAAACAAATAAGTTTTAATTATGTTGATATTGTTTATTGTATGTTTACGTAAGCTATATCTGTCATACTAATATAAAACGATCGCATCTTATCTCATATAAATTAGGTGAAGATTACATAAATTAATTTAATTTTACTAACAACATAAATGCACTATTTTTGTTAATCTATAATATATCAAACGAATTATTCACTTATATATTTAAAAATATTAATTATAAAAATATGTTCATTGATTTTTGAAAGAAGCTAATAAAATGTCTGACATCTGGTGGCAAAATTTGAACTACTGAATAGTGGGGAAAATAATTGTTATCGCGTAGAAAAGCTTTGGACTATGAACATTTTTTCAAAATTTGATTAAAAGATCAAAAAGATATTCTTCTATACCGTAGTATGTTCTGTAGTTGGTACTATTTACAAGTGATCGTCAACTCTTTCATTCATTGTGTGATTGTGTTGTGCTCGAAATACAGTCATATAATGACGTAGAAAAAGTATAGTACGCACTTGTGGAATTATAAGCACTCTCGTGCGTAATATGCACTAATATGTTATGCTACAACTTACTTATAAACCAATTCAATAAGATACAGAGCTGCCATCTATTGTCAGTATCAACTGAAGATAAACACACCATATATAAGCTTTATTTCAAGGATAATAATTATTTAACTCCTTTCTAAAACCTTTTGAAGAAGTACATATTTTCATGCCCTGATAAATATATAAAACTTAGAAACATGATCTTGTGTCTTGTATTACAACTCCAGCGTTTATAAATGTTGAAGAGATGTGTTTAACTCTATTTGTGCAATGTTTGTCCCTGTGTTTTGAAGTTATTTGTTACTAATTGTCGTTATGGACCCAAAGGTTGTCAGAATGTCTCGAGAACGGGCATCTAGGAGATTCTACCGAGCGGATTCATGCTCCAATCTGCTCAATTTGATGGACAGAGGGATACTGGCTCAGGAGGAGAACAGATGGACCTTTGAAATTGCATGGGAGGCAGCTAATAAAGGTAAGTTTAAGTTTACACGGGTGTAGAACTAATCCAACTAATATAAAAGGTTTAAAGTATGGAAATTTTGAGACTAGTGGATTTGAAATGTAAGAGAATATATTAGGGGAGTTTTAAACCATGCGTTGTGAACTCTGCCTTCAAAAAAACTTAATTTTAAATTATCGTAACATAATATTATTAATAGTTATTTACAATACAAATGCGGAAACATGAACTTCCGTGCATGAGCTTTTGTTTGAAGTACGAGCGAGCAACGCGAGTATTTCATTTAGGCGAATGCACGGAAGGTATTTCCGCATAAGTATTGTACAAGATTTTTTGTAACGAACGAATTAATTATAAAACGTAATTAATAAAAATGTAAAACTGTCATTTAATCGTCAATAAAGCGAATAAACATTCGTTGCTGTGGACTGAATGCCATTGTTCACCGTTGTTATTGTTTGTTTGTGTTGCTAATAGATAGCGCTAGTAGTATTAAAATGTCAAAATTAACAATGGAATTTCTAATTTAATTTAAATAATTTTTATTCTAATTGTCCTCAATTATCTTGTTTCTATATTAAATTTGTTGTAATGTGCAAAAAAAAAATTAATAACACTTTTGAAGCTACTCGATCAAAGTAGTTTCCGTTGAGGCACTAGTGCGCGAAAGTAAAACAATAGCGGGAATATGGCCTAACAAGAATTATATTAATTTGAAAACAGTTCAAATTGTAATTTTTAAAAGATTTACAATAAATTTAAAGTACTTTCAAATTCATGTAAAATGTTTCGAACAGTTTCATATTATTTCTTAAAATTTATAATTTGTAAATAAAAAATATAACTAGAATGGGGTATTCCAAGCCTACGGCTTTTAAAGAAATTCTTATTGGATATCATTGTTTACCATATATAAGTAATATTAAAGTGAATATAATCATTACTTTTCTGATTTTTAATACCATAATATCAAAATGAAATTGTAATGCATTTAAATCGAGTACGTAAAATTCAGAATCAGCCTTGTTGTGACGAAGAAGGCACTCGCTTCAGCCTATTGGCTCTTGTTCGAACGCGCCACGCCTCTGACTCAGACCCTACGAATGTATGTTCTCAGCTGGTTCTCAGTGCCTGTGACGTCACACGCACGGCCGATTTTCTAGGGGGTAATTTATTGAAACTTTAAAAAAAAAATTCTAGCGTGTTTGAAGCCTTTCGGCGAAAAGAAAAAATACGGGTCTAATATTTTTATGCATAGAATAACATATTGAAAAATGAAAAAAACTTGGAATACCCCATTATGACAGTCAGTGTTGCCAAATGTGTTATAAATAAGTAAAATAAAATATTCCTATACAATCTAAACTGAAATTTGTAGAGGAATGGAGGATTCTAGCTCAATCGAATTTAGAGAAATTTAGGTAATAACGAATATTAATACAGAAATAAAATGATATACTTAAAATACTTCCGAAATACGGGGGCTTTTTGTTATAGCGTGTCGTCACCTATACGAATTGCATCAATATTTTGATTGGGGTCTTTAAACTGTGAATGTTTTGATTGGCAAGTGAAAAATCCCGCCATCTGACGAATGAGCTTGAAGAACACAAGGGGCGTGACCTTGACTCAAACTAAACTACACACGTGTACTTTTAAACTGTTATTACTTAAATACCTGTTTTATATATTCACTTTTATTATTTCCTTTACATCTGAGACAGTATTATTTCCGAGATTAATGCATAAATTACCTGTTTATGTGTAATTTGTTAAAGTTTACATCACTGCTATTCTCAAACAGTTTTTATTTCATCATAAATAAAAATATATAGTTATATAATTTGAATACACGTGCAATTTTGATGAATGTAGACTCATACTGCATTCTAATATTAATTTATTTTTACAAATGCAATATAGAAAAAGCAAGAACATTTTGGTCCACAAGAAAATTCATATTCGTGACATCACATTGATTATTTCAAACTTTGGAAGTCGCTTATTAATATA
Organism: Stenolophus ochropezus; assembly: GCA_035578165.1. Lineage (NCBI taxonomy): Eukaryota > Metazoa > Arthropoda > Insecta > Coleoptera > Carabidae > Stenolophus > Stenolophus ochropezus. Next base: position 23,571,685 of record JAQOWZ010000013.1, on the reverse strand, counting down.
AACATTTTCATAGAATTTTCACCAATATTTCTAATGTGCCTCATACTTTAAAAAGAAATTATAAAAAAATACTAAACTGTCTTAATGTAATCCAAAAATGGTTTGAAACAATTTTAAATTGTGTACAATTTCAATCACTCCTCTTAGTAAAAATAGGTGGAATGGCTTTTGTTTTTATTAAGAGTAATAAGAAATATATTGGCTCTTATTACGAACGAACTTTTATAATAAAATCGCTTTTAGGAAGTGTGCTTTTACATTATATCTTATGAAGCCAGATGTCACTTTTATAAGTGCCTTTGTTAAAAGTGACATTAAGCCTGATAAGACTATAATATAAAATGAAGTTTCCTAAAAGCGATTTTATTATGAAAATGCGTCCGTAATATGAGTCATTGTGTTTGGTTTAATATATAAAAGGTGTAGACAAATGCTGCTTTTTACAAGAACTTAAAACTTAACGATGAACTTTTGTATTTTTATTACGAATTTTTAGAAATATTTCATATTTGGTATCATGTGAAAGCTCTCGATAAATGATGGTTTGCACAAGAACTTAAAATTTGAGTGGTCGATCGGCTTTTGTTTTTTTAAGAGTAGTCAGAAATATATCGTGTTTATATTTGCGTTTGTATTTAAAATAATTTCTAGATTAAATTAGTCTAAATTACTATAATATCTTAATAATTTTAAGATAGTGAGAAAGTATAATAGTTAAAAAGTTGTTTAGGATTAATAACAATAATAATAATAACTCTATTAAAGAAATCAAGAAGTATTCAAAACATTAGTATATTAAACAGTTCAAACAGAACCAAATTTCAATTGTTAGATTTTAAAACCCCGGGTATGTATTAGGAAGAATTTTAACCAAGAAAACTAACTTTAACTTTGTTTCAGTCGGAGGAATTTACACAGTAATCCGCAGCAAGGCATACGTGTCTACTGAAGAGATGGGGGACCAGTATTGCTTGATAGGGCCTTACAAGGAGCAATGTGCGAGGACAGAGGTTGAAGAGGGCCCCTTGTCGTCCCCACTGCTGCAAGACGCCATTGATAGGCTTAGAAATAAGGGGTACAAAGTGCATACGGGGCGGTGGCTTGTGGATGGGAATCCTCAGATTATTTTAATGGATATTGGGTGAGAATTGTTCTTAAATTATTATTGCCTCCCGCCTATCACTAAATAAGAGTGTGAATTTTCAACATATGAGAACGAATTAGGGTCCCTAGATTACGATTACTAAATAAACGTAACCTTAATAAATAAAGAAAAATGACAATTTGTAGTTATAGTAGTTGTTGTAGTAGTATAGTCGAGCCACGATAAGAACGGTTGCACATCGTCAAAAACGTCATCGATTTTTAAATAATTTATTTACGTTACCTACCTTTACATACCCATATACAGGGTGTCCATTTTAAGTGGTACACTATTGTTATCTCGGGAACTATAAGAGCTACGACGTCGGTTAAATTAGCAAACAATTTATATTTTATAAGACACTTTAATGAGCGAAACAATTTTTTTTTCGACCAGTGGTTCTCAAAATACGGGATACAACTTTCTTATTTCAAATGGGAACTTACTTGTTTTATTTGCTTATTCGATTCAGTATTTTTACGTAACAAAATTTTTGAGAAAAATGTAAAATTATGTATGTATCATTTTTATTTAAATATGACTATTCAAAGAGTGCTATGGAAGAAACAGAAAATAAAACAATTGTTAATATTATTGCTGTCAAACTTTTCAAGTGTACTTTTGTCACAAAATGAATATTTTTTTCTCATAATGAGAAGGTAGACATGTATTTCTGCATTTGATTTACTTGTTTTCTTCCACAGCACTCTTTGAATAATCATATTTAAAGAAAAATGATACATACATAATTTTACATTTTTCTCAAAAATTTTGTTATGTAAGGGTATTACATATGGATATCGTTGAATTCAGAAAAAAATACTGAATCGAATAAGCAAATAAAAAAGTATGTTCCCATTTGAAATAAGAAAGTTGTACCCCGTATTTCGAGAACCACTGGTCGAAAAAGAAAAATTGTTTCGCTTATTAAAGTAGTCTTATAAAATAGAAATTCTTTGCTAATTTAACCGACCTCGTAGCTCTTATAGTTCCCGAGATAGCAATAGTGTACCACTTAAAATGGACACCCTGTAGATTTAAAGCCGCTGAGACGTTCCTATCCAAGAAATAAATCAGTCAAAATAAATACATCGTAATTTTGACATTACAAAGCGAATATAAAAATTTAATAGCATTTTTTTAATTTTCTTGTGTTCTGTTTTATGTGTTATTGTTGATTGTTGTATTTATCGTTTTTTGTTTCGTAATAATATAGTTTGTTTGTGTTCATTAGTAGCAGACTTTTAATTGCAATATTTTTCAAGTATGACATATCTAACAGTTCATTCTTGATTTGATAACATGAGTATTATTTACGTGAAAAATATCATTTTTACTAAAATATTGTAACGTTTATTTATTTAGATGAAGTGTAAAAATAATTGAAACACAAGTATTTATATAACTAAGTTTAATGAACGAAATATGAATTATAAAAGATAATAAAAATCAGTAGCACTATGAATAAACAAATATAAACACTAATTTAAGAATAACAATTATTAACAAAAACTTAAACACTAAGATTATTTATTTTAACATTTAACACTTTGCACTATTTATTTACACAATATTAATATCACCAACTATTCTTGTTCACTACACGTATTCATATCAGACTATTCTCGCGATCTCTTGCTCGGGGTTTATATAGTAGAACAATTAATTTCGGAAATGTTCTCTAACCCTCTGGATAACAGAACAAACGACGTGACCTTGGGATCGCTACAATATGTAGTGAAATATTATATGAAAATTGGTTGAAATCATAATATAATACATTTTCTTTAAGGTATGATTTAAATATTTGTATATAAATAGTCAATTTCATTCATTTGTAGTATGATTCTAACCTACATATACTGAAATTGAAATTTGTAAAGTAGGATGTTAATACTACCTATATTATAATTAATAAAATTGATTGTTGTATTTAATTCTGTGCTATTCTGTTTGGCAATATTCTTTTGTATATATTATTTAAAATCTAACACAGGGTTATAAAAAATAGCACAAATGTATATTTGGTTGCCTAAATTTTTAGAAAATTATAATCGCTGCATATAATAGTTATTTATGATATAAGTGTTAAAAGTGACATTTTATGAGTGAGTGGGGAAGTTTGAAACGAGGCGAAGCCGAGTTTAACAAACCCCACGAACGAAATAAAATCACTTTTAACACAAATATCATACACTATTTTTCCTACGACCACAGTTATGTACCTATTAGTAAATAAAAATTAAGCATTAGAATGACATTTATGACAGGTCATGATGTATTTGTTATGAACAACTGAACATAAGACGTGTTAAAAGTAAATTTGTTTTTTACTTTTAACACGTTGTCAATGGCAACGTTTTAAAAGTATTTACTGTGTTATAAACTGTTATTTTTAACTTGCTAAGCAACCGTTAAAAATACTATTTTTAACAGTGGTCGTAGGAAAACATATTTTGTACATGACGACATTAAAAGTAATGACGTCATTGATGACATTCAACCGTTCTTGCTTCACACCTCGGGACACAACTTTACGCTAGGTCAATAATGATAAGTCTTCTCAACACCAATATGACATAAATCGTATTTTTTCTGTTCTAAATTATGTTCTGTTTTATGTCACTTACAAATCAGAAGTAGAAAAGAGATGTGTTATATACATCGACTATGTATTCTTTAGATCTGGAGCGTGGCGATTGGACGAATACAAGCAAGAACTATGGGAAAAGTGCAATTTAGGAGTACCTCATTTAGACGTAGAGGCCAACGACGCCATCATCTTAGGTTACATGGTCGCGGAATTCATCGAAGAGTTCCGAGCTTGTGTACTGGCAGCTTCTGAAGACGACAGTCTACCTCCCAGGTAACACACAAAGTTCTAGAGAGTAACATTTACAGCCGAATTCTCGAAACAGTGTTAGCTTAAAACCGAAATGAGTGTTACCTAGCACCGCCTTAACCCGGTATTAAAATTTAGTCTAACACCGTATTCTCGAAACAAACACGGTGTTAGACTAACCCAGTGCAGTGCTAGCTTAGCACCACATCGTATCAATTCCAGCTGTCAGATCATTTGTGTCCTATCTGAAGAAAGTATCGGGCAACAGGTTGTGAAAGTGTTAGTATTTATATCGATTTTAGTTAGCAACTAGCTTGACTAACATGGATTACATCTCTCATTACATTTTGAAAGCATCCACTTGCTAAAAATCGCAGGCATCAACAACTGTGAGGCAATAGACATAGCATTTGATATTTTAATATTACTTTCTTCAAATGGTTTAATCAAATTAGACTTTTCCAGAATAAAATCTGGAAGTCTGTAATGTATGATACATAAATGTTAATAATGAAATATTTGATTGCTATTGCAGGTAATGTTCTGAAATATACTACTCGCCATAAAAATGCAACAGCTTGATGGAATTGAGCTAAGCAATTCTCCTTATATTTATGTATAAGTACTACTGTTGTCTTTAATTAATTAGATTTTCAAGTGCTAGATGGGGCTGTATTTAAACGATGTAACGCCTGCCCTCACATTGCTGATGAAGTAAAGGCTTATGTAATCACTACAGTGTAGGCCATGGAGGAATGTCAACATTTCTAATGATATTAAAAACAATTATTACTGTTCGGTAATAAACAAAATATTGCTTTGAAATTTTGCAGCAGTCTGTGATCAAGACTAAGATGTAGATGCTATCTTGGGTAATATATTCTATTGAACGGCTTAACTATTAATTCATTGCTATTTGCCTTGTATTTCTTCTTAAAAAAGTAAACATCGTCTCATTTTATTACTTTGGTGATTGAAATTATCATTAAAAATAAATTATATGTTAAGTATGTAAGGAATGGGGTATTCCAAGCCTACAGCTTTTAAAGAAATTCTTATTGGATATCATTGTTTACCATATACAGGGTGTTTCATTTAAAAGTGCCACCATTGCTATCTCGAGAACTATAAGAGCTACGAGATTGGTTAATTTAGCAAAGAACCACCATTTTACAAGACTATTACAATGAGCAAAAAAAATATTTTTTTCGATCAGTGGTTCTCAAAATACGGGACACAACTTTCTTATTTTACATGGGAACATATGTTTATTTTTAGGTTATTCGATAGAGTATTTTTTTCTGAATTCAACGATATGAACTTATGAACATATCATATACTAATATAACAAAATAATTGAGAAAAATGCATGTTAGATTTCTATGTATTTTATTTATATCTGGCTGAAACAAGAGTGCTATGGTTAGAAAACATAGACATGTAGTTCTGTCTAACATTGTTTGATTATTTTTTGTTAAATTTTATTTTCTTAAACTGTCAGTTTGAAGAAGAAAATGAATTGTTTTCTATCCAAAGCACTCTTATTTCAGCCAGATATAAATAAAATACAAATAAATGTAACATGCATTTTTCTCAGTTATTTTGTTATATTAATATATGATATGTTCATATCGTTGAATTCAGAAAAAAATACTTTATCGAATAACCTAAAAATAAACATATGTTCCCATTTAAAATAAGAAAGTTGTGTCCCGTATTTTGAGAACCACTGGTCGAAAAAAATATTTTTTTTGCTCATTGTAATAGTCTTGTAAAATGGTGGTTCTTTGCTAATTTAACCAACCTCGTAGCTCTTATAGTTCTCGAGATAGCAATGGTGGCACTTTTAAATGGAACACCCTGTATAAGTAATATTAAAGTAAATATAATCATTATTCTTCTGATTTTTAATACCATAATATCAAAATGAAATTGTAATGCATTTGAATCGAGTACGTAAAATTCAGTATCAGCCTTGTTGTGACGAAGAAGGCACTCGCTTCAGCCTATTGGCTCTTGTTCGAACGCGCCACGCCTCTGACTCAGACCTACGAATGATGTTCTCAGCTGATTCTCAGTGCCTGTGACGTCACAAGCACGGCCGATTTTCTAGGGTGTAATTTATTGAAACTTTAAAAAAAAAATTCTGGCGTGTTTGAAACCTTTCGGCGAAAAGAAAAAATACGGGTCTCATATTTTTATGCATAGAATAACATATTAAAAAATGAAAAAATCTTGGAATACCCCATTTGCACTAAAACTGCTGGTAACTAGTTTTAAGTTTTGGTGCTAAATTCAACCTTTGTCAGACGGTGTTATTCTTTGTGATTAGGATTAGGTTATTTATTTGACGTTGTCATGGATATGGCAAGAATTAACGTATCTAGCACCGGTGTTAGCCGAGTGTTAAGAGTTTGGTATTAAACTTTTTTGAGAATAAGGGTAGCGCTAACACCGGTGCTAACGCTAATACTAAATAAGAATTTGGCTGTAAATGTTTAAAATTGTTGAAGCTGTTTAGAATTAAGACAAATCTTTAAACATTTCTTATTATTTCCTTGTAAGGATTGTAACCCACTTCCACGAGTGGCAAGCCGGTCTAGGTCTCATCGTACTTCGTACTCGCCACGTAGATGTCGCCACTGTGTTCACCACCCACGCCACCCTTCTCGGCCGGTACCTCTGCGCCGGCAAAACAGACTTCTACAACAACCTCGACAAGTTCAACGTCGATGAGGAGGCTGGAAAGAGACAAATATACCATCGGTAAGTTCAGAGTAGAGTTGTTTGTGATTTGTTTCTAATTAGCTGTGAAACAATGGAGTCAAAAATATTGTTAAGTTTTTTTTTACATGGATGGAATGTGTGACTTTTACCGTGTATGTTGCAATATAAAATATTCCACAAAATAATACTTTTCATTCATAATTTTCTTAAAAGATGGAATATCTTTTCCGTTTTTTTGTGACGTCCTAAACCAAAAACGGACAAAAAGACTTAACGTATCTTTTCCAGCTACTGTTTTAATTTTAGTTTTAATGTTTTAAGTCGCAAGAAAAGTATAGTACATGCCTATGTGCGTAATAATTCCTTGCGCATATTTTAGTTTTAATTTTCCTTTTAGTAACAACTTTTAAAACTAAAAATTAAAACTTGACTAGGTTTTAACCTAAAATCTGACATAAAACCAAATACCTATTATCTAGATAATAGGTAAATGCATAAAACAAATAGGCCGTGAAAGTTTGATGAGAAAATCGAGCGGGAATTACAAAACCTGAAATATAATTTCCGGTTTGATTTGAATTAAAATAACTGTTGTGTACTTATGTTTAGTTATATTTATATCTGTATAAAATCTATTTTACTTTTTTTATGTATGTAATTTATAGAAAACAACTTTTTCATTTAACTTTTATTTATTTGTTATTTAAATTGCGCGATTATGGTTTTTGTTCACTATAGCCACAATCTTAAACCGGTTATTATATTTCAGGTTTTGTAATTCCCGCTCGAATATGACGAAAGCACTTTCACGGTTTATGTCAATTTTAGTTTCCAAAAATATAAAGCAAATTAATATTGAATATCATTTCCTAAATAAATATTAATTATATCCAAAATCGATTATAAAATTGATTTTGTTAATTTGATGATTAAAATAAAACGAAACACTGGCTCCACTGAACTCGAAATGAACATATATATTAGTTCTTAAAATATAGCAGTTGCATATACAGTGAGTATAAAAAACAGAGCGTGTATAGAAAGTTCTCAACTACTCTAGTGCGTTGCATTTAGCTCTACCTATTAGATATTGCTGCAACTGTAATTTTAATAAAAACCGAACAAAATAAAATGAAACATAAATCTCTACCAGGTTTACCTTATAAACCAATATTATGTTCAAAAGGGCATTTATAATAACAAAAATAAAGAAATAGAATAAAGTTAAAACATAACAAAAAACATCAACTAAAACTTACAATTAAAATTAAAACAGTAGCTAATTTTATGTACATTCCCAAAAAATATTAAAATACCAATTCTGTATTATAAAATTAAAGTTGTTCACATTTTCGCTAAAACCAGAAGGAACTCAAAATTTTTACTATGATTATTTTATGCGTTACTTTGTCTAGTTTAATTATTCTCCTTAAAAAAATTTGTGTTAATCAAAATAAAAAAATATTCTCGGTATCGGCCTTTCGCAATACACCCTGTATGACACTTTCCATTTTAATTCATTTCACTAACTGAAATTAATAAATGTAAGTTGGAAAACTATTTCTGTTTTTTTTTTCAGATATTGCATGGAAAGGGCAGCTACACACTTATGTCACGTATTCACAACAGTTTCTGAAATCACAGGCTACGAGGCCGAACACTTATTAAAACGTAAACCAGACTTCATAACCCCAAACGGATTAAACGTTAAGAAATTCAGCGCCTTACACGAGTTTCAAAACTTACACGCCGTGTCCAAAGACAAAATACACGAATTCGTTCGTGGACATTTCTACGGCCACTACGACTTTGATTTGGATAAAACTTTATACTTTTTCATCGCCGGACGATATGAATTTGGCAATAAGGGAGCAGACATCTTTATAGAAGCTCTCGCTCGGTTGAATCACTACTTAAAAAGTATTAATTCAGATGTCACTGTTGTCGCGTTTATGATTTTTCCCGCCAAAACCAACAATTTTAACGTTGAAAGTCTTCGTGGCCATGCCGTTACTAAAAGTTTAAGAGATACAATTAATGATGTGCAACAAAAGATTGGAAAGAGGTTATACGAAATTTGTTTGTCTGGTAAATTACCAGATCCAAACGACTTGCTTCAAAAAGATGATTTTATCAGACTCAAACGGTGTATTTACGCACTTCAAAGAGACGGTTTACCGCCAGTTACAACTCACAACGTCGTTGACGATTATTCCGATCCTGTTTTAAACGCGGTGAGACGTTGTAAGTTATTTAACACAGTGAACGACCGCGTGAAAATCGTCTTTCACCCTGAGTTTCTAAGTCCGACTAATCCACTGTTCGGGCTCGATTATGAAGAGTTTGTAAGAGGGTGTCATTTAGGAGTATTCCCCTCGTATTACGAACCATGGGGGTACACGCCAGCAGAGTGTACAGTTATGGGAATTCCGTCTGTAACGACGAATTTGTCCGGGTTTGGGTGTTTCATGCAAGAACATATCGCTGATCCCATGTCGTATGGAATTTACGTTGTTGATCGAAGGTACGTAGAGAAATGTATAGAAAGTTCTAGGAATTTATTTTAAAGCATGTTCAAAATCGTAAAACGTGGCGCTTTTGTGGAAAGAAATTGAACTATGAACTGTCATTGCTTGTTTGTTGTTTTGTTTTTTATTTGAGGTTATGTTTGTTTAGTCTGAAGTTGGGCATTAATAGATATTTACTTAACATGGCAGGGAAGTTACTCTTTTCACGACGTATACGGGAGATTATTTGCCGAGTCAAATAACCTCACAAGATAAAGTATTATATTTCATTTTATTATATAAATTAATGACAGTTTGAAATGTAAGGAATGGCTGTTTGGAATTAAATTAAAAACATTTATTAATTAAAGTAATAAAATTCCTAGAACTTGATTAATGTTTCTCGCATACTTTACTCTTGATATATGATTGAATTAAATATACATTTTAGGTTTATATCACTAGAAGACTCTGTGAAGCAGCTAGCACAATTTATGTTTGAGTTTTGCCGACTAAATAGAAGACAAAGAATTATTCAGAGAAACAGAACAGAACGACTTTCAGATTTGCTGGATTGGAGGAATCTCGGAGTGTTTTACAGGTGAGAAAATCTTTGAAAATCAATTTTTGAAACTTCTAGTGAAATATTTATTGTGTCTAACACAAAAGGAAAGCAGTTTTCCACTTTCACTCGAATGCCTCACTCGCTAAGCTCGTGGCTCTAGTGTTAAAGACATACGCTTTCCTCTCTAGTTTGACAAATAACTATTTCCCATATTAAATGCCTGTGTCATCTTTTTGGGACATACGGTATACAGGCTGTCCGTTTTAAGAGGCTAACCTATGGGACGTGGAGAACCGTAAGAGATATGAAGTCGGTTAAATTGGTGCAAAGTTGCCCATTTCAATCAGGTATTTGTTTTCCCGAAAAAAATTATAGCTCACTAGATATGAGTAAAAAACTGATTTTGGCCAATTTACTTTTTGACTTATAACTTTCTTGTTTCAATTCATACAAATTTCTAGTTTGCACCAATCAACAGACACTTTTTCTAAGAAAAATTGCCAGCGGTCCTCTATATTTTTGTAGTCGCACAATTTTCGAGAAATTCAAACTAACTTTGAGCCCCATATGAAAATTGAAAGTTAGTATAAATTTCTCGAAAACTATTCAAACTGCAAAAATGTTGAGGACCGCTGTCAATTCCTCGTAAAAAGTGTGTGTAGAATGTGCAAACTAGAAACTTGTATGAATTGAATCAAGGAAGGTATAAGTCAAAAAGTAAATTAGCCAAAATCAGTTTTTGCTCGAATTTTTGACTTATGCATCAGGAAAACAAACACATGATGGAAATGGGCAACTAAAGCGGCAACTTTGCCCCAATTTAACCGACTTCGTATCTCTTACGGTTCTCCACATCCCAATCGTTACCCTCTTACCTTACGAAAACTGTATAAAGATTTCTGAAAAATTGGGTGGTTATATAAATTTTTGTAATTTTTATATGTGTTAGTTAAATAACTACCTTTGTTTCCTTATTTATTACATAAATAGCTATTATCTATACGAATATGAAAAGAACCAAATAAATACCCTGTACAACTAACAGTTTGATCATCACTGGTGACGACACATCGTGTCACAGGCCAACATTTTCACATTAAACAGAAAAATTTTTTCGCGCCTCCGTTTCATTATGACTATACTCCGTTTTTAAACTATACACAGCACTAGACGAAGTCACATTTACACCGCTAGAAGTTATCAAAAAAATCACTAAATTTATTTGGCGGGAGAAATGAAATGTCAAAATGAAGGTCACGTCAAAATTTATACTTTCCAGGCTATATTTTCATCATCCAAAACTATGATAGATTATCTACTTCATTTATTCATATAAAATGAAAAACATGTGCAAATTCAACAATTGATTTGATAACTTCCGAGAGTTTGACGTTTCAATTACGTTTAAGAAGGTTAACCTGAAACTTCGTCTGGTTAAATGTGGCTTCAAGAAATGGCGCAGCAGCCAATCACAGGCTTTGATTTTCTCACTAGGATTCCTAGTTACTGTCTATAGTTTAAAAACAGAGTATAATATTACAGAACTCAATCGTTCAGAAACTCTCTCTTTGCAGGCTTAGGCCGGCAAAGTGTAGAAATGCCAACTTAAATATTTTAACATTCTGTCAAAATTTTTAATTTTATTTTATTGGAAATGTAAAACGTTAATTAAAACAACTATATTTGATTTATGATTCATATTATACTCGTTTTGTATGATTGTAATTACGTTAATAGTTGAAAAATATCAATTCACATTCGTTTTATTTTTTAGGTTAAAACAAATGTCACTAAATTTTTTGAATAAAACCAGTGAATTGTTTATATATCCATGTGAACCGAAAATGTTTCTGTTATAAAAACATATAGTGCATAAAATTTTAAGTATAGTCGCCGCCAGCCCATTTAGGAGTGACGTCACTGGGAAGATTTTTATCATTCACATTCAAAGTATTATTTATCTTTGTCTTACTCATTACAGTCGTATAAGTCTATAACTTGAAGTTTGTCTAAGAGGCGGGGCTTATTTGTTTTTAAGGTTATGTCTATTTCTTTTAATTAATAATAACAATTTTTATACCTAAAATATACTAGTTTTTATTTATTTTAGTAAAAATGCCGAGAAATATTATTAACAGCACGTGTCAGTACTTAATTTTAAATATTTTTGAGTTTTTTAAACTATTTATGTCAATGTGACAGTTCGGTTATTTATTTTGTTTTACATTGTATATTTTTTAATATCCTATTTTATTGATTTTTTAAATGAAATTATATTTCTGTTACTTCTTACTACTATTAATTATTGAAATTTAAATATTTAGAATGAAGTATAATTATATTGAATAATCGTAGTGGCATGTTTGAAGCTTATGCTGCAATTCTGTGCGTATCTGTAAGACCTGTAAGAAAATCTTTAAGACCTGTAAGTCGTTACGGTTAGAATGCAATTCTATGCATAACTCGTAGCTTACAGTTTCTCGTAACTCTCTTACGATTTGTAAAACATTTACAGTCACAGTTTTCTTCCCTGTAAGGTCTGAATACTACAATATTATATGTTAAATAGTGAAACAAACTATTTTTTTTGTATTTTAAACTGAATAATCAGATCAGAATTTTATTTATTGGAGTGCTTGTAGAAGAGGATCGTAATAGGAAATAATTTTGTTAAATGCGTTAACCTAAAAAAGTTGTACAATAGAAATTTTATGATTTAAGGAATTTGTTAGCGTCAAATACATTTCATATCTGTCTTTAGTGGTATTTTTGGTTGTTTTTATTTTTTAATAACTTGCTTAAAAACTGCTTGTATGTGTTCAGCACTAAAAATAAAAAACCTTACAAACAAAATTTATTTAATAAAATAAATATAATAACATTATGAGTATAATAATTTATAATACGTCATGTTAAAATTTGACACTGACACTACACGTATTTGAAACTATAACCTATAAATTCTTCAAAAAACAAGTAGGTAGTTATTTTTATAAAAATGAGTAAGGTACCAACTTAATTCAATTTAAAGAAAAAAAATATTCAGTTTATCTGAATATTTTTTGCATTTACTTTGTACAAGGAGATATATTTAATAATATATATTACTATTATTTAAAATAACTATCCTTGATACTATTATAATAGTATTCACGAAGAAATTCAATACCAATAAAAAGCATGAATATATAGTTGGCAACATTCGAGAAATGTCAAAATATATGCAGTAACCGTGAACAAACATTTTTCATAAGAAATAATCTGTAACTTCAAGTGTTATAGATGTGCACACAGAATTGCATTTTTCATAAATCTATAGGGAACTCTTTTACGGTTTTTCTGTAAGCTACAGATTTATGAATTTACAAATTAATATTAGGAAATGTTTATTCATACGAACATTCACATGACGATCGAGTGACGTCACTCCTATAAGGGCTGGCGGCGACTATAACTATGGAATTCTCTTTGTATAAAAATACGACTATATTTTATTCTTTAATCCCATTATGTTTAGACAAGCCCGTATGAAAGCCCTGCACCAAGTGTACCCCGACCTGCTGCAGAAGGAGTGCCTGAACGGCGTGATGTCGGTGAAGTACCCGCGGCCCATCTCGGAGCCGCCGAGCCCCACGTCGAGCCGCGTCACCACCCCCGCCGCCTCGCTGCACGGCTCGGACGACGAGGACGAGGTGGACGAGGAGAAGGAGCTGCAGGAGCTCAAGCTCGCCTAGCCACCCGCGCCCACTACATGTTACACGCGGACGAGCTGCCCCCCCTCTCAACACAAGCAGCAGCCATGGGTTTATGTTCAGAACAACTGCTACAATGGGACGCAGCTACGGCCACTTTCAAATTTTATTTTTGTAATTATGTTTTAAATAAATTGAATTTAGCCAATTTTGTCCAACATTATTTTTTTAGCAAATTTCAGTGAATTTTTGACATGATTTTACTTGTTTCTTCACAAAATTTAAGTAGGCTGCATTTGTTTTTATATTTGACGTTTCCGTTTTATAACCTCACTTTTAGTTTTTGATTTGCATATTTAAAGTAGATGGTAAATGAATTTAATATTGTCCACCAATTTACATTAGAACAAAAAGATGAAGTAACTTATCTAGGAACGAAATTAGACATTAAAACTGAATTGACAAAAACATTTACAATTAGATTTGAAAATTAAAAAATGTATTTGCTTCTCGGAAAAAAATCACAACTATAATTAAAAAATAAATTACTACTCTACAAAACCATCATTATTCCCATCTCGACTTTCGGTATTCCATTATGGCGTTATGCCAAAATTTCTAATATTAACATTATACAAAGATCGCAAAACATCCTAAGAATGATAGCACAAGTCCCATGGTATGTTAGTAGCCACACGCTACATATTTTTGTTAAATCTGATTTTTTCCCTCAGTAACATACACAAAAGAGTAATTTTTTAACAAAAAATATTTCAAAACTTCACACAAATACCGTTAATACACAAAAACTTTAATAAAATACACTTCATATTTCGCTGCTGGCCGCCATATTAGATTGTCACAAAACCTTAATTTTCGCCAATATGGCGGCGTTCGTTTGGGAACGCATCCGTTGTGGCTGATGCCCAATCCACTTCACTATTCCAGGCGGAAATTTAAATCGACGTCATTGACTCAATTTAACAACAATAACAACAAATCCTGACACGAGAAACACTAAAAGAGCGCAATGGATAAACCACACATAGTAATCGCAGAATGGAATGAATACAAAACTCGCCAATGACGTCGATTTAAATTCCCGCCACTTTTTCTCTTCCGCCTGGAACAGTGTGAACTAGACAATCATACAATAGTATCCGTTGTGGCTGATGCCCAATCCAGTGTTATATAAAGATGAGTGACTAACTCCCATTATGTTTAGACAAGCCCGTATGAAAGCCCTGCACCAAGTGTACCCCGACTTGCTGCAGAAGGAGTGCCTGAACGGCGTGATGTCGGTGAAGTACCCGCGGCCCATCTCGGAGCCGCCGAGCCCCACGTCGAGCCGCGTCACCACCCCCGCCGCCTCGCTGCACGGCTCGGACGACGAGGACGAGGTGGACGAGGAGAAGGAGCTGCAGGAGCTCAAGCTCGCCTAGCCACCCCCGCCCACTACGTGTTACACGCGGACGAGCTACCCCCACTCGCAACACAAGCATCAGCCATGGGTTCATGTTCAGAACAACTGTACAATGGGACGCAGCTACGGCCACTTTCAAATTTTATTTTTGTAATTATGTTTTAAATAAATTGAATTTAGCGAATTTTGTCCAATTTTTTTAACAATAAATTTCAGATTTCAGTTCATTTTTGATATAAATTTTTACTTGTTTCTTAATATTCACAAAAATGAAGTAGGCTGTATTTGTTTTTATATTTGACATTTTGATTTTTTAACCTCACTTTTAATTCTTGATTTTTTTACAGAGTCTTGTCTTGTCTTAACTGGGTGACATTGGGCTCGTTTTGTTCTGCCATCTCTTGGTTGCTCCCCAGCAGCTTAATACAAATCATCATTTAGTTAGCTTTAATTCTTATAAAAAAAAAATTGATTTCTTGTTATAGCTCGTCCAAAATAGAAAAGGACCTGTCAATCATTCTCGCGCATATAATGCAACAAACAAGTTGAAGGAGACGGCAACATAAATATACTTTTTTTCTAATGGTGTTCAATGTGCCGCACAGTACATACTACACGTATCGTAGACCCATGCCTGGCCTACCAGTTGCCCTGTGCAGTTCTGAGTTATAGTAGCTATACCTACCCCATGTCAACCAAGTTCAAAACTGCACTGATCCAATAAACTAGGGACGTAAACCATAAATGGGAAAGCAATCTACCATTGGCGTGGGATTATTTCAATAACAAATTGAATTTTTGTAAATATTTATATTTTAAAATGCATAATGTTTATGAATAACAAAAGAAAATATCACATTTATGAACATCATAAAAAAATTCTAATTAAGTAGAGGCGAATGGATTACATCGGTTTGGTCACTGACAATATTTTTCTTTGAAATAACAGCTTCTTTAATCTCTAGATTTTCAAGCCAAATTATAGTTAATCCTTTTTCTGCTACATGTAAGATTACGAATCACCCTTTCCATAAATGATTATGACCTGCTAATATAATCCTGCTAATATAATCCTCGGCAAATCCTGTGCTGTTTTCTGTTTATTGCAATTATATGTTCTTTAAAGCTTACTTTCGAATTTCCTTCATATTATATAATAATTTCTTAATATAGTTTCCCCATATGAACTATGAACTAAGTACGCCACTGGTAAAAAACGCAACGGGGGGTACCTTCTCCCATTGGTTGCTCAAAATATGAACGAAAATGCGTCTTTCGCGCAGGTTCATTTCTATATTGGACGAGCTATAATACATTGATTACGATTGACAAACTTGACAACGTTAAAATATATTTGGTGAGAAATATGTAGTAACTTTTTCATTGCAAGTTTTTGAGCGATAAAAATAATTTTGTGTAGTGCAATAAGAAACAGTGATAATGATAAACATTTTATTAAAATTTTGCAAAAGATGATCCATTTGAAAGGGAAGTTTGAATATAAAACATCTCACTGTGTAGGAATGCCAACTTAAATATATTAGCATTAGATTCTGTCAAAATTTTATTTTATTGGAAATGTAAAACGTTAATTAAAACAACTGTTTTTTTTATTTATGTTTTAAATAAATCGTATTTAGCGAATTTTGTCCAACATTATTTTTTTAAAAACAAATTTCAATGAGTTTTTTACATTTTTACTGCATCTGACTTTGAATACAAAATCTGAGGAAGGAGGGTAGCAATCTAGTGGCTAGATGAAAAACTGCGACGTAAGTCGCCATTTTGAAAACGCAAGTATGACTCATTTCTTGTTGAGCATTTGAATTTAGCTGCCCGCTTTTCACTCTATACAAATAAAAACAAACTGTATGCAAATATTTAACTGTCTTTGCATATTCAGCATTGCTGTATAGTAATAATTATGGTCAGTTGTGTTGTACACGCTACATAAGGACATCAAAATTAAAAATGGAAAGATGAGATTCAGGAATTTGCCATCAAACACCAGAAAATATATATAATATTAAATTTGCTGGTTGGCCACACAAAGCCAGTTACTTGTGAAGTGTTAAATATTAGTACTGATTTTTTACATTCCGTACTGAATGTCCTGATTTTCCATATTTTGTAAATATTTAATGATTGGCATTTATACATTTTTATACAATTTAAATAATAACTTAAATTTCTGCCACTGCTACTAATAATATTTTTGAAAAGAACTGTTAATTGTAGCAATAACAATAGCAATAAATTAGAGCAATAGTATTGAGACAATTTTACCATTATTTGCCCAATAATACTATACAGAACAAAGGTCTTGTTTTGATTTCATATAAGAAATAAATGGTTACTTTAGTAAAAATAGATTTTTTCCTATAGACCACGTTAGTGAGGTTATGATTTACATTTAGCGCGAAACCCTAATTCAAATCTGACTGTATGCATTTCTTATGGGAGTACATTTTCAATTCACGATATTAAAGCATTTTGGCAATTCTTAACTATAACATAGTATTTTTTTATATCCTAAAATATTGCTCTTTGCTTTCCGTACAGAAAAAGTACAAATAAAAGAATAAATTAAGAAAAATTTGATTTTAAAGAAAGTAGTATCCCAAACAGTAACATATGTCGTTACTTGGTGCAGCAGATTAAAAACGCCGCGATAAAGTGACAGGTTCAACTGAATACTAAGACAGCTACGACATACGTTTTCAGAAATTTGCACCTACTGTTTAAATTGAAGTTTATTAAATAATACAGTGTTTTTAGGGTGTGTATATTACATTAGAAGATAGATAAAACATTAGAGATTAGTATGTATAAGGTTTAATAGTTAAGATTTGCATTTTATAATACTTTCTAGAAGTTTAAAGATAGCATATTTTTATTCCCATAAGAATAACATGGGCGTATAAATCGGCAGAGGCGAGTTAGGGTTTCAGTTTGAATTTAGCGCCACAAAATGACCGTTACACTAATGCAGTCTATTGGCAAGAGCCAACAAAGTGTCTGACATCTGGCGGCAAAATAAAACATCTAAGACGTAGGGAAAACGTAATACTGTCACATAGGGCTATAAGTAAACAACAACCAAAAATGACCAGTAAGTCGAAGAGATATTGTTCTGTATTTATTTGTAAGTGTTGACATATTCGTTCATTATTTCCCAAAAAGAGAAATATTAAAAAATAAGTGGAAAATCGCATTAAAAATCGGAAAGCACATAACACCGTTTATGGACATTTATACACAATATTTTTTACCTACAGATTTTATTCCATGTAAGTATCTATAATAATTTATGCTTCAAAACATTATTAGATTTGTTAGGGAATTTTAGTTTTGTTATGCATGAAATAGGAGAGTTGGTATGAGATAATGGAGAGAGAGGAAGTTGATAGTTGAGTTTGTGAAATAAAGTTAATACAAAGTAGTGTTTCTTTAATTGAGGAGTTGGAGTGAATACCTATTCATAGGAAACGGAAAAACCTTATAACAGATTGTTTTGTAGTCATTAAAAGAAAGCCATAAATTACAGCAAAAAAAATTCGACAGAACCTCTGTACAGACAGTGAGTATAAAGCTATAATTACTTTATACTCACTGGTACAAAGAAAAAAAATAGAGAGACGTTACATGTAAATAGCAATGATTATTATTTAACATTTTGAATTGTTTATAGGAAAGATAGAGAAAATGAAACGATAAAAATACCAGAAATTGAGCCATATCAGGAGAAAGATGTGCAAAACAAAGAACATTATGTACATGTTTACATTTATGTACCCATCGAATGAAATCTGTAACATTAAAAAAAAAATAGGAATTTATAGGCATTATGAAATCTATTTTTTGACTTTTTTTATGGTGTATTTATATAAAAAATAAATAAATATAATAACAATGCAACGATTGGTTGCACTACTCTCTATCTGCTTAACAGATGCATACACATTTCTCCGAAGTGACAATTCTATTTATTGTTATTACGACTTATTCAAATTAAATATTTGAAGACACAACCCAATTATTTCTATATTATTCCGTTTATCGATCTTGTAATCGCATAAAATAATATGTCCAGCTAAAAATAATTAAATAAGTAGTTAACAAGCAGATAACCGCAATTGTGAATCTTATTTTCCTTTTATAATCTGCTTCTACTTCGACCACAGACCGCACAGCATCATTTAAATAAATGTATACAGGGTGTTAATACTAAGTTGTAACACCCGGAAACGGCAGTTACAACTCATTGAAACAAGCAACTTTTTTTAGTTCAAATTTTTTATTTGGAACCCCAGTTCATAGTTATTGGCGTTCATTTGTTTTTCAAAAAAATCGTCATTGCTCCCTTATTTTAAGGAATATTTAAAAAATATAAAAACTTTTAGTATTTGCTTTCGGTTCTCTAAAATATTTGTATTTACAATTATTTTCTATTTTATCAAATAACAAAATGGCGACCGATCAAAAATTTAAAAACAAGTTATTTTTAAAACTAGCCGATCGATTTTTGAAAATAAAACATTTATAAAATCCTTAAATTATCTTTTAATATTTGTATAAAATCATAAAACAAAAGCCTAACAATAAACGCGTACTTCAAACTTGAAGCATTATGTTTTCTAATTTGTACATTCAAATTTATATACTTTTTGATCTTGTTCTTTAGATACATCTTTATTTACAAAAAGAAATTATTTACTACTTTGCCTTCAAAAGTTATTTGCATAATTTGTGTATAAAAATGCATAATTACCAAACATTGTTGCAGTTTGTAAAAATGTATCTTGCCACTCAATTTGAATAAAAACTTCCTTTAGACAGATGTTTCAGACAAACGTTAATAAATAGTTTAAAGATTTTATAAATGTTTTATTTTCAAAAATCGATCGATTGGTTTTCAAAATATCTGCTTTTGAAATTTTTGATCGGTCGCCATTTTGTTATTTGATAAAATAGAAGATAATTCTAAATTCAAATGTTTTAGAAAACTGAAAGCAATTGCTGAAAGTTTTTGTATTTTTTAAATATATTTAAAGTAAGGAAGTAATGACGATTTTTCGAAAAGTTGCTTGTTTCAATGAGTTCTAACTGCCGTTTTTGGGTGTTACAACTTAGTATTAACAGCCTGTATATCTGAAATTGCGATAAACAAATTTGAATCGAATTAAAAATAACAAAATATCCTCAATACAAAGTATCAAAATAACACTAGCACTTATGTAAATGTTATGTACTTACACAATAAGACACAGTATATTTTATAATAATTTATATTAAACTTGAATGTGTATTTTTCATAAGTCAAAATTATAACAACTATTGTTTTTCTTCTATACATTCCACATCCTACTTTTATATATAACAGTAAAATACAATGTTTTCCCTATAAATCGGTCAATAGTGCTGCCATCTCTAGAAACTGGCTCTTACGAATACTACACGTGTTATCAATACTACTTTCCATTACCGATTAGTGGTATTGCGGTTCCAGATGACGTAGAGATGTACTGTTGTTTACTCGACACCTTGGTCTGTGACTTTCCTGTTTTCACACAGGTAAAACTTTAATCATTACTTGTATTTAACACGTAAGTACTGCTTATTTGTTAACATAAGATTACAGAGTATTTTACTTATTTTACCCTCGAAAACCAGGTTTGTGATAGACTAGTTACTGAGCAAAATCAACTTTATTTTCCAATGTTGTATACTTGTTAAATTATCTTCTCAATGCAGTGCAGTGTTGTCAGCGTAGATTTGTCTTGTCAGCGTAGATTTGTCAAATTGCACAACAAATATGTTCAAATATCACTAACAGCCGCTACCAACCTTTTTTAAATTAGAAGATAATAATTTTAATTATTCAGACTGTTATATTTATCAACAATGTCCTTCTCAATCGTGTAATATATATTATTTTCTTCATTACTAGCATTTCAATCACAGTCCTACTAAAAAAATATATTGACAGTTGACATTTTGACATGTCCATTAATTTGTTTCTTAATATTCACAAAAACAAAGTAGGCTGTCTTTGTTTTTATATTTGACGTTTGAGTTTGTCAACCACATTTTTGATTTTTAATTTGGTTTTCTTTGATTTACTTATTTATTTTAGATGTAATATTTAAATTGTAAATCCATCCTTACACTTTTTTTGAGTTAAATGATTCAAACAATATTTTGATTTAGTGACTTGAGTTTCTTTAAAAAGTGACAGTTTTCTTTATCGACCGTGGTTAATAATAATTTATTATTGACCTAGGTTACCATGGTTATCAAGTATGCGGTAGTTAAAATCAATTTCTAGGCTAATAGTGAAAAATAGTTATTTGTGCTGTTAGGTAGGAAAATTGTTCTTTTCTGGTCCGAAGGATATGTATACGGCCGAGACGCAGTTTTAAGGCTGGATACTTCTTGAAGACCAGAAAACAACTTTACTACTATGTAGCACACACTATTATTTATCCTACACAACAAAACAACATAATAAAATAATATAAACATCTTACGAAGACTGAAAAATTTGACATTTAACTTAACTTCAATGCAATTTGTGAAATTGATTACCAACATTAGAACAAAAAACAAGCATTTTATTTTGACATGTAAACAAGGTTAGCAATTTTATCCTATTATTTACGAAATATATAATAAAATATGTGGAATCCAAATGTAAGTATCAAAATTATCTAAAGTTAAAATATTTGAAAGGAACGTGGATATATTTTATCCTGATAGTTATTTCTAGCGAATGGGGTATATGACCATTTTTTTTTCTTCCATTTTATGATTCTATACCAAAAATAAAAATACCCGTATTTTTTTAAATCGCTTAATTATTGATAATTCCGGAGAAAAACAATAATAAACTTTAGGAGAGGGGATATGTTGACGTCACCTAGGAGAATTAGACAAAGAGAGATGCTAATAGAAAGAGAAAGATATAGTGCGACCCGCGCGAACCTTTTGCTACCTGATTCTAATCCGTAACCATGGTAACCAAACAATAAACACGTGCGAGTGTTTATATACTGTCCCTGAGACTCGTCAGGGACTTCAATGCCAACCAGATTTATAGCTTGTTCATAGATATAAGAAAATCTACCTGGGTCACTAATGACAGTGGCAAACCGGCCCACAGCATGCGGTCCAAGCACCGATTGAAGGGGCCGGATTACGGGAAAAATGAACTTTACTGTTATTTCTCGTAATACAATTAAAATTAAAAATTTCTATACTTAACGGTAATTTTATCATTAACATAAAACAAGATTACTGTTTAACCAACCATAGGTTTTGTTTAGAATCATAGAGCTACATAGATAATCCCTGACAGTGACATACATGAAATAGTAAATAAATAATTCTTAGGTTTTTATTTTTATATTGACTTTTAACTTTGTTAATAAAATAAATTGTGTATTATTATATGTTGTGTTTTATTTCATGAAAATCAACAAATTACCTCGGGAAAATAAATTTTCAATTATTCTAAATCCATCTCTGGAAATTTTGACATTTTTGCAACCATAAATCTTCTTTAATCCACTTAGAGTTTACTCACTCCAGGGGTCTAATAGGAATCGTTTTCTTATATCTATGAACAAGCTATACATTATAACATTCGTTGTGTAGTATCAAAATATTTTAATTTTATTCTATAAATTTCCTAAATTGATATCTCATATATTGTTTCATTAATAATTATGACAAATTTATCATTAGCAACATTTATTCGATATCATTTAAGTAAAATAAATAAGTTCATTAAATTCCTACTTTTAACATTGTAAACTGCTCTCTCATTCTCCTAGGTGACGTCAGAGATAGGGCGCTGTTACATATTAATTGCGAATTTCAGTGAAATTATAAGATAACATTTAGTTTTTATCATTATTATTGGTAGTCACAATGGTTAATTTTTAATTTTTATACTTTTTTTCTTTCAATTCGAGAGTGGTCATATAGCCCAATAGACAGCTATCTGTTAGTCTGCATATGAACTGTTTTTCTTCCCTAGGGAATAGTGAGATTTTGTAGGTCTGAACCGGTAAAAAATATCTGTTATTTTATTTGCGTACGCACATGCAGGAAAATCTTATTTTCAATATGTGTAGGATAAAATAGTTATTTGTGCTGCTAGCTAATAAAGTTGTTTTTTTTATGGTTGGAAGGATATGTATACGGCCGAGACACAATCGAGGCTGGATATTTCTTGAGGGCCAGAAAACAACTGTACCATGTAGCATGCACTATTTTTTTATCTTGCATAACAAAATAAGAAAATATTGATTACCAACATTAGAAATAGAATAAGAACAAAAAACAAACATATTATTTGGACATATAAATAAGGTTAGCAATTATGTTCTATTATTTACAGACTTATCTAAAGCTACAATATCTTAAAAGCAAGTTAACGTATTTTATTCTGGTTATTATTTCTAAAGTATTAAACGCCGTCTGTTAGTCCGCAAATGCTGTTGTTTTTCTTACCTAGGGAATACGGACCGACTTGAAAAATCTCACTATTCCCGGTCCAGGCAAATGTCTACTTTCTTGCGCACGCACACGCAGGAAAATCTTATTTTCAATATGTGTAGAATAAAAAATATTTACTTGTTATTTATGTATTAAGGGGATAGTCTACCTATAGAAAAGTGTTCTAATAATTCATTTTTGATACATTTTAGAAAAAATTGTTTTATAAAAATGTTTTCAATAGTTATACAACAAGAGGTTCAAAAATAATCGAATATACAGTTGAGGACGAGATGTGTTGCCTTGGAAACACAACGACACCGCAGGTGGAGTTGTGTTTTAAAGGTAACACATCGAGTCCGCAAACTGTATATTCAGATTATTTTCGAAGCTCGAGTTGTATATATTAAGACTATACAACGAATATATCAACTATATTAAACAAATTATTTACTTATTAAGAAATGTCAAAAACTGTAATTGTTTATATTCACGGATGATACGATTAAATAAGATTCAACTGTTTCCGGAACACCATTAGTGGTGTTCCGCGAAAACACGACTTAGCAACATAAGTAACCAATGTTATACATCGTAACTAAGAAAAATTCAACTATCTGATTGGTCCATTTTCCGATGAGTTGTATAGTCAAAATAATATTCTTAATATCAAATTGTTTTCCAAATTTTGATTTTTCAATAAAATTATAATATTTGTTAATTAATAAAAACACGTCTTATTTATCACTTTATTTAACGCTTTTATACATTTTATTTTTAATACTTCTAACCACACTTCTTCGTAATGAGTGCTTTCACTCAACCTGAATGCGTTTACTCCAAACATAAATACATTACAAAAATATAATTTGAAGTTTGGATTTTATGGAAACCTCATTTTTTAATATAAAATAAAAATGTAAAATAAGTGATTCACTCAATAATGTTGAAGTGCTGGAACATTTCTAAGTTCGAATCTTGAATATCAAATTGATGAATGAATTTTAAATTTCGAATTTTGTTTTCGATTTTATTTGCTTTTGTTTGTATACAGAATATAAAAACCGCGAATAGAAATTGTCTTTTTGGAGAACAGGGTAATATTAACCTTTTTAAAGCAAAATCATTAATTTCTAAAATAAGTACTATACTCTGTTTTTAAACTATAGACAGTAACTAGGAATCCTAGTGAGAAAATCAAAGCCTGTGATTGGCTGCTGCGCCATTTCTTGAAGCCGCATTTAACCAGACGAAATTTCAGGTTAACCTTCTCAAACGTAATTGAAACGTCAAACTCTCGGAAGTTGTCAAATCAATTGTTGAATTTGCACGTGTTCTTCGTTTGATTGCTCTTTTTGTGACATTTCACGAATAAAACCAGTTCTTTTCAGAATTATTAGTATTTCACTAACGCTGTGTAAGTAGATTATCTATCATAGTTTTGGATGATGAAAATATAGCCTGGAAAATATAAATTCTGACGTGACCTTCATTTTGACATTTCATTTCTCCCGCCAAATAAATCTAGTGATTTTTTTTGGTAACTTCTAGCGGTGTAAATGTGACTTCGTCTAGTGCTGTCTATAGTTTAAAAACGGAGTATAGTATAATAAAATATAGTACATATTCTATAGTTTATCAATCTATTCTTATAATTTTATAGTTATAAAAAACATGTACTCTATTTCATTTATTTTTTGTATTTTTTATTACCGAAATTTCCGAATTTCCAATTATTTTTTCAAAGAAATTTTGAATTCATTTTTTCCAAAAATCAACAGCACTAAATGTTAGTATACAACTGTTGTTTATCATCTACAGGATTCCAGCGTAAAGCCGTATTGTCACATCGCATATATTCCAACGTGTGGATAAAGAAAAGTCTAGTAATACACAAGTACTTGCCGCTGAAGACTGAAAACAAATACTAACAAAGTAAGTTTACCTTTATGCTCATTCGCTTAGAACAAGCTTTAGACAAAAAGTAGTGTCAGTTGCAGCCATGGAAACATCCCAAGACATCCTGGCCGAGCTAGTATGCGGCCACTGCAACTCCCTACTACGCCAAGGCCCCGTGTTCATGCGCCAAGACGGAACTACGTCATGCAACACGTGCCAAGAGAAAGAAAACACCCCGCCCGCATCGCGAATCCGCGTGTACGAGGCGATAGCACGCGCCCTGACCTTCCCTTGCCGCTACCGCGAGCAGGGCTGTCCGGCCAGCGTGCCCTTCACGCCGGCCGGGGCCAGCGGGCCGGAACACGAGGCCAACTGCCCGTTCCGCAACACGGAGGTGTGTTAGAAACTCGAACCACGAAGATGTGACGAAACTTAATTTTAAATTATGAGCCCTTTAAATTTGTTGGCTTTTCTCATCTATTTAATTTTCGTTTTTCTGTCTTATTTTGTGGTTTAGTTGTGAATGCTGCACTATTATTACTAATTTAAATGCTTCGATATCCACTGTAATATAGTAATACTGGAAGGTGTACTAGCGGCGCCAACAATCCGAGATAGAGACAGTTTCTCGTAGGTGGTTCTGTCCTTATCGTACCTTATGTTCAAAAAGTTTCTAATGTCATAAAATGTCAACCATATGAATAAAGTTAAAGATCCTTAAAGTAGATAATTGCTCCTTAATTGTTCACGTAGTTGTAGAACCGAAAAACATCATGTTTTAAATAGAGCAAATCAAAAGAATGTAAGTATAAAGTGAAATATAGTTGCTAAATATAAAAAATTTTGCCCATTGTAGCTGCTAGTAATAAATAAAGTTGGGAGCCCAATGTAATTATACAGATAGAGGGTTTATATAAATTAAAAAAAAATACCTAAGCTAACCTTCTCGTTTTGCTATACCTAATATAAATAAACTGAATAACTCGGACTAAACGGTAAATTATTACTGGATCAATCAAGAACAAGAATGAACTTATTTTTCGTATCAAATGACAATTCTCTGGTTCGATTGTAACCATGATATATTACACGGCTATTCTATTACAAAATATTATTGTCCCGCGTCTACTCGAACAGTATTTGAGTTCTCAATACAAAAGCACCATCTCTTGAGATAATAAAAATACTGTTGTAACTTTAATTGAATTTGGATCTTCGGCAGTGGTGTAATAACTTAACGGGACAAACTTAAAATTCTTTATTTTAGACTTTTAAGTACAAAACACTTTATATATAATTGAATTAACTGTCAGGATTAACAAAAACTAAAAAATAGAAAACTTGATACATTTATAATAATAATTTAACTGGATCTAGCAATCGGAGTCGACGTATTTCCAACACTCCTTCTCGTCGACAAATTTCCAACACACTCCTTGTTGATATTTATTTCATTTCTTCTAGACCACATAGTGTTCTAAGATTCTTCAATTTTATTTTTAATAACGGTTTTGTTAACATATATGCTAGCATCATATTTGATGGGCAATATTCGAAGATAATTTCACCTTCGTCGTATAAATCTTTTGTATAGTGATATTTAGTATCTATATGCTTAGATCTTCTCTGAAAATTATGATTTTTAAGTATAGCTAAGCAACTCTGATTATCTTCAAATAATGTGGGCATTTTTTCACTTTTGTGAGAAAAATCACTCAATAAACGAGTTAACCATACTGCTTCTTGTGAAGTTTCTGCAAGTGACATGTATTCTGCCTCTGTTGACGATAAAGCAACGCAAGTTTGCTTTCTACAGCTCCAGGAAATGGGGAAGTTTAGCGTGATTGAAATTACATGCAAAATATCTTTTAGTCGTAAGTATATGAATAATTATAACTTAAAATGTAATTGAAACTTAAAATTATGTTGCCAATTATTTATAATTAATGATTTATCTTCGAGCCACTCTGACGTCACAAGTGAATTATGCGCTTGCGCAGAAGGGATGGTGAGACCTGATTTTTTGAACGTAGGTTGTATCTTGCGGCATTACACTACATGCTTCTCTGTTGCCATGGGAACCCAGCGCGCGCTGGTTAAGATAGACGATACGTTCTCCGCGAGCCACTCTGACGTCATTTTTGTATAAAATTTCATTTTTTGAGAAATCTAGGCATCTTTGGGTGAAATAAAATGTAGAGTATCACTTTTGAAGGCAATCTTGATAAAATAAAAGAATAAAAAAAATACGCGAAACTTCCCCATTGTAGCTCCGCAGAAACGAAATACGTACCCACTATGTGATTTTCTGTCTATCTCATTCTGTGCCCAATCTGCATCAGCATATCCAACTAATTCGTTTTTTGATATTCCAATATTTGGTCCCAACTTTAATGTGAAATTTTTTATTCCTTTTAAGTATCTCACAACCCGTTTTGCTTCTGTCCAATCTTCTTTAGTTGGGGAAATAGTATGCTGACTTAGTAAACAAACACTAGCCATTATATCCGGACGTGCGTTAACTGCAAGATATAATAATTATTTAATAAGTTTCTGATAAAGATAATTATTTTCTAGTAATATTTCTTGTCTTCTATTAGCTTTGAGTCGTCCAGGATCAAGAGGAATGTCTGAATCTCTCGCATTCTTCATATTTAAACGTTCGATAATGTAATTTATATATTCTTCTTGATCAATACAATAATATCCATCATAATTTTTCTTTACACGTATTCCAAGGAACTTATTTATATTTCCGAAAGCAGTAATTTTAAATGATTTTTCAAGTAGATTCTGAATTTTTTCTATACATTTTTCCGAATTACTACTTACTATGATGTCGTCTACGTAAATAATTATATAAATAATAACATCCTTTTCAATTTTACTAAATAAACAAGCGTCTGTGGTACTTTGTTTTAGACCATATTCTTTCAAAACCTTTTTTAAACAATCATTCCATACTTTTGCGGCTTGTTTCAAACCATATACAGGTTGAGTCTGGGAAGACGCCACCCCCTTTAACTTTTTTATTATAAGTAATAGAAAAAAATGGCTCATATAAAAGTTTTATTATTTTAGATATTCTATTTGGTGGCAGATATAGATATTTTTATAAAGTCAGGTTTACAAGATACGACTATTAACTTTTATTTTTCAAATGGCAACCTATAATTATTTTAATATAATAGAAACCGCCATTTTTTTCCCTTTTCAACGATGTATTAATTTTTATTAATGTATTTGAAAAATTTCGAGAAAAATGTGATAATTTAGAAATATTAGATATAATTTTTAAATAAATATTATAGGTGGCTATGTGAAAATAAACAAAACCTAACAATGTAAAACAATTAAATTAATGTCAAAAATATATACATTTGTTTGTTACTTAATTTAACTTATTTTGTAAACAAAAAAAACATTTTGAATAGTTCACAAAGAACAAATTAATTGATATGATTCTAATAACTGGTTAATTGACTTGCATCATAAGAAGAGCAAAAAGAATTTACCGGGAGCGGTTTTCTAGACGTTGGCAACTGAGTTTAGGAACACTAAGAGGGATTTTTACCTGATTTCGAGAATCATAACCACCTATAATATTTGTTTAAAAATTATTTCTGATATTTCTAAATTATCTCAATTTTCTCGAAATTTTTCAAATATATTAATAAAAGTTAATACACCGTTGAAAAGAGAAAAAAATGGCGGTTTCTGTATTATTAAAATAATTATAGGTTGCGATTTGAAAAATAAAAGTTGATAGACTTATCTTGTAAACCTGACTTTATAAAAAATATCTACATCTGCCATTAAATAGTATATGTAAAATAATAAAATTTTTATATAAACCATTTTTTTCTATAACTTACAATAAAAAAGTTAAAGGGGGTTGCGTCTTCCCAGAACTCACCCTGTATACTTCTGTTTAATTTGCATACTAAATGTTCTTTGCCTTTAATGGTATTGTAACGTTTTATTTATTTAGGTGAAGTGTAAAATTGATTAAAACACTAATATTTATATAACTATGTTTAATAAAATAAATATGAATTATAAAGAATAATGAAAAATAACTAACACTAAGAATTAACAAATATAAACACTAATATAAGACTAACAATTATTAATAAAGACTTAAACACTAAGATAATTTATTTAAACAATTAGAACTACGCAATATTTATTTCAACACTATTTATATCACTGTCTATTTATTTATATCACCATCTGTTCACTACCCGTATCAACATAAGACTGTCCTCGCGATCTCTTGCTCGGGGTATTTAATAAAACGCTTCATTCTGGAATATTCGCCGACCCTTCTGGGAATCAGAACAATGGGGAGCGGACGGACGTGTTCTGACCTGTTTCGTTAGCGGCCGCCGTCCGCGCCGCGACCCTGGGTTCGCTACAGTATATTCTTGTGGTTGTTTCATATATATAGTTTCATTTAATTTTCCATTTAAGAAAGCTGTCTTAAAATCATATTGCTTAACATGTAGTCTTCTTAAGGTCCGTTCAGATAGGGCTTAGTGCAGTTGTATTGCAGTGTAAGGGCAGTGCGCTTGCATAAGATTTATATCGTTCACATAGAAATTAGTGCGATTGTAGTTGGTACAATAGATTTCTGTAGTATTTGCAATACTTTGCGCGTGCATTTCAACACATAGTCAGTTTTCATTAAAAGATATAATTATACAATTGCTAAATTACTAGAAATTTATTTATGTAAAACTTACCAGTTATATTTAATTTTTCTGCTAATTCTTTAAATGAATTTTCTTTTTTTAATTTATTTTTAAATGCTGTAGAACGTTTGTCCCAAATTGCTGGATATTTGCCTATCAATGAGGCTAAAATATCAGGAATGGACATTGTTTTTTTTTACAAAAAAACATTAAACTTAATAAAAACTAACTAACCCCCAAGAAAAAAATGACAGCTGCGCGTTATGA
The DNA here is from genome assembly GCA_035578165.1 of Stenolophus ochropezus. Classification (NCBI taxonomy): domain Eukaryota; kingdom Metazoa; phylum Arthropoda; class Insecta; order Coleoptera; family Carabidae; genus Stenolophus; species Stenolophus ochropezus. The sequence continues at coordinate 23,541,423 of JAQOWZ010000013.1, read as the reverse complement.
TTACGCGCAACCAGTAATTATCCACATGCATTCTAATTGGCCAGTTGTAGTGGTGTATTGCAACGGTAGTGCGAAAGCTAGAACCTTGCAAGCTTCTACACTGCAATACAACGGCACTACCAACGCATTCTGCACTAAGTTCGAATCCGAACGCTCGCGCTCAGTTGCATTGGCTAAGCATTCTGCACTACAATACAACGGCACTGCAACCGCACTAATCTCTATGTGAACGGTACTTTACACTTGCAATAGTAAGTAAAATTCGTAATGTGGCTTGTTTAACAACAGGAGCAAAGACTTCATCATAATCGACTCCAAACTTTTGCGTAAAGCTCTGAGCCACAAGACGGGCTTTCTATTTACCTATTTGTCCATTTGTAATTGCTTCTCCCCAGTATTTTTCAAGCAGACCAGAATCATGAAGCATGCTTCGAACCATTTCAATAAGAGAACGATTCTTTCTCTCCGCCACACCATTCTGCTGCGGTGAATAAGGAGCTGTTAACTGCGTCTGAATTCCTTTTTTCTTTAAATTTCTTCTAAATTCTTCCGAGATGTACTCTCCTCCTCGATCGCTACGTATTACTTTAGTTTAGGATACCTTCCAAATTTAGTGTAAATCATAGCAACATATTCTTCCATCACCTGAATCGCTTCTGATTTCTGTTTTAGTAGATATACCGAGTGTCCCAGCTCGACCGACACAGGAGTTTTACGTGGGAAATCAGTTAATTATGAATAGTATCTCCCCAGTGCAAGATATTAACTTCAAATTTTGTATATTTATAGAAGAATATTAATTCTATAGATCACACTTATTTGAAATATGCAATTTCGTCTGCAGGGCGAGATTTATTAAATTTAAAATCTAATATTTTCGTTCAAAATCAGACAGCCATGGAAATAAAAGAAAATATTTATCTGACAGTTTAGTGAAGTATCACTGATTTTAATTCTTATTCGTTGTATTTTAATATTATTTAAGTTGAATTTAGTTTCTTTTTGTTAAATAATATACCAATATTACAAAAATATAAATATCTACAATGGCATGTCATTAGCTGTCAGAACTGTCACATAGATATTTTCTTTTATTTCCATGGCTGACTGATTTTGAACGAAAATGTTAAATTTTATAATTTAATAAATCTCGTCTTACAGACGAAATTACATATTTCAAATAACTGTAATCCATAGAAATAATATTCCCCAATAAGCATACAAAAATTCAAGTTAATATCTTGCACTGGGGAGATACTATTCATAATTAACTGATTTCCCATGTAAAACTCCCATGTGTCGGTCGAGTTGGGACACCCGGTATATGTGCATAACGACTGAAATCATCAATAACTGTTAATACATATTTCTTTTTATTTGGTGTTTCGACATGCATGGGTCCGCAAATGTCTGTATGTATTAATTCCAACGGTTTAGATGTACTTGTCAATGATTCTTTTGGAAATGAATTTCTTGACATCTTCCCTTTAATACAACTTTCACAAATTACTCTTATACCACAATCTGTTATTTTTATCCCAGTAGCAAGTTTGTCTTGATTAAGTATCTTTATTGCTTCAATGTTTCTATGACCATAACTCAGTATATATGTTTTCTATGATAACGCCTATGCCATGTATGCTGACATGTTTCTGTATGTGTAGAACGTATTTTGCTGAATCTGGTGTTCTTAAAACATATAAATCGTTTAAGGAATGAGCTAATGCAACCGTTTCATTTCCTTTTGAAATTTTGCAACAATCGTAATTAAATGAAACTGCATAACCCATCTTATTTAATTTTCTTACCGATAATAAGTTATCTTGAAATGCTGGTACATACAAAACTTCTGTAAGAGTTATAATTGTTTTTCTTCCATTATCCGTTATACATTCTATTTGTCCAGTACCAATCCCTTCGACATTTTCTGTTTTTCCATTGACAGTCTTTACTTTACTAGTCATCTTTATATTACTGAAATATTTTTTATTATTTGTCATATGGCTAATTGCCCCTGAATCAATGCACCACATATTACTGAAATTGTTTAATGATGCACCGAATGCCAAATGTAGGTACTAAATCTTCTTTGTCATGACTATTTTCTTCTGTTACTTTATTTGCTTTTTCTTGTTTTGTTTTCCAATTTTTATACTTGAAGCAATTTTTCTTTATGTGACCTGCTTTCTTGCAGAAAAAAACATTTCGCTGTCACATTTAATTTTCTTCTCTTGTACTCGTCAATCAATTTTCCTTTGACTAATACTATTGTTAAATCTTCTTCTGCTCGACTTTCTAGAGCCATAATTAGAGTACCATAGGATTCGGGTAAACTTGCAAGAATAATTGCTATTTGTAAATTTTCTGCAATTTTCTCTCCCAAATTTGTCAATTTATCTATGTTGTTAAAAATGCTGTCTAAATGAATTTCCATATTGTCATTATCATGAAACTTTGAATTAACAATATTTCTCAATAAAAATACTTTATTTGATAAATTTGACTTTTCGTGATACTCTTTTAGTGAATTCCATGCTTGTTTCGCTGAACTAGCATTCTTTACGTGCAGAAGTTGATTATCTTCCTCTAATAAGCAGATTGTAGCCCGTGCCTTATTGTCTAATTTTATCCACTTCGGAGTTACTGGATTTGGAGTTTCTTCAGTTACTGCATCCCATAAGTCTTCTTTAATGAGCAATAATTCTACTTTAAATTTCCATGTTTGATAATTTTCATTATTTAATTTTTCAATGGAAATTCTTGTTGCTTCCGCCATTGCTCTCATATATACCACAGAATCTTCAAAACTTAATTTTAAACCTTTATCTTAGATCCTGGGCCCATATCCTGTTGTAACTTTAATTGAATTTGGATCTTCGGCAGAGGTTTAATAACTTAACGGGACAAACTTAATAGTATATTATTCAATGAGCATGTAATGTGTGCTATTACTCATGAGAATGGAGTTTGCCAACACGAGCGAAAGCGAGTGTTGTAAATCATTCGAATGAGTAATAGCCATTACATGCGAATAGAATACTATACTTTATCCACAACTGTACAGTAATGCAGGGTTCTTTCGGAAATGAAGTTGTTTTGTAGGTTAATTGCCAATCCAAAAAGTTCTTATATACGATATCGTATTTATATTTAGATTTTCCGGGTAACAAATTTTCTGTTGCACTTGCCGCTAGCTTTTTAATATCAGGAGGTGTACAACACATTTCTTCTTCAGAAGACATATTTGTAATGAAATATTAAGTAGAATTTTTTCCCGCTTTGCACTGACAAATACAATAGAAAGTTTCTTTACCAACTTACACAAAGCAAAAATGTAGGTATTGTTGTTACAGCAACCGTCGCTAGATGGCTGGCTAGGTATTTTTGTGTGTATTGTGAGTAAGTTAATATATACCAGAAAATCATAAAACTAACTAAAAGAAAAAGAAAAGTATAAAAAATGACAAAACTATTGTAACTTTCACTTTTTGTGTAGAAAAATTTACAGAAATTTTGTTTTTACTCTTTTGACAGGTAAGATTTGACAGAACGATTGAATAATATTATTCCATCGCTATTATTCAACTGGCTACAGTAACGCAGGTCGTTACTTGATAGAAAACGATTGAGTTCTAAGTATATTACTTGACAGTTGTGGATAAAATTCTTTATTTTAGACTTTAAGTACAAAACACTTTATATATAATTGAATTAACTGTCAGGATTAACAAAAACTAAAAAATAGAAAACTTGATACATTTATAATAATAATTTAACTGGATCTAGCAGTCGGAGTCGACATATTTCCAACAAATACAAGGCATGGAAACAGTCCAGCACATTCTATCCGAGCTAGTATGCAGTCACTGCAACTCCCTACTACGCCAAGGCCCCGTGTTCATGCGCCAAGACGGAACAACGTCATGCAACACGTGCCAAGAGAAAGAAGACACGCCGCCAGCATCACGAATCCGCGTGTACGAGGCGATAGCGCGCGCCCTGACCTTCCCTTGCCGCTACCGCGAGCAGGGCTGTCCGGCCAGCGTGCCCTTCACGCCGGCCGGGGCCAGCGGGCCGGAACACGAGGCCGTCTGCCCGTTCCGCAACACGGAGGTGTGTGGCAAGTGTAAGGCTCCCACGGCTCGTGTATACAAGGATGAGGACCGGGGGTGGATTTGTGAGAAATGTGCTCCAGAGAAGTTGAATTGTTTTATCGAGAGATGCGATTACGAGGTAGGATGGAGCTTTGTTTAATTGTGAATGCTCAGATTTATATGACACTTAACACACATTGCCAGACCGAATGAAGCAACTTATAAATAGTCTTTTATAAATCTATTGAAACCATATTATTCTTGAAATAGGGTCGAGTGAGAATAACAAAATCTGAAATATAATTTTTGTATTTTTACAATAATATCTGTTGATTTTCGTCACGTATGTATCGTCCTCGTCTATCTTACAACAGCGTGCGGGTAATTTTGGAAAAAAACACTCCTACTTCTAAAGTTTTTATTAAAGAACTGTTTTCGTAATAAAAAAGTATAATTGTCCAAACATCCTTTCACATAATATTAATATTAATGAAATAAAATAGTGGATTATTGAATGAAATTTAATTTAGAAAAATAAATTTCGTGCATTTGACATACAATGCAACAAATTATGGATTTTATGATTTTCGTACAAAAAATCTGAGATACTCAACTCGCACCAAAAATACTCATCCGAGAAAATAACGTTCGTACACCTGATATGTAAATAACTATTCCGGTTTGAAATTATATCTGGGATGAACAAACCATAACCGCTCAATTTAAATAACTGTCTTTTATTGTATACTTCTGTTTTGCTCTATTCGTATATTTCTAAATAAATTTTATTTTACGGTAATATATTAATTTTATTTGATTTTGGAATAATAAACTTATTTATATGCCTTTAAATGCAGACGTAATTTGGCTTTTATCGCCCGGGGGCATATAAAGTTGCTAAGCAATAGTTACTCAAACAAATGAAAATTGTGGTTAATGAATAAATGTCAAACAATACAATAAATTTTAATTTTGATTAGTTAAGTATTTAGCATTCACAGAACTTTTCAAAATTCTTTTCTTATAAAACTTTAGAATTTTCAGAAACCAACTTGGTCTATACAGCCACATCGTCAGAATAATCTGTATGTGACGTTTCATATATATTTGACAGTGATAGTGACACTTCGATTATATTAAATTTGTTTAGGAACAAACAATCTAACTATGCCAACTATTTTTTTAAATTTCAAGTATACTAAACGATTAGATTCACTATCTATCTATATATCTATCTATATATCTATCTATAGATTCATCACGAGCATCGAGTAACTTTTGTAATCGCCTACAGCCTGAACCATGCAAGTGATTGTTATAATTTTTTTTTTAATATGTGGGGGCTAATGAGATCTGGTGCCTTTTGGGTGTCTTATATTTTTACTATTAGTAGTTTTCGTGTAAAAAATTAAAACTTTGCACAAATGCTGCCTTGAAACAATGGATCCCAGAGGCCATGTCTAACTTTAAGAAGAATCACGCCGTCATCCGTCACTTTTGACAATCTGCCTATGAATTTTAAATGATTATATCTTTTAATAGAACATTGATATCAAAGATTTAAAAACAATTTCATGAATAATAGACTTGAGCAAATGTGTTACACCTAATTTAAGTTTAAAACATAACGTATTTAATTAATATAAATTTTGACGTTTCCAATGTCAAAAGTCAATGTTGCCAAATGTGTGATGAAGTAACTAAATTAAAACCAAATATTCCTAAACTAACTTCACTGAAGACGGTGGCAGTTGTATTAGGGTTGCCAATATTAATTTATAAATTTAAAAATTAACTACTATTTTTTAATACAAACAGTGTTGCCAAATTATAAAGTAACTAAATAAAAGTCAAATAGTCCTAAATAAAATAAATTGAATACTTTGCTGTGTTTGTTTTCAAAAGAAAGAAAAAAATAAGGGCCAGGCTACCTATTCTGTAACTTATATCACTAGTGATACGCTTTCAAAATTGTTATAATCTGACTGCCATCTAGCGGTTTTTGAGTGCAACAGGGAATATGACGTCACTCATTTTGTAAACGATTCACTAGCGCGAAGGGTATTGTTATATTCATATCACTAGTGTTATACTGACGTTTGGTTTGTGCGTTGTCAGTATTGTTTGAAATTTGAGTGGTGACATTTTGTGAAAATTACTAAAGAGAATCTAGAAATTATGCAAAGGTACGCTATTGACAACACATTGACAATAAACACAATTTTGTACAATATGACAGTTGTGCCAGGAAGTAGTGCCAACTTAAAAATTATTTTACTAAAACTTTCAAATAAAAAAGTTCCTAAGATTACAACATTGACATTTGACACGAGACGTCAAACAATATAACAATTCAAATCGTTGAAAAGTTACAGAATAGGTACCCAGTTTTAAAATGAAAAAAAAAAATGAGTCATGTCGATCTACATTTGTTTTTCGTAAAAAGTTGTTAGAAGTAGGTCGTCCTTAGGTTTTAAGGAAACGACACAATACGGACTGGTGTGCACGAATGACATAAATTTGTTATATTAGGCTAGGTCACGATGAGGGCTAGCGTGCAGAATGAACAAAAATGTTCTATATCGAACGGCTTTTGTTTTTTGGAAAATGTTGTGAGAAGTATGTGGTGTTTGGTATCAAATGAAAAGGCTCGATAAGGGCTGGCGTGTAGAATTAAAAAAAAGGTCAATGTTGATCGGCTTTTGTTTTTGCAAAAATTTCTCAAAGATATGTCGAGTTTGGTCTCAAATGAAAGGTCTCGTTGAGGGCTAGCGTGCAGAATTGACAAAAATGTTCCATGTCGATCGGCTTTTGTTTTGTGCAAAAAGTTGTCAGAAGTATGTCGTGTTTGGTATCAAATGAAAGGTCTCGGAGAGGGCTAGCCTGCAGAATTGACAAAAATGTTCCATGTCGATCGGCTTTTGTTTTTTGCAAAAAGTTGTCAGAAGTATGTCGTGTTTGATATCAAATGAAAGGTCTCGGAGAGGGCTAGCGTGCAGAATTGACAAAAATGTTCCATGTCGATCGGCTTTTGTTTTATGCAAAAAGTTGTCAGATGTATGTCGTGTTTGGTATCAAATGAAAGGTCTCGTTGAGGGCTAGCCTGCAGAATTGACAAAAATGTACTATATCGATCGGTTTTTGTTTTTTGCAAAAAGTTGTCAGAAGTATATCGTGTTTGGTATCAAATGAAAGGTCTCGGAGAGGGCTAGCGTGCAGAATTGACAAAAAATGTGCTATGTCGATCGGCTTTTGTTTTTTGCAAAAGGTTGTCACAAGTATATAGTGTTTGGTATCAAATGAAAAGTCTGGGTGTGGGCTAGCGTGTAGATATGATAAAAATGTTTCATGTCGATCGACTTTTGTTTAATGCAGAAAGTTGTCAGAAGTATGTCGTGTATGGTATCAAATGAAAGGTCTCGGTGAGAGTTGGGGTACATAAATGACAAAAATGTTTCATGTCGACCGGCTTTTGTTTTTTGCAAAATATTATTAGAAGTATATCGTGTTTGCAATCTAATAAAAGGTCTCGGTGAGGCCTGACGTGCAAATATGAAATAATTGTTTCATGTCGATCGGCATTTGTTTTTGGCACTGACAGCGGAGCTCTAGGGAATGCTCGGCGTAGCCGAGAATTCGCTAGTTTCAAGTACTAAAATGAAATAAAACGTTGTATGTACCACGGGCATAATTAAGATTATATCTTTCAGGAAATTTAAAGCTCTCCGCTCCGCGTCGAGCTTTAACCATTCCCTCGTGCTATAACTTTTGACTATGCCCTTAATACATAAATTACTATAATGCACGTGCATACTATAGATATGTATATAATTTACAGGTTTTTGTATTTGCAAGAAGATATGCATGTTTTTTTTTATTAACATATAGAGTACAAAAGGTACAAAATGTTTCAGAAAATAAATTTATTCGGGCCTTAGTAATAATTATTTATATTTAGAGAGCCAAACGAAAAGGTTGCTTATAATTTATATCGATGAAAGGAGAAAAAAAACTATTTAATGGTCTCGCAGCTTACTTGAAGTCCATATTGAAATAAAGTTATAACGTTATAAGCAAAAACCGAAAATTGAAAAATTTACACTTTTGTTTATATGTATATACTCGTAGTCACTTATGGCCGTTTGCACCAACATAACTTAAATTTTAAGCTTGCCTTAAATAGACAATATCGAATCGAAATAAAATGTCAAATGCATGATTTAACATTGCTGTCAAAAATTTGATTAGAATTTTTTTGTTTAAGTTTGGCATAAAATTTAAGCCTTGTTGGGGCAAACGGGCATTAGGAACACATGAAGCAACTTTTATCTAACTTAACTGGCTTTGTATTTCTTATAGTTCTCGAGATCCGCATGTTTAAGCAGTTTCATTGGTCACCCTTTATATAAATGATAAATAGACCGCAGATGGTACACACTGTTTAGACTTTTCTCTATTACCAAATTTTCTATATACAGGACTACCCCAAGACGAGAGACAAACACAGCTGGCTCTTATGCGCCCAGCGCAAACTATGCTATATCTGCGAGGTGGCCATCCAGCCCGGCACGCTGGCCCAGCACTACCCGGCCTGTCCCCGTATTTCGGGCGTCGAGGCCGGCGCCGGCTACCGCGTCACGCGCAACCCACGCGGCTCACGCGTCACCTGGTTCCGACTGGAGAACGTGCTGTGCCAGACCTGGCACACGGAGGACCGGTTCTGGCTGCAGGTGTTCGCCCCGGCGGTGGGGCCCCAGCTGGCCCGGTACAGCTGCGAGGTCAGGTTGGACTGCGAGGGACAGACTAGGAAGTATGCACCAGAGTTGATGTATCACAGGATGTGTGACTGGGAGGTGGAGTGTAAGGATAAAGAGTTTCTCAAAGGGGATGTTACTGTTTATGTAAATGTTACATGCTCTGAGTGAATATGATCTCATGTAATAAATGCTGTTTTACTCGCTGTTGTTGTTTCTCTACTGTATCACTTATTCTAAATCTGTTTGCAGGTGTGAAAGTGGAGTAAAATAACATGTCAGGGTAATAATGGGGAAGTATAGGTTTGTTCCAACAAGAGTCCAGAACCGTTCAGAACTTTACTGAGTTTGCACAAAGCCATTTTATCGTTCCAACAAGCCGATCTAAAAATTCAGAACTTATAATGCAGTGTTCCAAGAGCGAGTGAATTTGATTCCGAACTAGTTCTGAACCGTTCTGAAAGTTCTAGGATTTTAAAAAAAATTCTAATTCTGACTCAATTCAACGTCCTATCTAACCTCATTTATTTTGTTTTTATTAAAAGAAATTCGTAATGGAAGAAGACAGCGATTATTATCCTACCTTCTATGTCTTATGTTATAATATAATAAAAGGCACGAGTTTTTCTAACAGGTGTTTTTATTTTGTGATTTTATAGGGTAGGATACACAAATAAAATTCTCAATCGGTTCTAAGTCGTTCCAATACTAGTCAAGTAGATTCTAGAACTACAAGTTAGCACATGGATTGTAAGCAGTTCTGAATCAAGTTCTGAACTCCATTGACCTTTCTGTTGGAACAAATCTACTGTTTTTTTTTTAATCTATGAATCTACAACCTACGTTCAAAAGTCACATATCACCATCTTTTCTAGGCAAACGCATAACTCACTTGTGACGTCATAGTAGTTTAAATATATGGGAATGTAATTTAAACTTTCAATGAGGTATTGCACGATTTTTCATTTTTTCCGAAATTGACATTTAATAATGAAAAATTACTATTCGCGAAAAAAATCAAAGTGGCTGACATCTTGTGAAGAAATTTCATACTTCCGTAATGATGATGTACAGTTGTTTATTCCGATTACAGTAAAGATACTAGTGCCACCTATAGTCCAATTTTTTTCGCGGATTAAAAATGATATCCTACAAAATGCGGCTGAATTAACCCCACATCCCCCCCTTGATCAGTGACGTATAAAGGTTCTTACCCAACTTCACTTCGCTTTAAACGTCATATATAATGTTTTAACTTCCAAACTGAGAAATAAAATAAAATTCTACAAATATATTGGCACACAAAAGCCGTAGAATGCTTTAAATGACAGACTGTCCACTTTACCAACTTTCAAACGCGGCAAACCACAATATTTGGGATCTGGCATCCACACGTGGATAACTTCACACCAGAACCTACGGATGTCAAAATTTTGACGATTTTTTTTTTTTGGTGTGATACTTTAATACGATATTATAACACATAATACATAAATATAAAAGAAGTACATCATATAGAGCAACAAATTAGACATTGTAGGTTAGATTTAAACAAAAAAAAAGTTCACTTAATTTTTTTGTAAGACTTCGTTAAATTTAAATTACAATTATTCATAAATTTACGACTAAAAATGATTTCACATGTAATTTCAATCACGGTAAACTTTCCAATTCTATATTCATCAATTAATTCATTCATTTCGGAATATTCCGAATGCTTTCCCCAAAATCAAGCGGGAATTACAAAATCTGAAATAACTACCATCTTTTTTTTAACACTGTGAGTTTGTAAAATAGTGATATACAGGGTGTTCCATTTAAAAATGCCACCATTGCTATCTCGAGAACTATAAGAGCTACGAGGTTGATTAAATTAGCAAAGAACCACCATTTTACAAGACTAATACAACGAGCAAAATTTTTTTTTTTCAACCAGTTGTTCTCAAAATACGAGACACAACTTTCTTATTTTAAATGAGAACGTATGTTTATTTTTAGGTTATTCGATAGAGTATTTTTTTCTATTCAACGATATGTACATATCATATACTAATATAACAAAATAATTAAAAAAATGCATGTTAAATTTATATGTATTTTATTTATATCTGGCTGAAACAAGAGTGCTATGGTTAGAAAACATAGACATAATGTTCTGTCTAACATTGTTTGATTATTTTTTGTTAAATTTTATTTTCTTAAACTGTCAGTTTTAAGAAGAAAATTAATTGTTTTCTATCCAAAGCACTCTTATTTCAGCCAGATATAAATAAAATACAAATAAATCTACCATGCATTTTTCTCAGTTATTTTGTTATATTAGTATATGATATATTTATATCGTTGAATTCAGAAAAAAATACTCTATCGAATAACCTAAAAATAAACATACGTTCCCATTTAAAATAAGAAAGTTGTGTCCTGTATTTTGAGAACCACTGGTTGAAAAAATTTTTTTTTTTGCTCATTGTATTAGTGTTGTAAAATGGTGGTTCTTTGCTAATTTAACCAACCTCGTAGCTCTTATAGTTCTCGAGATAGCAATGGTGGCACTTTTAAATGGAACACTCTGTATAGCACGTTGATATGACATATTAATTAATTGTATATACATCTTAAATGTGTTTATTATTTAATATAGTGTATATATTTTATTTATGATATGGTATCATAATTGATTATCAAGATAACGGCAAATAGATAATTTACAAATCTCACAGGTAAATATTATCAGAATGAATTATCGATTTATTCCTTTAATATATGTATTTTTTCCAAAAAATACATTTTTACTTTTCTACCAGGAATATATACCAATGAAATATATAACTTCTCACAATTTTTATTTTTTTACACAACAGAAACGCCTGCAACCAATAAAATTCTAAGAATAAATAATTTGCGAGGTGAAATAGTTGTTTGTCTAATTAGAGAGGAAAATGTATATTTTTATTACTCGAATTCGAGTTTGACTCGAGTGTAGCGACATTCGAGTGAGAGTGGAAAAAGTGCTTTCCTTTCGTAATAGAACTTTTTTGAAATGTTTCAAAAATCTATTTATTCGGAAGAAAATGCACAGCAACAAGAGAAGCTAACGATACGCTAGAAAATTAGGTTATATAAACTTGGACGTTTATCATTGCCATTGTTACAGTCTGTTACAGCATCGAAAATCTGCCAATTCAAGTTCATGTTATCACATTGTAAAATAATGTGAAAAAATTAAAGAGCAAGACATAATTGCTATAATTTTTAAAAGAATATCATTATTAAATAAGAACTTTTAATATATTAATATTTTTTTTTCCAATATTTCATTCTATAATATCCATGTTATAGTTTTGGTAACACTGTACCAGAAGCGACAGTAAGACAGAGAAACGAAAATTTTAGAGATGGGGGAAAACCAACAAATTTAACACGTTAACTGCCACCATTAAAAAAAAGGAGGGTCCCTTGGGCCATTTTTTCTTTTTTACAGATTTAGGGTGTTTTCATATTAGAAAATACAAGTATGATAACGGAATTGATTTTTTTTTAATGTTGCTCTAAAATTTGAAGAATTTTATTGAGGCACAATATATGTACCTCACCACAGTATTTTATCATTTCAGAGACTAAAAAACAAAAAAATCATGCGCTAAGAATAGGTTTTGGTCTGTCAGGCCACCGAGAATTAAACTACGTTCACAGACATGCGTTGCAAAGTACAAACGTTAGACCACGGAGCATAATGTGTATTCAAACACTGAGGCACAAACGATGTATCTCAGAGCGTACGAGGATATTTTAGTGAGACACATAAGATATACCTCATGGCAGTTAACGTGTTAAAGGGCTCATTGTTTCAAATTCCAAAGTTTTGTCACATCTTCCTGCCTTGACACTCTCTCTTTATCAATCATTAACGTGCTTACAACATTTTCAATAAGGAGACAATAATAAAAATATAAAAATACAGAAATCGATTTCTAACAACCAACAAATATTTTATCACTTTGATAAAAGATAGGAAAAATAATTATCAAAAGAAATTATTATATTTTACATATTCCAAAGGGGAAGAAGCCGTATCAGCTTTCCACGCTTTGTCGATGTGCATGTATACGATGATACTGGCTCATTCAAACTTGTACTTGTTAAACAATTGTTTAAAAGTACACAAATGTGAAACTTGTGAGACGTTTTTACAACAAAATTTCGAATTAGACAACATCATATTTATACATTATAATAATCATAATTTGGAGAATTCTGAGTTTTTGAATTTGAAAACAACACAAGATTATTTTTATAATATCTTATTTTTTTTTTAGGAAATACTTTTTATATAAATATTGTAAAATTTATTTGTATTAATTAAAGGTGTAGGATATTGCTTATAAGAGTTAGTAAAAAAATTGGATTATTAATCAAAAAGAAAGAATTAGAAAATTGTGCTTATTGATGAACTTGCAAAATACAGTCATTTTGTTCAAAGTGTTTACAAAATATAATTATATATAGTTGAAATTTTTAAGCAGTAGAGAGACGTCATAGACCTGAAAAAAACGTTACAAAATGAAATAAAACTTGTAGAAATTTTCGAAAGATGTTTTTATTTAAAAAACCGAGTAGTAAAAAAGGGTATCGTAAAAAAATTACTTATTTATGATATTTACTATTATTTCAAATTAAAATATAAGGTATTTAATGACATTTCAATTTATTTATAATAATTGCAGTGTATTTTTTTTAACACACGTGGGCTATGACTCAAATAAAATACGTTTACATATATTTGTTTCTTGTCACGCCGATCAATTGATTTGTCAAATAATATAATATAAAATCTTTGTTTACCGCCATATCATTGTATTTTTAATGCCATTGAGAACATTTGGGGGATTTCGAAAAATTACAATAACAAACATATTGGCCGCGATGGATACGGAGACAACCAAACATTAAATATGTGGACAGTAGCGCTAAATTCAGTGTCTCCAATAGTTTGGAAAAATATTATAAATCACACTGTGGAAGAAATTAAGAAATGGTACGATCGTGAAATTCGTATCGACTAGGACGATATTGAACCCCTGATAATACAAGTCAATGCTGAAGACGACAGCGATTTAGAAAAAAGCGACGAAGAAGAAAAGCAGCAGAGAATTTGTACACCTTAAGATATAGGTATTCCACAAGAGTTCTATATTCTATTTCTCTACAGCCAAATACCAGATAAAAGAAGTATCCAAACATTGCCTTATAAAGTAGCAATCAATGCATATGTAAAAATAATGAAAAATCCATTTTCATTTTTAGGCATTGCCATATGCAACACGCAACACATTTTCTAAACTAATGCACATATAAACTTTGTAATTCGTGACGTCATAATCTAGTTACAAATATTGACGTCTCTCTACTGCTTAAAAATTTCGACTATACTTATTTATTTAATCTAATTTGCTTTTATTATATTGATAAATTTATCATTTACAAAAATGTAAATGTGGAGCGTAAATCAGTCAACAAATTTAAAGATCCACACAATACTCCAAGGTCATAGACTCATAGAACTGGAGGGTTATTCTAATTCAGATAGCGGTAGCGAAGCTTCGCTATGCGACTTGAAGCCATCTATTGGTCTTGAAAGGAACATCGCATATGACGTCATAGATTAGCGGGATGTCGCTAGGCATAGCGAAAGCCACAGAGGTCCCGCTACGAGCATAACGCTTCGCTATCGGCCATTTTTGTGATTTTATGATATTATACGGAAGTGAGAGTATACGATTTAATTAATTTTATAAACAGTAGTTTAATGATAAGAATTGTTTATGATACTATCTTTTATTTCATAATTATTTTAGATTATGGCTCATCATTTCGATGCAGTATTTGGCCGTATAGATGCTTGAAGAAGAAGAAAAACTAGAAGGAAATCGATAATAATTGATATTATCGATTTCCAAACGATATACAAACTAATTTTATCATTAAACTACTGTTTATAAAATTAATTAAATCGTATACTCTCACTTCCGTATAAATATAAAAATTAAAAATTAGCTTCTGTCAAAACATGTTCAAAACAATATCATAAAATCACAAAAATGAACGATAGCGAAGCGTTATGCTCATAGCGGGACCTATGTGGCTTTCGCTATGCCTAGTGACATCCCGCTAATCTATGACGTCATATGCGATGTTCCTTTCAAGACCAATAGATGGCTTCAAGTCGCATAGCGAAGCTTCGCTACCGCTATCTGAATTAGAATAACCCTCCTGACAAAGGTAACATCAAAGGTACCGACATGGAGTGTCGCTTCTACATGTAACGATTCTGTGTCTGTACATTAAATATTCTCGTACGGTAACATTCATTTCGGTTTCGCAGGCTCCACCTCTGTTGATATCTTCTAGAAAGTTATAATGTACTTACATTCCTTGTAGCATATATAATAATTATTAAAAAATGTACATAACCCTTAAGTAAACAACAGCTGACAGTCATTTAAATTGCGCGGTAATGTAGTTTATTCACCACAACCAAAGAAGCAAACGAGTTACATATTTCCCTATACCTAATAGTAATACGCATATGCATATTTCACGTTTCGTAATTCCTGCTCGATTTTGACAATACACTTCCGGAGTCTATTTCTATAAATATTAATATTCTTTTAATAAAACTAGGGATTTTTCGATAAAAACTAATTTTTGATGTTCGATGTAGAAATTTTGTTCACAACGTATTGGCAACACTGCTTTCTATCTTTAACCTTTTTAACCTTGTTGTTATTTAGCTGCAGTTTGATTATTATTCGTTCATTATTGTTAAGTTTAAAAGTTAATTAGTTTGTAAGTGTTATTTGATCAAAATGAACAAATGAACAAGCTAAGAATTTTTGTCAAGAGCCCAGGCGATGTTACTAAGGTTAGAACAATATTTTCATGAAATACTTTATACAAAATTTTGTTTATAAATATAAATTCTACTCTAATTGATACAATTTTAAAAATAATATCATTGTTTAATCAAATCAAAAATGTAAAACTTTGAATATATTTTCGTTGTTTTTGTTTGAGAAATATGTACGAAACTTTAATTTTAGGACTTTATTTTCCAACAAACCATGTATAGAATCAAAGATCCCAAGGTATCTTTGCCATTCTACACCGGGGTTCTAGGCATGAGATTAATGCAAAAAATGGATTTTCCCGAAATGAAATTTTCGTTATATTTTATGGGTTATGAACGCCCAGAAGATTTTGTAGGGGAGTTAGGCTCAAAGGAAAGAACACAATGGACTATGAGCAGAAAAGCAACTTTAGAATTAACACAGTTAGTAAAATAAGATTAGGTTGTGTTTCAAGTAATCAATTATTTTTTTTTAGCAACTGGGGCACGGAAAATGATCCGGATTGCAAATACCACACGGGAAATTCTGACCCTCGTGGTTTTGGTAAGTTTTTAATCAATTAAATTAATTTATTAAATTGAAATATATAAAGAGCCATAAATTTATCGGTAAAATTTAGGTACCTATACTTGTTGCGTAGTAACAAACAAACGAATATCAAAATGTCGGTTAGATCAAAACGAAGTTGGAGTGCTTTAAGAATCTTTACCAGAATTGTTACTTCGCAGGAATTATGAGTAAATTTTACCGATTAAGTTCATAGCTCGAATTACATTTTCTTGATTATTTCACGAATAACAATATTCAATCATAAATTTTTTATATCAATCAAATACGATGCTATAGTTGTTTTATCCACTTTGTCACTAAAAAAACTGCCTACTTCCATCAAAATAAGCATTATGATTGAGTGAAAATGGAGGCGTATACATTTTACCCTCCACACATGTTATGTTGCTCGATTTTGTATCTTTCAAACATTCAACTTTGCACACCTTTTATTGGGCACACTTTTAATCCGCGAAAAAAATTACACACATTTTATCTTCCGCACATTTTATCATCCACACACTTTATCTTCCATTCATTTTATGTTCCATACATTTTATTTTCACCAACGTTTCATCTTTAAAACATTGTAATTGTACCTGTCATTCATTTATTGTACATGCAATTAACTTACTTATAATTAGATAAAATATTCAGTGTTAAATGTTTCAGAAGATAAAATCTATAAAAGATAAAATGTGCGAAACATAAAAATGTGTGGAAGATAAAATGGGTGAGATAACTTTTTTCGCCGATTAAAAGTGTGGAAGATAAAAAGTATGCAAGATTAAATGTATGTAAGACACAATGTTAAGCAATATAACATGTGTAGAGGATGAAATGTATACGCCTCTGAAAATGAAGTCCGTGGAATAATCAAAATAAATTTTCTTGGTAATATAAGGGTGTTCAATTCAATTCAATGTTAGTTAAATTAGAATACAATTTCTATATCAAGAAACTATTAAAACGAACGCAATATATTTTTTAAAACCGGCAGGTCTCAAGATACAATTTTATTATTTTAAATTTGAACCTGAGTACCTATTCTGTAACTTATATCACTAGTGATAAGCGTTCAAAATTGTTATAATCTGACTGCCATCTAGCGGTTTTTGAGTGCAACAGGGAATATGACGTCACTCATTTTGTAAACGATTCACTAGCGCGAAGGATAGTGATAAATTCATTTCAATAGTGTTATACTGACGTTTGGTTTGTGCGCTTGGCGGGATTGTTTGAAATTTGAGTGATGATATTTTGTGAAATTACTAAATAGAATCTTAAAATTATGCACATGTGCGCAATTCACAATAAACACAATTTTGAACAATTTGACAGTTATGCCAGGGAGTAGTGCCAACTTAAAAATTATTTTACTAAAACTTTCAAATTCAAAAGTTCCTAAGATTACAACATTGAACATTTGACACGAGATGTCAAACAATATAACAATTCAAATCGTTGAAAAGTTATAGAATAGGTACCCGGAGTAGGAACCTATAGTTTTTATTCGCCTGTTTGATTCAGTATTTCTTTGTTAATGTAACGATACACTATCGGTTTTTTTATTTCTGGTTAAAGTGCCGGTTACCTTAATCATCCATTAATAGAAAAATATCGAATCGAAAAACTGACGTAAGTTGTTGAAATGTACGTTTTTTCATGACATTCATAGAAAGCTTTTTTTTTCTTCTCGCAAATTAGTGAGGAAATTCAACTTTTTTCACGACATTCATAGAAAGTTCTTTTTTCTTCTCGCGAAATAGTAAGGAAATCATTTTTTTTTTTCACATGCATATATAACTACTTTAGTAAGTAATGAGGAAAATTACTTTTCCCTCTCTAGAGAAGAAAATATACAGAGTTACATGGACATTATTATATAATTGGCATATTTGCAATACTGTAATAATTGCACAGTTAAACGTCAAAGTTTACATAACTTAAATTTCTAGCTTATCATATTGCTGCGCGTATTCGTCTGAATAAATCGATTTTTGAAGCATGTTTGAAAAAAATGTTGTGTCTCAGACGAAACTCTCGCTCAAACTCAAACTCGAGTGGCAAAAGTATACTATTTCCTCTTTAGTTTGACAATAGTTATTTACATAACAAGCGTGGAAAGTGGTAAATAGCAAGCGTGTGTAGAGATTGAAGAACGAGCCGTGTAGCGCCGAGTGATTTAATACACGAGCGTTGCTATGCACTTTCAAGCGAGTTATGTACACTATTTTTCAGACGACCACAAAATATCATAATAAAAACAGGGTTTATACAAAAGTGTCAATGTCAAACACAACTCACGAAAGCATTGACGTTTGCGTTTGAGGTTAAGTATCACTAGTTAACCGGAAACTGATTTGGAAGTCTAGTACGTATTATTTGAACAATTAATAAAACTATCAGTACATTCTGACTCTTTATTTTTGTTATTAATTCACTACCAATTTTAAAATCGTAGTTTTAAGCAAATTTTCATTAATTTTGTTACATTTCATTATCAAAGTTCCATCTATTGACCACTAATCGTCATATCCGGTTATATAACACACTAGTGTGTTATTATAACACACGCCGGGTGCTATGTTACATTTTCTGGTGTTAATTACAGTGTAAATATGGTTACTTTCATATGTGGTCGTCTGAAAATAACTATTCCCTGTCTAGAGAGGAAAATGTACAATGATACCAACAGTATAATATGGATATTATTGTAGAATGAAATGTTTTAAAAATTCTTTAATATATTAAAAAATCTTATTTAATAATTATATTCTTTTAAATTTTTTTATGACAATTATGTCTTTTTCTTTTTACATTATTTCACTATTTGCCAACTTGATCTTGAATTGGCATATTGACAATACTGTAACAATTGCACTGCTAAACGTCAAAGTTAACATAATTTTCTACCTTATCATGTTGCTGTGCCTTTTCGTCCAAATAAATTGATGTTTGAAACATGTCATGAAAAAAATGTTGTGTCTAACACGATAGGAAAGCACTTTTTCCAAAGAAATGTTTTCCTCACTAGTTTGACAAATAACTATATTTTTCTATTAACCGATAGTTAAAGTAACCGACATTTTAAGCAGAGGTGAAAAAACCAGTCCTAATTATTACGTAAAAAAATATATTGAGAAAAATGCAAATGAAAAATTATATTTCAATAAAATTACAATTGATTAAGATTTTCTTTTCTCTTTCGGTTCGCGAGATCTCAATGGTTAGTCAGGCACCCTAAAAAACGACAGAATTTCAATGAGATTATTTTTTACAGGACATATTGGCTTGATGGTCCCAGATGTTGATAAAGCCTGTGAAAGTTTTGAAAAACACGGAGTGGAATTTGTAAAGAGACCAAACGATGGTAAAATGAAGGGTTTAGCTTTCATTAAGGACCCAGACGGCTACTGGATTGAGATTTTGAATGATAAAACATCTGGAAATTTCACGCAGTAATTCTTTGTATAATATTTGAATAAATGAACTTTTTATGACATTTGTGTTTATTTAATTAAGTTAGGATTCCTGACAATAATGACTGAATTTATTTTTAAATGGTTTAAATTAAAATAATACAACTGGATATCGGTTTTTTATTGTTTGTAAATGTTAATGTTATTTTAATATTTATGAAAAGTAACATAAAAGAATATATCAAAATTTATTTTTCTTACATTGGCAACACTTGCTTACGTGACAAAACAATGCGATTTTTAATATTGAAAATATTTTCCATTGAAAAATATGAAATGAGTAATAATATTGTGTAAGAATTAGTAAACACCTTTATTAACGCGTGGACTACAATTTTTGCTGCGACTAAACGAAGGAAAATAGGACTGGTAAGTTGAATATTTAATTTTGATTAATTTTGTGTGGATGCCTTCTAAGTATCTAACATATCGGTAGAACGCGCTGCTGTCGTTTTGATACTCCAGTCAGAGTTTGGCCCAATGACTAAATATAACTAGACAAAGCAAGCATTCCCTATCCTTCCGTATTGAATGTTTTGTTTTCGGTAAGCCAGAAAGAAAAACATAGAGATAGATATATAATGAAAGTATTGTTCGAGCATTGCTCGCTAGAGGCGTCACTGTAGTTGTCATTATTTTTTGTTATTTATCATTATTTACGTTTTTGTTTTGTCAATGACGCGTTAGATTTGATGATATTTGAAACAAATAAATTTAAAACTTCCAATTCTAATGTTAATCATAAAAGCACGGGCGCCTCTAGTGAGCAATGCTCGAACAATACTTTCATTTTATATCTATATCTAGGTTTCTCTTTCTGTTTCTGGCTTACCGAAAACATAACAAACCAAGAGAAGTTTTGTCTAGTTATATTTTGTCGTTGGTTTGGCCGATGTGCCGCCATTTTTCTCTGGCGGGAAAATTTGAATATGCATTACTAACGAATTTATTATTTTCGGTAATCATACGCATAAAAGCGAAATATTTTTTAAATAATATTTCTTGAGAAAATTATTTAATAGTTTCTGTAATATATTAATCACATTATATAGGCCATTATAATATTGATATACAGGGTGTGCAACGAAATGCGGAACATAGGATTTTAACATGGATTTCAAAAAATTGCGGATCTCCTGATAAATTTAGAGCAAAACTACAACAGTACAAAGTTGTTCAAAATTAAATTCTACATCAGATAAGATCACAATTATTGCAACAGCACGTCTACAGTACGAGATATATTAAATATAAAATGTAACACTTTCGTTAAAAATCAGACAGCCATGGAAATAAAAGAAAAAATCTAACTGTCAGTTTAGAGATGTATCACTAATTACAATACTTATTGTCTGTATTTTAATATTATTTAAGTTGAATTTATATTCTTTTTCTTTAACAATATACCAATATTATAAATATATTACAAATATAACTTAAAAAAAGTATTAAATACGAAGTAAGATTAGGTACTAACTGTCACAACTGACATATATATATATATATTTTCTTTTATTTCCATGGCTGTCTGATTTTGAACAAAAAAGTTACATTTTATATTTAATAAATCTCGCAGTGCAGACATGCTATTGCATCAGTTATGCACTTATCTGATGTAGAATTTAATTTCGAACAACTTTGTACTGTTATAGTATTGTTCTAAATCTATGAGGAGAGAGAGTATCCGCAATTTTTTGAAATCCCATGTTAAAGACCTATGTTCCGCATTTCGTTGCACACCTGTATGTAACACTAAAACAAAAATTCATTGAAATTTTAACCAAAATGTCAAATGTCAAAAATGAAGTTAAAAATACAGCTGCTAAATTACAAGAATACTTTATAAAATCGTATAAATACTATTAATTCTATAATATACTTACTATTTTGCAATTAATTTAGCCGTCAATTACGATAGGAACCAAATTGCACTAAATCGTGTTTGCGCGTTTTTTAAACTGACAGTTGTAGAGATTAATGGCGCAGCCAATCAGAAACTGACGCTCATTTTCAACCACATCGAGCAAACTCTGACTGAAGTATCTCTAGTTTTGCTAAGTTTGGTACCAACCAGAGAGCCGAACCAACTTCACACTGGTTGTCATCGAAAAAAAAGCGGGAATTTTAAGATTTTATGTGTTGTTGATTACCATAGGTACGGTGTAAATTAATTGACAGCAATGTATTGAAGCGTTTATTTTATGAGTTTATGAAGATAATAACATACATTAAAAATATTAAATATTAATTAAAGAAATTATATATTACTTATTTGTTTAAACCAGGGCATGTAACCGATTTATAAAATCCGGTAACTGATATTTTGAACGAAAATTGCGAATTTTAACCGATATTTTTAAGGCCGAAAATACCGGTGACAGTTTACCAAAAGATAAAATAAATAAACCGGTTTTAACGAACATTAACCTTTATTTTAATATCATTTAACGTGAAAAATTCTTAATATTTTTTATGTCTGTGTTATCCATTTTTATTTGAATATAAGCCGCCATGACAGTTTTTTTTGCATTTTATTGGAGAGTTTATAAAAAAGGTAGCTTATCAGTATTAGGCAAGTTTACAATTAAAAAGTGACCTACGTTTTTCTGAAGGTATTACGGGAATTTTTGTGAATATACATTAATTAAATTCAGTTCTTTTATTTGTTATGTTGTTTTAATTTATTTTTTTCATTAATATTTTAACCGATATATTAAACGATTTCTAATTTTTAAAAACCGGTTTTCGAACTAAAACCGTTATTATTATAACGTTCTCTATAAGGGTTAGCCGTTAACTAGTATTTTTTTGGTTACATGCCCTAGTTTAAACATAAACAAACAGATTCATAAAAGGAATTAACTACTAACCCGGATTAGTTATACACCAGCCCAATTTATAAAAAGATTATGTATATTGTTTAGTTCCAAATATAACTCCACTAGTTTGGTGGAATTGGTAATATTTGTACATGATTACCAGTATTTCTAAGTGATATAGAGAAAGATTTGTGCTGATATTTCACAACCTACAAGTCAAATACTTTGATTACATGCATGCGCAAGACACTATGGTTATATTTTTTTTTAATATATCTCTTATAAATTTCGTATTATATGGAACAGAAACGTTTAAGATGATATTTTTTTTTAGTAATTAAATACAGGGTGTTCCATTTAAGTGTGCCACCATTGCTATCTTGAGAACTATAAGAGCTACGAGGTTGGTTAAATTAACAAAAAACCACCATGAGTGTAAGGTTGCCATGACTGAATAATGTAGGTTGGCAACGGAACAAAAAGAACTAGTAGTTGTTGACAATATGTAGAACGTTGTATCTTGACATTTATTGTAAGAACATTTAATTTCGAAATATAAGTATTAATAAAACACTAGTAGTGTTATTATTAAACGTAGAACGTTACATGGTGCCGAAACCAAACGGTAAAAATGCCAGAAGATAGTGTAATGGGTTTAAAGCCACCAAAACCGCTAGAAATTAGTAACGACAGAAATATGGCAGAGGAATGGAAAAAATGGAGTCAGCAGTACCAGTGGTACGAAATTGCCGCAAATATTAAGAAAAAAGGTCCACAAGTACAGGTTGCGACCTTCATGACAGTTATAGGTCAGGAAGCAGCTACAATATTTAATACATTTATCTTAAAAACAAATGAGTTAGAGCAGGTCGAAATAATAAAAAAGAAATTTGAAGAATATTTCGTACCCAGAATTAATGTGACGTACGAGCGATACATCTTCAACAAAATAGAACAGAAAGATTCGGAAACGTTCGACGATTTTATCACTAGGCTTAAAAATAAAAGCAGAAACTGTGAATTCGGTAAATTAACAGATAGTTTAATATGCGACCGAATAGTCGTGGGAATTAATAACGACACTGTCAGAGAGCGGTTGTTAGCAGAAGAAAAGTTAACATTAGAGAAAGCCATAAACATCTGTAAAGCCAGCGAGTTAGCTAAGAAGCAGATACAAGAAATGAGAACAAAAAATGAACCACACGTTGATGCAATCAAGAAGTATGCAAAGAAACACCAAACCAAGAATGATGATGGAAAAAAGGAAGATACCTTCAAGTGTACTAGGTGCAGTACTATGCACACGAAGAGAAACTGTCCAGCTTACAATAAAAAATGCAACAGATGTAAAAAATTAGGGCATTTTGCAAAATGTTGCAAACAAAAGTCTGTAGATTCATGTGGAAAACAGGAAGACGGTGAAGAAAGTTATAGTAATACGTTTGTTAATACTCTGTATGTTTCAGTAATTGAAAAGGAAAAATCAGACAATATGGACTGGCAAGAAACCTTGAGTTTATCACAAGGAGTCAAGGTTAAATCCAAGCTTGATTCTGGAGCGCAGTGTAATGTAATTTCAGAAGAAATAGCCAGAAAAGCGAAATTAAAAATTAACAAATCCAAAACGAGGAAACTAATTTCATTTTCCAACCATGAGATAGCAGTTAAGGGTGAAAGCACCGTACAGATGAATATTAAAGATAAAACTACAAATATCACGTTTCTAATAGTAAATGAGAAAGTGAAGCCAATACTAGGAAAAGATGCTTGCGTTAGGTTAGGTTTAATACGAAGAATTCAATCTATAGACAGAGAAATATTTGAGGGCATGGGTTGTTTAAAAGGATTTATATATGACATAGATTTAATAGATAATCCGAAATTAGTGATACACCCACCGAAGAATACCATACGCGATAAGAGATAAAGTGAAGGAAGAAATTGACAGAATGGTTAAGTTAAGGTGCGTTTGGTAAAACAATCTGGTGCGGTGTCGTGTAGTGTGAAGTTCATAGTCACGTGACTTCGGTGCAAGTAGTGCACCAAACGAATATCCGAACGCTTTGGACTTAAAAGTGAACGAAGCTGTCATTTACTCAAACCTGGCGTGTTTCTCTCAAATAATTGTGTATAAAAAAAGGAAAAAAACTTAATTTAAAATAATGGATAATCAAAAGTTCGCTTTAGTACGAAAATTAAGAATGAAAAAATTGTTTTGGAAAAAATAGATAATTTAGCCGATTTCACGGCTATATGATGAATGTAATTTGCAATTAAAAATTTATTATACAAAATGCATTGTGTAGGAGATATAAAATATAATAAATAAATAAATAAAACCGCTCGCTGTTCTTTTAAACATGGATATTTGTTGCAATTTCGGCTGTTATGCCATCATCAGAAGAATATACCTATAAATGTACAGAATTTAATGTATTCTTCTGAGGATGGCAGAACAGCCGAATTTGCAATAAAGATTCATCTTTAATTTTTGTGAAACAATAGCGGTTGGTTTTATTTATTTATCTATTTATTCAGTATGTTTTACCGAAAGCAACTGCTTCTTCAACTGAATATACATAATATAGTGATTTTGATTTGGTGTTTAATTAATTTGGAGAGTTTTCAGAATTTTTTTTTAAACAATGTCAAAATCGTTCAAAAAAACTAATATATTTGCTATACGCTTCTGGAATTGTTTTAAAAATTTTGTTTTTACGCACCAAAAGTATCGTGCACGTAAAATCTACACTGGTCGAGGTTGGGTAAATAGTGTAAACACCATTCGCACTACACGACATTTACCGAACGCTACGTGCACAGTGTACACAAAATGGAATACACGAACGACTTCGGTGTACATGGTTTAAATAGTGTGCACCGTTTTGAATTACCGAACGCACCTATCGATGTAATCGAGCCGGTGCAAGAACCAACGCCAGTAGTATCTCCTATGGTGATAGTAAGGCAAAATGGAAAAATACGCATTTGTATTGATCCATCAAGTATAAATGCAATACTGAAAAGAAGACATTTTCCACTGAAAACAATAGATGAAATAGCAGCAAATATCAACGGATCAAAATGGTTCACGATATTAGATTGTAAGAAAGGATTTTGGCAGATCCGGGTTACTGAACGAACGTCCAAATATTTAACATTCGCAACCCCTTGGGGGAGATATAAATGCAAAATCTTCCAACAAATTATGAGCAAAGTGATAGAAAATTTACCAGGAGTAGAGTGCTCAATGGATGATATTTTAATTCATGCAAAAGATAAGGAAGAATTAAGGCTATTAACAAAGAAGGTAATGGAAAGATTGAAAGAAGCTGGTTTAAAGTTAAATGCAAACAAGTGCCAATTCGAAAAAAGCGAGGTGAAGTTTTTAGGTCACATATTGACAAACAGAGGTATTAATCCAGATCCGGAAAAAGTTGAAACATTGTCTAAATTAAAAGCTCCAACCAAGGTGAAAGAGTTACAACGATTATTAGGTATGACAACCTATCTTTCAAAGTTCATAGAAGGCTATTCAGAATTAACGGAACCTCTTAGACAATTATTAGTGAAAAACGTAGAATGGCACTGGGAAAAACCACAACAAGAAGCATTCAGTAGAATTATTGAACAAATCAAAAAATTACCAACTTTAAGCTATTTTAATCCAAAAGGAAAAGTTGTACTCTCTGTGGATGCTAGTAGCAAGGCAGTAGGTGCAGTTTTGCTACAAAATGATAGACCAATAGCATTCAGTGCTAAAGCGCTAACTCAAACTCAACAAAATTACAGCCAAATCGAAAAAGAGATGTTAGCAATAGTGGTCGCCTGCAAGAAATTCCATGAGTACGTGTGGGGTAACAAAGAATTAGAAGTGGAATCCGATCATAAACCATTGGAAACTATATTTAAGAAAAATATTCATGAAATTCCGGCAAGACTACAAAGAATGATGCTAGAAGTCATGACATACAATCCGAAAGTAAAGTATAAAAAAGAAATAGAATTGTATGTAGCTGACACACTTAGTCGAGATTGCGAGTTAGAAGTTCAAACTGAAGATGAAAGTAAGCTTGAAGTACATGTAATTGTACCATTTTCACAACAAAAAATGAAACAACTCCAAGAAGAGACAGAAAATAACATAGAATTAAGGTTGTTGAAGGAACAAATTAATAAGGGATGGCCAAACCAAATTAAGGATGTTCCGGTAAATTTACAAAAATATTGGTCGTATAGAGAACAACTCTCATGTTATGACAATATAATATTTAAAAATAATAGATCATTCATACCAAAATCAATGACAGCTGAAGTAATAAAAAATTGCCATCTGAGTCACAAAGGTCTCAACGGAACATTGAGTTTAGCAAGAGATCATGTATTTTGGCCGACCATGCGTGAAGATATTGTGGAGTACGTAAGAGCTTGTAAAGCTTGTCAAAAATTTCAAAGAGATAAACCGATGGAGATAATTTACAAACAAGCAGCTCCGGATAGACCGTGGTCAACTGTAGCATCAGATTTATTCCAAATCAGTGACGACTACTACATCATCATCACTGATGCATATTCGGGCTATTTTGAATTCAAGAAACTTAAAAGTATAAGAAGTTTGGAAGTAATAGAAGTAATGAAAAATTGGTTTGCAATTCACGGCATACCTGACATCTTGTTAACAGATAACGGACGTCAATACACCAGTGAAGAGTTCAAAAAATTTATTAATGAATGGAAATTTAAGCACAGATTATCTAGTCCAGAATTTCCGCGATCCAACGGACTAGCGGAGAGATACGTAAGAGAAGCCAAAACATTAATAAAAAAATGCTCAGAAGACAAATCAGATCTTCAATTAGCTCTCCTTCACCATCGAAATACACCAAGAGGTCATTTAGGTTCTCCGGTGCAGAGACTAATGGGCAGACGCACAAAAAATTTATTATCCATGAATAATAAATTATTAAAACCAGAATTAGTAAAGAAAGTTAAAGAAAATTTAGATAAATTGAAATCACAGGAAAAACATTATGCAGATAAAAACAAAGTCTCCGAGCAACAATTTGATTTAAATGAAGAAGTGTTGTACAGAAAGAAAAAAGGTGAATGGTTACATGCAAAAATTGTAGAACCAACAGACGCACCAAGGTCATATGTTTTACAATCAAATGACGGGAAAAAGTATAGAAGAAATTCGTGGTTTATCAAACATGCAGAAAGAAGAGAAGAGGAACTAGAAAATCAAAACACAGAGCAAGAACAGATCGAAGAAGATAAAGAAACAACTGAAATGATAGGAATTACTTCTCGTTACGGCAGGGAAATTAAAAAACCTGTAAAGTTAAATCTATAAGTATTATTATTTGCAAAATCATTATATTTAATAATTTATGTTAAAACAAAGGGGATGTAAGGTTGCCATGACTGAATAATGTAGGTTGGCAACGGAACAAAAAGAACTAGTAGTTGTTGACAATATGTAGAACGTTGTATCTTGACATTTATTGTAAGAACATTTAATTTCGAAATATAAGTATTAATAAAACACTAGTAGTGTTATTATTAAACGTAGAACGTTACAATGAGCAAAAAATATATTTTTTTCGACCAGTAGTTCTCAAAATACGGGACACAACTTTCTTATTTTAAATGGGAACATATGTTTATTTTTAGGTTATTCGATAGAGTATTTTTTTTCTGAATTCAACGATATGAACATATCATATTTCATATACTAATATAACAAAATAACTGACAAAAATGCATGTTAGATTTATTTGTATTTTATTTATATCTGACTGAAATAAGAGTGCTTTGGATACAAAACAATTCATTTTTTTCTTAAAACTGACAGTTTAAGAAAATAAAATTTAACAAAAAATAATCAAACAATGTTAGACAGAACATTATATCTATGTTTTATATAGCACTCTTGTTTCAGCCAGATATAAGTAAAATACATATAAATCTAATATGCATTTTTCTCAATTATTTTGTTATATTAGTATATGATATGTTTATAACGCTGAATTCAAAAAAAATACTCTATCGAATAACCTAAAAATTAACATATGTTCCCATTTAAAATAAGAAAGTTTTTCGAGAACCACTTGTCGAAAAAATTTTTGTATATGTATTTATTTATTTCAATTCAAAATGATTTGATTTTACAATGTCCAGTGCATAGATTAAGGAAATATATACAGTGGCTCACAAAATTATTATTTTATATTTGAAAAGTGAGAGTACTTTCAAAAATTTTTTAACAAATTTCTGACGAGATCAGATTTTATCATTTTCCAGAAATAAAATGCAATAGCCAATTATGAAGAAAATATTATTTTTCTTATATAAATTAAATAAAAACAAAATGTATACAAGAAATAGGTACACAAAATTATTCGTACACTTATTAAATCTTACATATAACGAGTTAATATTTATATTTATAAATATGAAACATCTGTGATTGCATAATTATCATTTGTCTGAGTATTTTGTATAAGGTTTCTTCAAAAATGGGTCACAAAACAAAAAATTACGGTAGTTGAAAGGCGAATCTGCTTGAAATTATTTTGCCAGTCAACATTATACGAAGATCGCACTAAATGTTGAGAACCTTATAAGTAAATATAAAAATTTAAATCAGTAGAAAAATATTTCCCGTGGAGGCCTTAAATTTTTTCAAAGTCAGCAGAATAAACTATATATTGAGCGTTAAGTGAAATAAAATCCTAAAAATCTCCTAAATTAATTAACATTAAGAATAACTAAAATTTTTAAGGGTCTATTGGAACACTGACTATTCAAAGAATTTTAATAAATTTTGATTTTAATGGTCTTATAGTAAAAAGTAAGCCCTACAATTCCAAACAAAATAAAATAAAGAGTCTCGCATTTGCAAATAGTACATTAGCACAGATTGTATTTTTTGGAAATTGGTAATTTTGCGGATGAAAGTTAATTGTACCTATTTGAGTGGAATGGCAAATTTTTTATTGGAGAAATCCAAATTCTGAGCTTAATAACTGCAATTTATGTAGTATAGTGAAACACCGCGGCAGGAACATAATAGTTCAGGAATATGTAGGGTATCCTTATGACTATAGGGCTATTAAAATCAAAATTTCTTAGAGTTCTTCGAATAGTCTATGTTTCAATAGATCCTCCAAAAATATCAGATATATTTTTTGTTAATTTATTCAGGGGTTTTTAGGATTTAATTTCATTGAATGCTCAATAAATCATTCATTCTGCTGATTTAAAATTTTCTTACGGTGTCCACGCCAACTACTCCTCATTTTTATATTTACTTTTAATCTTATTAACAATTGCGAGCAATATTCATACAATTTTGACAACCTCCCTTAAAGATTTACATTGGCAAAGTCATTTCAAACAGATTCGTCTTTCAAATACCGTAATTTCTGGTTTTTTGCGACCCATTTTTGGAAAAACCTTTTACAAAGTACTCAAACAAATGATAATTACGTAATCACAGATGTTTTATATTTATAAATGTAAATATTGACACGTTATATGTAAAATTTCATAAGTGTACGAATAATTTTGTGTAACTATGTTTTGTATAAATTATCTATTTTGATCGTTATTTAGTCTTTTTAAAAAGGAATATATTTTACGATTAAATAATACAATAACCAATTAAATTGTTTATTATAGTAATAAAGAATAATACAAGTTTATATAGTAATGACGAATACAAAATTCTGCCTCTCTTAAGAAAAAACTAACTTATATAAACTAAATAAGCTAACTAAGCAAAGAAGATGTAACAATGGTGCAACAGGGGCGATTTTATTTCTGGAATATGAGAGAATCTGATCCCGTCAGCAATATGTCAATAGTATTTTTTAAAGTACTCTATTTTTCAATTTTTAAATAGAAAACTTAGGTGTGCGAATAATTCTGTAAACCACTGTACATTAAGCGTATGAATCACAACCCTCATTAAAAAAGCTACTATAAACTCACCACAAAAAATTATAGTCTTCTCATCAAATATTTTACATTGATTACAAATCAAAATTTGTTTGAAATGTCAAAAAAAAAAATAGAAAATAAAAGAATTTCATGTGATACTTGATGATGAAATATAGATCCATAAATAAATGTCATCAAAAAACATAATAATCTAATATTCCTAAAAAAAATACTAAATTTTAGAACTACTGGTGACATCTCTGATTGGCTTCGGAAAAGTTTTTCAAAGAGATCTAGATTGAAACTTTGTTTCACGCATTGCAATACTGTTTCAGCCCCCTGATTAATGTAATCAAAGTATCATTCAGTGTCACTGTCACTGTCAAATATATGTGGAATGTCACGTACTGATATTCTGGTGAAATATTAATGGAATTTGAGGATGTACAGACCAAGTTGGTTTATAAAAATTGAAAGAAAAAAACATCATGTGTTCAATAAATTACCTCCCGCAACTGTAGTGATACATCCTATATAAGTTTTTTGGTACATTCAATTTGTAGTTTTATATTAGTTTGTTATTGCAGTTCAGAATAGTTTTAATTCATCATATACCTAAAATTTCCATCATAAAATTTGTATGACCAAAAAAACAGCTATTTTTGACGTTTCTAAAATCGGAACCGAACTTACCTTGATTCACGCGTGCATATATATTCCTTATATATTTCTTCCACCTTATTTAATTTTACAATAAAGATATTTCATATTTACTTATTTTATCTTTTAAATTTACTTATATCCAGGACATGTAACCGAAAAAAATACTGGTTAACGGTTAACCCTTATTAAGAACGATATAATAATAACGGTTTTAGTTCGAAAACCGGTTTTTGAAAATTGGAAACCGGTTTAAACCGGTTAATATATCGGTTAAAAAAAATAAGTAAAATTAATTAAAACAAATTAATTATAAAAATTTGATTAAAAAAAATTACTGAATAATTAATTAAGAAAAAATAATAAAAAAATTACCATCTGAGAAAAATATAACAATTAAAAAAAGCAATTTAATTAACGAATATTCACAAAAATTCCCGTAATATCTTCACAAAAACGCAGGTCACTTTTTAATTTTAAATTTGCCTGTGTTGACAAAGGCCATATTTATTTGGGATTTTTTAAGTAACCTTAACGGCCAAAGAGACTACCTACATTTATGACTCTCCAATAAAATGTTAATTGTAAAAACTGTCATGACTCATGTTTAAATACAAATAGAAAACACAGATATAAAAAAGAAATTAAGATTTTTTCTCGCTAAATAATATTAAAATAAAGGTTAATGTTCGTTAAAACCGGTTTATTTTTTTTTGGTTAACGGTTACCGGTATTTTCAGTCTGAAAAATATCGGTTAAAATTACGGTTAAAGTTCGCAATTTTCGTTCAAAATATCGGTTACCGGTTTTTATTAACCGGTTTTTTTAACCGGATACATGCCCTGCTTATATCAAATTTGACATCACATGTCAAATTTTGTGAACATATGAATAACTCATTTGTTTTATCGAAATTTCTCTGCTTAAACGATATGTAAAATTATTATAATTTATACATATTTTTTATTTAGCAAGATGTTATATATAAACGTCATTACGCTGATCAGTAGAAAATTAAAAAAATATCTTAACATTTAATAATAACATAATTTGCGTAAAAATGGTATTTAGAGTTATTTTTTATGAAAACCCGTTTAAAGCTTCAAGTAAAGTACTTACTTCCAATTGTAATCAAAACCTAATCAGTTCATCATATTTGAATATAACTTTCTAATACCAAATAATATAGGCCCGTATTCTCACATACCTTGAAATAGTGTGATTTCCGAAATAGTGGAATGAAGTAGTGAACGAAGTGGTAACCCTATTCTCACATCAAAATTTGATTCGAAATAGTGCTATTTCGGGTGCGCGAAGTAGTGAACTCAAGTAATGCTAGGTACTGTCTTTTCGTGCAATATTTCGTTTGACACATCATATAAAATGGCGGCTGAACTACTTGGTGTTCCTGAGTTAGCGGATTTAAATGATATTTTAGATGTTGTTAATGTTAACAGAAGTGTAAGGAGAAAGAGGATAACTAGATATGATCCATTTGAGGACTTATCGGAAATAGAATTTCGACAACGCTATCGATTGTCAAAAAATAGTGTAAAATATGTTATTGGGCTTGTAGAAGAGGATTTGAAACCAGCTAAAAAAGCTAGGTCTGACGCTATATCACCTTCTTTACAAGTTTTAATTGCTTTGAGATATTATGCAAAGGGCAGTTATCAAACCGAAGTATGTAAGTATTCATTAAACAATATTTTTAAGATTTTTTAGAAGAAACAATTACCATTGTATTTTCAAGAGCTGTGCTATTACTTAAATATATGTATATTAAAATAAAAATACATTACATAGTACAAATATAAAATTGTATTTTATACTGTAACCTTCATTTGCCTCTACTACATCCTATTCCCATTTTATTTTATGCTCATTTGCAGAATTTCAATTTGTGAATGTTCATAGGTGATATACATAACGTAAGCCAATCTACTGTATCAAAAATAATTGGAAAAGTATCAAGGGCCATTGCTTTATTGTTACCAAGATTTATTAATATTCCCATCCAAACTAATGAAACAAAATTAAAATTTTACAACATAGGGCATTTTCCTAATGTTGTTGGCTGCATAGACTGCACTCACATAAGAATTAGGAACCCGAAAAACGAAGAAGCTATGTTGTATTGCAACAGAAAAGGGTATTATTCATTAAATGTCCAGGTTGTATGTGACGCAGAATGTAAAATATTGGACATAGTAGCTAGAAGGCGAGGAAGTGCTCATGACTCAAGAATTTGGAATGAATGTTCATTGAAGGAGAAGTTTGAGGTGTATTAAGTTTATTATTTTTAAATGCAATCATAAACATATAATATTAATAGGCTGGTACAATAAATGGGTTACTACTGGGAGATAATGGTTACCCTTGCTCCCACTACCTTTTAACTCCGATCCAAAATCCTTCATCCGCCGCAGAAGAATCATACAATCGTGCTCACTTATCCACAAGGAACACAATTGAAAGATGTTTCGGGCAGTGGAAAAGCATGTTCCGGGCTCTTTATAAAATTATGGAAATTTCGCTTCCAAATGCTAAAACTGCAATTATAGCAATGGCTGTGTTATATAACATTAGAAAAATAAACGGAGAAGATGAAAATTACAGTATCATTCTTAATATTTTTTTCATTCGGAAATAGCTGATGATGATGAAGAAGATCCTATTGATATGGAAGATAATACTCCTTTACCTTGCCAGCATCCTGTTCAAATTCCTAGGGGAAATATTTTTCGGCAACAATTTTTACGAAGGCATTTCGGTGAAGATTAAGTAAAACATAAAAACGTGTACCTCATCGACCATCATCGACACACGTTGTTTTATAGCTCTGCAGTTTTTGTTGCTTTTGGTGGTTTTTTTTTTGCTTACAATTACCATTTTGGTATTGTAGTTATTGTTTTATTTTGTGTATTGAGAGTTTTCACTTGAATTAACGACTTTGGAGCATAGTTACTGACATCTGTATACACAGGAACATACAATTTTTGTTAAAAAAAATTCGTGTAAGATAACGCTGAAATCACAAATTTGAATTCATATTTACATTATAAAGGTGGTCGGTGTTTACTATTACTAATTAATTGCCAAAGCTCAAACATGAACGAAAAATGTGGAATCCTAACAGGTATAAATTCTAAATATTTGAGACATAAATAAAACAAGCACAAGCTGACTGACGAAGAATAAAATATTATTAGTGAAATGAACATATTCTTTCCTTTTTACTTCTGCATTATTGCAATGCCATGTATAATTTGTGATTTTTTTATAGCTGGTGTTATTGTCATTTGTTTATTATATTTATTTAAATTCTATCAGTGGTATTCTACTGTCACTGTTAAACTTAGAGATCGTCTCTAACTGAATTTAGAGGTGGTCTCTAAGAAAAACGTATTCTACAGTCAAATTTTACCGCTGTTAGCGCTAACATTGCTCTGTAACCATAGATGTAGCTAGGGGTACCTTTAAGCGTTTAGCAGAGCTCTGTTAAGTTTTCCAATATGGCGGATGAACATCGTGAGTTACAAGATAATCGTGATTTGAGGGATCTTTTGATATGAGTAAAGGACAAATTAGAGTTGTACGGGAAAGAATAAACCCATTTGAATGCTACAATGATGAAGAATTCAGAAGAAGATATCGACTGAGGAAAGAAACTGTGAATTTCGTCACTGATTTGATTGGATTAGAAATAGAACCAATTTCGCAGCAAGAAAAAAATATTATCGCGGAATTGCAAGTGCTGTTAACATTACGATACTTTGCGAAAGGCTGCTATCAAGTAGAATCAGGTAGGGAAATATAAATAATTATTAATATATTACCTAACCTCAAAATATCACTTCGGTTTTTGTAGTGCTCGTGTTATAATATTAATGGTTTATTTAATTGAAGGAGATTTGCATGGTGTCAATCAAGCCACTATAACAAGAATCGTAGCAAGAGTGTTGCGGACATTGGCATCAAGAGTGAAATATGTTGTAAAGTTTCCAGATCGTCTGGACGAGTTAAAGACGGAATTTTATAACATTGGTGGTTTTCCCATGGTAGTCAGTTGTGTTGATTGTACACATGTGCGTATTAAAAATCCGGATAAGGAACACCCCGTGCAATATTGTAATCGGAAAGGATTTCACTCATTAAATGTGCAAGTGGTTTGCGACGCGAAATGTCGAATCATTGATATAGTGGCGAGATGGCGAGGAAGTGTACACGATGCACGTATATGGGAACATTGTACGCTAAAGGATCTTTGGATTTTGGGCCGCCACCAGTTCCTGAGGAGTATTTTTTAAAGTTACAAATAACCGTTTTGGCTGGAACTTTTAATCTTAAAGTTCTTTTATCGCTGGTACTGTTCTTATGCAGCCCGTGGCATGTAGTTTCTTTTGCAAATCTAGCCACAATATATTTTTTTAATGAACGCAGGGAGTGTTTCCCTTATTTTCTAATATTGAAGAATTTTTTTTAACAAACTACAATTAATCATTTCTCCATGTCTGAAATTTTTTTCGGTATGCTACGATTTTCTTTATTCATTGTATTTCCAAAATGTTAAATTAAGAATAAATAAATCATTTAATATAAGTTCATGTAATATTATATTTACATTTTTTTATTTTTATATAATATCTGTAATGGGTTAATTCTGTACTCTATTACATAATAATAAATTATATATTATAACCGATTTCTTCTTTGTAGTCAAACAAAGTTATTTTATAAAATGCAATAGTTTAGTTCGTTATTATTACTGATTATTAATATGGTTAAATTTCAATTTGACAGGTAACACAGTGTTGCCACATATTATTTTGCTTAGAGAGCATCTTTTGCTAGCAGCGCTCTGTTACTGACAGTAGAATAACATCACCTATAAAAACTAACAGTCACCTCTAGCTAGAGATCGTCTCTAAGCAACTTTAGCATTGACTGTAGAATACCAATGTATGTATATTGTCATGTAATTGGTGTACCTGTTGGTATTATTATTATTAACTATTCCAACATTGTGATAAATACACTAAATATTAAATGTGTCTAATTTGTAACCAGAATTTTTTGTAACATATATTTAAAGTATACATACATTTTAGTAGTGTAGGATGTCAGCCTTCCATTTAAAAGATCTATAGTCTGTAGTAGATCTGAACCACTCGGCCACAGCAATATTTTTAGTTGGTGAACAGTGAACACCAACAAGGCTTAAATTTTAAGCAACAAAAAAATTCTAATCGAAATTTTAAGGCAATGATGACTAGTTTATTTAACTATTTATTCCGATATGATATTGTCCATTTAAGTGAAACTTAAAATTTAAGTAATATAGGTGCAACCGGCCGTA
Organism: Stenolophus ochropezus; assembly: GCA_035578165.1. Lineage (NCBI taxonomy): Eukaryota > Metazoa > Arthropoda > Insecta > Coleoptera > Carabidae > Stenolophus > Stenolophus ochropezus. Next base: position 23,504,854 of record JAQOWZ010000013.1, on the reverse strand, counting down.
AAAGTTGGTGATGTTAGAATTTAAACCGCGGAGCTTATAACGTTAAGGTACGCTGTCCGTATTCATATATTATGCTGCGATTGACGACTATAGATGTATAAAACGTATTCATTATAAACAAGTAATTTTATAAATAAATAAATACGTATATTATTCTTAAAAAATAAATAATAAAACTAAAGTATAAAATTCTATTTATTATTTAATTAAACGATGTTGGGCTTCACCACGACTTATTCTATGATTATCATTTACAACAACTGCTTCTTTAAAATTTAGTTTCTAATTCAATTTTTTCAAGTACAGCTTTCTGTACTGCTATCTCATAGTTCTCTTTTTCTTGCTTCAACTTAACAAGTTTTATCTTTTCCTGTTGCAAGATCAATTTTTTTTCATGAAGCTCTTGTTCCCTCTTACTTCTTGCATTTAGAGCTTCAGAAACTTCTCCACAAATGTTTTCATCTATAGAGGTTTTTGTTCTTTGTTTTTTTATTTTTTTAGAGGTTCCTGTTTCTTTTTGAGGAACAACTGTGGCTTCATTGGTAGGAATACACTGATATTCATTTCTTGGACTCTCTGTTTGGGGCAGTACACTAGCAGCGGTGGAAGAAAAAGGTTCTATAACTTCAGATTGGGATTCAGGAGTGGTAGCGGATGGAGCAGGAATTAAAATTCTAAACAAAACATGTTAATTTAATTGAGTTTATTATTTTATTATATATACATCTATTAATCTGTAATAGAAACTATGTCACTACTTAAAATGGTGTATCATGCACATATTCAGCTTTTAATATTCTTATCATTCATCCCAGTCAAGTCATTCATCCAATAAAGCAATTTAACCAATTAACAAATAAATATGATAATACTGTTCATTCTCAATTTAGAAAATAAGTAAAATAAGTTCATTAAATTTGAAACAATCTTCAACAAATATTTGTAAGTGAGAAATGCTTAGTGTTTAATTAAATGAAAAAAAAAATGTAGTAAATGAATGTTTCTACGGTGACCTATACAAATATTTGCCGAATACTTCCATTATTATTACTATTAATAACTATAAATACTTACCCAGATTCGACATCTACAACATACTCTTCTCTTCTCCCGTCTGAGTCGTAATTATTTTTGTCTTCATTAAAATCAACTGGACACACACTTCTTATTATCCAATCCGTTTCGGACGGTTCTTCAACGAGTGATGGTCCTCCTCCAGTTGTATTTTGATTTTTTTTATATTTTGCTATATTTGCTTTTGCATTTCCCTTCATCCGAAACCAACATTCCCTTAACCGCTGTGCACTTCTGTTGTATCCGTTGCTTTTAAACAGAGTCTCTAATTCCACCCATTTCTGTTTTCTGCTTTTCATAAGCTTGGCATCATTACATTTATTTTCTAGTATGCCGGCATTCTTTTTCATAAAATCCAGCAGCATTTCTTTTTCTTCACTTGTGAATAATGTTCTGTCCGTCTTCGGTTCGCGTTTAGGCATCTGAATTACGGTAAATTGATGAATTATTATGTATTATAAAAATTTTTTTGGACGATATTATAGGTTAACTTATGTACTCCACGGTTTAACTTACAAATTATGTAAATAATTCTACTTTGCATACAATTGTAAATCATTCAATAAATAAATAATACATAAAAATATAATATTTCATTAATACATACCTTGTTTATTATAATATAGGCAAATATCTTCAGGTTATTGACAGCACCGTATATTAAATTTTCAAGCGGCAAGAACGAACCCAACAACTGATGCAATGTTGCCAAACATAATTTTCTCGAAATAGTATGATTTAAAGTAGCGGGAAAATTTCGATGTGAGAATATGAAACTTTGAAATTACGCTATTTCGCGAAATAGTAATATTTAAAGTAGTGAACGAAGTAGTACTATTTCGAGGTATGTGAGAATACGGGCCATAGTTTTTACATGTATCTTATTGGAGTTATTGTGGACGAAAAATTGTCACACACAGATATGCAGACACTACGGTATAAACAGTAAAATCGTATTCTACGGACCCTAAATCGTACTCATATGTTGAAAAATCACACTCGAGAAATTTGACCAAAAACAATACCTCCCTTATCTATATAATAATAATAATAATAATAATAATAATAATAATAATAATAATAATAATAATAATAATAATATAACCTTTATTTATATATTGATAGGCGGCAGGTAAACATTGAAAAAAATCGTTTTAACAGTTTTGTCATAGTGTTTATTTAGTTTTAGTATTTACAAATAAATAGCGTAAGTAAAAACGTATATGTTCGTTTTTCTCATTCTTATGGGCTTCTTGTGCTGTGTTGTATCATAGTGAGCCATGTAAAAATAGAAGCATCCTTTAAATTTACAACCCCCCCCCCCCCCCCTTTTTAGAGCACGATACACGTAGAATCAGCGCGTGTGACGCTCACATAAACAGTGACGTCACCGGCACGGAACTCTTTGTCGTTGCACTTCACCTCCCAATCACACTGCTCATGGTAAGTTGGCGGGGGTGTGTAGGTGCGGGTGTGGCCCGCGCACTCCAGGCGCACCTCGCAGCGGTACCCGGACAGCTGGCGGGCCGCCACCGGGGCGTACACCCGCAGCCAGAACCTATCCCCAGGGTACCCGTACCAGCACAGCACGTCCCCCACCCGGAACCACGTGTCCCATGAGCCGCGCGGGACGCGGTGGCCGGCGCCGGCCAGGACGCCCGGGAGCCTCCTGCAGGTCTGGTAGTGTTGGGCCAGCGTGCCGGGCTGCAGGGCCGTCGCGCACACCCCGCACTGGCTGCGCTGCTCACACCAGTACCTGATGTGTTTGTCACTCTTCCCGGGGAAGTCCTGCACACAGAGAACACGTTCATATACTTCTCCATACAGCGTGTCCCATCTGCGCTCTATTTATCACTAACTATTTCACTTATTATAATTGATACAGCTAAATCTGTCAAAATAAACTAATGTTTTATAATTACTTTTTTACATCGCTGTTTCAAGAGTAAGCCACAAATTACAAATTAAAATGGTAACCCGGAGTAGTCCCATTTCATATTCACTATATTATTTAGTTCCAAACATAACTGCACAAGTTTGCTGGAACTAGCAATATTTATACATGATTATCAGCATTTCTAAATGACACAAGAAGATTTGTGCTGATATTTCACAACCTACAACTTTAATACTTTGATTACACGCATGCGCAAACCATTCATTCTACTATGATTGTAATAATTTTTTTTTTTAATTTTTTTTCTTCCTGTCTATCAATATATAGATAAGGGAGGTATTGTTTTTATTCAAATTTCTCAAGTGTGAGTTTTCAAAATATGAGCACGAATTACTGTCCCAAGAATATGATTTTATTATTTTTACCGTGTTGTCTGTATGTCCGTGTGTGTCTGTGACGAATTTCGTCCACGATAACTCCAATACGATGCATGTAAAAAATATAATATTTATGTAGGAGTTATATTCAAATATGATGAGCTGATTAGATTTTGACAATTGGTTAACCGGACGTAGTACTTCACTTAAAGCATTAAACCGGTTTTCCTAAAAAAAAACGCCTCTAATTTCCTTTTTTCGCAAATTACGTAATTATTAAACATAAAGATTATTTAATTTTCTACCGGCCTGCATAATTACACTTTATATACAGGGTGTTCATTTTTAAGTGGCTACCATTGCTATCTCGAGAACTATAAGAGCTACGAGGTTGGTTAAATTAGCAAAGAACCGCCATTTTACAAGACTAATACAATGAGCAAAAAAAATTTTTTTTTCGACCAGTGGTTCTCAAAATACGGGGCACAACTTTCTTATTTTAAATGGGAACATATGTTTATTTTTAGGTTATTCGATAGAGTATTTTTTTCTGAATTCAACGATATAAACATATCATATACTAATATAACAAAGTAACTGAGAAAAATTCATGTTAGATTTATATGTATTTTATTTATATCTGGCTGAAAGAAGAGTGCTTTGGAAAGAAAACAATTCATTTTCGTCTTAAAACTGACAGTTTAAGAACATAAAATTTAACAAAAAATAATCAAACAATGTTAGACAGATCAATATGTCTATGTTTTCTAATCAAAGCACTCTTGTTTCAGACAGATATAAATAAAATACATATAAATCTAACATACATTTTTCGCAATTATTTTGTTATATTAGTATATGATATGTTTATATCGCTGAATTCAGAGAAAAATACTCTATCAAATAACCTAAAAATAAACATATGTTCCCATTTAAAATAAGAAAATTGTGTCCCGTATTTTGAGAACTACTGGTCGAAAAAAATATTTTTTTTGCTCATTGTATTAGTCTCGTAAAATGGTGATTCTTTGCTAATTTAACCCACTTCGTATCTCTTCTAGTTTTCGAGATCGCAATGGTAGCCACTTAAAAATGAACACCCTGTATAAGTTGTAGGTAAACAAAAAAAATATTAAATTTATTTATTTTACATATCGCTCGAGCTGAGGAATTTCTATAAAACCGATGAGTTAATCATATGATTACAAGATTTGACATATGCTGTTGTCAGATTTGACAAATAATTTTTCAAGAAAAAATAAGTATTAGAAATTTGATTCAAAAATATGCATTGAATTAAAAATATTCTGAACTAATTTTAAAACTAAATATTTAATGTACGAAACTATTTTTTCATAAAATATATTACTATAGTGGCAGGAGGATATGTGTTGGAAACATCAGATTTTTTATTTAAAGCCCGTCTGACACGATACAAAGTTTGGTACTAAATTTAGTATTAAATTTTAATATAAAATATAATGGATCGTGTATGAGCATAAATGTATGAAAAATTGTACGAAGTCTCTTTGTATTAAATTTTTGTACGAAATATTTAGGACAAGTTCTAATTTCTTGTACTGAATCTGCGCAGAAGGTAGCGTAGTGTGCGCATGTTGCTGCAACTGCAAAGTTGGGTTAGGTTATTTTTGTGATTCTAACATTAGAGTTGTTTGAAATGTCGTGGATACCATTTTCGTGAAAATATTTTATTTTTCTTTGCTTTCTTCTTTTTAATAGCAATATTTTGAATTATTGCTACTAAAGCAGCAGTTGTTGCAAGTAATAATCGCCTTCTGCTTCTTGTACCAATATTCATTTTCACAATCCTCTGGACGTAAAAGGTTAGCCCGGGTTGCACAAAGCTTCATCATTTTTGATTAATGATTAATTTTTTGACAGCAATGTATTTTTAATACGTGGCCATGGTAACAACGTCAAATTAATCAGTGATTTTTTTGATTAGAGGCTGATTAGCCTTTCTGCAACCGGGCATAAGCCCGGGTTGCACAAAGCTTCATCAATTTTGATTAATGATTAATTTTTTGATAGCAATGTATTTTTAATACGTGGCCATGGTAACAACGTCAAATTAATCAGTGATTTTTTTGATTAGAGCCTGATTAGCCTTTGTGCAACCGGACATTATGCATTATTATAAGAAGCAGTCATACATCAGATGTCACATTGGATTCCCTAATGTATGCATGCGCATATATAAAAAATACATACTAAAATTTAGTACCGTTGCAGACAGAAATTTTAATCTTCTATAAATATCAATAAATATTTATAATAAGTTTTATTACAATATTCTATATTAAATTTTAAAACTAAATTTAATACTAAACTTTGTATCGTGTCAGACAGGCTTTATAATGTAGTATTTATTCTGTTCCATGTAATACGTATTGAAAAAAAAAGATTAAATCAATGAATGCTTTGCGCATGCGTGTAATCAAAGTATTAGAGTTGTAGTTTGTGAAATATTAGCACAAATCTTCCTCTGCATCATTTAGAAATGCTGATAATCATGTACAAATATTGCTAGTTCCAGCAAACTAGTGAAACATTCAGGATGTTAATAAGGGGTGTCACTAGTCCGGGTTACTAGATATGATGATCATTTTTATGAATCTGGGTGATAAAAATTACTTCTAAGTTACTTCATTTTTTCGGAAATTAAATTATATGTGAAGTGTCAAGTAAATCGCAGAGTTCAAACAGAATTCAAGCCTCACCTGGAAGTTACAGCGCCTGTTGCTGCAGGTCTGCAGGGCCGGAGCGCAGGCCTCACACAGCCAGCGCTGCTCCTTGTCCCGGTACAGGCGAGCTGTGTGGGCCCCACACCTGCCACACTTCTCCAGCGTGGCCTCCGCCTGCCTGGGCTCGGGCTCCGCCTGCCTGGGCTCGGCCTCCGCCTGCCTGGGCTCGGCCTGCGCCTGCCTGGACGCGGGCTCCGCCTGCCTCGGCTCGGCCTGCGCCTGCCTGGGCGCGGGCTCCGCCTGCCTCGGCTCGGCCTGCGCCTGCCTGGACGCGGGCTCCGCCTGCCTCGGCTCGGCCTGCGCCTGCCTGGGCGCGGGCTCCGCCTGCCTCGGCTCGGCCTGCGCCTGCCTGGACGCGGGCTCCGCCTGCCTGGGCTCGGCCTGCGCCTGGAGGGCCCTCACCTCCACGGCGAGCGTCGCGCCGTCCCAGCCCCCCAGCACGCCAAGCACACTACTTATGTTTATAGACAACGCCGAATGTTGCTTCAGCAGCAGGTGCTCCTGCGGCAGAACTGGCTGCGAATATGTGATATCGCGCTGTCCTCGCCGAACGGAGACGCTGAAGGCGAAGTCTAAGGCCTTGCGCGGCTCACCCAGCAGCCTCACACTGTAGTATAGGCTGCCGGACGTACAGACCCGCGTGAGTAACAAGAACAGTAGTTGATGCGCCAGGACGAGGTAATTAGCGCTTTGGGATCGGCGGATGTCAGGCGTGACGAGGGCGGGGGTGGACAGCACGCGGTCGGGGTGCTGCGCCTCACAGTGCGGCAGCAGGGCGTCGCGGCGGCCCGCCCAGTCGCAGCCCTCAGGACCGAGCACCGGGCACGTGTACAGCCGGTATTCACAGGCGTCCTCGTGCTCCGGCCTACTGGCCCCGGCCGGCGTGAAGGGCACGCTGGCCGGGCAGCCCTCCTCGCGGTAGCGGCAAGGGAAGGCGAGGGCGCGTGCGGCCGCCTCGTACACGTGGTTACGAGACGCGGGCGGCGCGCCCTCCTGCTCCTGGCACGGGCTGCACGCCGCCCCGTCCTGCCGCTGGAAAACAGGGCCCCGGCGCAACTGCGAGCCGCACTGTCCGCACACCAGCTCCTTCAAGATGTCCTGCGCTGTTTCCATGCCTGCAACACACTCCACTCTTCATCTACAGCTAACGACCACACGGTTGCACTTACTTTACTAGTGTTCAGCTGCTTCTTCTATAGTTTCCTTTCTTCACGCTGGAATCCTGTAAAGGATAAACATCAGTTATATACTAACATTATTGAGAGAATCTGTTATATTACAATCTTTATTTTATATAAGAAATGAGGGTATTATTAACACAGGTACAAAGGTTTGTACAAAGTTTCGGTAGACTCCCGTTCTCATTTGCTTTCTGTCTTTAAACTGATAATGTAAATATAGTTCTAATAGAAATATATTAACTTTGCCCTTTTCTAACTTTCAATGTTTCTTTATTTATTTTCCTCAATATGTATTCTATTGGCATCTAAGACGTAGGGAAAACGTTGTACTGTCACATAGGGTAATAACACAGAATAGGTATATACAGAAGCGACAGTAAGACAGAGAAGCGAAAATTAGAGAGAGATGGGGAAGGTGCACAAATTTAAAGGGCCCATTGTTTAAAATCGGAAAGTTTCCTCACATCTGACAGAGAGGTAAGGAAAGAGCACAAATTTAAAGGTCTACACAATGCTTCAAGGTCATAGAACTGACTAGCGGAACATTATAGGTACCAACACGGAGTGTCGCTTCTGTGTGTAACTATTCTGTGGTAATAAGTAAACAACAACCAAAAATGACCAGCAAGTGAAAAAAAAATGTTCTGTATTTATTTACAAGTGTTGACATATCCGATCATTATTTCCCAAAAAGAGAAATATTAAAAAAATAAGTGGAAAATCGCATTAAAAATCGGAAAGCACATATCACCGTTCATGGACATTTATATACAATGTTTTTTTACCTACCGATTTTATTCCATGTAAGTATTTAATAGTTATTTGTGTACCTAGTGTGCAAAATACTACATTGCCGCACGTGCATAAAGTTTGAAGCTCGAAGCGCAGCTGAGAGCTTCAAATATGCTAGAGCGGCAATGTTATTTTGCACTCATGGTACACACATTATTTTTCCTACAACTGTTTTAAAATTTAAAAAAGGAATTAATAACATAAGTGTAATATTCTAATCATTCTAATATGTGTTATTTCATAATTTATATATAAAGTTAATGGCGATTGTCAACAGTACATCAGTTGCAGTTGTGTGTTATATTTACAAAATACCACTTTTAAGCAATCTAAAGTGTTTGCCAGTTGCCACCCTAGGTTGCTAAATACATTACCGCACGTGGTTGCTAAGAAAACTACTTTACCGCACGTGGTTGCTAGGGAAAGTACTTTACCGCACGTGGTTGCCATGGAAACATTAGTGTAGTTTAGAAATTACATGTTTTGCACATCGAAAACAATGAAGAAATGTCAAGTTTTTTTGACAGTTGTAGGAAAAATAATTTTCCTACGACCACTGTTAAAAATAGTATTTTTAACGGTTGCTTAGCAAGTTAAAAATAACAGTTTATAACACAGTAAATACTTTTAAAACGTTGTCATTGACAACGTGTTAAAAGTAAAAAACAAATTTACTTTTAATACTTCTTATGTTCAGTTGTTCATAACAAATACATCATGACCTGTCATAAATTTCATTCTATAATACTTAGTTTTTATTTACTAATAGTTACATAACTGGGGTCGTAGGAAAAATAGTGTATGATAGTTGTGTTAAAAGTGATTTTATTTCGTTCGTGAGGTTTGTTACACTCGGCTTCGCTTCGTTTCAAACTTCCCCACTCACTCATAAAATGTCAGTTTTAACACTTATATCATAAATAACTATTATGCTTCAAAACATTATTAGATTGTTTTGTAGTCATTAGAAAAAAGCCATAAATTACCGCAAAGAAAATTCGACAGAACCTCTGTAAAGAGAAAAAAAATAGAGAGACATTACCTGTAAGTAGTAATTATTATTCTTTAACATTATATATTTATTTTAAATTGTTTATAGGAAAGATAGAGGAGAAGAAAAGATAAAAATACCAGAAATTGTGTCATATCAGGAAAAAGACATGCAAAACAAAGAACATGATGTATACTCTGTTCAAAGATATTTCGTTATGGCTTTAACTTACTAAGCCTGTGGTTAACCGTACACAGCAAGACATTCTACCTGTTGGCGCTCAGGGTAGGATTGCAAAATATTTAAATTCGGAAATCTCTAATCTCTATGCGCATTACGTATTTAATTAAATGACGAATTGTTATACAATGATATTTTTATGTAACATTTTTTTTTTGCTTCATTATCATTAATAATATTTGTACAAAATTCTCTGTTTCATTATTAAAATTGAATTAAAATGGGAAATATTGAATACATACCTGTCCTTGCACCCCTATAAATCATGCTTAAATCCCTAACAATAGTCCCGCTGAGAGAGCCATAACGAAATATCTCTGAACAAGGTATATCTATCGAAAAACTCTGTAATATTAAAAAAATAAGGAATTTGTAGGTATCATTATTGATTGTAAAATGTATAGATAGGCAAGCCTGTATGTTTTTGCATACCGCTGTTTTGGAATCAGATTCGACAGAGACATCTCGTTCATGATTCCCTGAACTACTTTGCGGAATTAAACAGACAAAAATGTTACATATTATACATATTTACTGAATTTTTTGGAATCTATTAAAATGGTTGTTTCAATAATTCATTGGTTTTTCTTTAAATAGAACTAATTTTTATTATTAATTATTTGACGTCTTTTTACCTCCCGCCTATCAATAAAGGAGGTATTGTTTTTGGTCAAATTTCTCGAGTGTGAGTTTTCAACATATGAGCACGAATTAGGGTCTCTAGAATAAGATTTTACTATTTTTACCGTGATGTCTGTATGTCCGTGTGTGCGTGTGTGTGTCTGTGTGTCTGTGACGATTTTTCGTCCACGATAACTCCAACACGATACATGTAAAAAATATAATATTTGGTATTTAAGACTTATATTCAAATATGATGAACTGATTAGATTTTGACTACAATTGGTTAACCGTAAGTAGTACTTTACTTGAAGCTTTAAACCGTTTTTCCTAAAAAATACCTCTAAATATCATTTTTACGCAAATGAAGTTATTATTAAATATAAAGATTTTTTAATTTTGTATCGATATGCATAATTACGTTTATATATAACTTCTAGTTAAACAGAAAAAAAAATATATAAATTATAATAATTTTACATATCATTTAGGCTGAAGAATTTCGATAAAACAGATGAGTTATTCACATGTTCACAAAATTTGACATATGATGTCAAATTTGATGTAAGTACGTGTAAATGATAAAATAAGTAAAAATGAAGAAATTTTATTGTAAAATTTAAAAAATGGAAGAAATGTATTAGGAATATATTTGCATGCGTGAATCAAGGTAAGTTCGGTTCCGGTTTTAGTAACCTCAAAAGTAGCTGTCATATTGGTCATACAAATTTTATGAAGGAAATTTTAGGTATGAAATGAATTAAAAATATTCTGATCTGCAATAACAAACTAATTTTAAAACTACAAATTAAATGTATTGAAAAACTTATATAGAATATATTACTACAGTGGCGGGAGGTATTGTGTTGGACACACCAGATTTTTTTATATAGTCTTTTTCACGAAAATGTGATCGTACGTCATAATGTTCCCTGATGCAACGTTGCCAAGTATTTGTAGGGTACATTCAAGTGTTGATGGTTGCATAGTATACCATGTGTGTATATATCATATTGTCAATTATTTACATAAAATAAATTAAATTTATTCAGCATCCCCCTCTGTATCTTCGTTTGTCACGTTCTTGTTCGAAATACCTTATTACAGAATTCACCATATTCTGTGCACAACTTCCTAAATTTTTTGCTCGATTTTTTGACATTTTTCAAAAATAATATTATTTTTTGACATTTCGAGAATGGCAACGTTGTACAGGATTACCAACCATTTATTAGTAAAAGACACTAAGTTCCGTGTATTTTACTGGGTATATGCTAGGGATAGCAACATTGCTGTTTTGGCTACAATTTTATTAGTAGGTATGACGTACGATCACATTTTCGTGAAAAAGACTATAATATTTGACAGAAACGCCTGATATTAACCCAAATGCAACCAGACACACAGTTACGTAGGTGAAACGAATTTTCTCATAAACTTGCATATCTATACATATATTTTTCAATCAACGGTATTATGAAATATATATTTTTAATTTTTGTATGGTGTATTTATATAAAAAATAAATAAAAATAATAACAAAGCAACGATTGCTTGCACTACTCTCCATCTGCTTTACAGATGCATACACATTTCTCCAAAGTGACAATTGTATTTAATGTTATTACGATTGATTCAATTTAGATATTTGAAGACACAGCTCAATTATTTCTATATTATTCCGTTTATCTACCTTTTAATCGTATAAAATAATATGTCCAGCTAAAAATAATTAAATAAGTAGTTAACAAGCAGATAACCGCCATTGTCAATCTTATTTTCCTTTTATAATCTGCTTCTACTTCGATCATAGACCGCACAGCATCATTTAAATAAATGTATATATCTGATATTGCTGTAAACAAATTTGAATCGAATTAAAAATAATAAAATATCCTCAAAACAAAGTATGAAAATAACACTAGCACTTATGTAAAACAGCATCATTTAAATAAATGTATATATAGTCTTTTTCACGAACATGTGATCGTACGTCATAATGTTCCTTGATGCAACGTTGCCAAGTATTTGTAAGGTACATTCAAGTGTTGATGGTTGCATAGTATACCATGTGTGTATATATCATATTGTGAATTATTTACATAAAATAAATTAAACTTATTCAGCATCCCCCTCTGTATCTTCGTTTGTCACGTTCTTGTTCGAAATACCTTATTACAGAATTCACCATATTCTGTGCACAACTTCCTAAATTCTTTGCTCGATTTTTTGACATTTTTCAAAAATAATATAATTTTTTGACATTTCAAGAATGGCAACGTTGTACAGGATTACCAACCATTTATTAGTAAAAGACACTAAGTTCCGTGTATTTTACTGGGTATATGCTAGGGATAGCAACATTGCTGTTTTAGCTACAATTTTATTACTAGGTATGACGTACGATCACATTTTCGTGAAAAAGACTATATCTGATATTGCGATAAACAAATTTGAATCGAATTAAAAATAACAAAATATCCTCAAAACAAAGTATGAAAATAACACTAGCACTTATGTAAATACAATGTTTTCCCTGTAAGTCAGTCAGTAGTGCTGCCATCTCTATCATCTGTGTCAAAAATTAGGAATGATTTATGTAAATATGAAGTTTTTATTTTAAATTATAATAAAAATTCTAACTCCTATCAATCCTGGCAATCTGTTAGTTGGGATCGGCAAGAACAGATGGAATAACTAGAGTAAACTTTTGATCACGGCTTAGTTTATGATTCCAGTCTTGTTTATACATGTCTACGTCTTAGATAATAAAACTTATTTTGTTAATTATTAATTATTTTTATTTGTTTTTGATTTTAAGATCTTATCTTATCGCTTTATCGAACTTTCAAGTGTTTTTCAACTAAGTATACTCTTCAAAATTTTCCACTGTTTTTTCTTTTATTTTACTTTATAATGAATTATACACTACATCACTGATCTGTATATACTTGTGGATAGGGCATAGAATATGAAAAAGTGAAGCCTGCGGCGGCCATTTTCCTCGCCTCTCAATCTAATCCAATTGGCGCCAAATATCAATCAACTCATTACTATCTACAACCAAATATCACTAATCTTTTTACATTTGATTTGTTTTAATTATTTTATTTTGAATTGTTTTAGGTACTGTAATGAGGTTTTGCAAAAAAAATCAAGTGAACCTTTTTATTGTTTAAATCGAACCTACAAAGTCTAATTTATAGCTCTATATAATTTAATTCATTTTTATTTACATTTCATGTTACATAAAATCGATTTAAAGTATCATGCTTTAGAAAGTTGCAAAAAGTCAGCCATATTGTGACGTGTGTAGATTCTTTTGGAAGACGTATTTATTTTTTGATAAGACATAAAAATTAGAAAAGAAAAAAATATGTAAATTAAAATTTCAGATCAAATGTTTACATATATATGAAAAATATATATTAAATGTATTAATATAACACAATTTAATTCTTGAAATATAACTTTTATTTGGGGTGAAGTTATCCACGTATGGAAGGGGCATGGTGACTTGTTTGAAAGTTGGTAAAGTAGACAGTGCGTGATAGCATTGTAAGGCTTTTGTGTGCTACTATATTTGCACAAGATTATTCAATTTGTCAGTTTGGAAGTTAAAATTTTACGTTTGAAACGAAGTGAAGTTAGGCAAGAACCTAGATACGTCACTGGACAAGAGGGGAAGTGGGGTAATTCAGCCGCGTTTTCACGCACATCATTTTTAATTGCAGTTTTTTCATTATTAAAGATTAATTTGGGGAAAAATAAAAAATACGGGTCTAATATTTTTCATTATTGTATCGATTGAAGCTAAAAAGAAAAAAACCGTGCAAGACCTCATTGCAATTGATAGAATGATGCATTTATCTTGTTTTCATGATAACAAACTGCATCGCTCTCAAATTTAATTAATAAAAAATAGGTTAGAAACGACTATGACCGAACAATGCCAAAATCAACTAATATTTCTCAGCTTCAATCAAAAAATCAACAATGATAATTTTACGAACATTATAATAATAATCATTTATTAAATATGAATTTCCAGTTTTTATTCCGACATAAAACCAGCTCTGCATTTTTTTATCGTGTAAAAATAGAGTGTATTAAACTAAAAATGATATTCTGTGAATTTAATGCGTAGTATATTTTTACTTGTGATTTTTAATATTTCATTAGATTTCTCTTAACTTCGAATATTAATATTTCTATAACATTTTTGCGCAATGCGTTTTTTTCATATTTTATTTGTTTCCATCATTGTTTCAATTAAATAAATAGATAATAATTTTTATTCATTTTCGATTTTAAGATCTTATCTTATCGCTTTATCGAACTTTCAAGTGTTTTTTTAGTTACGTAAGCTTTTCAAAATTTTCCACTGCTGTTTTCTTTTATTTTACTTCAATTTTAATTTATTTTTTCGGAGCAACGTCAAAACCTCTACACTACTTACATTCAGAAGAATGTATTAAGTTTGTCAAATTGCATAACAATGAAAATTGATTGCAATATGATAAGCATTTTATTTCCACCTTATATATAATTGTTACTTTACAGGCTTCTTGGTAGCTAAGTAAATAAACAATTACAGTAACTAACCTGTAAAAATTTACAAGGCTAGCCTTGTAAAATTTTATAATGCTCATAAAAAATAATGAAAGTTTTTTATGCGTTTTATTATAAATATTACAAACTTAATTAAATTAGGTTTATGTGAGTAATTATATACATTTATAGTACATTTTGATTCACTGGCGAAACTCATTTGATAACGTCTAGTTATAAATTGTTGTACCACCGCCAACTACCTTTGATTCCAAAATAGAGTAAATCTTTTTTTTTTGAAGAATAAAGTAAATTAATAAAAAAACGTTATGAAGGTGGAAATAAAATTTTGTACGTGGTACGCGTGCAATTAATCTTTACTGGGTTCACTGGATTATGAGAGCCGCTCCTTCGTCGCTCGCCTCACAAATTTCCGGCTCGCCCAGTAAATATTTACTTACACCGCTGGCCACGTAAATAACTATTACGTATCCACCTTGTTTAAAATGTCAAGCAGAATTTTATTTACTTATTTAACGTATACAACAAGGGAAAGTAAAGTAGTTTTTCTGTAGTAATCAGACCAACATAAATCTTAGTTTTCGAAGATAAAATTCAAATTACTCTTTCAGGTTAAAAATACGCTATAGTCTTATGTTAATAACAACTAAAAATAGTACTTACGTGTTATATACAAGTCAGGAATTAAGAATGTAGAAGGTATTTTTCAAAGTTAGTGTTGGTTAGTATTAAGACCCGCACAAAACTATAACTTGTTGGGCGCGGCTCGTCTTTATATATCAAATAGATAAGATATTGACCACGTGTAATCACGAAGCTTGTCTAATCTGCACCTTTGTCCCTAGTTCTGAGCCTAGATCAAAGGACAGGAACACGAGCGGCTCCGATACACCTAATCTAGGGTGTGGCAACAAAAACTAACAAAGAAGCTGACATCTGGAACAAAATGTGCAAGTATAACCAATCAAAAATAATTAGGAGAGATTATACTAACTACAGAGTGTCCGTTTTAAAAGGGTAACCATTGGGATGTGGAGAATTGTAAGAGAGACAAAGTGGGTTAAATTGGGGCTCATGAAATATCAGCAAAAACTGATTTTGGTCAATTTTCTTTTTGACTTTTTTGTTTCTAGTTGGCACATTCTACAGACAGTTTTTTACGAGGAATTCACAAAATTTTTGTAACTCGAACATTTTGGGACATGTCTCACCGAACTATTCAAAGTGGTGGTTATAAATAGATTGTACATTGTATATTATATTGTTACGCTATGCATTACTTCATTTTCTTTTATTTACTTATTTTCATATGTTTTGCAGTATTTTATTATTTATACTTTTGTTAAATTTTAGTTCAATAAGTTTTCTTTTTAGTATTTCGAAATGAAATGTGAAAACAAATTTTGAAGCTGGACAACTAGTATATGGCCTCATATTGATTCTGTATGTTTATATAGGGGAAGGTAGCCTAATTTGGACCAATTTTATAATATTCACTATATAAAGGCACGGAAGAAGTGTCAATAAAAATTAAGTAGTAGAAAAGAAACTTACTAAGTGTACCTTCAAAATAAAACCATTTATTAAATTTTAAATACCATTTATAATAGTAAAAAATAAATTTAAAAAAATCTTGTCATCGGTCCAATATAGGAAACCGGTTTCTTTATTTGGACCGCTAGCTTCCTAAATTGGACTATTAGCTTTCTTAACAAAAATTACAACAATAGAACCTTTTAACTACAGCACTAACTCCAGCACACTGAGAATGAATCCAAGTGCGACATTTCATATATTGTATCATATTTTCTTCCTTGGTTTCTTCACACAATGTACAAAACCATGAATCACCATTTTCTTTTTTATGTTTCGCATTTTGTCAGAGAGATGTGGAAAGGCAACAAATTTAAAGGGCTCATTGTTTAAAATCGGATAGTTTCGTAACATCTTAGGGAGAGATAGGAGAAGTCAACAAATTTAAAGGTCTATACAATGCTCCAAGGTCATAGAACTGAATAGGGTACCATGAAAGGTACCGACATGTCGACGTGTCGTTTCTGTATGTTCTATTCTGTGCCGTAATCACAATTTTTGTCGGTCCAATTTGGGCAACTGTTTTCGGTCCAACTTGGGCAACTTGAATATTTTATACTTAAAATTATACAAAAATGTCAAAGTAACATAAACTCATAAAATTGTAACAGGAAATTATAGACAGATAAGTAAGCTTTGTGATGATATAAGAGGACTTGTAATTACTTACGTTTGGACGAACTAACGGCTTTCACTCTTACATCAAAATAACAAATTTTCTTCGTAGTCAAACAAAAAACCCTTCTCTTAATGTAACCATGAGACATTTTTTCACAAACACAATTACATTAGTCTGGTCTACCTCTACGTATAACAAGTAGTCTATCTAAAATCGCACAGATTTTATCAATCTTTGGATACCACAGTGGTCCAAATTAGGCTATGGTCCAAATTAGGCTACTCTCCTATGTGGCATGTTAGTTCATATAAAGTAATTAGTGATCTTGTACATTTTAAAGCTTTCTGCTAAGTATATAGATATACACATGTTGTGTGTATTATAAAATTATAATTTATGGATATATTACGATAGTAGAAAAACAAAAATATTTTAGTAGCTAGCTAATAGCAAATATTTAGCAATATATATTGCTTCTATGGTCTATGCTAATATGTAGATACATGAGAATAAATTAATTTAGTTAGTGATTTTGCTGTTATGTTCATTTTGTGACTACATGGTATCACTTTTTTTAAAATATAAGCAGGCAGCCATATATTTATTTATTTTGTTCTCAGATTTCAAGAGCAATTTGCCATTGCATCCGTAAATGAGTTTTTGTGAAAAATAGTGTAAACTAATTTGTTGGCTACGTAGTAGCTCTTACACTGTGCTACGGAAAAATATCTCTACGTTACCATTACCACTTTACATTAATAGAATAATATTTGAAACAATAGTATTGGCAATTTATATGTTTTGTGTACTATGCATGATATGATAAAGCGAAATTTATTTCCCTTGTTAATAATATGTAACCTTTCAATTGACAATCGAATTTTATTTTATTTATTTTATAATGACAGGGTAAAATAACAAGTTCAATACAATAAATTTTTATTTATTAAAATTTATTTTAAATGACAAATTCAAACATATTTTATTAATGACACAAATTATATTGTTATCAAAATTTCGATTGTCAATTGAAGGGTTACATATTATTAACTAGAGAAATAAATTTCGCCTTATCATACCGTGCATAGTATACAAAACATAGCTTAATAGTATATTACGTAGCGTGAACTGTAAGTGACAGTTTTTAGGTCGAGAATGTTGTTTGGGAAGTCGAGACCCGAAGGGTCGAGATTTCCTAAACATTCGAGACTTGAAATATCACTTACAGTTCAAGGTTAGTAAGCTATTTTTTGTAATACCTACAAAAATTATAGAAAAAGAAAAATAGGTTTCAAAATTAACGTCTGTCAGATTGACGTCAAAAATAAAAATTGAATTGCAATTGAGAGTAAGAGTGCGATGAATGTTTATGATGATGTGGAAACTAAATACTTACCATCCACCATGAATTGTAAGTAACACACTTACTGTCCACCGTGCACGGGAAGTGTTTACTATAACCATGGAAACCAAATTTGCAATAAAAGTTCCACTTACTGTGTTTAAATTTTGTTATTAATGGGTAACTTACTGTGCAGGTATTGCAAAAAATATTTTAAATATCGCGCTATAGTAATTATATTATCAACAAACAATATTAAATGATTATTACAGTATTATGTACAATAATTCATTACTTTCTTCAAATTTCTATATTTATTTATTATATTTTAAATATTAAATGTGATTTTGGAACACTAAGTTGTTGTGTGATGAGCCTGCGCACCAAGTGCACTGTAACAGCTGTGTGCGATGCAAGATATATCTCTATTACGCTTTCTTGAACCTATTTCCAGTACCTACATTGGGGAGATACGGGATCAGCGGTATATTACTAATAGGTATATGGTAAAACCTACACGACCATGCGGCTATCAGCTGACGAGTACTACTTTGTCGGTTTTCAGATTTTGTCGCTAGGTGGCTACGAGTTTTATATTTTATTTTTTTATGAAGATTGCCCTCAAAAGTGATATTCTAAATTTTATTTCACCCAAAGATGCTTAGATTTCTCAAAAAATGAAATTTTATACAAAAATGACGTCAGTGTGGCTCGCGGAGAACGTATCGTCTATCTTAACCAGCACGTGCTAGGTTACCATGGCAACAAAGAAGCGTGTGGTGTAATGCCTCAAAATAGAACCTATGTTCAAAAAGTCAGGTCTCACCATCCCTTCTGCGCAAGCGCATAACTCACTTGTGACGTCAGAGTGGCTCGAAGATAAATCTTTAATTATAAATATTACATTTTAAGATAAAATTATTCATATACTTACGACTAAAAGGTATTTCACATGTAATTTCAACCACGCTAAACTTCCCCATTGCAGCTCACTCGTCCTCTATTAGAGAGCGTATTCTGTAGACAGATATTAGTTTCAGTGGAAGATCGAGATGAAAATCAACCTACTAGTCGTTGTGTCAGATTAATTTTGAAATGTGACGAGTCTGACAAGAATTCCTGTTGTTCCATTTAAAATCGCAACAAAGAATAGCATAATTATTTTAAAAGCTGTTCATAAGCAATAAGATTGGAAATGGATATGTCAGAAAATTAAAATTGGACTTTTGGAGGGAGAAAGTCAATAAAAATCAACTATTCACTGTAACTTTATAATTTATTACAAAAGTATTATAATTTACAAACTAATAATAACTTAAATATATTTTATTGTACATGTGGGATTGTTCGTTTTTCCTTCCATAAAAAAATCATGAAATATTTCTTCTGAATTAAATATTTTCAACGCTTACAATCTAATATAGTCAAATATTTGGTATAAAATTATAAAATATATACATTGACGATCACAAGAGCTTTTTATTTTAATGGATAAATTTCCGTTGATCACATGACCTTTTTTGACAGGGAAACTGTTTTAATAAAATTGGGATACCATAATTGGAGTTATTTTATTTTTTAATGTGAAACATGGAATTTATTATATACATGATTACGACTTGATATTTGATTGACAGTAATGTATATGCTTGTCTCTTTTAAAATGAAACATAGGGAACGAATTTGAAATTTGGTTTTTGGGTTATAAAATTTTCTGACAGGCCTACACCAAGTGCAATAACAATTTTAAAAAGAATAGAAGAAAATTGCATTACAAAACATTTAAGGTATCAATTTCACATTTAAAGTGGGGTTTAGTTGTTAGAAGTACCAATATTACAACAACAAAAATACCAAAAACAGTTTAACAATATTTTATATTATGAAACCGTTTTCGATATAACAAAAATAATAACAATTGTTAACGCAAAGTATAAAAATACGATTTTATTATCTTGTAGTCTTTAATCTTTTAAAAAATCAATGATTTTTATTAAAAAACTCAGTTGATTTAAATCAAGATTGAAATCAAATGAGTTAAATCAGGCCAACCCTCTTTTAAATACTAAATCTACTAAAGAAAATTTTTAAAAATATGATTATATTTTGTTGTTATGTTTGGTTTAATTAGGTTAGGTTAAATGTATGTGTGCATAAAATATCTTTAAAACATATAAAAGGCTATTTCATAGTCATACGAATCAAACTGCCATTTGTTATTATTTTCTTCATACTTTTTATGTTTAGTCGGAACTTTTTGCCAAATTTCATCAAAATCGGAGATGAAATAACACAAAAAAACAAATATGAAATGTCAAAGAAGAAACAATTGCTACAATTAATCAACAAGAAAGTGTAATCATGGCCTACTTTGAGTGTAGTAATATGAAAATTTATTTAAACAGTTTTAAATATTAAATCTATTCCTCTTTCCTTAGAATTTGCAAAATGATTTATAACAAGATCATTAAAATTTGGAATATTTTTAATAAATGTCTTTTCTATGCTGAGCATAGCTAACGCAGATAACTTTTCTCGTCCCATGGTATTTCGTAGAAATGTTTTTATTCTCTGAAGTGTAGAAAAAACACGATCACTCTCTCCTGTTGCCATGGGTAACGTACACACAATTTTTAATAACGTCACACACTCAGAAAATATATCACTTAGGCTATTATTCTCGAAAAGATGTAAAATTGATAAAGCACCATCACCTGCCCGAAAATCTTCTCTTTCGTAAATAATTTCGAGTTCACTTCTTAATTTAAAGTGGTTTATAAACGGGTAGTTTTTTTTCACTAAATGTAAAATGCGGTCTGGGAATTTATTTTTGTATTCTTCGAACTGTTCTGTATGAAATAATTGAGTTATTATTAAATAATCACTGTAAGTAAAACGAGTGGTAATTTCCGATATAATTATATCGCATAATTCACGAGCAATGTTACGATTTGAAACTTCATATCGACGTTTTTTACCATCAGGTACATTTGGTTGTAGGAAATCATCATTAAAAATTTTTGTTTTTAAATTGTTAATGGATAATTTAAAGGTGTCTATGCTATTTTTAATAGAATTATAATTCATATCACGTTGTTGAAGTTGATTAAAGAGAGTATTACAATGCAGCATTATTAAATGGAAAAAATGAAGCCAAAATAAAAAATCTTCATTTTTCAAATACATTATTAAACTGCTGGCTTCATGAATTGTTTTTTGATCTGTTTCTACCTCAATTATTTCTTCAAAACAAGCCATCATATCTATCTGATATAAAAATACTATTTCTACACAAAAAGTATTAAAATTCCACTTTATATCTGATGTAGATAGTCGTGCTCTAACAAAATCATCAAAAAGGGCAATGCGTTTTGGTGATTGACTAAAAAATATAGAAAAACCATTCAAATTCGCGAAAAACACTTTTATATTTTTATTACTGCTTGTTGCTTTTTGAATAATTGAATGCATTTGATGTGCGTAACAATGGATGAATTTCGCTCCCAAATATTGTGCGTCTACTTTTTTTTGAATATCTCCAAATTTTCCAACCGAAGAAGTTTCATAGCTTTGCCCAATTAATTTTTCTGGTGCTTTATCTAGCCACATATTTTCTAATTCTTCTAGAATGTTGTCTGTCTTTGTCATAAACTTTATAAATCTTTCATGAATTGTACCATTTAAAACATAACGCACTGTAAAAACTTCATTGTTGATTGTTTCAGCTATTTGAATCGTTATAAAATCAGTCAACTGTATTTCAGATATGATTTTATTTTGAGTAACTGACAGCATTGATTCTAGTAAATCATTTTGAGTTTCTTTAAAAATATCATTTCCTTCAGAGTTTTGTTTAAATATCATATCCAATTCTGACACTAAATTCACTAATCCACGAAATATTGTTTCATTATCGTCACGTAACGCCAAATCAAATGCACCACAAAATTTAATACAGTCTATTAGTTTGTTTAACACGTACCTATTTTTTGTTACTCTTTCATTAAAATCTGTTAAAGATTTCCTATAAGCACTATCTAATTGCGAACGTATATCAACACGACCTATTGTAATAAAATTGATTGCACTTTTCATGTGATTAGCTGACCGGGCATGTTTTCTAACTTTTTCTTTTAAATGTTTTAAATCATTAACACCATACGTACACCACATAGAGTCAGTTTTGTAAAATAAACACACAAAACAATAAAATGCGTTAGTCACTTCACAACCGCATATCCAATCAGCAAACTCATACAAATTTCTTTTAAAGTAACGATAATCTTTTCTTTCTCTGTTTGTAATAGGTTGGATTATATTCAAATCTGGCTGTGGACGACCTAGTTTCTTTAGTTCCAAACGTTGTTCATCGGTTAATGAATTCTCGCTTGTTAGTTTTTTAAGGGTTTGAACTGAGATGGAAGAACACATAACTAAAATTGCGTTGGAAATTTATCAATTGTTTTATATTAGCTTGGTCATTTGACAAGAACCAATATTGTGTAGTGGATAGGTGTTGCCAACGTGTTAATATTGTAATACACCAAAATTAATAAATAAAAACACTTGAACTACACCACAAAATGAAAGTAATTAGGGGCTAACATAAGAAGCACTAGATTCCTTTGCATAATAATTATTTAAATATTGAAGATAAAAATATTTAATTAAATTTTTGATAAAAGTTTATTGTACGCTACGTTACTAGTTTCACATGTTTGACAAGAACACACAAATATCAGTGGCACTCAAACAATACCCAGATCGACCTAGATTTTTAACCGTGAAAAAAATTTAAATGACATTTGGCGAAGAAATGTAATACTTTCATACGGACGTTTGAATTGAAAAAGTAAGTAAATTGAATAAATATTGTGTTCGCAGTATAATAATTTTTTCACAACATGTATAGAAAGCTATATTTCCTTCTCGCGAAATAATGTGGAAATAGCTATTTAAATATATAACTAATTAGAAAATGTCTCACTTTGCGTAACGGTAAGATATTTGCAGAGCGAGACCCCATAAAATCATAGAATTTTAACAAAATTTAATTTTCTAACGTGTTTTATACAAGTTATTTTAATTTTAATTTTTGAGAATTTTGATCATAGATTAAGGAAATATATTTGTAGAAGATTGGATATCTACCTTATCATCTGTGAAAACAAATTTTATCGCCCCTTAGGATCGGCTTCGGGAACTAAATTTGACAAGCTCGGTAATGGCGGGAATTTTAAATACATTTTATTTTATATTTATAAAAAATATTTCTTAATATTATAATTATGGAAATACATATATAAATGCTTAAACGTATATTTCCATAATTATAATAATATACAGAAATTAAATGAAACAATGTAACATTTGTTATTATAATATTTTTATTTATACTTGCTTTAAATATATACAAAATGATTATTTTCAAAATGTATTTCGCATACTCTAAAATTGTTTTGTGCTAAAGTTGGCCAAATCCGTTCTGTTGAGTTTCTCCAGCCAGATATTTCTCAATATTTCTTGTTTTGGAAAATAAAACAATCGTCCATAGGGATTAGGACATACGACACATAATTTAGTTGACTGAAAATGACAATAAGAAATTGAATTAAAATTTTTATTTTAATATAATCTGGCCAACAGATTGAAGTCCAGTTTAAAGACATGGGAATTTTGAATGAAAACTGTATTACTTATTTGATACATTTTAAATGCTTCTTTCTTCAATATTATTAATCTTGTTTATGAATAAAATTATGACACTGTCACAAGTCACAATAGTCACAATATTCAATTATTAAATAGGTATAGGTATCCACAAACCACTACATAGGTAGGAATATCTAAATAAGTATAGACCACTAAATTCAAATTTATTGAATTTTGATTTTTATAGAGCTCTCACGGTACTACTAACGACATCTATGATCGGCTTCGGGAAAGTTTTTCAACGAGATCTAGATTGAAATTTGGTTTCACGCATTGCAATACTGTTTCAGCCCCCTGATTTTGATCTATAAACTGTCACTTTTTAAAACTGACTAACGTTTGGAAAGTGCACTATTTTTAACTAGTTTTTTATTTCCTAATCGGTTTTGAACATTAGACGTTTCGAAACGCCCGCCAGTTTTGAAAAATGATACTTATACATCAAACAAGAAATAGTTATTTGTCAAACTAGAGAGGAAAGCGAATCTTTTTACTACTCGAGCTCGTGCGTGACTCACGAGCGCAGCGAGTGAGGCATTCGAGTGAGAGTGGAAAAAGTGCTTTCCTTTCGTGTTAGACACAACATTTTTTTCACGACATATTTCAAAAATCCATTTATTTGAATGAATAGGCGCAGCAATATGATAAGTTAAGTTATAACTGTACTGTAAACTTTGACGTTTACCGATGCAGTTGTTTATTTCCAATATGTCAATTTAAGTTGTTAAATTGCGAAATAATGTGAAAAAAGAAAAGAACAAGACATAATTGCCATAATATCATTATTAAATAAAAAAATTTAATATAACACTGTACATTTTCCTCTCTAGAGAGGGAAAAGTAACTTTCCTCTCTATATCGCGAGAAGAAAGTAGAGCTTTCTATGCATGTCGTGAAAAAATGCTTTTCCCTGTCTAGAAGGAAAAATGTACAGTGTAAGCAACAATATAAAATGGATATTATTATAAAATGAAATATTGTAAAAATCCATTATTATATTAAAAATTCTTATTTAATAATGATATTCTTTTAAAAAAATATAATAATTATGTCTTGTTCTTTTTTTTTCACTTTATTGCACAATTTGACAACTTGAACATGAATTGGCATATTGGCAATACTATAACAATTACACTGCCAAACGTCATAGTTTATATAATAAAATTGAAACTCGATGCTGTTATAACAAATATTTTACAAATACTATATTCTGTATCAGATACACCACAACCATCATATTACTAATTAATATATTCTAAGCAATAAGTTCTTTTTCTTATTCTACGTTAAAATTTGAATATAGTCAACAAAAGTTGTTAGGCGTTAAAACGTTAATTTTTTTCAAAATCATTATTAGCTATCTGTTAATTACTGTACCTACTTCATATTAGTTTATTTAAGTATATTATTTTATTTAGTTACTTCATGATACATTTGGCAACACTGTATTTATTGACAGTTATAACGTCAAAAATTGAAAACATAAATAGTTGGTCCGTGCCATAGAAGATTTTTAAATATCTAGTGAAATAATTAATTTACTAATCTACTATATTTCAAGCCTATTTGGAGTAAAATTTGGTTGAAGACGACGAAGAATGTAAAAAATTTATGAATGAAGCTATGAAATACATGATGACGAACATTATATGTTCATATTTAAAATGGAGTGTTGTTTACATCTGAATTTGTTTTGTCGCCAAGTGTTGCCAATTGTAGAAAAAAAAATTTTTTAATAAAAACTATTTGAATTATATTTATTATTGCATTGTACTTGTTATTTAATTTGAATTTATGTTTTTTTTACAGAAATAAATAATTTTGATAATAAAAATATTGATTTTGCGTAGTAAGTAATGATTTATGAGTTTTTACGATAGTCATATGCAGGTTGTCAAGATAACATGAAATTATTGTAGTTCATGATTATTTAAGTTTGTAAATAATAGTTTAAGTTATAGTTTAACAATGTCTGAATGTGTAACACCATGTACTCCTCCTGATGTTGTGGGAGATGGTCGTTGGATGAGTATGGTAGGTAAATAAAAATATTTTGTTTGGTTAGAAAACATAATTTACCGCGTAACTTAAAAACTATTGAATAAACCTTTAAATTCTTTTTAAATTTGCATTCAAGGTACTTCTTGTAATGTACATACAAATTTTTAAGTAAATCAGTTGCTTGGTTCAACAATAATTAATAAAAATGATAATCATTTGTCATCTTGAGGTTACAAATAAATTGTATTATTTATAAATGTTAGGACGGTTTTTAAGCAATAATTGAAACAGTTCCTTGCAATTTTTATCTGAATTACAATGTCTGCAAAAACGAGAATGTCTTCAAAAGTTTGAAAAATGTTTCAATAATAGTCTCAAACATATTGTAATCGTATTTTTTCTGATAATAAATTAAAACAGTTTAACCAAATTGATGAGAAGTAGAAATTATTTATAATGCTTCTAGACAGTTTTGAATTAATTTACACTATTTTAAAACGTCCAAAATAAAACTGTTTTTAAATAGTTTAAGAGTTTAAACAGTTAAAACAGTTGCACACTGTTCTACAATAAATTGTGACAGTTGGAAAGTGTTTTAGAAAGATTCACACCTTCTTGAATTCATTTTAAGATGTTTAATATAAAACAAAACAGTTTCAAGTCATTTAGAAATAAATAATATTATTTGCGAAATATAAAATAAAAAACGCAATGCGTTATATTTATACAAAAGGTTTAACAATTTGAACAAATTTGTTTAATCACTCATGTTTTGAGTATCATTTTTTTAATTATTATTATTTAGAAGTTATTTAAAATTTTAATTTCATAGGCAGCAAAATCATGCCAGTACCTGTCAAAACTCGGACTATAATATTCCTAATCATTTTTAAATTATTTTGTTTTTATAACAGTTGAAATAGATAAATTTATGTAATTGAAATTTTTAGCGAACCCCACTGTTTGAGAACCGAATTACCCTAACATCTACGCCACAGAACACTTACAAAAATATTACCGCTTAACAAATAAGAATTAAGGCTTACTTAAACTACACCTTACTTTAAATTAGATACAGTTTCATATAAAAAAAAAATTAAAAATAGTAGAGGACCCCATTGTGATTTTAGTCCGTTTAATGAGACTGTACGGTATTGTTATTCTTTTACGATACTATATATATTTCATAAATTTTAATTTAAACGTCTTTGAAATGATTTTAAAATATTTGTATATTCTTATATTATGTAGTACTAAATATAAATTCTTTTATTCTGACTTTATTTTAATAAAATTCTATTGAAAGTTTGCAATTAACATGTCTTAAGTGACAGATGACAGCGTTTTTCTTCTTACATTTTTTAATGACAACTAACTGTTATTTTGCTCTTTTAATAATTTTCAAAGTAACAAAATCAATTGTTTGATTTAAAAATTTAAATTGAAAAATGATACCTTGAAATAAATTTATGTATTTCGAAATTCTTGATTCGGCTGCTTTGTCGCCTCGTCTGGAAACATCTTATCCGTACCGTAAAAACTCATTTGCCGGACTTATAACGTAAATTTGTATTTACAAATTACTAACCTGTAACCTGTAAATAACAAATAAACCTTTCTACTCTCTAGGAGGTGACAGGCTTGCCTATAAAATACTAAAACTATCCACCCCATTTCAGCATAACCGCTACGTGTTGGAAACGAAGCGCGTGGAACCGGACGTAGTGTTCATCGGCGACTCCATCGTCCAGGGGCTGCAGTTCAGCTCTCTGTGGGCGGAGCGGCTGAGCGCGCTGCACTGCGTGAACCTCGGCATCGGCGGGGACCGCGTGCAGCACGTGCTGTGGCGCCTGCTGCACGGAGAGCTGGACTTCCTGGGGCCCGTGCACGCCGTCGTGCTGCACGTGGGCACCAACAACATCGGGGACCAGCCCCAGGACATCGTGGACGGGATCACACAGTGTGTCCGGGTCGTCAAGGAGAAGCTTGGGGATGTGCATGTTGTGCTGCCGGTCAGTGGGTGGTTTAAGCTGTCCATATAGGGTACGAGAGCAATACTGTCGACCTAAACACTAAAAGAGCAATGGATAAACCACACATAGAGATCGCAAAATGGAGTGAATATTAAACCTGTCAATGACGACGATTTAAATTCCCGCCACTTTTTCTCTTCTGCCTGGAATAGTGTGAACTGAGACAATCATACAATAGTGTGAAATGAGATGAGAGGATTGGGCAAAGTCGACGGTGCTGCTCTCGTGCCTTATAGTTTCAAGCTGTTTTTGTAGAAATTAAGACAGTTTCAATAGTATAGATGCTTGGAATCACAATTATTGTTAGGAAATATTTAAAATGTTTGGAATTAAGAGGCTGTTGTCCTAAAATGAACTTTTTCGGTCTAGGATTGTGAACTTATTTTACATACCAAACTGTTGAAATTTTACATGATGAATAAGAAAGGATAACTCTAGCCCGCTAAAGAGCCTTTTTTTATAAATTGTACAAAATAAGTGAGTAATTTGTAATTAAAATTGGACAATTTTTCGAAATTTACAAATTTCAAATTAATCCTGAGACATTATTATTGAACTTATATTGCTCGAATTTTGTATACTACATAACTAAACATATCTAAAGACCGCTAAATGAGAATATTTTAAATATGTTTTGTTGTTTCACAACAAATAAATATTAAAGTTTCTACTTTTACAGTATCAATTTTTATGGTTTATATATAAAAATTTAAAAATATGACTAGCCAATTCAATAATATATGTGTTTCTAAATTAATTTCTAATTTCAAATTGTTAATATATGAATTTGTTTAAAAGTTATAGCAATTTAAAGATCTGTAAAATTCATGAAATTTAGTTTATAGTTTCCGCACTAGATGTCTCTCGCAGACTACTCAAAGCCAAGTCCGCCCAGTTCATATTCTCTATTTCCTGATTGGTTTACTCTCCCCACTGCTAGTTTCCTTGTACAGATGTACATAAATTTTTGTGTAGCTTAAATGGGATATGAGCATTAGAATAAAAAATATTGTATATTCGGGTGCACAACTGTACCACAGTTCGGTAGAGGGGGTAGTATGATGGGACAGCCCACTGGCTACCTCGTCTCTCACATCGCGGCCAGGCTTACCTCACCGGGATTGCGACAACAGCTTCTTAAGTTAAGACAGTTGAGAAGGATTTGGCATTAAATTAAGGCACTTTACAAGTATTTGGGAAATGTTTAAAATACATTTAAAATGTTTGGGGTTAAGTTAAGACAGTTAAAAAAAGGTGTGGAATAGTTTCAAGCGATTTGGCAATAAATTAAGACAGTTTGGAAATATTTCAGATAGTTTCAAGTTGTTTAAAATTAATTTAAGATAATTGGGTGAGTTACAATGTTATAAGCTGTTTTTGTATAAATGAAGACAGTTGATAAGGGTTTTAAAAGACTATAAAGATGCTTGGAATTACGATTACTGCTAGGAAATATTTCAAACAAATCCTTCCATCTTGTTTAAAAATGAGAGAAAATATATTGAAAATGTTTAAAATATATTTAAAATGATTGGGATTAAGTTAAGACAGTTGAGAAGTGTTTGGAATAGTTTCACACGGTTTGGTATTAAATTAAGACAGTTGGAAAGAAGTTAAATAGTTTCAAATCAAGTTAAGACAGTTTGGAAGTGTTTAATATAGTTCTAGTCTGTTTGGAATGTAGTTAGAACAGTTAGAAAGTACGGTATGACATGTTGAGGAAGTAGCGACCATATTATCCCAACAACACCCGCTACGTGTTGGAAACGAAGCGCGTGGAACCGGACGTAGTGTTTATCGGCGACTCCATCATCCAGGGGCTGCAGTTCAGCTCGCTGTGGGCGGAGCGCCTGAGCGCGCTGCACTGCGTGAACCTCGGCATCGGCGGCGACCGCGTGCAGCACGTGCTGTGGCGCCTGCTGCACGGCGAGCTGGACTTCCTGGGGCCCGTGCACGCCGTCGTGCTGCACGTCGGCACCAACAACATCGGCGACGAGCCTCAAGACATCGTGGACGGGATCACACAGTGTGTCCGGGTCGTCAAGGAGAAGCTTGGGGATGTGCATGTTGTGCTGCCGGTCAGTGGATGGTTTAAACTGTCTTGGATTACATATAGGGCACGAGAACAACGCCGTCGACCTAAACACTAAAAGAGCGCAATGGATAAACACATAGAGATCGCAAAATGGAATGAATATTAAACATGTCAATGACGACGATTTAAATTCCCGCCACTTTTTCTCTTCCGCCTGGAATAGTGTGAATTGAGACAATCATACAATAGTGTGAAATGAGATGAGAGGATTGGGCAAAGTCGACGGTGCTGCTCTTGTGCCCTATAGTTTCAAGCTGTTTTTGTAGAAATTAAGACAGTTGACAAGGGTTTTCAATAATGTATAGATGCTTGGAAGCACAATTATTGTTAGGAAATATTTAAAATACATTTATAATATTTGGAATTAAGTTAAGACAGTTGAGAATGGTTTGGAGTAGTTTCAAACGATGTAGCATTAAATTAAGGTACTTTGAAACTATTTGGGAAATGTTTAAAATGCATTTAAAATGTTTAGGACTCAGTTAAAATAGTTAAAAAAGGTGTGGAATAGTTTCAAGCGATTTGGCAATAAATTAAGACAGTTTGGAAATATTTCAGATAGTTTCAAGTTGTGTGTGTCACAATATTATAAACTGTTTTTGTAGAAATGAAGACAGTTGACAAGGGTTTTAAAAGGCTATAAAGATGCTTGAAATTACGATTACTGCTAGGAAATATTTCAAACATTTCCTTCCATCTTGTTTAAAAATGAAAGAAAATATATTGAATATGTTTAAAATATATTTAAAATGATTGGGATTAAGTTAAGACAGTTGAGAAGTGTTTGGAATAGTTTCACACTGTTTGGTATTAAATTAAGACAGTTGGAAAGAAGTTAAATAGTTTCAAATCAAGTTAAGACAGTTTGGAAGTGTTTAATATAGTTCTAGTCTGTTTGGAATGAAGTTAGAACAGTTAGAAAGTACGGTATAACATGTTGAGGAAGTAGCGACCATATTACCCTAACAACAACTGCTACGTGTTGGAAACGAAGCGCGTGGAACCGGACGTAGTGTTTATCGGCGACTCCATCATCCAGGGGCTGCAGTTCAGCTCTCTGTGGGCGGAGCGCCTGAGCGCGCTGCACTGCGTGAACCTCGGCATCGGCGGCGACCGCGTGCAGCTCGTGCTGTGGCGCCTGCTGCACGGAGAGCTGGACTTCCTGGGGCCCGTGCACGCCGTCGTGCTGCACGTGGGCACCAACAACATCGGCGACAAGCCCGAGGACATCGTGGACGGGATTACACAGTGTGTCCGGGTCGTCAAGGAGAAGCTTGGGGATGTGCATGTTGTGCTGCCGGTCAGTGGGAATGTGGTGGGGTGTTTGGGGTTATATATAGTTTCAAGCTGTGTTTGTAGAAATTGAGACAGTTATCAAGGGTTTTAATTAATGTATAGATGCTTGGAATTACAATTACTGCTGGAAATATGTAAATTATTCCTTACATCTTGTTTAAAAACGACAGAAAACATTTGGGAAATGTTTAAAATATATTTAAAATGTTTGGGATTCAGTTAAGACAGTCTGGGGTTTGGAATAGTTTCAAACGGTTTGGCAATAAATTAAAACAGTTTGAAAATATTTGAGATAGTTTCAAGTTGTGTAAAATTAATTTAAGATAATTGGGTGAGTTACAATGTTCCATATAGTTTTAAGCTGTGTAAAAATTATATAGTTGATAAGATACTTTGGAAAGAACTTCAAACAATTTCATGCAATTCTTATATAAATTGACACATTTAGGAAAGGTTTAAAATGTCTGAGGCTGTTTAAATTCATGTTTCGATTATGGAGAAAGATTTAAGAAAGAAAGGATTTGTAATAGTGTCACATTTAATAGTTTAAATCTGTACACAATAACATGCCGAGAGTAGAGAACATATTACATGTTTGTTGTTTAAATGGAACCTACAATATCAAATTTGTTGCTCTATATGATATAATTCTTTTTATTTACATTTTATTTTATAAAATATCGGTTTATAATGTCGTACTAAAAAAAACTTGCAAAAATTGTGTCGTTCGTAGGTTGTGGTGTGAAGTTATCCACGTATGGATGCTAGATCCCAAATATTGTGGTTTGGAACGTTTGAAAGTTGGTAAAGTGGCCAGTCTGTGATTGAAAGCATTGTAAGGCTTTTGTGTGCCAATATATGCAGCACAACAATTCAATATGTCTGTTTGAAAGTTAAAACATTATATTTGACGTTTGAAACGAAGTGAAGTTGGGTATGAACTTTGATACGTCACTGGACAAGTGGAGAAGTGGGGTAATTCAGCCGTGTTTTCAAGGATATCATCTTTAATAGCAGTTTTTTCATTATTAACGCTAAAAATGAAGAATCGTACTTCATCTTATTAAATTATGATGCAAATTGTTTGAAATGATAACAACATGTTTGAAATAAAGTTAAAACAGTAGAGAAATGTTTAAAAATATTTCAAGCTGTTTAGAATTAAATTAAGACAGTTTGGAAGTATTTAGGACAGTTCCAAGCTCCTTAAAATTAAGTTAAGATATTTAAAAGTATGTTGAACAGTTCGAAGCCTGTATGTAATGACATGCCGAGAGTAGGGAACATGTTACGTGTGTGTTGTTGTTTCAAGCTATTTGGGATTAAATTAAGACAGTTGGAAGGAAGATAAATAGTTTCAAATCAAGTTAAGACAGTTTGGAAGTGTTTAATATAGTTCCTGGCTGTTTGGAATGTAGTTAGAACAGTTAGAAAGTATTCCCCTAATTCTAATCTGTACGGTATGACATGATAAGTAAGTAGGGACCTTGTGACGTGTGTTGTTGTTGTAGTCGCTGCTGCCTCGCGGCCAGTTCCCGAACCCTCTGCGCGAGCGGAACCTGGAGGTGAACTCGCTGCTGCGCGCGCGGTTCAGCCACAACCCCAACGCGCCGTTCAACCACGTGCACTTCCTGGAGATCGACCGGGACGTGGTGCAGCCCGACGGGACCGTGTCGCACCACCTGCTCTACGACTACCTGCACCTCACCGATGCCGCCTACACCAAGCTCTGGCTGCCCGTCTACCACCAGCTCTGTCGGATACTCAACCACCACACATAACTCATGCGTGGACAACAGGGATAATAAATATTTTTCTATATTCGCTGTGTTTTATTTATTTGGAACGTTTCCTTTTAGCTCGATATACTTTTTCCAGCAATATTCAATTTTCAATAACATTTTTAAAGTGAGCTTCTCATCATCCTTGGGGATTTGCATGATGTTTTGCCGGTGAGTTAGAATGTTTTACGCTGTTTTTATAGAAATTAAGACAGTTGACAAGGATTTTAAATAATGTATAGATGCTTGGAATCGCAATTATTGCTAGGAAATATTTAAAATAATTCCATCTTGTTTAAAAATGAAAGAAAACATTTGGGAAATGTTTAAAATACATTTAAAATGTTTGGGATTAAGTTAAGACAGTTAAAAAAGGTTTGGAATAGTTTCAAATGACTTGGCAATAAATTAAGACAGTTTGGAAATATTTAAGACAGTTTCAAGTTGTTTAAAATTAATTTAAGATAATTGGGTGAGTTACAATGTTATAAGCTGTTTTTGTAGAAATGAAGTCAGTTGACAAGGGTTTTAAAAGGCTATAAAGATGTGTTAGCTGAACTACTAACTCCACAGCACCTACTTTTTATGAGTCAGGAATTTGGACTTTAACACGTTTACTTTGTATTATTAGATATATTGCATATCAAATTAACGTACACTTTTGTAAACAATAGCTGGGTTATTAGAAATACAACCAAGTTTAACATCAAACATAAAGATCACATATCTACTACTGACAGTTTTTTTTCTCATTCTCACTACTTTTCTTCTTCTTCTCCGTCACGCGGGAAACTCTCCGCGTGTGCCAACTTCATGGCTTTGTTCCGCGCGAATGTTTGAATTTCTAACAGATGTTTGGAATTACGATTACTGCTAGGAAATATTTAAAACAATTTCTTTCATCTTGTTTAAAAATGAGAGAAAATGTATTTAAAATGATTGGTGTTAAGTTAAGACAGTTGAGAAGTGTTTGGAATAGTTTCATACGGTTTGGCATTAAATTAAGACAGTTGGAAAGAAGTTAAGACAGTTTGGAAGTGTTTAATATAGTTGCAGGTTGTTTGCAACGTAGGTAGAACAGTTAGAAAGTATTTCCACCAATTCTAATGTGTACGGTATGCCATTATAAGTAAGTAAGGACCATATAACCCTAACTCCTCGTGTGTGTTGTTGTTGTAGTCGCTGCTGCCTCGCGGCCAGTTCCCGAACCCTCTGCGCGAGCGGAACCTGGAGGTGAACTCGCTGCTGCGCGCGCGGTTCAGCCACAACCCCAACGCGCCGTACAACCACGTGCACTTCCTGGAGATAGACCGGGACGTGGTGCAGCCCGACGGGACCGTGTCGCACCACCTGCTCTACGACTACCTGCACCTCACCGACGCCGCCTACACCAAGCTCTGGCTGCCCGTCTACCACCAGCTCTGTCGGATACTCAACCACCGCACATAACTCATACGTGGACAACAGGGATAATAAATATTTTTGTATATTGGCTGTGTTTTATTTATTTGGAACGTTTCCTTTTAGCTCGATACAATTTTTCCAGCAATGTTCAATTTTCAATACCATTTTTATAGTAAGCTCCTCATAATTTTTGGGGATGTGCATGTTGTTTTGCCGGTGAGTTAGTATGTTTTACGCTGTTTTTATAGAAATTAAGACAGTTGACAAGGGTTTTAAATAATGTATAGATGCTTGGAATCACTATTACTGCTAGGAAATATTTAAAACAATTCCATCTTGTTTAAAAATGAAAGAAAACATTTGGGAAATGTTTAAAATTCATTTAAAATGTTTGGAATTAAGTTAAGACAGTTAAAAAAGGTTTGGAATAGTTTCAAACGATTTGGCAATAAATTAAGACAGTTTGGAAATATTTAAGACAGTTTCAAGTTGTTTAAAATTAATTTAAGATAATTGGGTGTGTTACAATGTTATAAGCTGTTTTTGTATAAATGAAGACAGTTGATAAGGGTTTTAAAAGGCTATAAAGATGTGATAGCTCAACTACTAACTCCACAGCACCTACTTTTTATGAGTCAGGAATTTGGACTTTAACACGTTTACTTTGTATTATTTGATATATTGCATATCAAATTAACGTACACTTTTGTAAACAATGGCTGGGTTATTAGAAATACAACCAATTTTAACATCAAACATAAAGTTCACATATCTACTACTGACAGTTTTTTTTTCTCATTCTCACTACTTTTCTTCTTCTTCTTCTCCGTTACGCGGGAAACTCTCCGCGTGTGCCAACTTCATGGCTTTGTTCCGCGCGAATGTTTGAATTTGAACAGATACTTGGAATTGCGATTACTGCTAGGAAATATTTAAAACAATTCCTTTCATCTTGTTTAAAAATGAGAGAAAATATATTGAAAATGATTGGTGTTAAGTTAAGACAGTTGAGAAGTGTTTGTAATAGTTTCATACGGTTTAGCATTAAATTAAGACAGTTGGAAGGAAGATAAATAGTTTCAAATCAAATTAAGACAGTTTGGAAGTGTTTAATATAGTTCTAGTCTGTTTGGAATGTAGTTAGAACAGTTAGAAAATATTTCCACCAATTCTAATGTGTACGGTATGCCATTATAAGTAAGTAGTGACCATATGACCCCAACTCCTCGTGTGTGTTGTTGTTGTAGTCGCTGCTGCCTCGCGGCCAGTTCCCGAACCCTCTGCGCGAGCGGAACCTGGAGGTGAACTCGCTGCTGCGCGCGCGGTTCAGCCACAACCCCAACGCGCCGTTCAACCACGTGCACTTCCTGGAGATCGACCGGGACGTGGTGCAGCCCGACGGGACCGTGTCGCACCACCTGCTCTACGACTACCTGCACCTCACCGACGCCGCCTACACCAAGCTCTGGCTGCCCGTCTACCACCAGCTCTGTCGGATACTCAACCAACACACATAACTCATACGTGGACAACAGGGATAATAAATATTTTTCTATATTCGCTGTGTTTTATTTATTTGGAACGTTTCCTTTTAGCTCGACACACTTTTTCCAGCAATGTTCAATCTTCAATACCATTTTTATAGTAAGCTCCTCATCATCCTTAGGGATGTGCATATTGTCTGGCCGGTAAGTTAGAATATTTTAAGCTGTCTGGGATTCCATATAGTTTCAAGTTGTTTTTGTAGAAAATAAGACAGTTGACAATAGTTTTAAATAATTTATAGATGCTTGGAATCACAATTATTGCTAGGAAATATTTAAAATAATTTCATCTTGTTTAAAAATGTAAGAAAACATTTGAGAAATGTTTAAAATACATGTAAAATTTTTAGGATTAAGTTGACAGTTAAAAAAGGTTTGGAATTAGTTTCAAACGGTTTGGCAATAAATAAAAACAGTTTAAAAATATTTAAGATAGTTTCAAGTTGTTTAAATTTAATTTAAGATAATTAGGTGGATTAGAATGTTTCAAGTTGGTTGGGATTCCATATAGTTTCAAGCTAGGTTTGTAGAAATTAGACAGTTGATAAGAGTTTTAAATCACGTAAAAATGCTTGGAATTTCAATTACTGCTAGGAAATATGTAAATTATTTCTTACATCTTGTTTAAAAATGACAGGAAAAATTTGGGAAATATTTAAAATACATTTAAAAAGTTTGGTATTAAGTTAAGACAGATAAAAAAGGTTCGGAATAGTTTCAAACGGTTTGGTAATAAATTAAGAAAGTTTGAAAGTATTTATTTAAATTAAACGTTTTAGGATGATTTAAAATAGGTTTGGTTTGTTTTAAAATAATTTCCAATGGTTTGGGATTAAATTAAAATGGTTGGGAATTCAAATCTTTGGAATTAAACGTGGGGGTTTAATTTGGTGTCAGAATATTAGGGATTCAAGTTACAATAACTGAGAAAGACTTATGATTTCAAGCTGTTTTTTAATTAAATTAATAATAGTTGAGAAAGGTTTCAACAGTTTAACAAATGTTAAAATGCTTGAAATTGCGATTACAATTTGGAAATATTTAAAACAGTTCCAGCTTGTCGAAAGATAAGGTAAGACATTTGGGCAAAGTTTGAAACATGTTAAAATGTTTGAGATTAAGTTAAGAAACTTAGGAAAGATCTCAAAAATTTAAATTGTTCTTATATAAGTGTCCGTTTTACGAAGCTAACCATTAGGTTTTCGGGAACAGTAAGATCATGTATTTGTTTTTCCGAAAAAAATCATAGCTCACTAAAAACTGACTTTGGAAAATTTGCTTTGTAATTCATAACTTTCTTGTTTCATAACTTTCTTGTTTCAATTCATACAAGTTTCTAGTTTTTAAAGGAATTGACAGTGGTACTCAAAATTTTTGTAGGTCGAACACTTTTCGAGAAATTCATACTAATAGTATGTTCCGTAACTCAACCAAAAAAACCAGGATCATGATCCTGGTTGAACCAGGGTTCCTGAATATATTTACCTATTTCGGGACACTTTGACATCAGTCATTATGACATTTGACATAAGTCATTATGACATTTTAAAATTGACATTGTAAAAAATGAATCTAGACGATAACGTAGAATATAACAGTGGACTGGATTTATACTTACATCCATAATAATTATTTATCACTCGCGGTGCATACAATAACACAATATTTAATGACGTTAAATGTCAAACTATTCTTTTCTTATAAATAAACCAGGAAAATCAGGAATATTTCGTGGTCGCTGTGGTCAGACTTTTTACCAACCTTTTTCAGGAACCGCGTTCCGAATAGAAACCGGTAAATGAATTTCAGGACTTACGGAACAGTAAACCACAAACCTGGTCGGACCGGTTGCGTTACGGAACATAATATTAGTTTTAATTTTCATATGGAGCTCAAAGTTGTCTTTAGTACTGTTAAATAGCAATTGTTTTTCTCTTTCCAATGATATAAAACACATGTACATTAAAATAAAAATAAACTAAGATATTAGAGAATAATTGTTTTTATTCATTTCGGTCAAGTGTGCTTTGGAAAACAATGGAAATTTTTTTGTTTCAAACAAAATTTTGACTAGTCAATTTAATTAGTTAAGAGTTGAATATGCTGCTCACCGAAATAAGCAGATTATTTTAGAAACTTATCTTCAGCGTTATTGAATTGAACCGTTAAAATTTTGTTTGGAAAATAGATTTTCAATTTTTTTTTTCCAAAACACACTTGGCCGAAATGATTAAATCAATAATCAATTTCTTAGTTTATATTAATTTTAATATGCATGTGTTTTATATCATTGAAAAGAGAAAAAATCTGTATTTAAGAGTACCTACTAAAAACAATTTTCAGTCAAAAACCAAATTAGCCAAAATCAAATTTTTGCTCATATCTTGTGAGCTATACATTTTTTGTGAAAACAAATAAATGATTAAAATGAGCAATTAATGCGACAACTTTGCTTCAATTCAACCCACTTCGTATCTCTTACGGTTCTCGAGATCCCTCTTAAAACGGATACCTATATTAAATTAAATCATTTTAACAACATTTAAAAGTTATTTGTTTCTTTAGTTAAAAATATGGGTAAGGGTTTAATTATTTTCAGTCTGTTTCATATTAAATTACATTTGGAAATAATTTTAAATAGTTACAGAATGTTTGGATTTGAGTAAAAATATTCGGGAAGCAGTTGACAAATTTTTTAGCTGTTTGGGGGTTAAATTAGTACAGTTGAAAGTGGTTTAAATTAGTTGCAAACTATTTGGAATTCCTTACATATAAAGGTTTACCATTAATAAGATACATTAAAAATATCAAGATTGGGCAGAATTTAAAATACTTACAGATTGTCTTCTCTAACACATCCGATTTTTCATGTCGTTACAAGCAAGTTGTACTATCTATAAATGATTTACTAGTAATAAAATAATAACAAAGACAGGAAATAATAGTCTAATTATTTATTTACATCACAGCTTAAAAATTGACAGAAAAAATACTAAATTTTTCAATACAGCCTTACATTATTATTTATATATTATGTGCGACACCTACAACTAAAGGTCTATCATACATTTCAGTTAACAAAATCTACTCAATCTCCTAACTCTTTTAATTTTGTGCATTACCAAAAGCGACCTACGATATCCACAAGCAAAGTACGAATCCTTTCTTCGTAACGCTTCGGACTGACGACCAATCAAAACCACTGCCGCACCAATCGACGACTATGAACCAGAATCACAAATACTCTTCCCAGGAATATGAAACACAGTGGGTATATTTATTTTTGAAGTTATGCAAATGTGAAATGTACGGAAGCGTAGAAGATACGCATAATATTTTAATATTAAAATTTCATTTTTTTCTCTTCAAATTTCAACTTTAAAAAACTTGAAATTTCAAAATGTAAATTTCTAATTTCACCTTTTTAATTTGAAATTTCAACTTTTAAAAACTTGAAACTTCACCTTATAAACTTAAAACTTTTTTCAGGTTTGGGGAGCTGTTAACCTAAGTTAGGTTTGGTAAAGGGAGACACTAACCTAAGTAAGGGAAGGCACTAACCTAAGTAAGGGGAGGCACTAATCTAAGTAAGAGGAGGCACTAATCTAAGTTCAGGTTAGGTTAGGACAAAAGTTAAAGTTTTAAGTTTTAAAGTGGAAATTTCAAGTTTAAAAGTTGAAATTTTAAGTTTAAATGTTGAAATTTAAAGTTTTTTAAAGTTGAAATTTCAAGAGAAAAACAAAATTTTAACATTAAAATATTTTGCGTATGGCTCTTCTATGCTTCCGTAGAAATGTTTTAAAAGAATGAAAAAGTATTTAAATAGTTTTAGGATGAACTAATTACTGTAAAAAATATAAGTTTTTCATATTCCCGAAGTTGTATCTTGTGTACCGTTTAGAAATTAAACTTATAAAACAGTTTCAACGATATTTCAAGACAAAACAAATAACAACTATCATTTCTAAACTTCTTGTACAGAAGTTACCAGCTCATATTATAACAATCTTCGTTTAACATGAAATAGAATGAGCACCATTATAAATAATTTTAAAATGTCTGAGGCCGAATCGAACCTGAGAGATGTACAGTACGAGTGAAACTATTTTATAAATATTCCTAATATCAAAAAAACCAAAAAACTTTTTAGAGGTTAACTTAAAACCTACAATTTAAAAGAATAGTTCATCATAGTTCTGAAAGATGGCGTTAACAGTCAACATTTACAAATTATAAATTTGGTAAATAATGGTAACATAACAATTCAAATATAAAAATAACAATTGTCATCAAATAAAATACATTTTTCTTTGATAGTGTAAAGCCACCTTTACTCATTTCTTTGTTTTGTTTTTGTTGGTATTAGAGGCGCCATTTTGATTGGTCTGTCAAAAACTTAACCTCTTAAATTTGTTCATAACGAAGATATAAACTTTGAAAACATTTATAGTTTAGATAGGAATGTTGGAAATATTTACATATTTTATAAAAATATACATTTTTTCAATCACTCACTATATACAAAGCAAAATTTTGTCAGTACAAAATTTCGCGAAATTAAGTATCATTCTAACAGATATATACATTGTGCTTTATATACATCATTTCTACTTTATTTAATTCTCTATAGATTCTCTATTCTCGCATGGAATGTACAAATATTATGGAATATTAAGTTTACAAAGACTGTACTGCAAGATTTGTTTTGAAAACGTCGCAAAAATATTTTGTTTTACCGCTGTTTTGAGGTTAAACGGTCAACTGTCAAAGTTTTGAGGTTAAACTAAATTAAAATAGTTGAGATATATTTAAAACAGTTCCAGACTGTTTTAAACTACATATAGACAGACAGGCAACTGTTCAGAGAGTTGAGTTGCAGTAATTTACACTATTAAAACTAAACTTTAAATTCAAACAAAACACTGTACTTCATACCACAAAATTTTAATTTTAAAAATCATGATATGACTTCGAATATGTGATTTAAAATATGTAAAATATATATTTTTAGTACGTTTTCAAAAATAAATTGCAGTAACAGACAATGTTGTACAAGTTTTTTTTCCTAAATATGAGACAAAAGTATAAGATTCTTAAAAAATATAAACACAATTTAAATTTTAAAAAACTAAAAACGATGTGTAATTGAAATATTTTCAAAGTTAACATAATAAAAGTATCATCAAATTTAGTTCTGGGCGCTTTCAACTATTTAAATGTGTACTAAAAAAATAATTTTATGTATTTAAAAATATATCTGTGTTTAAGTTTTTAAAACCACAATCTATGCGTTATATATTAAAAATTTAAATATTTATAATTTACTCTTACTAATTTGTAACAATAAATTCGATTGATACAAAAATACCAAAACAAACTTTTTAGAAATATCTCAAAAATGAGTTGAGATACATAAAGTTTGAGTTTAGAATTGAGTTCCGTTCCATTTTTTTACTCAATGTACAATTTTTTGATTAATTTTAATGCGTCATTCAAAATATTACAAGTTTTCTTTTAGCGTAAACTGTCAAAATTGGCGGAAACCGATGTGTCACTCGCCGACATTTGTGTAGAGAGATTGCCGGGGTTAAAAACAAATAATTTTTATTGATTTTCTTGCACAGTTTTTGTTTAAATTGAAATATTTGAAGATATTGTTATTAATTTCAACAAAATAAACAAAAAATAACATTAGTGTTTCACCGGATTTGGTTAAAATTTTTGGCGGGAGATTTGCGGGATATAGAAATATTTTAAAACAAGTTAACAAAAGTAAATAAAATCACTTACCACTAATGTTTTTTGGTAACTTTCTTAAGAATTTCATTTTTCGGTCTCAGATCAAGATGTAACTTGCACAAACTTGTATTTACAGATCTAACCTCATTTAAAATACTAAGAAACTGTCATACATGAAATCAACTGTTGACAGAGTTGGTTGTAGACTAAATGATCTCCTGAAATGCGACGAACTTTTAATCCTTTCGAATCTTTTTGTTTATCTTCACATATTTTTAACTCTATTTGTAACCCGCCTTCGTATTCAAGCGATAACTTGTCAATTTCTTCTGTTGATTTCAGCACGCAGACTTTTGGGGGAATTTGGTTGTTTATGGTTTGTTTAACCATTTCTAAGATGTCTGTTGGTTCTAATTTGCTGCATACTTCAGACAGTTCAACTTCAAATGAGTTTTTCTGAGAGTTGTCAAACATTTGAGGGTCTGTTACATTAAATAATGTTCTACCTAAAAAAGTATTTTCTGTCGGTGTTATACTTTGCGTTGGACTTAAACTGTCTGGGTATTCATTTTTATTTAAAGATAAGTCTAAAACTGTGTTGTTGTCTAAGAAATTGAAGTTTCTTTCATTGTCTTGGTTTATCTGCATTTTTTCGAATGTTTTGCTAGTATGTGGGTCGAAGTCTGACTCGTTTGACACTGGGTGTGTAGAACTAGAGCTAGGGCTTTGGTTTCCGACTGAAAGACTGTCGTTTGAAAGGCTGTCGTCGGAATAACAACTACTTTTGTCTGAGTTTCTGCGGAGGTAGTATTCTTCTTCGAATTTCGCGGGAACTTCGTTGCTTTCTGTGCTGGTTTTTCGGCCAATACCTAAACATACAAGTATATTTTGCAAAACAACATTCCACCCGATAATTTGATTAGTGTAAATAGGTTAACTTCATATTTCAACACAAAATTTATGATTTTAAACAATTTACAACTAAATAATGATCGTCTTCATTTAATTTTATATCTTTGATAGTGTTAACGGTAATTTAAAGTGATTATTTGTTAAGCTAGCAAGTTAATAATAAATTATTTCACATATTGTATGTATCATTTTGTTTGAGAACCACTGAAAAATTAACGCATGTGCATAAGAGTACATTTAATTAAATTATTAATATTTTCGATACACTACACATATTTAAATGAAACTATTATGGCATATTTTACGAACGATTTCAATCACCATTTTGATAATTATTAACCGCAACATGAATATATTTAACTAATTTTTTAAATTTATTGATATATTGATGTTATTTTATTTTAACTGTTGTATTTATGTTTATTTTTTTCTAACTGATAACAGATGACGTTCGCGTTCTGGAAGATATATTATGAAACATTAGTAATAAATGGCATTTTAAAACAATTTAGCACAAGAAAAAAGCGAAAATAACATTTAATAAAATAGTATATTATTTAACAAGCATAATATGTAGGCTATATTACACGAGGATGTAATTAAAAATACGAGCGGTAGCGAGTATTTTTAATCATCCGCGTGTAATGTAGCCATATTATGCGAGTCAAATACTATACTTTATCTACAACTATCAGGCATATAAAAAATCTGATATTATTTGTTAAATATTCAGTTAGGTGTGAGTAGTTCATATATAGCTTAACAGATGGCGCCACAGTAGCACTTAAATGTCAAAATAACTTTTCAAATTGTATTTATTATACTTTTATAAGCATATATATTGATATTTATAATAAAAAATATGTTATTCATAAATTAACAGTTTAATAAAATATTAAGTGTTAAATTATATGCCCTATTTATTACAGAAAAGTGTAGCGTGTATCATGACATTTCATATTACACTTGTGTAATATGAGTAGTATTGGCGAAAAAGTTCAAAGTGGGTGACGTCTGGCGGCAGATTTATGAACTAGAGAAATAAGGAAACTGAGCTAGCGTCCATTTAAACGTATGTAATTTTAAACAGGTTTAATTTAAATTTGTTACAAAAGAAAGTGAGATATATAGTGTACAATACATTTTCAGGTTTATATAATGACCAGTAAATGCAATAGATACTGCTCAGTGCCACAATGCAGTAACTATAAATCAAAAAATGTAAGCTTACACTATTTCCCAAGAGACAAAATAATGTCGCAAAAATGGGCAGTTGCACTTCGGATTGGTAAGCCAGTGTCGAAAAGAATGAGTGTCTGTTCCGATCATTTCCTACCAGCTGATTTTCATCCGCATAAGTTGCCAGTGGGATTTAAAACAAATATAAATTGCTATAACCTCATAGATTTCAGTTCGTCAATATTCCACGAAAAGGTTTTTAAAAACTGGAGTTGTTCTAATCCTGCTTTGCAATTACATTTTGTTACCCAATTATTTATATTATCATTTAAAATAATTTCGATCATATGAAGATCTCCACTTAAATGACTAGTTTGCAAACACGATCCCAGTATTGCGCCAGATCCGTCATCTTTCACACCACATAGCAATACATGTCCTGCTTTAAAAAAAGCTTCGCCTTCTTTTATAGGGCGTGCAGAAGCTATATATTCGAAAATATCACTTAATTCTACCTTAACTTTCTCCATGTTTAAACAATGCACTTCTGAATGTATATGGCCAGCAATGAGAAATGAACTTCCTTATTCCTCCGCCATCTTGCTACCGTCCAACCTGCCATCTATAGTTCTGTTTTTTCGCCAATATTATATGTAGTATCACACGTATAATGTACCCATATTTCAATAGTTGTAGATAAAATTGTTTTATGACACGATGAATTATTATTATTATATTATATTAGCTAAACATTGGAATGTGGAGAACCGTAAGAGATAAGAAGTCGTTTAAATTGGGGCAAAGTTGCCGCATTAGTTAGCTAGAGATACTATCTAAACAATTATAACAGTCAATTATACTTATTTTGGCTAATTTGTTTTTTGATATAACTTTCTTGTTTCAATTCATTTAAGTTTCTAGTTTGCACATTCTACAGACACTTTTTTACGAGAAATTCACAGCGGTCCTCAAAATTTTGGTAGCTTGAATATTTTTCAAGAAATTCATATTAACTTTCAATTTACATATGACGCTCAAAGTTGTCTTTAGTAAATAGAGATTTTTTTCCTGCCAACGATATAAAATCACATGTACATTTAAATGAAAATAAACTAAGAAATTACAAAATTATTGATTTTATTCATTTCGGTCAAG
The DNA here is from genome assembly GCA_035578165.1 of Stenolophus ochropezus. Classification (NCBI taxonomy): domain Eukaryota; kingdom Metazoa; phylum Arthropoda; class Insecta; order Coleoptera; family Carabidae; genus Stenolophus; species Stenolophus ochropezus. The sequence goes on along the minus strand of JAQOWZ010000013.1, from coordinate 23,459,939 downwards.
TGTGCTTTGGAAACAAATTTGAAAATCTTTTGTTTCAAACAAAATTTTAGCTAATCATTTCAATTAGTGGTTAACTGTACATTTTACTGATAAAATTTTGAAAGGAAGTCATGCGGGATATGTTAGGAGTTTAATATGCTACCTATGAAAATAAATAGACTACTTTAGAAACACATCTTCAGCGTTACCCAGAAAGGTTACGTATTTCCTTCTGTTTTGTATAAATTTAGGCAAATTTTGAATTGAACTGAAAAAAAACTGATTAAAACAAAAGATTTTTGATTATGTTTCCAAAGCACACTTGAACGAAATTGAATAATATCAATAATTCTATAATTTCTTACTTTATTTTCATTTTAATGTACATGTGTTTTATATTGATGAAAAGAGAAAAACATTTCTATTTAACAGAACTAAAAACAACTTTGAGCCCCATAAAAAAATTGAAAGTTAGTATGAATTTCTCCAAAAGTGTACGATGTACAAAAACTTTAAGGATCGCTATGAATTTTTCGTAAAAAAAAAGTGTCTGTAGAATGTACAAACGAAATTTGTATGAATTGAAACAAGAAAGTTATAAGTGAAAAAGTAAATTTGCCAAAATCAGTTTTTTGCTAATATCTAGTGAGCTATACATGTTTTGGGGAAAACAAATACATGATTGAAATGGGGAACTGAAGCGACAACTTTGCCCTAATTTAACCGACTTCGTATCTCTTACGGTTCTCCAGATCTCAATGGTTAGCTTTTTAAAAGGAACATTCTGTATATAGTATTCCTATTATTTATGGAAAATATAAATATAGTTAAAAAAATTATATTTAATATTTATTTATTCAACTGCGCATCACTTATTGTAAACCTAGCGTCTATTATTTTATTGTGATTTATTATATACACTTGGCGTCTATTATTTTACTGAGCTTTATACAAGGTGGAAATGAACTAAATGTGATAAATTTAAGGGTGAGTAGTATGACATGCGTAGATTACGAATGTGAATTTAAAAAAAAATCGCATATTTAAGGATATTTTTCATTAAACTAACATTTTTGGTACCACTGGTCCATTGACAACACATTTGCTTTTTTTCTATAAATACAAACGTAATTTTCGTTAAAATAGTTATTTGTGTATCAAGAGCGTAAAGTGAATCTTTATTGCTCGTGCTTGTAAATTGAAATGCGAGCGTAGCGAGCGCTACAATCGAGCTAGAGCAATAAAGATACTTTACGCTACAGATGCACACATATTTTTTTCTACGACTTAACTAACAAAATAAAAAATAATATTACCTATTTAGTAAGTTTAATTCAATCTTAACCAATTTCCTGTTTTGTGTTGCTGTACTTAAATACTTTACCGCTCGTCGCTTTGGAGACAGGCAGTAATAAAGTATTTATTTGCTCGTTCATCAGTAATCATTGACATTACGATGTCAAAAGAGAGCATAAATATCAACTTTTCATGGTGGTCGTAAAAAAATACTATTTAATTTATTTATTAAGAATATCTTATACAACTAATTTTGAATATATTTTTGTTAAACATATTTTTAATGAAATATGAATTAAAACAGCAGTAAAAAAAAGTTTCCTTAAGAAAGGCCGAATTTTTAAAAAATTGTTTCACTTTCGTAATTTATACATGTCATACTCATTCATCAATGGCACAACATTCCTATGAGGAACAAAGGCCTCAAGTACCTGAAGTACTTGCTTCGTGACATGTTTTACTTGCATTTTAGAGATGATGGTCGTCAGCCTACAGTCTCTGCAAGGTAAGCACACACCGAGCCGTTGTGCGGCAACCCATCCAATTGGACAGGGCGGGCTATGTTGCTTATCTACACGATCAGGCAAGACACGCCACGACCACACAACCGTACTGGCTGACATATACATGTCATACTACTCACCCTTAAATTTATAACATTAAGTTCATTTCCTGCCTGTATATATGAACCTAAGCCTGTTATTTCTACTGAACGGCAAAAAATAAAGTAACATTGAAAGCGAATTAATTACTAAGAGAAATATTTAAATACTTAGTAATAGATTTATTTAATGAGATTAATTTTTGTAACTTTGCAAAAAATAATACTGTGCGAATAAATAATTGCAAAAAATAAGTCTTACCTTTAGTAATCGACGGCTGATTTTCACAGGGTTCAGAGATGATAAAACTGGGAATCTTGGGAACTTTTTGATTGTCCAAACTATCCATACTGTCCTCCGAAGTGTCTGAACTAGCCACTAACGTCACCTCACTGCCTAGTACATCAGTCACTGAAATCTGCGGATGACATATATTAATCTCCGGCTTGACAATCTGCGAATGATGTGCCACTTCTTCTTGTATCATATCCAATCCTGGACTTCCCGGGTTACTTATCGGACTGTTTGTCAGACTCCGATGGTTGTGGATATTGAGAATGTGATAATTAATAGGTCCTTGATGTATAGCCGGGATATAGGTCGTCTCCATCTTCAAATCCTCGCTTAGATTGCCGGCAATGTTGCTAATCCCTTGGGTGATGGAACCTACACTGGTTTGGCAGCTACCGTAGCCGAATACCGGAGATGTTTGTCCCGAGTAAGTCTGCGCAGGGTTGTAGATTGGAATGTTGCCGCCTAGGATGATGTTCTGGTGTATTGGGCTGCCGAGGTTTGTCGCGGGGTCTGGAATGAAGGTTGGGTAGAAGTTTTCAGGCGGCAGGCCCAACGTCGCGTCGGTTAGTTTTGTAGAAGGGTCGGAGGTTAGAGTTTGTTGTAACAGTTGGTGCACTGGGGATGTTGATAGTGATTGGTGGATTGGTGAGCCTGGAAATCAAATAGACCACGTTAGTGAGGTTAAGATTTACATTTAGCGCGAAACCCTAATTCAAATCTGAGTGTATGCATTTCTTATGGGAGTACATTTTCAATTCACGATATTAAAACATTTTGGCGATTCTTAATATAACATAGTATTTTTTTATATCCTAAAATATTACTCTTTGCTTTCCGTACAGAAAAAGTACAAATAAAAGAATAAATTATGAAAAATTTTATTTTAAAGAAAGTAGTATCCCAAATAGTAACATATGTCGTTACTTGGTGCAGCAGGTTAAAAACGCCAAGTTAAAGTGACAGGTTCAACTGAATACTAAGACAGCTACGACATACGTTTTCAGAAATTTGCTCCTACTGTTTAAATTGAAGTTTATTAAATAATACCGTGTTTTTTGGGTGTGTATATTACAGTAGAAGATAGATAAAACATTAGAGACTAGTATTTATAAGGTTTAATAGTTAAGATTTGCATTTTATAATACTTTCTAGAAGTTTAAAGATAGCACATTTTTATTACCATAAGAATAACATGGGCGTATAAATCGGCAGAGGCGAGTTAGGGTTTCAGTTTGAATTTTTAATGATATCGGGCGCATGTAATCTGCTGTTACCGCACTAACTAGATTAATCGTGATAACTACTTGGAATTTTGTAGAGAGAATATGCCGTTTGACTGTTCATCTGTTTGTGTTTGCGTTGTACATGTGATACTCGCATTTCGGCCCGCGGTCTTGTCTAACTTGCATACACTCTCAAGCACTTCATTGCCTTCTTAAATCTTACAATCTCCTTAACACATCCCATTCCCACTTCCACCTACCTCAATTGTTTAAGCCTACTTAATTGCAGTTTTGAATACCTGATAAAATTTTTTTAAACGATAATTCTCTGGAACTAATGATCGGATTTGAAAAATAAAAAAACTGTTGAAAAGAGAATTGAAAGACCATTCGAATTGTGTCATGTTTGACACCCTTTTCCATTTAAAATTTTTGAGATGCAGTCTTCCTATTTTAGGGTTGAAGTTATGCCATTGGTATTAATCCATTCAGGTGTCTCCCTTTATATTAAAATTGACGTGTTCAAGCGTTTTTTACAAAATTGATGTTAAGTGGCCAAAAATTTCAAAAGATTTATTTTCTTTTTTTTAAAGTTTATAAAATTAATTGACCTTACTGACACCAATTTCAATTTTATTTACAATTTAGATAAATAAATGTTTAATATACGAAGCATTTGAAGTATAAATTTATTCTTTTTAATAAAATAGTTCGAAATACGAAACAAGATCTAAAAAAAAATCTAAAGAAGGGCGTATGAATAATGTATTTGTTAATTTTGTACATGGTATCTTATTTCTTTAAAATTATTCATTTTAATTATTCTTCATTAAGTATCTTTTACAAACTATGGAAATAATTTTATGGGTATTAATATAAAAAAAAACATATTTCATTGAATTTTGTTATTAAAATGAAGTAATCCATAAGATGTAGGAATACATGTAGTATTGTTCTGTACAATATTCTGCCTGAGTTGTTAGCCGGACAGTTTTATTTACCAAAACCTGTTTCCTCTTTTAAAAGCCTTTGAGAACACACTACACCTCAACTCATCCATTATAACCCCACTTCCATGTTAGGAACATCATGTACTGAGTTTCGGTCTAAGATCAAGAAAGCGATGGATCACCGTGACAATCCTGTCATAATAAGTATTTATAGTTATTTACATGCGAGGTGGGAAATGTTTCATTTCAGCCGAGGGCTTATATGTATTACCAAGAGGTGAAGCCTCGAGGTGAGATATAGCGCGAGGCGAAATGAAACTCCCACCGAGGTATGTATACTATTTTATTCACAATCATCCTGTTTTTAATAAATAAATAAGGTACAGTATTTTTTGACAACTATTATAATTTGTTTTAACCTATTTTTCCTACGACCACTGTTAAAAATAGTATTTTTAACGGTTGCTTAGCAAGTTAAAAATAACAGTTTATAACACAGTAAATACTTTTAAAACGTTGCCATTGACAACGTGTTAAAAGTAAAAAACAAATTTACTTTTCACACGTCTTATGTTCAGTTGTTCATAACAAATACATCATGACCTGTCATAAATGTCATTCTAATGCTTAGTTTTTATTTACTAATAGGTATATAACTGTGGTCGTAGGAAAAAAGTGTATGATATTTGTGTTAAAAGTGATTTTATTTCGTTCGTGGGGTTTGTTACACTCGGCTTCGCCTCGTTTCAAACTTTCCCACTCACTCATAAAATGTCACTTTTAACACTTATATCATAAATAACTATTATTGTAGAGATTTATGACAATGTTACTAGGCAACCTCTATATAAATACTTCCAACCCAAGAGATGGAAGTGCAATTTGTTACTTCCAACCCAAGAGATTTGTCAATACAGTTAGGAATGACTAACTTCCAAACCTCCAAAAAGTTAGGTGTCGGCATATTACTATAATGATTGTAAATAAAAAATATTATTGATTGATTTTGTGTTTTTATAACATGTATTTATTTAGTTCTGTTTATTAATATATTATATCGTTCAACGTATAAGCACAGAATAGATTTATACAGAAGCCACAGTCAGACAGAGAAACGAGAATTAGAGAGAGATGGGGAATGTGCACAAATTCAAAGTACTTATTGTTTAACATAGGAAAGTTTCCTCATATCTTAGAGAGAGATAGGAGAAGAGTACAAATTTAAAGGTCTACACAACGCTCCAAGCAGGGGGCTGAAAATTCCAAAATTTAGTGATTTTTTTAGTAATATTAGATTATTATGTTTTTTGGTGACATTTATTTATGAATCTATATTTTATCATCAAGTATCACATGAAATTCTTTTATTTTCTATTTTTTTTTGACATTTCAAACAAGTTTTGATTTGTAATCAATGTAAAATATTTGACGAGAAGACTATAATTTTTTGTGGTGAGTTTATTGTAGCTTCTTTGATGAAAGTTGTGTTTCATACGCTTAATTTGGAAACTGTGCCCTCGGTATTTAGACCAAACCGTTTGAGTTCTTGTTGAAGATCGTCTTTGCTGAGATCGTAGACCTAGCTAGTCTGTGCCTCCTTGGTTTCCGTCATCATGTGTTGTGATTTTGTGTTTTTAATAACGTCCCGGCTCGAGCGTCAATCGGAGTGTTTGATCCGTGGCAAAAATATTGGCGAATAAAATATAAAATATAAACACCCCAAAATAACATGTATATTTTAAAATAAAGTTTTAAAATTATATTATTTATTGTGTTCATAATGACGTTACTAAAACATCTTTTCATGACAAATATTGCATGAATTACAATATAAAGAAATAAATGTCAAACAAAAAAAGTAATTTGAAATGTGAGGATCGACATTACCGGCCGTTACCTCACTTGTCAAATTTAGTTCCCAAAGCCGATAAAAATTGTTTTCATAGATGATAAGGTAGATATCCAATCTTCTACAAATATATTTCCTTAATCTATGGCTCCAAGGTTATAGAATTGACTATATTCCGTTTTTAAACTATAGACAGCACTAGACGAAGTCACATTTACACCGCTAGAAGTTATCAAAAAAAGTCACTAGATTTATTTGGCGGGAGAAATTAAATGTCAAAATGAAGGTCACGTCAGAATTTATATTTTCCAGGCTATATTTTCATCATCCAAAACTATAATAGATAATCTACTTACACAGCGTTAGTGAAATACTAATAGTTCTGAAAAGAACTGGTTTTATTCGTGAAATGTCACAAAAAGAGCAATGAAACGAAAAACACGTGCAAATTCAACAATTGATTTGACAACTTCCGAGAGTTTGACGTTTCAATTACGTTTGAGAAGGTTAACCTGAAATTTCGTCTGGTTAAATGCGGCTTCAAGAAATGGCCAATCACAGGCTTTGATTTTCTCACTAGGATTCCTAGTTACTGTCTATAGTTTAAAAACAGAGTATAGGGGAACATGAAAGATACCGACACGGAGTGTCGCTCTGTATGTAACTATTCTGTGGTATAACTTATTCTACTTTATTATTAGTTCCTTACATCCCATTCCCAGCTGCCACGTACCTGGTATAGACTTGCTGGGCGCGAGGGGCGGCGAGTGCCTGGCGAGGCCGCGCTGCAGCTGCGCCACCTCCTGCTGCACGGACACGGCGCGCGGCTCGTGCTTGGGGCTGTGCGTGCGGTGCGCGCTGCCCGCGCTGCCGTCCGACGCGCGCCGCACCGGGCTGTAGCGCTCCGACGACTTGCTGCTCTCGCGGCCTGCACACGGGGAGAGGGTTAGTGTTAGCGGCTCATATACAGGATGTTCATTTTATCTTGTCCACTATTGCTATCTCGAGAACTATAAGAGCTACGACGTCGGTTAAATTACCAAACAATTTCTATTTTACAACACTATTAACATAAAACAAACAAAATTATTTTAAAACCAGTAGTTCTCAAAATACGGGTCCCAACTTTTTTATTTTAAATGTGAACCTATTCTTTTTATTTGCTTATTCAATAGAAAATTTTATTCTGAATTCAATGATATAATATTATCATACTGTAACATAACGATTTTTTTGAGAAAAATGCATCTGAATCTTTATATTAATTTGATTAAAATATGACAATAATAAGAGTGCCATGACGGGAAAAAACGGAGTAAACGTTATTTTTTAACCTGGAATTAGAGTGCCTTGACAGAAAGAAGTAAATAATAGCATATTCTTTTTGTCAAGACACTCTAATTCTACGTTAGAAAAAGACGTGTACTCTGTTTTTTTCCGTCATGGCTCTCTTATTATTGTCATATTTTAATCAAATTAATATAAAACTTCAGATGCATTTTTCTCAAAAAAATCGTTATGTTACAGTATGATAACATTATATCATTGAATTCAGAATAAAATTGTCTATTAAATAAGCAAATTAAAAAAATAGGTTCACATATAAAATAAAAAAGTTGGGACCCGTATTTTGAGAAACACTGGTATAATTTTTTTTTGTTTATTTCATGTTAATAGTGCTGTAAAATAGAAATTGTTTGCTAATTTAACCGACCTCGTAGCTCTTATAGTCCTCGAGATAGCAATAGTGGACAAAATAAAATGAACACCCTGTATAGGGGTTGAGAGGATGGTTTAATGTTACTGTTGTACTGTTTTCTGTTACTGGTTTTAGATTGGAAGAGTTTCAAGTTGTATGTGTAAATGAAATTATGTTTTCAGGACTTTACAGCTGTTAATTAAATTCAAATTTTCTTAATAGCCTGAAACCGTAAAACTACACTTGTTTTACTTAAACACAAAGACGTGAAACTATTATAAATGGAAAAGTTTAGCTTCATTGAAATTACTTGAGAAATAGTTTTTAATCGTAAGTATATGAATAATTATAACTTAAAATATAATTGAAAGTTAAAATTATGTTTCCATTTCTCGAGAATGGGGTCATTTAAATTAGACTGAAGTTGCCGTTTTAATGGATCATTTTAACAATATTATATATAATTCTTAAAAATGCATAGGGTGAATACTGAAAACCTTGACATAGGGAAATAACATGGGAAAACAGTTTTTTGCTGTTTCCATCTGTCCCGCTAAATAAAATCGGGTGTATATAGTATCGTTAGATAAATTACTTAATTTTGCATCTAATGAAACTAAATGTTGTGTAATAAAGCTTTTCTAACTGAAATATTTGATAAAATAAATTGTATTTTGAAGGTTATCCTTCATATTTTCGAATAAAAAACGTCTAAAACAAAATGCTCATTAGCCGAGTGGATAACAGGGCGGATTCATAATATAAATAATCTACAAGATCTGGTTCGCGACCACCGCGGCCCTACTTTTTTTTTTAATTGAATTATACTTAAAATATTTTTATTATATTATATCAGAATGCTCAAATTTTGATACTAGGTTACAAATACCAGCAAAAATATTTTGAATATCTCTTAAACTTTTGCCCTAATAATAATGTTATATCTTCTAATACCTACTAAATCCATTTCGAAACATGAAATACAAAATTATACACCAAAAATTAAATTCGTATTAATTGTTAAGTTTGACAGACAGCAAATAATAATTCTATTAAATATTTGGATTTTTTTTTATTTATAAAAATATAAATATTGCTATTTTATTAAAATTGTCTGATATAATAAAGATATTTTAAGCATAATTTAATTTAAAAAAAGTAGGGCTGAGGTGGTCTCGAACCAGGTCTTGTAGATTATTTATGTTATGAATCAGCCCTCGTATCCACTCGGCTATGGAGCATTTTGTTTTTGACGTTTCTTATTCGAAAGTATGAAAGATAACCTTCAAAATACAATTTATTTTATCAAATATTTCAGTTAGAAAAGGCCATATTACACAACATTTAGTTTTATTAGATGCAAAATTAAGTAATCTAACTAACGATACCATATACACCCGATTTTATTTAGCGGGACAGATGGAAACAGCAAAAACCTGTTTTCCCATGTTATTTCCCTATGTCAAGGTTTTCAGTATTCACCCTGTAGAAAGAACGAAATTTTACTGTTTTTAATTTTTGCTCATAACTTGCGAAATTAAAAGATTATGTGATTTTGGTGTTCATATTTTTTAGACATTTTTTTTTTTTTATAATAATTTTACAGGGGTTGCTTGAATTTGACGACGTTCTTTATACCAACTCTTTTTTTCAAGCATAAGTATTCAAAATTACAAATTTTAAATCTTAAAATTTTTATGAAGAACGGATTGGAAAATTTCAAAAAGTAAATAATGATAAACATCAAATTTATTAGAATTATGAATTAAGCAAGATTTTACGATTTTAATTTTATTAAAGAAATATTATTACTACTTCGTTTTATGTTGGTAATAAATTGGTATTCCTAGAGAGTTTCTGGACGATTTTGAGATCTGAATTACTAGTCATATCGGATGGAGTCGTGAATAAACTATTTAAAACATTTTCCAACTGTTTGAACTTAATCTCACACAACCTGAAACTATTCCAAACTCTTTAGAACCGGCTTAACCTATTTTCAAACAGTACCAAACTCTTAAATTTATATAGACTATTGTTCAAACATTTTTTTTAACTCTTTTCTTTATTTTGAATACATATTTCTGAAAATATTACAATTTATTCCAGGAATTGTTTTAAATTATTTCCAACTATTAAAATTTAAAATAATTTGAATTATCTTAAAGTTAAGTAAAATTACATGAAAATATTTACTTAAACATGCTCTCTAATTTATTTATTAACTAAGAATTATTATTAATTAATATTAATATTAAACTAGAGTCACATATTTGATGATTTTTGAGTTAAAAGCATTCAAAAGTTTACAGATGGACCAGTTATCAAATATATAAACATTTTTATTTTTGTTTCACTTTCGCCTATAGCCAAAAAAAAAAAAATAGAGTAGAAATCTGAAATAGAATTGAGACATTCCTGTTTTATAATGTGACACATTGTTTCCTGATTTTTGGTCCTTCTGTACCTTAAAATACATTAATAAAAAACATTTAAACAATCAACACTTACTTCAAAGTTAACATCTACTATCTGCAATATTAATAAAAAACTTGAAAACGACATGCGGTGAAAAATAAAACTATAAAAACCAAATCATCAAACACTGACAACTTAAAGAAGTAAAAGTAACTAGAATGAGTAATGGTGTGTTTACCTTGCAGCTCCTGCACAGTTGGCAAGTGTGGTTTGACAGCGTGCCTTGAATGTTTGCGTGTTGGCAACAATGATTGTGGCAAATAGTTACGTTTCATTCGAGCCTCTACCTCTAGTACTAACTCAGGGCTTATAACTAAATCAAAAAACAGCCATGCAATACACTGAGAACAACAACGGAATATTAAACAACAAATCATAATAAACTACGGGGTTGTTGTGTGGTCAACCTTACAAAGGCGTAAAGATACCCTAGTGTGTTAAAAATCATGTAGAATACAAGTTTCAATTCTATATCTCACTCCTAAAGAACTTTTCATCCCTAAGTTATTCGATAGCAAATACACTTGGATCTATTCCTCCCTATACCCCCTAATTTCCCCCTCTGATTCCTAATCCTTTCCGGAGAAAACCGCGTCCAATATCAACAATACTAATAGGCCAATTCTGAACAAATCTATAAGTCTTACAGATCTGTAAATCTGTAAATAATGAACAAAATCGCAACGAAACCAGTTGCTCTTATGCATAATTTTACATTAATCAACAAAAATTGATGCGTTTTAGTCAGCTTTTTACAGATTTACAGATTTGTAAGACTTACAGATTTGTTCAGAATTTGTCCATTAGAGGGAAAAATGGGGTGTTTCTCATTTTGTTTTTTTTTTTCGGCTACAATATGTAAGAATAATAATTTTGCATGATCCGATATTATTGATTGGGTTGGTTTTACTGGTTGCTTCATCTAACAAAACGGTAAGATTACATACTGGGTCTAGAACGGTATTTTCATGGTTAGTACAAATGCACAGAAAAGATTTAGTAAATTTATTTATTACTTTTAAAATTAAAAGTGCAATTACTAATACTACATTTGTTACTAGTACTTTGCAAATTATTTTAGAAGTTCTTACACAAAAACATAATTACAAATGACAGGAGTTTTGATAAATTGTAAAATGAAACAATTTTTTGAAAAATACAATGGTAACCACATTTTGATACTTTTTTATTAATATTGAGAGAAATTTAACTTTAATAACTTAAGTACGATATTTATTAAATATAAAATGTAACATTTTCGTTAAAAATCATACAGCCATGAAAATTAAAAAATATCTATGTGACGGTTTAGTGAAGTATCACTGATTATAATTCTTATTGTCTGTATTTTAATATTATTTAAGTTGAATTTAAATTTACATTCTTAAATAATACACCAATATTACAAAAATACATAATTATCTGTAATGACATATCATAAACTGTCACATATAATTCTTTTATTCTCATGGCTGTCTGATTTTTTGTTTATTTTATAAATGTTACCAAAAATATAGTATGAAACACGTAAGGAAACTGGTATTTAACTTTTGCTCTTACTAAACTCGCCTGCGTCTCTTTTTATAATTTTCACGTGCATTATCCACCTTTGTTTCTTTACTTATTTCATAAATATATATTAAAGCGTGCACTTATTGAGGATTGTAAACCATAAGAATATATTAAAAAATCATTGCGAACATGTCCTTAACTTTACCTCTGGTTTTAACCCAGCCAATTTAAACCCTCACTTGTATATAACCACACAACCCCCCCGTCAACATAACTACACACACAGACCAGACTAGGGTTACGGCACACAGACTCACAGAGCGAGCTACTGACCTGGGGGGCGCTCCAGCACGGTCTGCAGCCCGGAGCGCCGGGTCCTCGAGCTGGCGCCGCTGCTGGTGGACGCCGTGGACTGCACCTGCAGGCTGTGCACCTCCTCCGGGTTGGCCAGGGTGTGGCGCGTGCTGTTGCCTCTCACGTGCATGTACCTACAATGGGGACAGTGGGTTTACATTATGTTACAAATAGTTATTTACATACCAAGTGCGGGAACGACTGGTTTCCGGAGGAGTGTTTGGCGGCGCGAGCTCGCGAGCGCTGCCATAGAACGATTCCGGAAACCCAGTTCACGCAAGAGGTTTGTACAATATTTTTCGTACGAAAATCATAAAATCAATCATTAATTTTCTATTTGTACAAATATTTTTATTTATTGTATACACAAAATGATTTGTGGTTATGTGTTTCAGTACTAACAAGTGCTGTCAATCTGTCAACATGACAGCAGTTGTTGCCAACATTGTTTATCAAATGCACTAAATTTACTTTTTCTAAAATAAATTTCATTCAATAATCCACTATTCTCTTTTATTATTATTATGTAAAAGAATGTTTGAAACATTATACTATATTATTGTAAATATAGTTTTTTAATAAATGCTGTAGAAGTGGGAGTGTTTTTTCCAAAATTTCCCGGTCACCTATCTGGTGGAGACCTGGGAAATTGACGTTCCAGGCGTTGCTTAGGCAACGCGAAACAACACATTTCAATGCATGAGTACGAAATAGTTATTTAGATATTTATAGTGGAAAAGAATCTGAAGAATCGAAGACGTAGTCATAAAACAAAAAAGATACATAAATAATAGAGTTACGTAGTAATCAGAATTTTGAACAATATTCAATAGTTATATCACAAGTGCATGGCAAATACCCGAATATTTTTTCGAGTGCACGAGAAAAAATATTCTGATGTATTTGCCATGCACGAGTGATATATTCGTAGAATATTTCTCGAGAAAAATGTCCCACTGCATATATTTTTCTAAATATTTAATATTTATTTTAAACTGTCATATAAACGTCATTTATGTCATTAAAATACCTACTTGATAAATGTCAATGCAATTTTTTGATATCAAGAAGTGTGAGAAAACAAAATAATCGTCTTGTCACCAACGTTATTAAACAATTCAGTTTTTTGTGACCACGCGGTGTCAAACTTCATATATTTAAAATGAGTCATCTGCGTTTTGGAAGCAATTCTTTTGAAGAAATTGGTGAAAGAATTCTAGATATTACTCCTGTTAATACTAGAAAATCAAATGATTCCACATGGAAGTTGTTTGAAGATTTTTGTTGTGCAAGAGGATACGAGTTGAATAAAACTACATCTTTATCAAAGCTAGCAGAAATATTAATGGATTTTGGATTTAATATGAAGAAACATGACGGTTCCGACTATAAAGAGGGGGTAATTAAAACTCAGTGGAACAGGGTTGCTAAATTATTGCAATCAAAATTTTGTAATGAGTTCAATATTTCGTTTGATCCCTTCAAAGACATAACAATTCAAAATGCCCGCAATGCACGAGATGCTAAAAGAAAACAATTACAGACATTTACTGAAAAAAGAAAAAGTAGTTCTGAGGCGCTAAGTGTGGAAGAATACGAAAAAATTATAAACTTATGGGACGAAAATACTCCAGAAGGATTGCAACGCAAGTTTTATCATATTGCATCTTATGAGTTAGCCTGGCGAGGAGGTGAAGCCGCCAGTTGCTTAACGACGTTCTTTGAACAAGAAAATGATAATTTTGGCAAACCAACAGGACGAATTATTTATAATCCGGTGTTCAGCAAAACAGCTCAGGGAGGAGCACGGCCATTGTGTGCAAAAAAATGGCTAGTAGAAAATAAAAACAATCCTGATCGATGTCCCGTTAGGTGTGTACATTAAGCTAGATAATAATACAATATTTGAAAATGTTTGCTTTTTAGATTGTTATGGAAAAAAGGGGGAAAAATATAACTATTAATCGTTTTTTCCTAACTGTTAACCCATCATGGAAGGATAAGAAATCAGTTGGTTTCTACAAAAATACGCCCATTGGAAGAAACATTATTTCAAAGTGGACTTCAGATGCAGCAGAACAAATAGGATTAGACGTTAAACGATGCAAAATCACAAATCATTCTATTCGTTCCACTGCTGTATCAAATTTAGCCAAAAGTGGAGTCGGTGAACATCAAATAACAAAAATAACTGGACAAAGTAATAGCAGTTCTATCAGTTCTTATATAAAAATCTATTCTGAACATCACGAAGCTCTAATTACAAATTTGCGAAATCCAGAAATAGGAAACGAACTAAGAAGGAATGACACAAATTCAGATTCTAAAAATGTAGTTTATAACAATTGTGTTTTCCATTGCACAAATTGTAATTTTAATAAATAAATAATTTTATCTACAACTATTGAAATATGGGTACATTATACGTGTGTAACTACATATAATATACTACTCATATTACACAAGTGTAATATGAAATGTCATGATACACGCTACACTTTTCTGTAATAAATAGGGCATATAATTTAACACATAATATTTTATTAAACTGTTAATTTATTAATAACATATTTTTTATTATAAATATTAATATATATGCTTATAAAAGTATAATAAATACAATTTGAAAAGTCATTTTGACATTTAAGTGCTACTGTGGCGCCATCTGTTAAGCTATATATGAACTACTCACACCTAAGTGAATATTTAACAAATAATATCAGATTTTTTATATGCCTGATAGTTGTAGATAAAGTATAGTATTTGACTCGCATAATATGGCTACATTACACGCGGATGATTAAAAATACTCGCTACCGCTCGTATTTTTAATTACATCCTCGTGTAATATAGGCTACATATTATGCTTGTTAAATAATATACTATTTGTTGATACTTTATATTTATTTTAAACTGTCATATAAACGTCAATTATGACATAAAAATATTCGAAAAATATACTCAGTTTATGCACATGTGCGTATATTCACTGATATTCAATTTTCATTGGCTCAAGTTAAAAAAATGCTCTTACCTGATTGGTCAACATTTTTCGAGGGAAATATTCATAAATATGTACCTTTTTAATTTTTTTTTGTTATAGTATTATTTCTATCAATTGAAATATAATAATTTTTCATTTGCATTATTCTCAATATTTTCGTTATGTAAGATTGTAATTTCCTTTTTGAAACTGTAAAGAAATATATATGTCCCTATTTAAAAACCAATTTTTTTTCTACAGAAACTTTGAAAAATATAATACTGAATAAGTTTTATTTGAAACAAATTTCTACAATATTTGTAAAATGAAAATAAACTAAAAAAATTTAAAATATTAATTTTATTAATTTCGGTTAATGTTGTGTGTTTTGGAAACAAAATCGAACATCTGTTATTTTAAACAAATTTTAAACATTTCAAATGAATATTCACCTAAATTTATACAAAACAAAAGTAAATAACACATCGAGTGCTAAGTAATTTGCTTATTTCTGTGAGCAACATGTTAAAATCCTAACTAATTAAATTAATTAGTCAAATTTTGTTTGAAACAAAAGATTTCCGATTTTGTTACCAAAGTACACTTGACCGAAATAAATAAAATCAATAATTTTTTAATTTCTTAATTTATTTTCATTTTAATGTATATGTGTTTTATATCATTGATAAGAGAAAAAAATCTGTATTTAATAATACTAAAGACAACTTCGGGCCCCATATGAAAATTGAAAGTATGAATTTCTTGAATTGTTCCAATTACAAATATTTTAATAACCGCTGTCAATTCCTTGTAAAAAAAGTGTCTGTAGAATGTACAAACTAGAACCTTGTATGAATTGAAACAAGAAAGTTGTCTAAAAGTAAATTGGCCAAAATCAGTTTTTTGCTCGTATTTATATAATTGCAACAAATTCGACACTTTGCTCCAATTTAACCGACTTCGTATCTCTTACAGTTCTCCACATCACAATGGTTATCCTCTTAAAACGAACACTCTGTATTAGCTTTTTTTGTATAATGAAGTAATTAATTGTAAAATGAGTGTATTTCTACGTTTAATCCATCGCTTGAGAATAATTCCGATGCCGCTGTGACCTCACATTGACATTAAAAATCAAATGCAGCTAAACTAAAAATAATTAACACCTTTTAATATTACGAATTGCTTCAAAATTAAACGGAGTTTTACTTAAAATAATAATAAAAAAATAGAACACAGGACCCCATTATCCGAAATGGGGTCATTTAAAAAAAATGTTACGATTTTTTTTACATATATGGAACCTGCGACACTTACTATACATATTGCAATATAATGTACGCCGAAATATAATACTTTTCATTCATAACTTTGTTATTAGATATTCGCGCTGCGAATTTCGTGACGTCACGAATCAAAAACTACAAGTTGAACGTCAGTGTAACGCAGGAAGTATAATTTTATACTTTGTGATTGTGATGTAAAGTAACCTAAAATTTATATTGTTGTCAGAGGAAAAGTACACAGGTTTTTGTTTTGTTTATATTAGTGTAGAACTACAGGTTTGTAAGCGTGAAATATAATTGAAATTACATCACAGTGTAATATATTTATATATTTAGGTAAAGCATGGTGAACGAAGTTTACATTTCGTCCGCAAGAGTGAGCTGATCATTCTGATTCGTGACGTATTGGCAAATGGCGTCCTGTTGAGATTTAAAATCGAAGTATAATTTCAAAAAATTATATCTACAAAACAATGCACCCAAATAACATGAAAATATTATTTACATATATTGTAGACGGTAGACTTTCAGGAAAAAAATAAAACAGAAAATGTGAAATGACCCCATTGTTTCAAATCAATTTTAAGTTGCCTAGAAGTATTTTAAAGAGTTCCTAATTGTCTTAAACAAATTTAGAATCATATGAAAGTGTTTTAAATGCCTTTTTTATTCAAAATTAATTTAAAATATTTTATTATTTTTTCGAATCTCTTCAATTAATTTACAATTATTGTGCATGACACTAATATAAGTTCTTGAAACTATTTTAAACACAGACACAGTCACAAACTTAACCGTCACTCACCTTGCAACAGCGTAGGGATCAGCAAGATCATCCAGTTGCGGCATATCAGCTGGGAGACCAGTGCTCAGCCCCGGCGTGAGCGCTGGGGGCCCTGGGGGCACCACCAGGTGCTCCCTGGACCCGGGGCGCGACCAGTAGTGGTGCAGGTTCGCTCCTCCGTCACTCGCCCTGCGTCCGAATCCACCCGCTGGGAAAAACAGCAACAAAATAGAATAAAAAGTAGTTTAAAGTAGGAATCGACCGATATGATTTTTTGTGGCCGATATATTGGTATCGGTCATAAAATTTTGTCCTAAATTTTTTGCTGTATAAATGAGGTAAAAGTTATTTATAATGATATACTGTCCGTATTTATTTGGGACTTTTTAAGTAACCTAGTAGGTTAATTCTGTTTACTTGGTACGTTTGAAGTAACCCTGAACTGATCCTGAACTGACCCAACTCACACAGCTATTTTGCTGGGTTAAGTGAGTTAAACTGTTTTCTATCTTTGTTTACATTGCTTTCTCTTTCTATTTCTGTCAGACGTTATATCTTTTATATGTTGAAAAGGAAAAACTTAAATAAGTAACTATAACAAATAACTTAAATTAACTTGTTAAAATTGTCAACAACTGTAAAATTTAATTGTTTATCCAACGCCGTGTAATTATAACGATATAAGTATGCTGTTTTTAGATAAATAAAGTAGGTCATAAGTCACTAGTGAGCTAAATATATTAGCTCACTGTTTTTTGGTTCGTATCATAGTAACTACGTTATAAAACCTTCTCTACACTATTTTGTTCCTAAATGTCATTTCGAAATTCCAACTTTCAAAAATCTTATATGTATTTTATATCAATGATTAAAATGTGTTGGATATAATGTTGTATTGCACCGTGTGTTAATTAAATACCACACTCGGCCTAACGGCCTCGTGAGCTAAACTTTTCCCACGTGACTTATCTATAATGTAACACTCTTGTACCATAAATAACTATTATTTGGTACCAACGCGGGTACGTTTAGGATCAGTTGAGGTTTGGATTCAAATTTCCCAAATAAATACGGCCACTGTTACCAAGGTTCAAGACATCTTTCTTTGACAATGATTTATCGCAAAGAAGTTTTACATATTTAAAAAGCAAACTTTTAAAAATTAACTGACAAGATTCAGATTTGCTGGAAGATAATTCCGGAGATTCTGAAGAAAGCGACGATGATGCCCCTTTAGTGAAAATCACCAAAAAATCACACGAGGTAAACCAACAGATTCAGGAAATTTCTCAATTTCTCATAGTTTATTGTGGAATACTTTTGATGAACTTACTGGTATGACGACAAGTAAATAAGTGTCATATAAGAAAAGTACTGATGATATGATGAATAAAATTGATGATGAGATTGAACTGTATAAGAAATTAGAAAAAATATCAAGAAATGAAGATTCTTTGATTTGGTGGGCGCAAAAAAAAAATCATTTTTTTCATTGATGTACAAAGTTGCAATAATATATTTAGCATCACCGCCAAGTAGTGTTGCTAGTGAACAGCTATTTTCATCAGCTGGAAATGTCTATGAAAGTGCAAGAAATCGTATAACTCCGGAAAGAGCAGAAAGTATAATTTTGTTACATTACAACTTGCCAAAACTTAAATTTAAATATTAATCTGTTTAATTTCAGTGTGTAACTTTACTTCTACATTTTTAATGACTTTTTTGCTAAATTTTGAATAAGAATAAACTTGATTTGTTTTATAACTAGTATTTCTGTTTTAATTTCCTTTAAAAAATCCTTAGCAACTGAAATATTAAGCAATTTATATATTTTTAAGTCGATACCGATATAGGCCCATATCAATACCGATATCGGTATCGGTAGATCTCTAGTTTAAAGGATTGTATTTACTTGTCAAACTGTTCTGGATGTTCTGAATGTGTTGTGACAGTGTGTGAATAACACTTACCGGCGTTTAACACCGTTGGAGGTTTCAAAAGGTGTGGGTCTTTTGTGGTAAAGCTGTGGAGAGGTTGGTCGCTCAATAATGGAATCATTTGTGGTAAGTTGGTCTGTGGTAACATCCTTGAGGTTAGTCCGTCTTTGTTTTGTTGAGATGTTGAAGCGTAATGAGATTCCAAAACCTACACACAAATTCAGTGGACAATTTAGTTTTTACGTAGTCAATTCATGCATTAGATTTCAAAACTACACCCTCTATCTTACTTTCTTCACTTAAAAAACTGTCCCAATCATAAAATTTTTTTGTAGGCATTTCCGAACTCCCTTCATTTACCACTTACAGCAAAATAATTATAGAAAATAATCACAAATAATACAGGTGAGCAATGAAACTGTTTAAGCATGGGAATCTCGAGAACTACAAGAGATACAAAATCGGTTAAATTAGACAAAAGTTGCTTCATGTGGGGGCTTAATTTTTTTTTATTTCAATGCATAAAATATTTGAACTTGCACATTATTCAGGCACTATTTAACACGAATTCACTGCAGTACTTAAATTTTTTTTTCTTATATCGTTTTCGAGAAATTGATACAAATTTTCTAATAGGGCTCACAGTTGTCTTTAGTTCTGTTAAATAGGTTTTTTTTTTCTTTTTTCAAAGATATAAAATAAAAGCATATTAAAATTAAAATAAAAGAATTTTATATGGACTACAAAGTAACGGTAAATATATTAAAATTTACAAAAATTAAACAAAAGCAATAATTTTTATCAAAAACTACAAAATAAAAATAAATAGAAGGTATACATTATCATAAAACAATCATTTTAATCCATATTAAATAAATTAAATTTCTTTTATTTTTAATATGCATGTATTTTATATCGTTGAAAAGAAAAAAAAGCCCTTTTGATTTTGACGGTCTCACAGCTTACTTTGAGGCCCATATGGAAACTGAAAGTTGGTATCAGTTTCTCGAAAATGGTATGAAAAATTTTGAGTACTTCAGAGAATTCGTCTTTAAAAAGTGTAGGAATAATATGCAAGTTAAAATATTTTTTGTATTGAAATAAAAAAGTTATAAGCAAAAAACAAAAACTGAAATATTTATATTATTGTTTATATCTAGTGACCTACGCATTTTTGGGAGAAACAAAACCATGTATAAAATGTCAACTTTTATCTAATTTAACTGAATCCGTATCTCTTATAGTTCTCGAGATCCCCATGCTTAAAAGGTTTTCTTGCTCAGCTGTATTTTTAATTTTACTTTCTTGAAAATGTAAAACGCTAATTAAAATTAGTATTTTAGATTTATTATTAATAATATACTCGTGTTGTACGATTACGATTACATTAATTGTTGATAAATATCAATTCACATTCGTTTTAATTTTATAGGATTCAAAAACTGTTTCTATTTTTTTATTCAATAAAACAAGTGAATTGTTTGTGCACGGGAATCGAAAATGTAATAATATTTTCATAATAAATTAAAAGTGTCATCGACGTAATAAATTTTGTGTACAACACGCCCAGAAACTTTTTTGCGAGATCTTGCATTTGTAATTTAAGCTCGCTCTCGCAAAATGAATCTCATTTACTTTTCTTAGAAACCCGCCCTCAATTACACAACTTCTAATTTAGTCAAATATCCGTTAGCTTCAAATCCTCTAAAATCCAAATTTCAACGCACCAATTCTGTATCTTATTTTCTTCCCCTGTAAAACTTCCCCCAATTCCACAAAACACACCATTTCCCTCGTGATATTTCTCACCTGTTCGTGCGCGGTGTCTCCAGGACCCACCGTGTGTCGCCTCACAGTGAGGTACCGGTCCCCAGAGCCGGAAGCTGTGGTGCTGACTGTGCTGTACGCAGCTGATGGACAGGTGGACACGGTCAGCATGGAAGGGTCTTCTGTTGTGTCTAGGTCCATGTCTCCGAACTGGAAGAATAAATACAACATGTGCATTAGTGACTGAGTTGCATACACGACGTGTGAATAAAAAAAGGGGTTGTAAATGAGTTACATTTTCTAATATATTTTTTACTTCTAGTAGTTATAAAGTGGGAATGTATCTAGGTACAACGATTTTAGGTTGCTATAAGAAAGTTGGGCATAGTTTAAAATTAAATTTAAAAGATTGGAATGTATTTCAAGCAGGACATGTAACCGAAAAAAATACTGGTTAATGGTTAACCCTTATAGAGAACGTTATAATAATAACGGTTTTAGTTCGAAAACCGGTTTTTAAAAGTTGGAAACCGGTTTAAACCAGTTAATATATCGGTTAAAAAAATTATTAAAATTAATTAAAAAAAAGTAATTATAAAAATTTGATTAAAATAAATTACAGAATAATTAATTTAAAAATATTACCATCTGAGTAAAATATAACAATTAAAAAAAAGCAATTTAATTAATGAATATTCACAAAAATTCCCGTAATATCTACAGAAAAATCCAGGTCACTTTTCAATTTTAAACTTGCCTATGTTGACAAAGGCCGTATTTATTTGGGACTTTTTAACTAACCTTAACGGCCAAAGAGACTACCTACATTTATGACTCTCCAATAAAAAGTTAATTGTAAAAACTGTCATGACTCATATTCAAATACAAATAGAAAAACACAGATATAAAAAAAATAATAATTTTTTTTTCGCTAAATATTATTAAAATAAAGGTTAATGTTCGCTAAAACCGGTTTATTTCTTTTTGGTTAACGGTTACCGGTATTTTCGGCCTGAAAAATATAGGTTAAAATTACGGTTAAAGTTTGCAATTTTCGTTGAAAATATCGGTTACCGGTTTTTATAACCGGTTACATGCCCTAGTTTCAAGACAGTTTTAAAATATCTAGAAGACCTAAGATAATTACAGCCAGTTGTTTGGAATTATACTGGATGTCAGTGTTAAGAAGATAACTACATAAGAGATACAAAGATGATTAAATTGGGACAAAGTTGCCGCATTACTTGGCCATTTTATCAAAGATTTGTTTTACTGAAGAAATGCATAGCTCACCAGATATAAGCAAAATTTACTTTTTGACATAACTTTCTTGTTTCAATTCATACAAGTTTCTAGTTTGCATGTTCTACAGACACTTTTTTTACGAGAAATTGACAGCGGTCCCCAAAATGTTTATAGCTCGATCAGTTTTCTAGAAATTCATACTAACTTTTAATTTTCACATTAGGCTTAAAGTTGTCTTTAGTACTATTAAACAGAGATTTTTTTTCTTTTTCCAATGATATAAACACATGTACATTAAAATGAAAATTAACAAAGAAATTAAAAAATTATTGATTTTATTCAATTTTGGTCAAGTGTACTTTGGAAACAAAATCAAAAATCTTTTGTTTCAAACAAGGTTTTAACAGTAAAATTCAATTTTTGCTTAAATTTCTATAAAACAAGCAAATACGTGGTTTGCGGTTCAAGCCTTTGTGGTTAAAGCTGAAGATATATTTTTACAGTAATTGCTTTTTTCTATGAGTAGCATATTAAACTCCTAATTGATTGAATTAATTACTCAAAATTTTATTTAAAACAAAAGAATTAAAATTTTATTTCCAATATACGCTTGACTTTAATGTACAAGTGTTTTATATCGTTGGAAAGAGAAAAAAATCTTTATTTAATAGTATTAAAGATAACTTTGAACCCCATATGAAAATTAAAAGAATGAATTTCTCGAAAATTGATCGACTTACAAAAATTTTAAGGATCGCTGTCAATACTTCGTAAAAAAGTGTCTGCAGAATGTGTAAAATAGAAACTTGTATGAATTAAAACAAAAAAGTTATAAGCCAAGAAATAAATTGGCCAAAATCAATTTTTGCTCATATCTAGTGAGCTATGCATTTTTTCAGGAAAACAAAAACATGATTAAAATGAGCGACTAATGCGGCAACTTTTCCCAAATTTAACCAACTTCGTATCTCTTACGGTTCTTCAGATCCCTCTTAATACGGACACCTTGTATATCAAATTTTCATAAAAATAATTGATTATGTAAATATATTTCTTTTTATTAATTTTCCTGTTAATAAGAATCTATTTTCAATTCTCATATATTATTTCACCCAGAAATTAGGAAAATCCAACTTAAATAAAAATAGATAAAAAACATATGTAACACCAATTTAGACGATACCACAGAATAGTTATATACAGAAGCAACACTCCTTGTTGGTCCCTTTGATGTTACCCTAGTCAGTTTTATGACCTTGAAGCGTTGTGTAGACCTTTAAATTTATTGGTTTTCTCCATTTCTCTCTAATTTTCGTTTCTGTCTTACTGTATATCACTATTCTGTGACGATACACAGAGGGTTTGGCGAAAGGCCGGCACTTAGAAAATTTCGTTTATTTTAAGAGATACAAGAAAATGTTAAGAAGAAAAATATAACTAGACAAGGGGCTCATAAAATTATCGTAGGAATAATATTGTGTCACTTCCGGTTTTAGCGGAAATGTGCATAACTTTACTTACAGCATAGGAAATCGGTGTTTTTATATATCTTTTCGAAATGTACATAAAATTAGCTTAACAATGATACCAAAATATCATTGTTTTACTTCAACCATTTCAAAATGGCGATACTTTATTTTAAAAATATTTACTATATATTTATTTTATAATAAAAATTCATAAAAAAATATACCATAGCCAGCTATTTGAGATTTTTTTACTTGAAACCAGACAAATAATTTCAAAAAATATTAAATCTACCTTTCCTTACGATGTAATGGCAGAATTTGTTATATGTGACAAATTGATCAGAAAATAACGCCGGCCATTTTGAGTATTTTTAATTTTAATTTTGGTTGTTATATTTAGTTTTTGTATTGCGTTGATTTTTATAAGGTATTTTTAAAAAAATATATAGTTGTAAGTACATAAATATGAAAATAAATTGGCGCCATTGTGAAATGGTTAAAGTAAAACTATAATATTTTGATATCATTGTAGAGCTAATTTTATGTACATTCCGAAAAAATAATAATAATAATACCGATTCCCTATGTTAGAATCAAAGTTGTACACACTTTCGCTAAAACCGGAAGCGACACAAAAATTTTTACTAAGATAATTTTATGAGTCCCTTTGACTAGTTTAATTTTGTTCCGTAACATTTTTCTGTATCTCTCATAATAAACGAAATAATCTGGGTGCCGGCCTTTCGCCAAACACCCTGTATTGAGCGTTCTTAAATACATGTAACAACAAAACCTCCCTACCTTCTCGAGCGGCTGCGTGCTATCCCCACTCAAATACACCGCGGGTATAGTCGGCATACTAACAAACGGACTCCCAACCTCCGCCTCATTGAAGCTACTCCTCCTCTCTCTCTCCTTACCCTCTCCTCTCCCATCTCTCTCTCCCTCCCGGAGATACCCCTCGTTGAAGCTCTCCCGTCTAGCCTCCACGTTCTCCTGTAGACTGTCTTTTCGGGCGCCCTGCTCGGCTAGACGGTCGTTGAAGCTCTCGCTGCGCTCGTTGATCTTCGGCCGGTCTCGGTCGCGGTCGGGTTGTAGGGCTGGTTGCGTAGTAGTGGGCGGTTTGTGCTTGGATTGGAAGTTGATGGTTCGTTGGTGGAGTTTGTCCACCAGGAGGTTGTAGATGGCGTAGATGTGGTCGAATGATTGGGATTTTAGAGACTGTGGGAGGAAATAGTTAGATTACATTAAAAGTAACTTTTCTTTAAACTAAAGTAACTCTATCACAAAAAGTACTGCAATGAGGTCCTTAACTATTTTTTTTTTTTTTAATTTATAACTTTATCTAATTTTAAAGCGAGAAGTGGTTTCAGAAAGTCTTATTTTTTTTTGTTAAGCCACAATATTTTTTCTAAGTGTTCAGTGACGTAGATGTTTAGGTAATTTGGTTCTCAAACAGTGAAGTTTACTAAAACTATCAATTACAAAAACATATAAATACGTTTTAAATAACTATTGTATTCCTTACTTGGGAATATGCATAAATAATAAGTGTTAAGTAAAATAAGTTAAATAAATTTTTTCTGTTATACTAGTTTTAATATCTTTTGTATTTATGTTCAAGAGTAACATTGATGATAAAATTTATATGCATTTATGTATATTATCATTGCAAAAAAAAAAAGAAAAAAATAGTTTTTTGTTCTGTGACATTTTTGTTTTCCATGTATGAATATATAAAGAATTTTTATAAAAGAATTCATAAATGATTATGAATATTAAAATCCGAGTATTGATTGATAATAACTGTTTTTAAACTTTAATAATTTCGTATCATATAAAATTGAGGTCCTATTATGACTAGTATTATAGAATTCAAAATCGTCTAGAAACTCTCTGTTTGCTGGTCTAGGCCGACAAAATGTAGGGTTGCCAACTTAAATATTTTAGCTTTACATTCTGACAAAATTTAAAATTTTATTTAATTGGAAATGTAAAATATTAATTAAAACAACTATTTTTGATTTATTATTTGTATTATATTCGTGTTGTATAATTATGATTACTTTAATTGTTGAAAAATATCAATTCACATTCATTTTATTTTTTAGGTTAGAACAAATGTTACTAATTTTTTTTAATAAAACAAATGAATTGTTTCTATATCCATGTGAACCGAAAATGTTTCTGACGTATACATCTGTAGTGTATAAAATAAGTAGTAATAATGTTTATTTAATAAATTAAAAGTAAAAAAATCTTGTGTGTCACACGCCCAGAAATTCGCATTATTTGCAGGACTCGGCCTCAAAATAAACTCGCTCACAAAAGTTTAGTTTCTGAGCTAGTCACACAAATAATTAAATACTAGTGATAACAAGAAAAAGTGACATGAAGTCGATATACGTCATGAAAATACTAAATTCTCTGTTTTCATCGATAACATCATTGATATTTTATTTAATTAATTAATTAATTAATTTATTTAAGATTCGGGTAGCGTGGCATAAACTTTAGACTTCAAACAACCCCAAAAAAGAAATCTAACGGTGGTAGATCTGGCGATCTTGCTGGCTTTTGTCAAAAGAATTGTTTATTTAGTTTCTGTCATTTGTTTAAGACTACTTGATTGCAATTTTGAACACCTGATAAAATTTGTTTTAAACGATATTTCTCTGGGACTAATGATCAGATTTGAATATTAAAAAAACTGTTGAAAAGAGAATTGAAAGGCTATTCGAACTGTGTTATATTTGATACCTTTTTCCATTTAATTTTTTTGAGGTGCAGTCCACCCCCATTTTAGGGTTGAGGTTATGCCTTTAGTACTAATCTATTCAGGTGTCCCCCTTTATACTAAAATTGACGTGGTCAAGCGTTTTTTGCAAAATTAATGTTAAGTGGTCAAGAATTGTGCTGATAATTTTCATTGGGTTAACGTTAGACGGCCAGAAAATGGGAAATATAATGTAAATTTGCAATATTTGTAATTTTTTTACAAATGTACCTGAAAATATGGAAAATCATATATCTGATAGCCACCCTTTTAAATGTAAGTATATTTATTAACGTATATGAAAGCAAAATATGTCATTGTTTCTTTTTCTGTTAGGCACTGTGTCTTCAACATAATTATACATTTTTTTTTAAAATAGTGTTCTCTTCGTCTTCGCTACCAGAATCGTTGAAAAAAATATTTTGTACCCTTAATATAATTTGCATAATATAACGATTATCCAGTTCTGTAATCAAGACGTTTTAGTTACTCAGTATATCAATACTCGTACAAATGAGCTGTTCCTATGAAAGACGAATATACATAGTAGATTTTTTTATTAACATTGAACACAATGTGCACACTGACCACGTTATCCTGGCACATGCAGAACCCACACATAACACAACACGAATTATTGAATGCAGTTTTAATTTACTTTTTAGGCGGCTGGTACATAAATTGTTGTTTTTCGTATCTGCTGGCAACCTTAAAGTATCAATTTTTAATTGACATCTGTCAAAGTCTAAAATTTTTGGCCGCTAGTTTGTTCATTACTGATTTAGATAGTTCATATTAATGTGATTAATTATTTTAGAATATAATAACTATTGTAAGTAAAAATAGCGGCCGTAAAGTATTTTTGACGGATGTCAAAAATTGATTTTGAATGAAAATTCATAATTTCTTGTTGTAACCGCCTAAAAAATGTTGTGTGCACCTCGGCTAATAGTTATTTGTATATCAAGTGCTGAAAGTCTATCTTTGTCGAACCAATACGAAAGTTGCAGCCTGAGCGAACCGAAGGTTGCAATCGTTTGTGTTCGACAAAGGACTTTCAACACGTGTAATACAAACTATTTTTTCTACTCCTGCAAGATAAAAAATAAGGAAATACAAAATTCTTTTTCCTACGACTACTGTTAAAAGTAGTCTTTTTAACGGTTGCGTAGCAAGTTAAAAATAACAGTTTATAACACAGTGAATACTTTTAAATCGTTGTCATTGACAACGTGTTAAAAGTAAAAAACAAATATACTTTTAACACTTGTGTTAAAAAGGAACTAAATCTAGTTACCTGTCAAAAATGTCATTCTATAATGCTTAATTTTTATTTACTAATACATAACTGTGGTCGTAGGAAAAATAGTGTATGATATATGTGTTAAAAGTGATTTTATTTCGTTCGTGGGGTTTGTTACACTCGGCTTCGCCTCGTTTCTAACTTCCCCATTCACTAATAAATTGTCACTTTTAACACTTATATCATAAATAACTATTTTAATTGAGTTCAAAAGCCAAGTTTCTATAAAATATGATATATTTATAATCATCATGAATAATTATAGTCATGAACTCAATTCAGAAATAATACCTTATCTGATATTGTTATTTTCAAATTTACACTTACTGGATTATTGTTTAATACATATTCAAATTAAGTTTTTTAGACTACGAAGGGTACAAACTAATAAATTGTTATACCGAAAAATGCAGGATTTAATTCCTTAAATTTTGGTGTATAAAATATTGCTATAAATTAAAATGGGAAGCAACGCGCATAAAAAAACTGTTTTTGTTAAATCCCTATGTTCTGAATTTCGATGAACACACTGTGATTGATGTGTGTAAAACTGTCATTCATGTTTATTATTTATATTTATATTATCTTTAATATAAACTGAAATGAAACCAATTCACAGCTTTATTTGCGTCTAATAACAACCCACCCAACATTTCGAACTAAAACCGTTATTATTATAACGTTCTCTATAAGGGTTAACCGTTAACCAGTATTTTTTTCGGTTACATGCCCTGATTATAATCTTGAACAACCCAACCCACTGACATACCTGCAGGATCATGTCCTCGTGCAGGCCGGGCAGCTGCAGCATGTGCTCGATGACGGTGTTGTTGAGCGGCTGGTCGGGCTGGGGGAGTGCGGGCGCGGGCGCCAGGTCGGGGCCCGTGTCCGGCGGGCAGCGCGCCAGCCACGGGTGCCGGCTGATCTGCGCCATGCTCAGCCGCCGCTCCGGGTCCACCACCAGCATGTGCCGGATCAGGTGCTCGCACTCTGCCAACACATACAGGGTGAGGTGTGTGTGGTGTGAGATAGTTGGGGGTTGGGTAGAGATGATGTAGGTTGAGATAAATAAAGCAAAGTAATTAACTAATATTGTTGTAAGTAATTTAAATTCGCAAAACTATATTCAGAGTGTCAGTCTTTTAATTTTCATATGGCGCTCAAATATGTCTTTAATATTGTTAACACGTTAACTGCCATGAGATACATCTTATGTGTCTCACTAAAATATCCTCGTATGCTCTGAGATACATCGTTTGTGCCTCAGTGTTTGAATACACATTATGCTTCGTGGTCTAAAGTTTGTACCTCGCAACGCATATCTGTGAACGTAGTTTAATTCTCGGTGGCCTGGCAGACCAAAACCTATTCTTAACGCATGATTTTTTTGTTTTTTAGTCTCTGAAATGATAAAATACTGCAAATTTTGTGCTCAATAAAATTCTTCAAATTTTAGAGCAAGAAAAAATGGCCCACGGGACCCAACTTTTTTTTTAATGGTGGCAGTTAACGTGTTAAATTGGGGCAAAATTGCCGCTTTAGTTACTCACTTCTATCATGTATTTATTTTCCTGAGTATGTATAGCTCATTAGATATGAATAAAAAACTGATTTTTTCCAATTTACTTTTTGACATAACTTTCTTGTTTCAATTCATACAAATTTCTAGTTTGCACATTCTACAGACAATTTTTTACGCAGAATTGACAGCGGTCTTCAAAATTTTTGTAGCTCAATCTTTCGAGAAGTTAATACTAATTTTCAATTTTCTTATGAGGCTCAAACTTGTCTTTAATCCTATTAAATAGAAATTTTCTTCTCTTTCCAATGATATAAAACACATGTACATTAAAATAAAAATATTCTAAGAAATTATAAAACTAGAAACTTATATGAATTGAAACAGGAAAGTTATGTCAAAAATAAATTGACCAAAATTAGTTTTTTTTACTCATATCTAGTGAGCTATGCATGTTTTGGGGAAAACAAATACATAATTGAAATGATCAACTAATGCGACAACTTTGCCTAATTTAATCGACTTCGTATCTCTTACGGTTCTCCACATTCCAATGGTTTCCCTTTTAAAACGGACACCCGTTGTAATAAATCTAATATACAGGTGTTTATTTTAAATGGCCATTATTACTATTAGACTGTTCAAGACAGTATAAGCCTATTTAGCATCTTCTTTTATAAAAAAAATGTGGTATCTTAATTTCAATTGCGAATAGATTATAATATAATAGAAAAAAAGTTCAATTATTGACATTTTAATATAAGTAATTATTAATTAAAAATTAATGTTCAAAAGGAGCACTATTTAGATGACATAACCCGAACGACTAATGCATGTACATAACAGTAGTAAACAACTAGCTATGAACAACTTTTGTCTTTATATAAATAATTCGAAAGTTTACCCTAATAATTCCATCTCCATCTATGGCACAACATTCTATGTGAAACAGGACCTCAAGTACCTGAGTTACTTGCTTCATGACAGAATTTACTTGCATTTTAGCCTACAGTCTCTGCAAGGTCAGCACACACCGAGCCGTTATGCGGTAACCCATCCAATTGGACAGGGCAGGCTATGTTGCTTATCTTCACAATCAGACAAGACACACCACGACCACACAACCGTACTAGCTGACACCCTAATAATTAAAGTTAAAAATAAAAAACTAAATAAATGAGATCTGTTTCACTCATTCTACATTTCTTTTTCTAAGCAGTGAGCATGACGTCACCAAAAACCACTGTTTTTCGCGATATTATATTTTTTGAACTTTGTGATTTTTTTATTTATTATTCTATAGAGATTAACCCCAATTACAGAATAAAATTTGAGATACATATTTAAAAGTACACAGTATACAAAAAGGAAAAAATATAAATAAATACACCTATATATAACAATCACATATTGAACAATATTATTAAGAAATAGTACATATATAATTCAAAACTCACTTATTTCCGATACCATAATTTTGAAATTGCCCAAAGAAACTGTGAAATCAAGATCCAAACAATATTTATTGTATGTTCTGCACATTGCATTAATAGGAGAATGTAATTATGTTAGTACTGTAATGTAATGTCAACGAACTTCTCGAATTGAAAGATTGTACTTAAAAATTTAATTGGCATAGAATTTCAGGTACATTATAGATTTTATTCATAATTTAAAATCTGGTGCTTAGCACGACGAATTGATAAAGATTCAACATTAAAAAGAGACAGAAGAAAACTATATTCACTTTTTTAATTCCATCTAGAAGCGATATATAACAAGAATAAAAAGGGGACCAAATAAAACTACCTTATTCCAATTTGCTTCTTACGAGAGCGTTATATAATATTTTCAAACAAGTTAAATTTTTGAAATTATAAGTAACTCGTAAAACAAATTTATGGCTATATTGCAGTTCTTTTTCACGAAGTAAAAAAATAAATACCTCATATTTTTAATATAGATTAACATATAAAATCAGAAAAGCTTAAACAACCCTATTATGAAGTATAACAATAAACTAAAACTAATTTCCCCTTACCTTGTGACATGAAGTAAGGAATGCGAACTTTCCCAGCAATAACCACATCTCTGAGGGTCTGCAGCGTGGCTCCATCGAAGGGCAGAGACCCGCACACCAGCACGTAGAGCACCACGCCTAGACTCTGTACAAAATATAACACAAATTGTAGTACTTTTGTTTCCTATACAGGCAAGGAGTAGATATGTTGTTAGTTCTTACCCATATATTGGCCATATAACACAAATACAAATATAGCACATCTGTTTCCTATACAAGGGGGTAGGTATTAGGAATGACGATGGGTACCCGGGTACCCGGAACCTACCCGATAATAATGTACCCGGGTATCAAAAATAGTACCCGATTACCCGAAATGTACACGTTACCCGTTTATTACCCGTTACCCGTTTATTACCCGTTACCCGAAATCTACCTAAAATCTGTTGTTGCCAGTTAAAAACAGTTTTCAGCTGCCGGAAACATTGTAACCACACGAAGATCAAGACTGAGTGCAGATACATCATCCATGCTGATATTTGCGAGAAATATGAGATATTCCTAAATAATTAAATCAAATATACTTCCTTAATAAGTTTTAATTTCATAATTTTATACTACTGATATACCCGTATGTTATGTAAAATAACAATGTTTTTTTTTCTATTTCCATACCAAAAAATAATATTTTTTTCTTCATTTAATAAATTTATATGCAAATAACAAAAATTTATATTAAAAAGATGAATATGGAAGAATAATGGATATTTTAAGGGTATCAGGTAATTATCGGGTATCAGGTTATTATCGGGTATCGGGTAATTATCGGGTAACGGGTAATTATCGAGTATCCGGTTCTACCTGGGTATTCATGTCGGGTACCCGGGTACCAAAATTTTCAGGTTTCGTCATCCCTAGTAGGTATGTTGTTCTTACCCATATATCGGCCTTGGGGCCGTCGTACTTGAGCCCCTTGAACAGCTCGGGGGCCGCGTAGGGGGGCGAGCCACACCACGTCGACATCAGGCAGCCTTCTGTGTACTGGTTGCTGAAGCCGAAGTCTGCCAGCTGCAAGAAGTGAATGGATGAGGGTTGTCTCATACATAAATAGTAGAGATGAGACCGAAGCCGAATAATTATTCAGTATTCAGCCTATTCGGCCGTATTTTCACTGTTCGGTATTCGGTTTATTCGGCCTATTTTAATACCGAATATTCGGTTACAAGAAATAAGTAAAGAATAACGCTGCTTTATAACATTAAAATATAAAATTATAAAAAATAAATTTTAAACAAGTGATATGTGTTTAGTTATTACTAATGTATCTATATTAAGAGTAAATAAGGTATCTATTTATGTCGTTTGGTGGTAAATATTTTTTTTTTAAACTGAAATAATTAAATTCAATTGTAATTTACCTTAGCAAAAATTCGACACGTCAGAATATTACACCCCTCTCCACAACGAGGACCACCAATCAGGCTTTTAGATTGTAGAAAAATACATTATTGGGTAATGCTGAATAGCATTTCATTGCAACCAACAATGTATTGTTTCCAAAATCATTTGAATGTAAACATACAGGCTGTCCATTTTAAGTGTGCCACCATTGCTATCTCGGGAACTATAAGAGCTACGAAGTCGTTTAAATTAGCAAACAATTTCTATTTTATAAGACTACTTTAATGAGCGAAACTTTTTCAAACAGTGTTTTTCAAAATTCGTGGTACAACTTTCTTATTTTAAATGGGAACTTACTTTTTTTTATTTGTTTATTCGATTCAGTATTTTTTTTTAATTCGACGATATTCATATGTATTATGTAATACCTTTACGTAACAAAATTTTTCTCAAAAATTTTGTTTCTTCCATAGCATTCTTTGAATAGTCATATTTAAATAAAAATTATACATACATAATTTTGCATTTTTCTCAAAAATTTTGTTATGTAAGGGCATTACATATGGATATCGTTGAATTCAGAAAAAAATACTAAATCGAATAAGCAAATAAAAAAAGTAGGTTCCCCTTTAAAATAAGAAAGTTGTACTACGTATTTTGAGAACCACTGCTCGAAAAAAAAATGTTTCCCTAATTAAAGTAGTCTTATAAAATAGAAATAGTTTGCTAACTTAACCGACTTTGTAGCTCTTATAGTTCCTAAGATAGCAATAGTGTACCACTTAAAATGAACACTTTGTATAAGCAGGCCATGTAACCGATTAATAAAAACCGGTAACCGATATTTTGAAAGACATTTACGAACTTTAACCGTAATTTAAATCGATATTTTAAGGTCGAAAATACCGGTAACCGTTAACCAAAAAAAAACCGGTTTTAAGGAACATTAACCTTCTTTTAATAATATTATTTAGCGGGAATTTTTTTTTATATTTTTCCTTATATCTGTAATATTTTATTTAAATATGATTATATGAATCATGACAATTTACATTTTATTGGAGAGTCATAAGGATAGGTAGTTTCATCGTCAGCTTTAGGCACAAAAGATTACAATTTAAAAATGACTTATATTTCTCTGAATGTATTATAGGAATATTCATGTTTGATTTTGTATGCAGCACCAAACATAATCGCTTTTCATTTGTCCATAGTATTATTTTTTTTAATTTTTTTTTATTATTGTTTTATTAACCGATATATTAACCGGTTTAAACCGTTTTCCAATTAAAAAAAAACGGTTTTCGAACTAAAACCTTTATTTTTATAACGTTATCAATATGGGTTAACCATTTACCAATATTTTTTTGGGTTACGTGCTCTGTATCTGTATATAAATATTAAGGCCCAGTATTACAGTGGAAGTTTAAACTCGATCCTAGGTTTAAGCCACGGTTTAAGTAAATTCGATGTATTACAGTTGGAGTTTAGCATTTATTTATTAGTTTAACTTAAGCGGTCGATCCTAGCGGCTTAAACCTTAAGGTGAAGTTTAACCTTTTTTTTGTCAAAATAAAACTATCAGAATGGATGTTGTGGAGAATTATAATACAGAAATTTAAGAAATGAGCAACAGCAGTGAAGTCGAAGTCGAGCAAAATATTCTCAATATATAATTAGATGACTATAACGTATTCTTTCCAGGCACTAGGCCTGATAATATAAATATATGGTCTGATAAAGATTTTTTTAATAGATTTCGTTTAGCAAAATTATCTGTTTGTTTAATTTATAACGTACTTAATATTTAGCGACATTAAAAAAAGTAATTGGTAAGAATTCATTAATAAAATGCATTTTAATTTACACGATTTTAGTGCCAATTTCTGAAGAATATTGATTTTTGTAAACTGTTAACTTTGATTTTTGGAATCACGCTTTACATTCTATGAATGCATCAACAACAATTAACAATAAGATATTATTTTTTTACTATTTATTTTATTCTTTACACAATAGGTCAAAATTTTTGTATGGTAAGCTTTCAATTTCTCTATTTTCTTCAATGTAAAATTATGGTGCCCGTTCTCTTTCATCTATAATTCTGAAAAATAATCTGTTTATTCTTAATTTTAGCTCTTTTGATAGGAAATTATTGTTACATACCTTTCATGTGGATATAAAATATGTAATATATGTAATAAAAATTATTTAAAATGTAAAGCTTTAGTCACCCTTATGGTATTTATCTAATACAAAGACAATAACTCACAACAGATATACTAATAATGTGTATGTACCAAAATACATGTGTAAATAATTTATCTGTCAATGTCAAAAACAAATATTCTATTGCCAACATAAACGAAAATATAATCGAAACAAGCTTAGCTAAACTTTGTACTGTAATACTGCCAATTGGTTTAAGTGAAAGTTTAAGTTTAGCTAAACCAATATTTAAGTAGTGACTGTAATACCGGGCCTAAGAATGGTAAGGATATTTTACCGGTCGAAGGCAATTGTTTGGAAGAGGACCGCAGCAATGTCTTCAATTATTTCTTACCATTTGTAATGCTTATACCATTTTTTGTAAAATCTAAATTACATTTTCCTTAACAACAGTAAAAAAAGTTCACCGGTTTCTGGATACTAAGCCCTTGTTTACATAGACAATAGTTATTTGTATATCAAGGGACTAAAGTACAATTTTTTATTACGCATATGGAATGTGAATAATAAAAAAATATTTAGTCCTCACATAAACATTAAATTTTTTCCGAAATCGTTAAATTATTAATTAAAAACACAATTTAACCAGCATGACTTGTTTGTAAAACGTCAGCTAGCTATAGAGACGAGGATGGCTGTGATAAGAAACCTACTGTCAAAGTGTCAAATATTTCTTTATAATTTTCACATATGTTTACACCTGCTTAGACGTTGTCTGCATTAAATAAGATCAATTATTATGAAAGGTAAACAATAAATAAATTCACCAATAATATTATAGAATATGTTTGTTATTTTACGTACTGCTAAAATAAACTGCAAAAATATAATATTACTAACGTATAGGTTAATTCAGTTTGAGAGATGAGTCCGTAAAGATAAATTTTGACACAAGAGTCTGTAAAGTTTTACTTTAGCTACTAGTGATAGCACATAATATATTTTACCGTTTTCAAGGTCCCCATTTTTAACAAGTTATTTGGGACACCTGTATATAATGAGATTTTCAATTCAATTTTTTCTAAAAATTAAAATATCTTAAAAAGTACTGCGTTTATCAAGTTTTATCAAGAGTATCATTTTGTGTTTCTTTTCTATTGTTTTTAATAGTTTGTAGGCAAAAATTAAAAAAATGTTAATAAGTCAAAAAAAACGATAAAAAATCTTCATGGCTTCTCCATATGAGACGTCTCTGGTTAAGATAAAGAAACAAAAAAAATATAAATATACAACTAAATAAGTAGTATTGTCATACCAAGTCTTAAAAGTTTAGTACAACAAGTACCAGAGTTTTTAACAAAAATATGACTAATGAGGTGCACTTTGAAAAGGCTGTAACTGTAAGGAAAGGTTTCCGGACATACCTTCATATAACATTTTTTAATTAAAATGACTCCCCCAAAATATGGTTTTATTTTGGCACACTCGTACTAAAGCACTAAATAGGCTACACTAATTAAATACGTTAATAGTGTTAAAAAACACTAGACCGAACGAAAATTACACTTTTTAAATTGTTTAAAATTAAGACAAAATCAGCTGCAATAATTTAAATTTCGTGGACTGGTATTAGATTATTTTCCATGTGTCTAACTTGTGGCGTAATACTTTACTTACTTTAATTATTATAAGTAGGGCATGTAACCGATTAAAAAAAACCAGTTAATAAAAACCGGTAACCGATATTTTGAACGAAAATTTCGAACTTTAACCGTATTTTTAAACGATATTTTTAAGGCCTAAAATACCGGTACTCGTTAACCAAAAAAAAACCGTTTTAGCGAATATTAACCTTTATTTTAATATCATTTAACGCGAAAATTTTTTAAAATTATATTATTTTAATTTTATTTTCATTAATTTTTTAACCACTATATTAACCGGTTTAAACTGGTTTCCAATTTATAAAATCCGGTTTTCGAACTAAAACCATTATTATTATAATGTTCTCTATAAGAGTTAACCGTTAACCGGTATTTTTTTCGGTTACATGCCCTGATTATAAGTGTAAGAACGTACCTTAATGTTCATATTTTGGTCTAGCAACAAGTTCTCAGCTTTTAAATCTCTGTGTACGATGCCTTGTGAATGGCAGTAACTCACTGCGGAGACTATTTGGGAAAATGTTCTTCTGGCTTCGTCTTCGTTCATTCTTCCTTTCGCCACCAGGTG
Source organism: Stenolophus ochropezus (assembly GCA_035578165.1). Taxonomy (NCBI): domain Eukaryota; kingdom Metazoa; phylum Arthropoda; class Insecta; order Coleoptera; family Carabidae; genus Stenolophus; species Stenolophus ochropezus. The sequence continues at coordinate 23,422,812 of JAQOWZ010000013.1, read as the reverse complement.
ATCTGCACACAGAGAAACATTATTCTACACTTTACTGTGTTTCCCATATTTTTTTTATTGTTTTTATATATTAATCTTCAAATAAAAATATTAGACATACATTTCTTATTTTTAAAAATACTTCCTAACACACGAGAAATAAATTATATTTCATCTCAAATAAAAATGGAGCTGTCAATTATTCTCGCGCATCTAAGGCAGCAAACAAGTTAAAGGAGATGGCAAAGCATACAGATGTAACACCAAAATTGACTATCGCCATTATTTTCTTCATTGTTATAGTTACAAAAAAATGCTATAGAATAATGTTGTAGGGAACCAAGGGGGACATCCTATCAGAGAAGAATAGTTATTTATGATATAAGTGTTAAAAGTGACATCCCTTTTAATACAAATATCATACACTATTTTCCTACGACCCTAGTTATGTATTAGTAAACAAAAACTAAGCATTATAGAATGACATTTATGACAGGTCATGATGTATTTGTTATGAACAACTGAAAATTGTTTATTAGTTACCTTATATTTTTGACACTAAATGTAACTAGATGTAGTTCCTTTTTAACATGTGTTAAAAGTAAATTTGTTTTTTACTTTTAATTCGTTGTCAATGACAACTATTTAAAAGTATTCACTGTGTTATAAACTGTTATTTTTAACTTGCTAAGCAACCGTTAAAAATACTATTTTTAACAGTGGTCGTAGGAAAATAGTATATTGTGTTATTAAGAGTAAAAGTGATACTTTGTGTGGCGAGCATGGAAGTTTGCACGACGAGCGAGTCGGACAATTGCATGCGAGGCACACAAAGACACTTTTACTCTGAATAACACATGCTATTTTTTCTTCAAACTTAGAAATTTTAAAAAATAAATTACTATTTGACGTTTAATATGTAGGTTACCTGTCAGTTATTCATAATTTTTAGTAACTTTATTCTTAGGTTATCTAGTTTTTATAGTGACATTTAGGGCGATATTACAGATTTCTATTGTACAAGTTACTTCTTATTGGCTATACGGTGGCGACAATATTATACGGCGCTTCTTATTGGCTATACGGCGGCGACAATATTATACGGCGGCTAGAATAAAAAATTATATTACGTTGGCATAGAAATTAAACTTCAACCTTGTCAATCACGTCACAGAAGGTGTCACTTTTATGACGTTTGAAGAAAAATATTTTTTTTAAACCAATAGTTCTCAACTTAGATCACAAAGTAATTTTTTTTCAAACGGAATTATACATATTTTTTATGCCTATTCGATAGCATATTTTTTCTGAATTCAACCATGTATAAAAGCCGTTTTAGACTAGTCTTTATATGGGACAATAAATAGTACAAGAAATGATACAATATCTTGTACCAAAAATTGTCAGATTTTGACGAAGTTTTGTATGATACTAATGCAATTTCTTGTACAATATATTGGCTCTGATTCTGCATACTCTCCTTAAATACGTCAATGTGACAAGCAAAATTAACCATAAATTCATTTACATTTTAAGATTGCAATACTTACAACTTTATCATTAGTAAACATTAAATTTTCTATAACCACTATACATACAATAAAATCAGATAAACATTAGAAACGCGTGAGCATAATAATTTCATATATGCGCATGCTCACAGCCAAATTGTCTAACAGATTGTGTGAAAAATAAAAGGTGTTCTGTTTTTTCAACACATTTACGATCGTAAAAAATGTTTCAACCAATTTGCTGTTTGATACTACCCAATTTAAATTGCACCAAAATTGGTGCAAGATCTTGTACAATTTATAGGTTAGTCTATAACAGCCTTCAGTTTTATATACTTACATAATATAAATATTTAAAAAAATGCGATTGAAATTTAAATAAATATTTATTTCTATTGTATGGATAGAATGAATGCTATGGATGAAAAATTTTAAATCAAAAAATTAAAAATAATCTCAAAACACAACAATATACAACAATTATTATGTCAATTATTTTTGACAGTAGCTATATTTTCTTCTTCTGTTATTTTATTTTTTTATTACAAGATTTTTTGCGCCGATGACACTTTTTATTTATTAAAGTAGTATTCGTACTATTTAAAATTTTATAAGCTATAAGTTTATATGTCAGTAAAATTTTATATTCACATGGATATATAAACGATTCACTTGTTTTATTCAAAAATGTAGTGACATTTGTTATAACAAAAAAAATAAAACGAATGTGAATTGATATTTTTCAACAATTAACGTAATCATAATCATATAAGACGAGTATATGAATAATACTTCAAAAATAGTTATTTTAATTAACGTGGTACATTTCTAATAAAATTAAATTAAAAACTTTGAAAGAATGTAATGCTACAATATTTAAGTTGGTATCCCTATATTTTACCTGCCTACGCGGGCAAACTGACAGTTTCTGGACAATTTTGAGTTCTGTAATACTAGTCATAATGAGACGGGGACGCGAAAAAATATTTTCTTCTCTGGTAATATGTCCCCGTTGGTCTTCTAAAACTTTATTCTATAGATTTTTTTTGTAACTATAATAATAAAGAAAATAATGGCGGTGGTCGGTTTTGGTGTTACGTCCTGTATACAGGGTGTTTGACGAAAGGCTGGCACCCAAAATTAAACAAGTCAAAGGGACTCATAAATGATTTTAGTAAGAATTTTGTGTCACTTCCGGTTTTAGCGGAAGTAGGTACAACTTTGATTCTAGCATAGGGAATCGGTATTATTATATTTTTTTTCGGAATGTTCATAAAATTAGCTCTACAATATCAAAATATCATAGTTTTACTTCAACCATTTCAAAATGGCAAAATTTATTTTCATATTTATGTACTTACAACTATAGGTAATTAACAAAAAAAAAATGTTTAAAATACCTTATAACAATCTACACAATACAAAAACTCTTGCTAATTATAACAAACAAAATTAAATTTAAAAATACTCAAAATGGCCGCCGTCATTTTCTGCATAATTTGTCACATATAACAAATTTGCGATACATCGTCAGGCAAGGTAGATCTAATATTTTATGACATTATTTGTTTAGTTTCAGGTAACAAAATCTCAAATATGGCTATGGTGTATTTTTTATGAATTTTTATTAGTAAATATTTTAAAAATAAAGTGTCGCCATTTTGAAATAGTTGAAGTAAAACAATGATATTTTGGTTTCATTGTAAAGCTAATTTTATGCACAAAAAAAAATATACCGATTCCCTATGCTAGAATTAAAGTTGTACACATGTCCGCTAAAACCGCAAGTGACACAATATTATTCCTACGATCATTTTATGAGCCCCTTGTCTAGTTATATTTTTCTTCTTAACATTTTCTTGTATCTCTCAAAATGAACGAAATTATGGGTGCCGGCTTTCCGCCAAACACCCTGTATAATGGAATCCCCTATTAAAAATGAGTAGTGATTGCAGAGTTTTGAGGCAACTTACCGAATATTTCGCCTTTACTGGCGTACTCAGTGACTAAATAAATAGTTTGGTCTGTCTCCATGAGCTGGTACAGTCTGGTGATGTGCGGGTGCCTCAGTCGTTTCATGATCGCTGTTTCGCGAAATATTTTCGTTAGGTTCTCTTCATCTAGAGCTGTCTTGTCTATTATTTTTATTGCAACCTGTAACCAATATACAAATATTAGCATTTAATCATAAAAATAACAAATTTGATTTATAATATTTTCTAATTATATTTAAACTTTTTGTATTAATTTAGTTTTTAAACTCTTTCACCCAGATTCATAAAAGGGATTCGCCAGTAACCCGGATTAGTTATATCCCTTGTTAACAACCTGAAATGTCAAACTAACTCCAATCCAAACTTATGAAAAGAATTATGTATATTATTTAGTTCTAAACATAACTCTACTAGTTTGGTGGAATTACCAATTCGAGTACATGATTATCAAATGATACAGAGGAAGATTTGTGGCAATATTAAAATTCGTATTGCATGGAACGCAAACGTTAAAGTTAATCTTTTTTATTTTGTAATGTAATATTTTTTATGTTCGTTGGACATTGTAAAAATCAAATCATTTTGATGTGAAATAAATAAATACTTACATTTCATTATAACATTATAAAATAAAAAGATTCACTTTTATGTTTCTGTTCCAGGTATTATGTATTTAAGAAAAAAAAAGTATTTTAAAAACTTGGTTATAACTATACTTCAATCAATGCTTTGCGCATGCGTGTAATCAAAATATTGTACTTCTAGGTTGTGAAATCTTCCGCTGTTTAATTTAGAAATGCTGATAATCATCTACAAATTTTGCTAATTCCACCAAACTAGCGGAGTTATTTTCTTTTTACTAAATAATATACTTAATTCTTTTAAGAATTGGGTTAGTTTGACATTTCAAGATGTTATACAGACACCTGCAGACAAAGTGGCAGTTAAAAAACTGATTACAGTTAAAAAATTTAAGTATAAAATTTTGAAGTTATAATGAGGTCTTGCAAAATATATAAGTGAACCTTTTTTTTTGTTTAATTCGAACTTACAATCTTTAATTTGTTGCTCTATATTATGTAATTCTTTTTATTAACATTTTATGTTATGTAATGTCGTTTTAAAGTATCATACTAAAAAAAAGTAGCAAAAATTGTGACGGGGGTAGGTTGTGGTGTGAAGTTATCCACGTGTGGATGCCAGATCCCAAATATTGTGGTTTGGCGCGTTTGAAAGTTGGTAAAATGGACAGTCAGTGATTGAAAGCATTGTAAGGCTTTTATGAGCCATTATATTTGCATAAGATTATTCAATTTGTCAGTTTGGAAGTTAAAACATTATACAAATTTGACGTTCGAAACGAAGTGAAGTTGAGTAAGAATCTTGATACGTCACTGGACAAGGGGGGAAGTGGGGGAAATCAGCCGCGTTTTCAAAGATACCATTTTTAATCAGTTTTTTCATAAGTAAAATAATAAGAGCCATGAATTTATTGGAAAAAATTAAGAACAGTTATTGCGTAGTAACAGACAAACAGTGTCAAAAGTGACATTTAGATCACGACAGCGAAGCTGGAGTGATTTAACAGTCGTTTTTGACCCGAGTTGTCGTTACTTCGCAGGAATTATGAGTAAATTTTACATATTAAATTCGTAGCTCGAATTATTTTGCTTGATTATTTCACAAATGACAAACATAAAATATTTGATATTAACAAAATGTAACCATGACAATGGTACTGTGGTTTTATCAAATTTCTCCACTGAAAAACTGCCTACGGTTATAAAATGAAGCATTCTGATTGGGTGAAAATGACGTGTGTGGAATAATCATTAGTAAAAGTTAATTTAAGGGAAAATAAAAAATACGGGTCTAATATTTTTCATTATTTTATTGATTAAAGTTAAAAATGAAAAATCGTGCAAGACTTCATTAGAAAATGTTTCTTAATGAGTAACTGTAACAACTTTAAAATTGTTGGTGTCTACGCCACTGGACGTTCAGCAGAACATCTGCTGTCTAATTTACAAATTGAGTCCTCATCATATAATCTTATAATTCTACTACACGTTCTGAGAACATAATATTAATAAAAAATATTAATAATTATATTTAAAATAAATAAATATATACAATACATAAATATACATTGCTATTTTATTTTTATTTTTGCAAGAAAAACCATTGGCTCTTTCCACAACAGTTGTGAGTACCTCTAGAAACAGTTCCGAATATCGGAAGGTAAGGAAAATAAATTGTAGAGTTTAGAACTGGTCCAGGTTGTTTGGATATAAATTAAGACAGTTTAGAAGTGTTTAAAACAGTATAAGTCTGCTCTGAATTAAGTTAAGACAGTTGAAAATGATTCCAAACAGTTTCAGATTGTTTGGAATTAAGTTAAAACATCTGCAAATTACTTAAAACAGTTTCACTCTGTTTCGAATCAAGTTAAAACTGTCGGAAATATATTAAAATAGTTTCAGCTTCTTTCGAAGTAAGGTACAATAGTAGTATTACAAATAAAAATACAAAGTCGGTTAAATTAGACAAAAGTTGCCTTTTTTTGACATAAGAGTCTGTAAAGTTTTACTTTAGCTACTACTTCGGCTAACTTCGCGAAGTGATATCGCGTACTTCAGTATCTATTTTAAAAAAAGTGTTTTATATCAGAAAACTACAAGATTTCAATAAATTTATTAAAATTTACATAAATTAAACTAAAGCAATTATTTTCATCAACAACTACAGAGAAATAAAAATAAATAAAAGGTGTAAGTTGTCATAAAACAATTATGTTAATCAATATTAAATAACCTCAATGTATTTTATTTTTAATAGGTATGTATTTTAAATTGAAAAAAGGAAAAAACGATTTAACAGTCTCACAGCCCATATGAAAATTAAATGTTGGAATCAATTTTCCGAAAACGCTATTAAAAAAAGGGAATACTGCAGTGAATTCGTCGTTAAAAATTATCTGAATAATATGCAAGTTAAATATTTTTGTAATGAAATAAAAAAACTATAAGTAAAAAATGAAAATTGAACAATTTACATTTTTCTTTATATCTAGTCACCTATGCATTTTTTGGATAAAAATCAAAACATGTATAAAATGCCCTCCAAATGAGTCAACTTTTGTCTAATTTAACCGACTTCGTATCTCTTATAGTTCTCGAGTATCCAATGCTTAAACAGTTTCATTGGTCACCCTGTATTTTACTGTAAAAAATTGAACCGGTTTCGAATTCAGAGCGAAATAATCGCAGCTAGAACTTAAATAAATATGCAAAATTATCAAAAATAAGAAATTATATAAACTTTTATTTATATAATTTTGTCTAAAGTTTATCTGTCTTATCATGTTGTGATAATATTATCTAAAATTTTACCTTTTTGATAAAATGTTTTGAAATTTTTTGGAAACTACACGCTGGTTGTATTTTAATATTTGTTATGTAATTTGAAGGTTATTTTTTACATATTTGTAAATAATATATCATAATATTTACCAAACCAATGGCCACTTAGACATAAAAATACATAAACTAGTGTAATATGTATTAAAACTTGTTTAAATTGTTCCTGATTTTGTGTAACTTCAGAAACATTTATTTGTTTATATCGAACTTACAAAGTCTAATTTGTTGCTATACAGGGTGAGTTATCAAAATATCCGTCTTCGATATCTCCCTTGTCGTTAGAAATACAGTATAAATTTATTAACAGAATTTGTTTGTCCACTCAAGGAGCATAGCAGGGTGTTGCATTACGGCTCACCCAGAATAGTGTGCCGTTTTTTAAATGGAACACCCTAAATATTTTATATTTTTTCAATTGTATTTAATTCTCATATACGGACATATGAATTTTGTTTCAGTTTTCCGCCAAATTATTCAGTTTATTCTCTAAAAATGACCAAATACACGCATTGTTTCATAAAGACGTACTGAAGTTATTTTAATAGTACAAATTAAGAATTTTTTGTCTGTACAACTGTAACTATACTCTATGTTCTCACATTTTTTTTTTAAATGTAATTATACAGGGTGTTCAATAAAGCGAATCAAATTTACTCAATTTCAAATGAGTATAACACGTCATTTTCAAATGGAACACTCTATATTTTATAATTCAGTTGGGTGTCTTTTTGTATTATCTTCATAAGTTATTAACGGTATCCTACGCATAAAACCAATAATTTAGGAGTTTTTGACCATTTTAAAGTTATTTCTAAAAATTAAATTACAAAAGATTTTTAATGTAACCGCCATTCTCACGGAAACATGTTTGCAGACGGTTTATAAATGAGTAATTTACTCTTCGCAGATATTTGCGTCGACAGTTTCAAAACAGTTACGAATTCTAATCTAATTTTGTAAGACCCGGAGATCTAGCGGGTCAAATTCTTGGACCACCTCTTCCGATCCATCTCTTAGGAAATTCTTCAATTAAATAATTCTTAACTCGAAGACTGTTGTGAGCTGGTGCATCATCATGTTGGAACCAAAATCTCCGGGTAATATCCATGGGATACTAGATTTAATTTTTAATTGAATAAATAATTTTAGAAAAAAAATGGTGAAATAATCGGAAATTATTGGTTTTAGGCATAGGACACCCTTAATAACATATGAAGATAATTCAAAAAGACACACAACTGAATTATAAAATATAGGTTGTTCCATTTAAAAATGACGAGTTATAGTCATTTGAAATTGAGTAAATTTGATTCCCGTTATTGAACACCCTGTATAATTACATTTTTTTTAAATTATGTGAGAACATAGAATACTTCACAAAAAATACCAACAACCATTAAACAGTCAGTAACCTTAATTATTAAACATAATTATTAATACAAAGTATAAAAATATCATTCATAAATTCTTTTCAATTAGAAGTTAAATATAAAAAATAAATTAATTTATATTTAATAACATGATATGCAAAATATATTATTTGGAAGTACTTTTGTAGAAAATACAATTTAAAGTTATAGAAATTGTGTCGTTCTTTAATGATGAATGTAACCCAAATGTAATATTGTTAAAATTATAAAACTAATTAATTTAATTAGCAACAATGGAAATTTTTCGTACTTTTTTACAATTTATAACAATTAAAACACTAATTAATAGAAAGTTCATGAAAATTTATAGAAATTTTTATTGTGCACTTAAAATTGACATTAATTAAAAGTTTATTAACACATTTTAATTTATTTTACCTCACAATTTATAGGTTAGGAAATATTGCACGTTGTAATATAATTTCAAATAATTCCAAATTAAATTAAGACAATAGTTAAGAGTTTAAAACAATTTCAGGTAGTTTGACATTAATTTAAGACAATTAGGCAGTGTTTAAAATTGTTTCAGGATGTTTAGGATAAATAAAATAGTTAAGGAAGATTAGTTAGAAGATAGTAGATGTCTTTTTGATTTTATAATGTACTAATTTTTTTTTTAACGTTCATCTTCCACATGGTAAAAATCAAATCATTTTTGAAATAAGAAAATACATATATTTAATTACTATTCTTTAAAATAAAATAGATTAACTTTAACGTTTCTGTTCCATGTAATACGAATTTAATAAAAAAAAATTAAAAAAATGATTATAACCATACTTCAATGAATGTTTTGCGTATGCGTGTAATCAAAGTATTTGACTTGTAGGTTGTCAAATATCAGCACAAATCTTCCTCTGTATCATTTAGAAATGCTGATAATCATCTACAAATACTGCTAATTCCACCAAACTAGTGCAATTATGTTTGGAATTAAATAATATACTTAATTATTTTTATGAAATGGGATTGGAGTTAGTTTGACATTTCAGTATGTTATATTATGTACAGTCCGGAGTCAAATAAATTATAAGTGCAACATGAAATTATGAATAATTTGTAAATTACCATGTTATCCTAGTTTTTCATCAAATATCTCAAATTAATGTTCGAAAGAAATAATGAACTTTTGTGCGTTATTGTACAGGCTTAGTAGTTTGGTGTAGATGGCAGTAGTTCTATGAGCAAGTATTCGCCAGATTTTACGAGAAATGATGTTTCGTAATACCGTTAAAAATGCAATAATTTTTATAATAACTGATACAAAATTGACATTATGTTAAAGAAAAATGATGAAACTTTGCATCTCTTATAATATATTTTTGAAATTTTGTTCTAAACATGTGAATAACATAATAAAACTAAACAAAAATTTTAAAAAAAGTTTCAACAATGTGACAGTGTTTTATTTATTTTGAAAATGTTAAGTTTTAAGACGATTCTGATGGTATTACTAAACAGCCTTTTGGCGTATTTCAAAGGCTAGTAGTGAACCCCTTTAAGAAGGGTTTGAAATAGATTCAGACTATTTTGACATTAAATTAATACACTTGATATATATTTGAATCTGTTTCTGGTTAATTGAAACTAAGTTACAACAGTTAGAAAGAATTTTAAATAGTATCTTTCTTTTTGGTAGTAAATATACTTTGGAAGCATTTTAGTCTGTTTTCAGTTATGTGGAATTAAACGAATATAGTTTGTTTGACAGAGAATTTGTGAAAGTAATGTTTTGGCCACATTTCTGACAATGTGGTCTCGTAAAAACCTGATAACTCGTAAACTTTTAGTAAATAGGTGATAAGTCAAAACCCAAACAATTAAGATAAAAAAATATAACACAATATATTTCCTTTACAGTACATCAGATTAACTCTTATCTTTCACTTTATCTAAAAACAATTTTTAGATAACATTCTTTATCACTGATATTCAATAATTATATCTCAAGGCATCAAAAACAAAAATTTGTATCTCAAAGTTAAAGTTTGGATAAAAAACAAAATTATGTGACTTTGAAATGTAAGGTTATATTGCCATGTGACATTTTGCACTGTTACCAACTTGAATTTTAGTAAATTACACTAGTTTTTTATTAAATATATACACGAAATAAATTTTATATTATACCTACTATATTAATAAATAAAATGATGTATTGACTCCTTAAATTTTTCGTAATGAAATAGAGAAAAAAAATATTTTTGTTAAAACAACTAAGTACGCCAATTTAGTCTCCGTACACCTGTAAATTATATACAATCAATGATCTTTTGAACCGCCATTCATTAGAATCACTTCCCTTAAACGGTTTGTCATACTTCCCACTAATTTTCTTGGAATTTGGGAGTCAAATTTACCCCATTCTTGTATCATAAATGTTAGTTCTTTTATATTCTTTGGGCGACTTATTTTATACATTTTTTTAAAATAAATCACAAAGATGTTCAATGGAATTCCTATCTAGAGACTATGGATGAGTTTTTAATTGTTGTCTACAATTGTACAATAACTATTCTAGTAGTTTACGTGTAGTATGTTTGGGGGTCTCTTGTTGAAAGATATAAGAATCCCTTAAACCCAATTTTTCAGCACATATTCTCAAATTCTCTTTTAAACTATTCAAATAACCCACTTTTCCATCAATAAAAATTAAGTTTCCCACCCTTTCTGCACTCATACACCCCCATACAAGCACAGTACCACTTCCATATTTCACTGTTGGGCATAATTTTGTTGTTTTCATTTATTCATTCTTTCTTTTCCAAACAATATTTTGTCCATCTCATCTAAAAAGGTTTATTTTGGTTCATCTGGAACAATTACCAAGTTCCAGAAGGTTTGAGGGTGGTTTACTTATTTCAAAAACAAAACGTAAAGACATGTGTAAGGAGACTAGTAGGTTTGAGTGTACATCTAGATTTGAGGTTAGGGTTCGTTCTACCACAACGAAAAAAATAAATATCTGAATTGATTCACATATCGTGATTTTGTTTTTTTTATTATATTTCAATGTCGTTACAATCAGGTTTTAATATTTTTACTTAATTTTTATCAATCAGAAAATAATGAAAACTTGAAATGTTTTGTAGTTTAGTTTTACTAGAAATGATTAGATTATGATTACAGTAAACTACAAGTAACATTTTACTGCATTTCCTGGAAAAATAGCTTCAAATACTTTCTGAAAATATTAGTAACCACAAATTAATTTATCTATTAACCTGGTTTTATTACTTTTACTCATTGTTCCGGCTATGGAATTTAAATAAATGAAATGAGTTATACTCATGTTTAAAATATTTGACAAATGTTGTGTTTTAAAAATTAACATATAAGAATATAATAATTTATGGTACCATGGTTACCAAGTAAACGATAGCGAAGTAATATATTATATACCAAGGTTGAGAAGACTATTATTATTGACCTAGCGTTAATATTGTATCCCGAGGTGCGAAGCAACCGAAGGATACAAGGCGCTGGTCAATAATGGTTTTCTCAACCGTATTATATATACAGGACGGTGACTCGAACACCCGAACATAGGAATTTAACATGTAACAGCATATATTCATAATTTCCTGCTTCCCTAATTGTTTGAGGTTAAAAAGTTTCAAATAACAGCTATAAAGCATACAATTTTATATTTTACGAACACTAAAGTAAATAGGCATTATTGTACAACTTATAGGTTATGTAAGTGTTACATTAGGGAAGGTCGTGTGTAAAGTACGCTATAGCACAGTTAGGGAATTTTTGATTTATCGAAATTATGTTAACAGTATAAATAAGACAAAATTAATTACAAATAATTTAAAATATTGCGACTATTGAAGAAATAAACAATAAATATTTTACATAGCATTGTTTTATTGGGTTGTAAATAGTTTCAATTTATTATTTTGAGGTTGACAGTTTAAGTTATTTTTATGTTCTGTAGTTGGTACTATTATCCAGTGACATGTCAATTCTTTCAATGTATTGTGTGATCGTGCGATGATCAAAAACAGTCAAAAAGTGGTCGTAGAAACAGTATAGTATTACAAACTCGTCGCTTCGCGGCTCTTGTATAATTTTTTCACTTCGTGTATAATATGCATCTTACAACTCTTAATACGTAATATACTATTACGTGCCTTGTAAGCTCAGAAATTAGATATGAAAATGACAAAAATATATAATAAAAAAAATAACAAATGTTCAACGGTTTCTCTGTCTAGTTAGCTGTGTTATTTATTTTTATTATTATTTGTAATTACTGTTTTGTCAATTTACGCTACAATATACAGCAATTTAATTTTGTTTTTATATTTCAAATTCAAAATTGCTTTAGATAATATTGTTCACTTTAATAGTAATTTCAAATAATAATAACTTGACAGAAACCGTTAAACATTTGTTCATTTTTGTTTCAATTCCATGGCTACCGCTATTTTTGGAGTAATTTATGTCATTTTCATATCTAATTTCTGAGCTTACAAGAAACGTATTTTTTGCATTTCCAGGACTAAATGCCTACTTTACTCTTCATTTTCGAAGACTGAAGTAGCACTTTTAGTCCCTAGAGGATTAAATTAATAAACAAACATTATGTCACCAAAGAAACAAGTAGGTATATGTATGTAACCTAACCTAGCTTACTAGAAAAATGTGCATTTTTTTTTGTTTTCAAAGCTGTCAAATATTTGACAGTTATATAAACATAACCAAATATTTATTATTTTAAAATGAATATGCGGAAGTGCAAAAAATAGTGTATATACCTTGGGACTAAAGTGCCCTTAATCCCTGCAGTGATTATTTTCCTCGCCTACGGCTCAAGAAATAAACCACACTCTCAGGATTAAATCATGCACTTTAGTCCCTCAGTGATGAACACTATTTGCTCATTGTTTCATATGCAAAATATTATGCTCTACAACTGTTATTTGAAACTTTTTTACCTAAAATAATTAAGGAAGCAAGAAATTACGAAAATATGATTTTACATGTTAAATAATGTTCGGGTCACCATCCTGTACATACATATATAATTTTTTTCATTGCTAGCAAGTATATCCTATCTTATTAAATATTTTTATATTAATAATAAATTTTTGTAGTTAACATTTACTTATTTTTTATATTCCATGTCTGACGTTTCTTTTTTTTAATCTCCCCTTTGATTCTTAATTTTTTATTATTTGATTTATTTAAATTAAAAGGACAAATTTATATTGCTAATCCATAGTTTACACTTTTCTTGAGTGTATGGATTCAAATAATAAATAGATTTGAGTTTCCTTAAAAAATAACTTAGGTTAGGTAATTTATTATTGACCTAGGTTATCATGGTTACCAAGTAAACGGTACGAAAAACAATTTCTCATGTCAAATAAAGGTAAGTAATGATATGTGTCTAGACTAGTATTGAAAAATATTTTATTTTAAAATAAAAGATAAAAAATATAGGAACAGTTAATTAAATAGCGGGAAATGTGTTATAACATCAGATTTTTTTGTTAACAATTGTTTAACTATTTTATACAACGCGCAGTAAACAACAGGTTAATTCTCACGTGTAACTTAATAATTTATTAGTAAACATAATGTTCTACGTAGAAAGCAGCACCATCTGTAATTTAACTAATCAAGAAACTTAAGAATTATTGACATCAGATTAGAATATGGAATAAAGACGTTATTAAATTAAGAAAAAACATAATTATTGACTAATAATTTAAATCAAGACAAGAACTTTACTTCCAGAGAAGATTTCTTGTATTTTTTGTCAAACAAAATAAAATGACAGTGTACATAACCTCACACATTAAAAGAATTGACAACTAATTTTTTTCAATTGTTTTGCATAAAATACGAGAAAACATCGAAAGATAAAAATTTGAGACAATATTCAAGCTTTCACGTTGTGAAATTTATGAGCACCAACTTCAATTTGGTAAACATTTTATTATTTAGGGTTAGGCTGCGTTCTGTAAACAAACTAGAAACAGTTGTCTGAACGAATACTATTTTTGACGTTTATATTTGTTAAATTTATTGACATTTTATTTTTTTAGTATAACTACAAGCAGTTGTTTTGTTGGAATAATCCCAATTACAAATAAGAACAGACAACTTTCCTAACCTAACTTTATAACAAGAAGTAAACATTTTTTCTTAGAATTAATAAATAAATGATAAAGCTAGGAAAAAAGAACATAGAAAAACTATTGCAAACACATTTTTTATAATTTAGCACAAAAACAGATTTGCTACTGTAACATAAACTAAAATATTTAAAATATTGTATTGTATGTCTGCATTATTATTTAAATGAAGAAAAGTGAACAAAAAAATAAGAAAATTACAAGGTAAATGTTCACGTAAAAAAAATAAGACCTTGAAGGTTTGTAGAATCGAAAATATGTGGAAAGATACTTAAAAATATAAAGATTTATTGAGATTTCTATGCGTATTGTTCAATTGTTTGAATAAACAATAAAACAATTGTTAATACGTCAAAACAATTATTACAACATAACCTAAATTAAGAAACGTCAAAAATGGAATAAGTTAAATCTAACCCTAAAAAATAAGTATGAGATTTGTCTCCAAGCACATGTTATATTAAATAAAATAATTATCACTGAATGACGTTAAAAAAGAAATAAAAATATAATATCCTACCTTGGTGCGAGTAACGACGTGTGTAGCAAGTTTGACCACGGCGAAATTTCCTTTTCCAATGGTTTTTTCCAGTTCGTAGTAACCAACACGAACCAATTTGTCAACTTGAAATGATTTTGTAGCCATATTTCACTAATTTTCACTAAACTTCTGCCCAACATGAAATCTTTTACATACTGCTTAGTTGCCACTTGTGCCGATAGAGGGCCGTTTACGTCAAAGAAACGTCATCGGTACAGTCCCAGCGAAATTGCCAATGTCAACTGTTTGTTTATTTATCGCTTTATCTGATTGTTTAATTTTTTAATTGTGTGCAAAAGATATTAATTTCTGGAACGCATAACCTATTGTACATTTCCACGAACTGTGTTAATATTTTTATTAAATATAACGCATGACATAAATATTTACTTGCATAATTGTTTCAAATGCATACAACAAATAGTTTGCTTTATATCCGCCATATTTATTAATACAAAACATTATTATTCATTATTACAATAAACAAACGACGATCATGCTACCACTTTCAAAATACTACCAAAAAAATCATTGTTTTTGCTATTACTACTAGAAACAATTATAGTCAGATGTCTTTATAAAATAAAAATATTATACAACTAGTCTTACGCAAGCGTATTGCAGGTTATTAAACACAAACTAGAAGATTCTGAGAAAACAATTTTTAAGGTTTGCGTTGTAAATTAACATATTTTAGTAATATGTAAGAAAACAAAAAAAATTTAACGCCTGTGAAAATTACAAAACGAGACGCATGCAGATTAAATAACAACCCCTTCCTACGTGTTTCATACATTTTTTTTACTTCCGTTTGAATAAATGCAAAAATGTATTTGAAATTATGAATTTTTGAGATTTATGTATATATTATATATAATAATATATTATATAAGGGATTATAATAGTAATTACTTCTGAAAGTTAAGTTTGCCTCACGAGCCGTAAGCGAGTGATGAAAATAATTTGAGTGAATAATCAGAATAATAACCATAATCCCGAATGTAATACTATACTTTTTCTTCTCCTGTAAATACGGAAAACGTTAAATATTTTAGAAAATGACAACATAAAAATATACAATGACAAATGACTATACCGTCAGCTGCATGTCAGATGTCAGTAGGCCGACGGAAGGGTGATCCACAAATCCACAATATGGCAGATATAAAATATACTTGAATAATTGATTTCTGGTTCTGTTATTAGCCAAGAAGAGTGAATTATGAGTCATACTATAATTAGTCAAAATATTTAGATAATGAGGATATATTGATACAAGAGTAGAAAAAATAAATAAAGTTTTTACTGAAGTTGTTTAAATAGTGAAATATGAGTCACTGTGAATTTAATAAATGTAATAAATTTGTTGTTAATACTTGTAAAGAAAATAAGAGCTATTTTCTTTATTTTTGTAGCTGTTAATATTTCTGTATAAGCCTACTTTCCATTTTAATTTGTGAAATAATGATCGTATAAGTTCACTTAATAATGGAATTAATTACCTTACTGAAATTAGTAAAATAAGGAGAAGTAGAGTTTATTTTGTATAATGTTCAATATTTTTAAATAAATAACTAAATTTAAAAAAAAAGTGTTTGTGTTCCTGTGACGTCACATCTGAGATAAAGAACATTGGTATACAAGTACACCCAGATTTATATAAAATAGTCACTAACCCGGATTATTTATACTTTCTGAATGTCAAACTAACTCCAGTCACAATTTATACAAAGAATTAAGAAAAGTATTAAGTTCCAAAGATAACTCCATTAGTTTGGTGGAACTAGCAATATATGTAGATGATTATCAGCATTTCTAAATGATACAGAGAAAGATTTGAGGTGATATTTCACAACATACAAGTCAAATACTTTGATTACACTTATGAACAAAACATTAATTGAAGTACGGTTATAATATTAATTTTAAATATATTTTTTATTAAATTCGTATTACATGAAACAGAAACGTGAAAGATGATGTTTTTTATTTTATAATTTAGTAATAAAATATATGTACTTATGTATTTAAGTTCAACAATATTAAATCAATTGGTAGGGACGTAAATATACAAGTGTAATATTGTAAATTAAGTTATATATAAGAAAATTATCATTTTATGTAATTATTTTGACATCAATGTTTTGCTGGTTCCATATATACGTATATTGAATTTAATGTATACTGGGTGTTACAAAAATAATGTGTATTATTACATTATAAAATAGAAAAGATTAACTATAACGTTTCTGTTTCATGTAATACGAATTTAATAAAAAAATATTTAAAAAAATGATTATAACCATAGTTGAAAAAATGGTTTGCGCATGCGTGTAATCAATATTTTACTACCGTTGTCAAATATCAGCATAAATCTACCTTTGTATCATTTAGAAATGCTGATAATCAACTACAAGTATTGCTAATTCTGTCAAACTAGTGGAGTTATCTTTGGAACTAAATAATATACTTAATTATTTTTATAAATTATGACTGGAGTTAGATTAACATTTCAGAATAAGGAGTTTACCAAATCCGGGTTAGTAGCTAATACCGTTTATGAAACTGAGTTAAAAGTATTAAGTACGTTATTTAGTTTCAAAGATAACTCCACTAGTTTGCCGGAATTAGCAATATTTGTAAATGATTACCAGCATTTCTAAATGAAACACAGGAAGAATTGTGGTGATATTTGACAACTTCGAAGTAAAATATTTTGATTACAAGCATGCGCAAAGCATTCATTAAAGTATGGTTATAATCATTTTTTTGATCGATGCATATACAATGCTGATTAAAAGCACAATTCACTTTTTTATTGTCAGTATTGGTATCTTGGTAACTGTAACTAATGAGGTCGATTAATGGGAGATTTTATACGCCCACATTTAGCCCACGTGAGACAATCACAGATTTGTTTTTGTTTTTCATACGTTTCCTACAGGTCACTAGATAATGACGGAAATCTGACTTTGGCCGATTTTTTTAATGTGCATCCAGTGGTGTAGTTAATTTTTTTTTCAAGGGCCTTGCTACGATTTTTAACGTCATAAAATTTAATATATTTTTCAAATTAAAATTCATACGTATTACAAATAAATACAGGTTGTCCGTTTTACGAGGCTCACCAAAAATTGCATAGGTTACTAAATATGAGGAAAAATCTGATTTTGGTCAATTTATTTTTTGAATTATAACTTTCTTGTTTCAATTCATACAAGTTTCTAACTTGCACATTTTACAGACACTTTATTACGAGGAATTGACAGCAGTTCTCAAAATTTTTATAGCTCATACTTTTCGAGAAATTCTTATTAACTTTCAATTTTCATATGGAGCCCATAATTGTCTTTTAAATAGAGGTTTTTTTTTCTCTTTCCAACTATATAAAACACACGTACATTAAAATGAAAATTAACTAAGAACTTAGGAAATTTTTGACTTTATTTATTTCGGTCAACTCTGCTATGGAAACAAAATCAAATCAAAATCCCTTTTATATTAATATACTTTTTCTTCAAACGTCATAAAAGTGACATTTTCTGTGACGTGATTGACAAGGTTGAAGTTTAATTTCTATGCCTCCGTAATATATTTTTTTATTCTAGCCGCCGTATAAATTCTTCGCCGCCGTATGTAGAATCAGCCAATAAGAAGTAACTTGTACAACAGAAATCTGTAATATCGCCCTAAATGTCACTATAGAAACTAGATAACCTAAGAATAAAGTTACTAAAAATTATGAATAACTGACAGGTAACCTACATATTAAACGTCAAATAGTAAATTATTTTTTAAAATTTCTAAGTTTGAAGAAAAAATAACATGTGTTATTCAGAGTAAAAGTGTTTTTGTGCGGCGAGCATGGAAGTTTGCACGACGAGCGAAGCGAGTCGGACAATTGCATGCGAGGCACACAAAGTATCACTTTTACTCTTAATAACACAATATACTATTTTCTACTCCTTTATAAATATATATATATATATATATATATATATATATATATATATATATATATATATATACAGTGTGTGCAAGGAAATGCGGAACATAGGACTGTAACATGGGATTTCAACAAATTGCGTATACTCTCTCTCCTGAGAGATTTAGAACAAAACTGCAAGAGTACAAAGTTGTTCAGAATTAAATTCTACGTCAGATTATTATAATTGTTGCAACAGCAGGCCTGTAATACGAGATATATTAAATATAAAATGTTATACTTTCGTTAAAAATCAGATAGCCATGGAAATAAAAAAGAAAATATCTTTCTGTCAGTTTAGAGAATTTTCGCTAATTGTAATACTTATTGTCTATAATTTAATATTATTTAAGTTGAAATTATATTCATTTCTTTAACAATATGCTAATATTAAAAAAAACTGTACAAATATAATTTAAAAAAATATTGAACACAAAGTAAGGTTACTAACTGTCACAATTGACACATAGATTTTTTCTTTTATTTCCATGGGTGTCTGATTTTGAACGAAAATGTTACATTTTATATTTAATATATCTCGTACTGCCGACGTACTGTTGCAAGAATTATGATTTTATCTGACGTAGAATTTAATTCTGAACAACTTTGTACTCTTGTAGTTTTGTTCTAAATCTATCAGGAGAGAGAGTATCCGCAATTTTTTGGAATCCCATGTTAAAGTCCCATGTTCCGCATTTCCTTGCACACACTGTATATATATATATATATATATATATATATATATATATATAGTCAGTTGAAGGTGACGCCATGTTGTTCCCACGAAATACAGTTTCCTTATATATATATATATATATATATATATATATATATATATATATATATATATATATCTATTTTTTCAATTTTTTCGATTAATTATAGTAACCATATTTCTGGACAGATGGCTCATAATTCACTCTTCGCGGCCAATTACAGAACCAGAAATCAAATTATTCAAGTTAATTTTAAATCTACCGTACTGTGGATCACCCTTCCTACACGGTCGTCTGAAAGCTGACGGTATTGTGTGGTATAGTAATTGTGTATTTTTATGGTGTCACTTTTTCAAATATTTATGTGCTTTTCGAAATTTACAGGTGTTGAAAAAGTAAATTAAAACAATGGGGGGACCTCCAGTATTTTTATTTTATTTTTTTTATATGAAAATTTATCTAATTTGAAAGCGACATATAGTTTCAGAAAGTCTTAATTATTATTTGTTAATCCGTAATATTTTTTTAAGTGTTCTGTGACGTAGATGTTAAGGCAATTCGGTTCTCAAACAGTGGGGTTCGCAAAAAAAATCAATTACATAAAATAATATATTTCAACTGTTATAAAAACATAGAAATATGTTTAAATAACTATCGTGTTCCTTACTTGGAAATATGCATAAATAATCAGCATTTTAATCAAATAATTTATAAATGATTACGAATACTCTGAGATTTGACAGGTACTGGCATGATTTGCTGCCTATGTCATTCAACATCTCTTTCATTTCCATATCGTCAATATATTTTTTCACAAATTTAACTGATCGCACAGTATTTCATAACAATTTTTTGTAAATTTAGATTAGCCCTGAAATATGCTTTGTATTTTGTATTTAATTAGCAGCTATAGATTAATAGTGAAATATGACATCTGCCACTGACAGTAGGGTTGGAAGGAGCAAGAATTTGGAATAGAGTAGATGTGTGTGAGAGAAAGGTGTAATATTGAGGCGTAGATATTAAGGGCACTAAAAACTCCAATAACTTAAAAACAAATAACTTTTTTAAACTTTGATAGTTCCTATTATACAGAATTAAAGTCTGGATTGATTATAAGTGATCAATTTCCTAATTTGCTACTATGATGGAGAACCCAATTGTAATGTATTTAATTTCAAATTTGAATTCAGTTAATAATTTTCATTTGCCAAAACCTGAAACCTTTAAACATGCAAAGAGCACAACCAGTATATGTCAAATACAAGAACATGTAATTCGTGGAGTTTTTATTTGTATTTCCGACTGTACCGATGACGTAGTTGAGTGACGCGGTTTAGGGGTAGGTCCACGCATATCACCAGTTCATTAATGTTTTGCTGACGTCACCAACGCCATTGTTAACTCCAGGGTAGTAAAACTACATCTACAGGGTTGAAGGAAACTACTCTTAAGGGGTAACTTATGAGTGTGGACGTGTTTTACGCATTGTACATGTAATAAAAATCGGGAAATAATGTACAGTTAGGGTTTATTATATGTAGAAGATGTTTTTGGGGTTATATTCGATTTATGAATGAAGTAACATGAACGAATCACAAGAATGAACAATTTATTTTTGTACTTTATGGCTATTTTGGTTGTGATGTCAAAAAATATTTAACTATATAGGATTAAAGGATTGTAAAAGCTAATAAATTATATTTAATGAATTAAATGACATATAAATGTGTATAATTATATTTTATTTGTTTTTAAAATAATAATTTTCTTTCAATTGCTAAAATAATGTTAAAAATTATTATTTATATTTAATTAAAAATTTATGCATATTCCAAATAATGAACACAATAGTTACTTAAAATATATCTATATATTTTTATTACAGTTGAAGTAGATCAATTTATGTAATGAGGTCTTAGACGATTTATCATTGTTATATTTAATCAATATATTTTTTTTATTTTTCCCCAAATTGACTTTTAATAATAAAAAAACTTCCTTTAAAACGTGGCTGAATTCCTCCACTTCCCCCCTTGTTCAGTGACGTACCAAGGTTCTTACCCAACTTCACTTCGTTTCAAACGCCAAATCAAATGTTTTAACTTCCAAACTGACAAATTGAATAATGTAGTGCTGCATACAGTGGCACACAAAAGCCTTACAATGCTTTCAAGCACAGACTGGCTACTTTACCAACTTTCGAACGCGTCAAACCACAATATTTGGGTTCTGGCAATCACACGTGGATAACTTCATACCAGAATCTAAGGACGTCACAGGTTTTGCAAATTTTTTTAGTATACTTTAAAACTATATTATATAATATAAAAAGTAAATAAAGAAGAATTACATTTTATCGAGCAACAAATTAGACATTGTAGGTTTAATTTAAACAAAATAAAAGGTTTACTTTTTTTTTCAAAGACCTGATGCTTACTACTTCCAACCCTACTGTCAGTGGCAGATGTCATTATTTCATTATTAATCCTCGCTTTCAAATTATATAAAGTTTCAAAAATAAAAAATAAAATAGCAGAGGACCCCACAGTACATTTTTACAACAATAGGAGCTTTTACATAAAACTATTGTAAATGACAGTATTGTTCCAGTCCCAAAATATTTAATATTTTGAAGTTCACAGTGTAACACTATTATGAAAAAAGTTTTATTTTTTCTGTTGAGATCCAATACAATACATTTTTTAAATTATGTATTGCTAGTCAAGTTTTCATATGTTCACTTAATGAAAATTTATGTCCCGTTTGTACAGCATTTTAAAATTTTATATTGGTTAATTTGAACTGCCAATTTGTTTCTGACATTTAAACGTCACATACAGGGTGACCAATGAAACTGCTAAGCACGGGGATCTCGAGAACTATATGAGATACGAAGTCGGTTAAATTAGACAAAAGTTGCCTCAACTGGGGGCCATTTTATACGTTTTTGTTTTTTCCCAAAAGATGCATAGGTCACTAGATATAAACAAAAACGTAAATTTTTCAATTATTGTTTGTTGCTCATACCTAACTTTTCGAGAAATTGATACCAACTTTCAATTTTCATATGGGCCTCAAAGTAAGCTGTGAGACCGTTAAATAGAGTTTTTTTCTTTTCAACGATATAAAGTACATCCATATTAAAAGTAAAATAAATTTAGGTTATTTAATATTATATCATAAAAACATTTTTTATACCCTGCGTCAACAATTGCACAATTTTTACATCGAAAATGATTTAATAATATCGAATATTGTTAAACTGTTTTTGGTATTTTTTTTTTTTGTAAAATTAGTACTTCTAAATAGTGCATTCCACGATAAATGTCAATATCCACAAATATTTTAAAATGTTTTTTAATACAATTTAAAAATATTATAAATATAAGAACCAAATAAACAAAGTTAATTTAATTAACATATTATGCAACGAGTACAGAAAGTCGTCTATTTCGTCGAGTGATGAAATCACACAAGGTGAGAAATAGTTTATTCTGCACAAGTGGCAGACTGTACTTTTTTTACAACCACACTGCTAAACGTTACATAACAAAAAAAAATACATGCACGAAAGCTGTTTGATATAAAAACAATATGGCGCAGATAACCTCACAAAGAGTACCTTCACGCATGCGCAGTGTTGGCAATTACTATAAGAAATGATATTTCCCACACTGCAGATGCGCAGTGTTGACAAATACTTTCTTTCTTACACTTTAATCCACGATAGTGGGAAATACTCAACTTTTAAGCTTTATACAGGGTGTTTCAAAAGTGTTGCAATTGTTATTTGTGTATCAAGAGCGTAAAGTGAATCTTTATCATTCGTGCTCGTAAATTGAAGCGCGAGCGTAGCGAGCGCTATAATCGAGCTAGAGCAATAAAGATACTTTACGCTAGAGATGCACACATAATTTTTTCTACGACTTTACTAACGAAATAAAAATTCAATTCAATCTTAACCAATTTCCTGTTTTGTGTTGCTGTAACCATGGCGATATGAGTAAATAAATAATCTAAGCGAGTAAATTAAGTACTTTACCGCTCGTTGCTTATGGAGACGCGCCGTAAAGTATTTATTTGCTCGTTCCTCAGTAATCATTGACATTACGATGACAAAAGAGAGAGCATAAATATCAACTTTTCATGGTGGTCGTAGAAAAAAAATATTAAGAGTATGTATAATTTGATGTACTGATAGTAACACAAAAAGAATTTTTTTAAATTCGCAAAAATGATCGCACGGTTCTTAGAGCTGACATTTTTGGGGCACTGGACTGAACAATAAAAGTGAATAAAATATTACACAATTTAATAAAATAAAATTAATTTTAATGTTTACTAATTTGTATTCGTTTTCGTATCCTAACAGTCCAGTGGCCCAAAAAATGTCAGCTCTAAGGAACGTGCGATAATATTTACGAATTTTCAAAAAAAAAATTCACTGCAATCCGTACATCAAATTATAGTGCAACTTTCTTTATTGATCGTAGAATATAAGTAAGTAAGTCAACGTTTATATTGGAATTTGTTTTTACAATATTATACATGAATTATGACAGTTATAACTATAAGTTAATTTCATTCAACAGAGTTACCACCTTTTACATAAATTCTAGTTAGAAAGAAATAAAAACAGTTCCAATCAGTACTGTGACCGAGACATGGTACTAGACTTTGTAGCCAGCCTGTACAGCAGAGTAGAGCGTAATACGAGGTACTTTCGTACTATTGGATGTGGCCTAGTTTAAGGAAATCATTATAATACTTCCTGTAATGTTTTACGTCATATTTTATTGTTTTTCTCGGTCTTAACGTCATTTGATCATGTTTTGTTTTATCAATACAGATCGTACTTTGTTTCTAACAACT
The DNA here is from genome assembly GCA_035578165.1 of Stenolophus ochropezus. Lineage (NCBI taxonomy): Eukaryota > Metazoa > Arthropoda > Insecta > Coleoptera > Carabidae > Stenolophus > Stenolophus ochropezus. Next base: position 23,398,207 of record JAQOWZ010000013.1, on the reverse strand, counting down.
CAAAACTCTGTTGTAACATCTGTTGTTATTTTTATTGGTTATTTGGACGTACATGTATATATTATTACAAATTCAAATTGAATTATTAAAAATAACAGATAATAGTTTTATAATATTTAATAATAGTATATTATTTATTTATTTATTTAACAATTTATCCTACAGAACATAAGTTCCAATTAAAGGACAATTATAAGAACAGCATAGTTACAAAATAACAAAAGCCTTGCACAGAATTGCAATACATGCAAGAAAAAATACAAAATCCAAAGGAAAAGTTCATTCAATTAATAGAAACAATTTTAAATAATTTTTTTACGGATTTAAAATAATTAATCAAACTTCATCTGAATGCACTAAAGGAGTCAGCAAATATATGAAAACTGCAAGCAATACCACTGAAAATATTACACATTTGAAATAAAGGTGATTTCATTTCATAGTTAGTTCTAGTTCTCTTACAGTAAAACACAAGCTTTTTTCTAGAGGTTTTACGGGGAATATTTAAAAGAAGATGACTTTTAATAGAGCTGTCATTAATAACATTATTTAAAACCTTATAAAGAAATAAACAGGATTGTATTTTACGTATATTGAAGAGGGAAATATTTTGAATTTAGCTAAGAAAGAATCATAGTCTGTATTATTGCTGGCATATTGGTTTTATTTCTTATAAAAACAATAATTAAGAAATTGTTTTTGAACAGATTGAAGTTGAACTGCATATTTATTATAAATTGGATTCCATATTTGTGAGCAATATTCCAGTTTTGATCTAACTAATGAATAATATAAACGTTGGAGAGTATACAAATTATGAAACGCTTTACAAGACCTTATAATGAACCCTAAGGTTTTTAAATAATATTTTTTCAAAGTACTCAATATGTAAAATGCAAAATAACTTGCTATCAAAAATTACTCCAAGATCCTGAAATTGTGATATTCTTTCAAAACAAGTATACATCAAGAGAAGACTATCATTATTGACCTAGAGCCAAGTTGTATTCCGAGGTGCGAAGCAACCGAAGGACATAAGGCGCTGGTCAATAATATTCTTCTGGACCAGAGAAAAAATTGTATTGACAATAAAAATTATTTTGACATGAAAATTAACTTGTTTGTTAATATTCATTCAAAATAAAGTAGTCTTTGTTTTTATATTTGACGTTTCAGTTTGTTTCACTTTTGACTTTTAATTTGGTTTTATTTGATTTACTTATTTAATTTAGACGGCATATTTAAATTGTGAATCCATACTTTACACTTTTCTTGAGTTAAATGATTCAAACAATGTTTGAATTTGAATATTTGAGTTTCATTAAAAAAAGTGACAGTTTTCATTATTGACCATGGTTAATAATAATTTATTATTGACCTAGGTGACCAGTGAAAAACAATTTCTCATGTCAAAAAGGTTAATAATAGTGGGTGTCTAGGCTAGTAGTGGAAAAAAATTATTAAAAATTTATAAATTGATTTGTGTTAGTACTATTATTTCTACGTGCAATATTTAATTAAAATTATTTTAGTAAAATTTTCAGTATTATTCACTTTTCATAATTTCAGTTCTACAGCCTTTTATCATATATTTAATTTTAAATTGTTTCGTTGTGTTCTAAACTTTAAATATTGTACAAAACCATTTAATAAAATGCCTTACAACAAAATATACAGGTGTCCGTTTTAAGAGGCTAACCATTAGGATCTCAAGAACTATAAGAGATATGAAGTCGGTTAAATTGGGGCAAAGTTGCCGAATTAGTTGCCCATTTCAATCATGTATTTGTTTTCACGAAAAATTCTCATTAGAGCAATTATTTTTTGACTTAAAACTTTCTTGCTTCAATTCATATAAGTTTCTAGTTTGTATGTTTTATAGTTTTATAAACACATTTTACAAGGAATTTTATAAGGAGCTCAAAATTATTTAGAAAACAATAAGTGAAAGTATTGTTGTATTTTGAACTGTAAAAATAGGAATCAAATGGGATAAAAATGATAATACGATTAATATTCTAATTTCGGAAGAATTTAAAACAGTTTGAGGCAAATTAAAATTAATTGACGACCTTTTTTAGAATAGAAACAATATTTATATCATCTTTACTTACCTTATCACAGTAGTAAAATTTCTTCTAAATCTAAATTAAATTCCTGTACTTTTTTGCTTGAAATTTCATGTTTTATCCTTAATAAATAAAAATAAATGTTTGGAAATTGTGTTTTTAAAATTTTTGTGATGTATTGTCCAAAATTTGGTGTCCATTTTCAAAAGTTTATGTTTATTGTATAACTTTATATTTTTTTAAAATAATAGTGAAGTGTAAAAAGATCTGAAAAAATAATAATAAATAAAATGAAACAATCAGATATAAATACAATATTTATTTATATATAACAATGATTATATATTTTAAAAAGCAATATTTTGGCAATTTTTAATCCCATACAAAACTTACAAGTATAAATATGGCAAAATACATACAAGACTAGCTAAAACCAGTTCGTATCTGATCTGTCTTCAAAATAACAAATACAATAGTTAGAGACGTTTGTAACAACTTCGATTATAGCAAGAACTCGTATATAACGACATGTATCATAAGGGAATGTTACTTTAAGGCAGTGGAAAAGGTTTAAAAGAGTTTCAAATTGTTTGAGTTTAAGTTAAAGCAGTAGGAAAGAATTTAAAATTGTTTTAGTTAGTTCGGAATTAATTTGAGGCAATTGAAAATAGTTAAAGAGTTTTAAAATGAATTTAAGACAGATACGACGTTTAAATTCATCTTAAAATTCATTTTCGCCCCTCCGACCGATATGATTAGTATTACAGGACTCAAAATTGTCCAGAAACTCTGTTTGGCTGCCAAGGCCGGCAAAATGTAGGAGCGCAAACTTCAATATTTTAGCATTACATTCTGTCAAAAGATTTTATTTTATTTTATTGAAAATGTAGAAGATTTGGTTTATTATTCCTTTTTGGTTACTTTTTAAGTTACAACAAATGTCACTAATTTTTTAGAATAAAACAAGTGAATTGTTTATATATCCATGTGAATCGAAAATGTTACCAACATAAAATCCTATACTGCATAAAATTTTAAGCAGAATTAATATTTCTTCAATAAATTAAAAGTGTCATCGACGTAAAAAATCTTGTGTATAATACGCCCATAAATTCTTTTGCAAAAGTTTCTGTAATAGTATTACAAATAACTATTTTCATTTAATTTTTGACATAATGAGAAACATTGAAATGATTATATTATTTATTGATACGGATACTACGTTTGTTTGCTCGAAGAAAAACACTTTTTAGATAAATCAAATTCTTTAAAACGTGTACATTTAACCATAGTTTTAAAGATAAAATGAGTGAGTTTGACATAGATAATGTTCCATGGGACATAGATAATATAAATTTTTGAATTTCTATTTTTATTTGTCTTTCAAACTAAGCCTTTAAAAATTTCTTAATGACGCTGAAATTAGTGCACTAAAGACGTATTGCATACAACATTTTTCTACAACCGAAATATTAATAAAAAAAATAATTTCAAAAGTAAATAAAACAATTGTTAAATGTGCCACCAGCGCGTGAAAAGTGACTTTAAAAACTATAAAAAGAACATAAAGTATGTATTTATATTCGGTTATAGGAAAAATAATTTAAGCTATGTCTAAACTCAAATAAAATTATACGCAAATTTAAATGATTTGGTATTCATTGATTCAAGTCCCGTACAGTTACAAGGACTAAATTTTCAAATCTTTTCAATGTCGTTACAAACGAATTTTATTGTTACATTTTATCTAAATACAAATATAAACTTGTTACTTTTTTTCGATAAAAATGCATAATTAACCTCCAAATTATATTTGAAAACACAAGAAAATACTTTCTAACCTCAAATTGTTTCTGTCTAAAACTAAATTTTAATAAACTCCCCTATAATATTTACTATTTCAAGACAGAGAATACGACTGGTCATAAAATAATGAGCCCTATTTTACGTTTTTCTGATAAAAATAAAATAAACAACACTTACAACTACTGAAATTGTAAAAATTCATGGAATGTTTCGTCGTTTGGTTTGATCGTTGCCAACTGCCGAATACTGAACTCACTACTTAAGTCATTATTGCCAACATCAAAGCTAAAATTTCTATCACACCAACATTCAAATACAATATTTTTGGAACACTCAAATAATTTTTGTCGTTGTTAATTCAAATTTGGTGATATAAATATTAAAAATATAATATATTCTTGCTATAAACGCAAAATAACGCGACTTAAAAATATCTCATGATAAGGGAGATATCAATTGATACCAATTTTCAATAGTTTTGTAATTTATAACACACCAAATTTGCACTAACCAACGAAAAACACATAAGTGACCGCTCGCTACTCAAATTTAAAGTTCTGTAGTCATATGACTGGTAATATTTTGAATTCGTTTTGCGTTACAACTTTTACATAAAACGTGGTCATCCAAAGGATAACAACCACGTCCTTCGGCTTCGGAACTTAATACCAGACCACAGTCCTGAAATAATAAAGTCATGTTAACAACTACACTTACCATTTCAAAAATTATTGTTATAACTCTGGATTTATGATTTTGTAATAAAATGAAACCCTATTCTTCAAAATTTACGATGAATAATTTGTTTTTCTCATAGAAATATTCTTTTTTGTGTTCTAAATATCAGAAACATAACAACAAATATGCGTTTTGGTTTTAAAACAGTTAAAAGAGTTAACAACACTTAAGTATTTGTTTGTTTTGTTTTTCAATTTAAACACAACAATTATTTGTATTTTTTCAACCAAACACGTTGTCACGTTTAAAACTTTTACAATAATTGAGACAAAACTGGTGATTACTTGTCTTTTATATAAAAGAAGCCATTTTGATTGTAATTTGGAGCATGCGCAGTAAATCTACAAATTTTAGAAAATAAAAACTAAGTATTTTGATGCAACCAACATTGCATTTCATTAGATGTTCAAAATCATATTTTCTCGTTTTACATAAAAAGCTATAACTTTGTTGTAACATTTAATTTTTCAATATACAGGGTGTTTGGCGGAAGACATTTATGCACGACATGAAATTCTTGTTTTATTAGTGAATATTGTGATAAATATTACTGTAATGATTAAATTGAGTGATAATATGAGACTTACTTCGCATTTGTAACAATTTATGTGGAAACTTCTGTCCAAAGCGACAACTCTAACTGTTTCTTCTTGTCCAGGTTCTGGCATTATTGGTAGTTTGCAGACACAACATCTAGGCGCGAATTTCCTGAAAAAATAACATATTACTGCATAAATATCTTGAAAATATTGTTACTGACTTAATTTAACTTAAACTAGCCTAAAGCATCTTTAAATTGTTTTAAATCAACAATTTTAAGGTTAGTTTTCAGTACTACTTTTCTGTCAAAAGGTGGCGTAGGTGTACATTTTAATAAAAAGGTGTAACAAGGCTGGTAAAGTACCCAGAATGCATTGCTATATTTCCGGTGGTATTTCTACGCCAAGGCGGGAATTTTAATTAATGTGAAAAGTAAAATTAATTTTATTTTACCGATTTTTATATATTTATTTCTCCTGACCTAATTTTAAACACTTCTCGATACCTCAAATAAATTTAAAACAACCAGAAACTTTACTTAAATAATATTTTTGACTTACTTGTGGAAATCCTCGATGCAATGGATCTGATTAGTAGCGTCCACAGTAAACGGAATGCCGTCCAGACTCTTTCCGCAAATCACACAACAGAAACATTTGGGATGATAGGGCTTTCCAGTAGCCCTCAAAATCCGATCTAGGATGGGCTTCAGGCACACCGAACACTTCTCCAAGGTGTTCTAGTTACAGAAATGCAGTTATAGTTTGGTACAACATTGATTAATTAAATTAATTTTATACATAAAATTTTTCTTCTAAATAACTTAATCAATACTTTCAGAATAAATCGCACTCTGTATGGGTGCTCGTTATTTTGGAAAATTTGGAATTTCTCCGGTCTCCACTAGAAATATTCTTAAAAATACTCAAAAAGAACGTAAAAACCAGGGTCATGTATCTTAAATGGGTAATATTGGGCTCGTTTTGTCCTGCCATCTCTTGGTTGCTCCCCAGAAGCTTAATAGAAATCATCATTTAGTTGGATTCAATTTTATACAAAATATTTGATTTCTTGTTAATAAATTGAGTACGATTGACAAAATTGACAACGTTAAAATAAATTTGGTGAGAAATATGTGCAACAACTCTTTCTTTAGAAGTATTTGAGGGATAAAAATAATTTTTTGTAGTGCAATAAGGAACAGTGATAAACGTTTTAATAAAATTTTGTAAAAGATGATTCATGTGGAAGGGAAGTTTGAAGATATAAAACGAATGAAAGTAGAAGTGTTAAAACATCTCCCTAAAAGTTTTGTTTGTGATATACAGCAAAGTCACGTGACAATCTGAACTGAACCAACTGATCTGTCGAGTGTATTACTTGTATCAGTTCGTTCAGTAGAGGAGATAAAGTGATCCAGTCAAATAGAATGAAAGTAAGTGATCTGGATTCAAAAGTGTAAGTTGGATCAGTTCAAAATGGCAAATGGAATACGCCTAGACTCACATCATCAGAAATCAAAATTGGAGCAGTTAGAATATTTAACATATAAATGGAAATGTAATATTAATGTTTCAATAAATTATATATTAAAAATTAAATATTTATTTGTTTTTGAAATTATTTTCCAAGATATAAATTGAACTAAGTACCTATAAAAAATGCCTTGAAAGCATAAATGGTTGCCTGTAACATGTAGCTCGGTTGCCTATATATCAAGTAGTTGGGGGAGCCAACACCACGTGGCGTGGAAATCAGTCCCAATTCATATTATTGCTGTTTTGAATATGACTTTTTCAATTTTCGATATGTCGACTTGAAAATTTGTAGCTTAGGGTTTTAGGGTTGCTAAACACGAATATATAAAAAAAACATTTGACGTCATATACATGTTTAGCGAACGTAAAAACCTATGTATTGAATTGATATCATTTTTCATTTATTTGGTAATTTTCATATATTTGACAATGTTAATGACAGCTGTCAACTCTCAGAAGTTAGTTTTTAGTATACAGTGTGTACAACGAAATGCGGAACATAGGACTTTAATATGGGATTACAAAAAATTGCGGATACTCTCTCTCCTGATAGATTTACAGGAAAACTGGAAGAGTATAAAGTTGTTCAAAATTAAATTCTACGTCAGATAAGATCATAATTGTTGCAACAGAACGTCTACAGTACGAGATATATTAAATATAATAAGTAACATTTTCGTTCAAAATCAGACACTCATGGAAATAAAAGAAAATATCTATGTGTCAATTGTGACAGTTAGTAACCTTACTTTGGGTTCAATATATTTTTAAATTATATTTGTACTATTTTTTTAATATTAGCATATTGTTAAAGAAATGAATATAAATTCATCTTAAATAATATTAAAATATAGACAATAAGTATTATAATTAGTGAAACTTCTCTAAATTGACAGATATACCGGGTGTCCCAGCTCGACCGACACATGGGAGTTTTACATGGGAAATCAGTTAATTATGAATAGTATCTCCCCAGTGCAAGATATTCACTTGAAATTTTGTATACTTATAGGAGAATATTATTTCTATGGATCACACTTATTTGAAATATGCAATTTCGTCTATAGGGCGAGATTTATTAAATTTAAAATCTAATATTTTCGTTCAAAATCAGACAGCCATGGAAATAAAAGAAAATATTTATCTGACAGTTTAGTGAAGTATCACTGATTTTAATTCTTATTCCCTGTATTTTAATATTATTTAAGTTGAATTTAGTTTCTTTTTGTTAAATAATATACCAATATTACAAAAATATAAATATCTACAATGGTATGTCATTAACTGTCAGAACTGTCACATAGATATTTTCTTTTATTTCCATGGCTGACTGATTTTGAACGAAAATATTAGATTTTAAATTTAATAAATCTCGCCCTGCAGACGAAATTGCATATTTCAAATAAGTGTGATCCATAGAATTAATATTCTCCTATAAGTATACAAAATTTCAAGTGAATATCTTGCACTGGGGAGATACTATTTATAATTAACTGATTTCCCATGTAAAACTCCCATGTGTCGGTCGAGCTGGGACACCCGGTATATTTTCTTTTATTTCCATGGCTATCTGATTTTTAAGGAAAGTATTACATTTTATATTTAATATATCTCGTATTACAGTCCTGCTATTGAAACAATTATGATCTTATCTGACGTAGAATTTAATTTTGAACATCTTTGTACTCTTGTAGTTTTGTTCTAAATTTATCAGGAGAGAGAGTATCCGCAATTGTTTGAAATCCCATGTTTAAAGACCTATGTTCCGCATTTCGTTGCAAACCCTGTATACAAATATATTTTTTAATCTATATTATATACAGGGTTTTAATATTAAGTTGTCACACCCAAAAACGACAGTTAAGACTCATTGAAATAAGCAACTTTTCTTAGATCAAATTTTTGATTTGGAGGCCCAGTTCTTAGTTATTGGCGTTCATTTGTTTTTCGAAAAATCGTCATTATTCCCTTATTTTAAGGAATATCTTGTTTTGAAATTTTTGATCGGTCGCTATTTTGTTATTTGATAAAATAGAAAATAATTCTAAATACAAATGTTTTAGGGAACCGAAAGCAAATGCTGAAAGTTTTTGTATTTTTTAAATATTTCTTAAAATAAGGGAGTAATGACGATTTTTCGAAAAACAAAAGAACGCCAATAACTATGAACTGGGGCTCCAAATCAAAAATGTGATGTAAGAAAAGTTGTTTTTTTTCAATGAGTTCTAACTGCCGTTTTCGGGTGTTACCACTTAGTATTAACACCCTGTATACTACTAACTGTTTCTAGGTTCGGAAGACAATGACATTTAACCCTGTCACTTTTTGAATATTTAATGTACATTTCGGATGAAGATCAAACAAATCCCAATTTTACCAAAAGAAAAATCCCCCTACTGTACACTATGGCCAAATTGAAACAATACCAAACATGCAAACACGTCCTCCCTATTCTCTTAGAGAAAATGAAATAAGGGCTTACCAAGTAGTCCTCCTCGCAGTAGGGCTTCCCGTCCAGCGAGTAGAAGGGCTTGCCCTGCAGGTTCACGGCGCACTGGTGACACGTGAAGCAGGTGATGTGGTACACCTGCTCCATCGCGGTGCAGCCGCTGTTCTCCCCCACTACTTTCTCGTTGCACTTCACGCAAATTCCTGTGGACAAATTATAAGACTAATTTTCTGCATTTGATTTGTAACCTCCCTAATATATTACCATATGTTTCGAATCTAAATTTAAATAAGTTAACGTTACAAAACCGTCTTGAATTTCGTCAAACATGATAAACCCCTGGTATTTCAAATTTTTCAAAATATAATCCTAATTTCAACGATACAAATCCTCTTATAATACATAAACTTCAGTACAAGGTCTTGTCCAGTCCATTTTTACAAACCCTCTGTCTGTATACTAGGTTCATGTTAGGCTATAGCTCGTCCAAAATAGAAAAGGACCTGTCAATCATTCTCGCGCATATAATGCAACAAACAAGTTGAAGGAGACGGCAACATAAATATACTTTTTTTCTAATGGTGTTCAATGTGCCGCACAGTACATACTAAACGCATCGTAGACCCATGTCTGGCCTACCAGTTGCCCTGTGCAGTTCTGGGTTATGTAGCTATACCTACCCCAAGTCAACCAAGTTCAAAACTGCACTGATCCAATAAACAAGGGGGCGTAAACCATAAATGGGAAAGCAATCTACCATTGGCGTGGGATTATTTCAATAACAAATTGAATTTTTGTAAATATTTATATTTTAAAATGCATAATGTTTATGAATAACAAAAGAAAATATCTCATTTATGAACATCATAAAAAAATTCTAATTAAGTAGAGGCGAATGGATTACATCGGTTTGGTCACTGACAATATTTTCCTTTGAAATAACAGCTCTCTCTAGATTTTCAAGCCAAATTATAGTTAATCCTTTTTCTGCTACATGTAAGATTATGAATCACCCTTTCCATAAATGATTATTACCTGCTAATATAATCCTCGGCAATTCCTGTGCTGTTTTCTGTTCATTGCAATTATATGTTCTTTAAATCTTAATTTCGAATTTCCTTAATATTATATAATAATTTCCTAATATAGTTTCCCCATATGAACTAAGAACTAAGTACGCCACTGGTAAAAAACACAATGGGGGGTACCTTCTCCCATTGGTTGCTCAAAATATGAACGAAAATGCGTCTTTCGCGCAGGTTCATTTCTATATTAGACGAGCTATAGTTTAGTATATTTCTTAAAAGAAAATATCTGCGCAGATGTTACTAGTTAGAATAGAATATTTTTAAATTTGTATAAATTATCTGTCTGTATACTAGATTCAGATTAGACGAGACAAGACCTTGTACTGAAGTTTTACCCATGTGTTTCATATCTGTATCTCACCCCTAATTGATGTTTTCCATCCTAAGATTATTCAATAGCAAACACACATGGACCTACCTCTTCTCCTTAAAATTACACCCTAACATATACCCGCATGTTACAAAGTGCCTGCAATTCATGTCTCGACAATTTACATCCCTAAATTGTCTGATAATCAACACAAATGGACTTACCAATCCCTATATCCCTAATCTCTCCCCGCTAATTTCCAATCAGTCATTTCGCTTCTATTATATTCCCAAATTTCACCAATAAATGGACCTAAAATTACCCCAAACGTATAGTCTCCGTTTTTCGAGGCTAGCCTTTGGGATCTCGAGAACCGTAAGAGTTACAAAGTCGGTTAAATTGGGGCAAAGTTGTCGCATTACTTGCCCATTTTATCATATAATTGTTGCATAGGTCACTAGATATGAGTAAAATATTCATTTTAGACTATGAGGTCTTGCAAAAAAAATTAAGTGAACCTTTTTTCGTTTCAATTGAACCTACAATGTCTAATTTGTTACTCTATACGACGTAATTCTTTTTTATTTAAATTTTATATTTTATAATTTAGTTTTAAAGTATCATACCAAAAAAATTGCAAAAATTGTGATGTCCGTAGAGTATCGTGTGAAGTTATCTAAGTGTGGATGCCAGATCTCAAATGTTGTGGTTTGGCGCGTTTGAAAGTTGGTAAAGTGGACAGTCTGTGCTTGAAAGCATTGTAAGGCTTTTATGTGCTACTGTATTTGTACAAGATAATTCGATTTGTCAGTTTGAAACTTAAAACATTATATTTGACGTTTGAAACGAAGAGAAGTTAGGTAAGAACCTTGATACGTCACTAGACAAGGGGTACTTCAGCAGCATTTCGAAGGATATAATTTTTAATAGCAGTTTTTTTTTATTAAAAGTCAATTTGGGGAAAAATAAAATACGAATCTAATATTTTAATTATTCTAGTGATTAAAACTAAAAATTAAAAAAATCACATTGACTTTTTTATTTCAAATCATGCCAATTTCTAATGTTTACATTCTATAGTCATTTTTTGCGAGTAATTACAACATTGTAATTACCTCCACATACAAAAGCAAAAATATTTTTGATTTTGTTTCCATACTTAAATTTATTTTCATTTTAATGTACATGTATATATGGAAAAAGAAAAAAATTCTAATAGTATTACGCCTCATATGAAAATTAAAGTATGAATTTCTATAAAAGTGTATGACATAAAAATTTTGAGGGTCGGTGTCAATTCCTTGTATGTGTCTGTAGCATGTGTAAATTAGAAACTTGTATAATTTGGAACAAAAATGTTATGTCAAAAAGAAAATTGACCAAAGTTAGTATTTTGCTCATATCTAGAGGCCCAATTTAATCGATTTCGTATCTCTTACGATTCTTCATATCCCAATAGTTAGTCTCGAAAAAGAGACACCTGTATACCTGCATGATACAACTGTACAATCCATATTTCGACACTTTCTATCCCTAAACTATCCACCAACCACCACGCTTGGACCTCCCGCTGATTCTCAATCCCAATCTTATACCATCAATCCCACTCACCGTAAACATCTTCATCCGGAGCGCCCATGCCCTGCACGAGCAGGTCCGTCAAGTGGTCCACCTCGGCCTCCTTGGCGCCCCCCGGAGCCCTGGGGGCGTCGCCCCTGGTCGAGCCTCCGCTCACGTAGGGTGCGTACAAGGAGTAACTCGAACGGGACGATAGTTGGCTTGGTGGACGGGGGTTGATCGGCTCGTAGATTGATTCGTAGGTGGAGGAGGTCTGAAATCAAGAAGAAGGGAGTGTATTAGGGTGGGTTTCTAAGGGGGTGGTGTAAGGAAATTTGGATTGTAAAAGGGTTGAAATATGTGCATTAAGGGTTGTAAACCAACGCATGTGGAACTGATTACAGTAAAACTAAATAAAGAATGAAGTGTTGTGTGATTAATAGGCGAATTTCTTTTAAAATTAAGTTAAGAAACTTAATTTGTTGGAAATTATTTTCAGAAAACGAAGTTCTCTTTAAAACTGTATATTTTAAACACATTAATGGATCTTACATTTATGTTAAGCTACTTAAAAAGCCAAGGCGTAAGACAGTTTTTAAAAAATGCTAGACTATTTAAATAATTTTAAGGGAGTTCATCATTTTATTGTAATAATTTAAATCAATTTTTTTAAATTATTTCTGGTTATTTTTAATTAATTCGAGACAGTTAGGAAGTGTTTAAAATAATTTTAGTCTGTTTAGAATTAACTTAAGACAGTTGGATAGAGTGTCAAACAATTTCAGGCTGTATGGAATGAAACAGACAATTGGAAAATGTTTTAAAAAGTTTCAGGTTTTTTCTAAATTAATTTTAGACAGTTGGAAAATATTTAAAATAGTTGTCTATTTGAGATTAAATTAAGACAGTAGGAACAGTTTCACATTATTTGGAATGAAATATACAGGTGGGGAATGCTTTAAAAAGTTGTACGTTATTCTAAAGGAATTTGAGACAATTGTAAAATGTTTAAAAAAAATTTCGTCAGATCAGAATTAAATTGAGATTGTTTGAAATTGTTTAAACCAATTTATGATTATTTGGAATGAAACAGATTTTTAAAAAATGTTCAAAAATTTTACGTCGAATTTTTCTATTTGGCAAAAAAATAATGTTATATTATTATACAATGCATATTTTAAATATATACTAGTAAAATCTATTCAACAAATTAATATTATACATAGCAATTTAATTTATTTACTTTTAAAAACACTATAAAATGCTTAGCAAATAACTACAAGCCGTTTTGAAATAATTCATAACAATTTAAAAGTGTTTCAATAATTATGATTGTTTGGAATAATTTTGAGTCAGACAGAAGTAGTTTAAAACATTTTTTTGTATTTTTCAGAACTGGGAATTGTTTAGTCTGCTTTTAATAATTTTAAAATAGCTTCACGTTGTTTGGGTGAAAACAAACAATTTAGAAATATTTAACACTTTTAGATCATTTAGAATTGAATTACAGCAACCAATAGAGGGGGGCGTATTCATTTTATCCTCCACACATGTTATATCATTATATCACATATTCAATCTTTCACCCTTTTTATTGTGCATACTTTTAATCCGCGAAAAACGTTATCTTGTACTTATTTTATCTTCTAAATAATTTTACCATTCACACATTTTATCTTTCACTCATTTATGTTCCACACATTTTATCTTTTACACATTTTATCTTCAGAAAAATTTAATATTGAATATTTTATCATAGGTAATATAATAAGAACCATGAATTTATTGGAAAATTTACGAATAGTTGTTGCGTAGTAACAGACAAACGAGTATCAAAAATGACAAGTAGATTACGACAGCGAAGCTGGAGTGATTCAAGGGTCATTTTTGACCCGAGTTGTCGTTACTTTAAAGGAATTATGAGAAATTTTTTCCTATTAAATTCATAGCTCGAATTATATTTGCTTGATTATTTCACGAATGACAACAGTTCAAACATAAAATTTTTGATATCAACGAAATGTAACTATGACTATGATACTGTGGTTTTATCAAATTTATTCACTGAAAAACTATCTAAGGCCATCAAATGAAGTATTTTCATTGGGTAAAAATGACGTGGGATAAAACAAACGGTTAGGACATATTTAAAATACTTTTAAAACATTTAGAATTGAATTACGCCAACCGAGCGAAGATTTAAACAATTTTATCTACAACTATTGAAATATGGGTACATTATACGTGTGATACTACATATAATATACTACTCATATTACACAAGTGTAATATGAAATGTTATATTACACGCTACACTTTTCTGTAATAAATAGAGCATATAATTTAACACATAACATTTTAATAAACTCTTAATTTATTAATAATATATTTTTTATCATAAATATCAATATAAATGGTTATAAAAGTATAATAAATACAATTTGAATAGTTATTTTGACATTTAAGTGCTATTGTGGCGCCATCTGTTAAGCTATATATGAACTACTCACAGTTAACTGAATGTTTAACAAATAATATCAGATTTTTTATAAGCCTGATAGTTGTAGATAAAGTATAGTATTTGACTCGCATAATATGGCTACATTACACTCGGATGATTAAATATACTCGCTACCGCTCGTATTTTTAATTACATCCTCGTGTAATATAGCCTACATATTATGCTTGTTAAATAATATACTATTAAATTACAAAATCTCATTACTTACTCCTACACACATATTCCTCTACCTCCAAACACTCACAAGCACACCACTCTCACCCCTCACCATCCCATCTCCTTACCTGGCTGCCCATAGTATAGGGCCCGTACTCGCCGTACCCATACCGGTCACTGGCCCGTCTGAGCTCGCTGTAGGAACTCGACACCGGAGACGGTGGCGGAGGTAAGTCTTCGGGAGGCGGCGGGACTGCGCTGGCCGCCGCCAGGGCCAGGGGGTTCACTCTGCACGCTGCGTACTCCGACTCCGGGGGCAGAGGCAGGTCTAGTGGTGGCGGCGGGGGTGGCAGGTCGTCTCCTACAAGGGGGAAGAGGTTGTAATGGTGGTGGGTGTAATATGTTTGAATTTGTAAGGTGGTAATTGTTTGAATTCATACTATAGCTCGTCCAAAATAGAAAAGGACCTGTCAATCATTCTCGCGCATATAATGCAACAAACAAGTTGAAGGAGACGGCAACATAAATATACTTTTTTTCTAATGGTGTTCAATGTGCCGCACAGTACATACTAAACGCATCGTAGACCCATGCCTGGCCTACCAGTTGCCCTGTGCAGTTCTGGATTATAGTAGCTATACCTACCCCATGTCAACCAAGTTCAAAACTGCACTGATCCAATAAACTAGGGGCGTAAACCATAAATGGGAAAGCAATCTACCATTGGCGTGGGTTTATTTCAATAACAAATGGAATTTTTGTAAATATTTATATTTTAAAATGCATAATGTTTATGAATAACAAAAGAAAATATCACATTTATGAACATCATAAAAAAATCCTAATTAAGTAGAGACGAATGGATTACATCGGTTTGGTCACTGACAATATTTTCCTTTGAAATAACAGCTTCTTTAATCTCTAGATTTTCAAGCCAAATTATAGTTAATCCTTTTTCTGCTACATGTAAGATTATGAATCACCCTTTCCATAAATGATTATTACCTGCTAATATAATCCTCGGCAAATCCTGTGCTGTTTTCTGTTCATTGCAATTATATGTTCTTTAAATCTTAATTTCAAATTTCCTTAATATTAGATAATAATTTCCTAATATAGTTTCCCCATATGAACTAAGAACTAAGTACGCCACTGGTAAAAAACGCAATGGGGGGTACCTTCCCCCATTGGTTGCTCAAAATATGAATGACTATACAACTCATCGGAAAATGGACCAATGAGATAGTTGAATTTTTCTTAGTTACGATGTATAACATCGGTTATTTATGTTGCTAAGTCGTGTTTTCGCGAAACACCACTAATGGTGTTCCGGAAACAGTTGAATCATATTTAATCGTATCATCCGTGAATATAAACAATTACAGTTTTTGACATTTCGTAAAAATGAATCGATTTAGAGTTGATTTATTCGTTGTATAGTCTTAATATATACAACTCGAGTTTCGAAAATAATCTGAGTATACAGTTTGCGGACTCGATGTGTTACCTTTAAAACACAACTCCACCTGCGGTGTCGTTGTGTTTCCAAGGCAACACATCTTGTCCTCAACTGTATATTCGATTATTTTCGAACCTCTTGTTGTATAACTATTGAAAATGCGTCTTTCGCGCAGGTTCATTTCTATATTGGACGAGCTATAGTTTCTAATTTGCATTTTTTAGTGAGATATTGATAACGGTCCTCATAATTTTTATAACTCGTATAATTTTTGAAAAATTCATACTAAATTTCAATTTTCAGATGGAACTCAAAGCTGTTTTTGAATTATTAAATAGAATTTTTGTTTTCTTATACATATTATTCGGTATATGAACAGTTAATAAAACAATAACAAACAGCAAATTGGTTGACATACTGTATACGATCGTAAATGTGTTGTGAAAACAGAAATGCTCTATTTTTTATATAATCTGTCAGCCAGTTTGTTTATAAGAATGCGCATATATGAATCATGTGATCTCACGCGTTTCTAATGTTTATTTTTTTGTATGTAGTGTGGTTATAGATCATTACTGGTAAAGTTGTAATTATAGCAAACTTTAAATTTAAATGAATTTGTGTATGCTTGTCACATTGAAAAAATTCAAAAAAAGTGCGCAGACTCAGAGCCAATATATCATCAATCATTAATTTTTATCAAAAATGAAGAAAATACAAATCATAATGAAAATTTAATTATTTGCTATAAAACAGAAGAAAAATGTATGTTTTTAAAAGTGTAACAAAAAGTAAAAATTCTTTGTTACTCTTCCTAGTTTTATTCAGATGTATTGGTTTAGTTATATTACAGATTTCCTTTTCGTTTGTTAAATAAAATATTTATATTGCTATAAAACAATTAAAAAGTTCAGTAACACTATCTTTAAAAATTAAAAAAAAAATCGTGATTTTCTTTTTATGTTATATATTTTTTTTTTAAATAAATCATGATTTTTCCCAACCCTGATTTAAGACCCCATAAGTTAAGACAGTTTCAGTGTTCTAAAATTAAATTTAAGCTAGTAAATTCAGAATATTTTCTATATTTTTAAAATAACAAAACACTTAAAACAATTGTATTTAAGTCAGTTTGAAACTGTTTGAAACATAAGTAAAAAAAAATGTATATTTTTAAAACAATGGAGCATATTTTAAACAGTTGCAAAACAATTTCACTCTGTTTTTTTTTTTTGTTACTGGACGAAATAAGTCTATCACTAAACCCACCAAACCATCTATATAAACAACCACTTA
Source organism: Stenolophus ochropezus (assembly GCA_035578165.1). Lineage (NCBI taxonomy): Eukaryota > Metazoa > Arthropoda > Insecta > Coleoptera > Carabidae > Stenolophus > Stenolophus ochropezus. The sequence continues at coordinate 23,380,680 of JAQOWZ010000013.1, read as the reverse complement.
CCATTCGCATACACATTCCCAACCTCAGCCTCACTAAGATTGCTATACAGACTCGCATTCCTAACAGGCGGGTGCATGATATTGCTGTATATCAAGCCATCTGCATTCTTGACCTGGCCCATCTGATTCATCTGGTTCACTTGATTCACTTGTAGGTTACTGTACATGGGGGCGCTCTCTGCGTACCCCTTGCTGTTGCCGTACTTGGGGCCCATGGGCAGTGTAGACTCGTTGGAGAGAGAGTGATTCGTGTGCACGTTGGAGTACAGCGGAGGTATTGTGTTTTGTTGCAGGCGAGTTGAGTAGGATGGTTCGCATTGCTGTTTTATCTGGTAGGATTGGGGGACCTGCAATATATTGTATGTGAAATTATTTCTAGTAGATTGATAAGAGTGGATATGGTATAGTTTGTACATTTTAAGAGGGTAAAGGCGGATTCAGAGTTCACGTAACGTAACTTAACTTAACCTAACTTATCAGTAACTTAATTTAAAGAAAAATGATATTTCACAGTTGTCGGAACGTCAAACGCTCTATAAGTTAATTTTGACTTTATAATTACTATGTTTAAATATATTTCTTACGAGAGTAGTCCATTATTTGAGCAATTTTTTTATTCAAAAATTTTCTTTCTTTTGAATTATTTTTGAAATCTTTCACAGGTTTGCTTATAGGGCACGAGAGCAACACCGTCGACTTTGCCCAAGCCTCTCATCTCATTTCACAGCATTCCAGTGGCGGAAATTTAAATAAAAGTCAAAATGTACTCTTCCAGCGAAAACAAGTTGTATTTATACAGATTTAATGGTCACTAACATTGTTATACTATTTTACGTTTAATAAATCATTTAAAAATTACTAATAAAATTTGTTTTCGAATGTCGATCTTGTCCATCTTATCTCACTTCAGACCATTCTATGATTGTCTCATTTCACATCATTCCATGATTGCCTTACTACACAACAATCAAGGCGGAAGATAAAAAGTGGCGGAAATTTAAATCGACGGCTTTGGCTGATCGCAGAATGGAATGAATACAAAACCCGCCATTGACGTCCATTTAAATTTCCGCCACTTTTTCTCTTCCGCCTGGAATAGTGTGAACTGAGACAATCATAGAATGGTGTGAAATGAGCTGAGAGGCTTGGGTACAGGTCGACAGTGCTGCTCTCGTGCCCTATATAGTATCTAATTTTTTTCACTAATTCTCTTAATTTGCCTTAATCTATGTTTTTCTATTTTATAGCAGCAAAAAATAGGATAAACTGGACCTTAAGATCAAACAATTAATATATTAATTAATCATTTTAATTATGACAGATGAAAAATAGCTCCGACCAGTAACGTAACGTAAGTTAAAATATAAAATTTGGTTATATCAAAAGGTACGTTACGTTATGGGCCCTTAAGTTACTATAACTATGAAATACTATACGGCGTTTCATATATTGAATATTTCGATAAGTTAAGTTAAGTTATGTTACTTGAACTCCGAATCTGAATAAAAATACGTTGTACTTTGTCTTATATACAGAATGTCCATTTTAAGAGGCTAACCACTGGGATCTCGAGAAACGTTAAGACTGATTTATGATGGATTTAATTAATTTATTTTAATTTAAAATTTTGATTTTTTCTTCTGCTGTACGATGAATTTTAGTTTCCTAAATTTATCCAATCAGAAGGTATCACGTGGTATTATATTTAGTTTTGATGTTTGACTGTTGGGTTGACATTTCTTTGAAGTGAGTTGAATATGTTTAGGTACAAAATGAATTTGAAGTCTGATTACTTTGATTTAAATCATAAATTAAAAATTCGTAAAATAAATCCATCATAAACCAGCCTTAAGAGATACAAAGTCGCGTAAATTGGGGCAAAGTTGCCGCATTAATTGTCCATTTTAAACATGTATTTGTTTTCCCCAAAACATGCATAGCTAACTAGATATGAGCAAAAACTGATTTTGGCCAATTTGTTTTCTGACATTACTTTCTTGTCTACAGACACTTTTTTACGAGGAATTAACAGCGATCGTCAATATTTTTATCTTTCATATTTATAGTTTTATTTTCAAATAAAAGAAAAACTAACCTAACTTATCGCTTTATTACCTAACTTTTATTTATTTTCAAAACCTATAACCCCATATCAAATTGTAGAGTTAAAACAAACCAAACAATATTAAACCGAAAATGGGGAAGTTTAGCGTGGTTGAAATTACATATGAAATATCTTTTAGTCGTAAGTATAAGATTAATTATAACTTAAAATGTAATGGAAAGTTAAAATTATGTTGCCAATTATTTGTAATTATTAATTAATGATATATCTTCGAGCCACTCTGACGTCACAAGTGAGATATGCGCTTGCGCAGAATGGATGGTGAGACCTGACTTTTTGAACGTAGGTTGTATCTTGCGGCATTACACTACACGCTTCTCTGTTGCGTTCTCCGCGAGCCACTCTGACGTCATTTTTGTATAAAATTTCATTTTTTGAGAAATCTAGGCATCTTTGGGTGAAATAAAATGTAGAATATCACTTTTGAGGGCAATCTTGATAAAATAAAAAAATTTAAAAAATACGCTAAACTTCCCCATTGTGTTTACAAACATAAAATATCCCAAAACACTCATTTTTGTGCCCAAAATTTTGATTTTGAGAAATATTGTAAATTGATAGATTCCGATGCGTTGATTTCAAATTTTCAAACGGAATTTAGTTATCTCTCTTCGTTCTTGAGATATTTGCTGCCAAAATTGCACCTCAAAAAAGTGTTTTTTGGCTATATCTCTAAAATGGATAGAGATACAATCTCAACTATTATACCAGTCGATTCTACGGGGAAAGTTACATAAAGAAATGTTTTCTCCGCATGTACGTTCTTTGGAACGATTCAGCGAAAAATAAGAAAATCGATAAAACCTAAATTTGAAAATTTCACTGAGGAACTTTTTTCCCCAAAACTTTTCATTTTCTAAACTTAAATAAATATTGATGCGCTGATTTCAAATTTTCGAACCGAATTCAATTATTTCTTACCGTTATCGAGATATTCATGTTCAAAGTTAAGTTTTAGCAATACCTAAAAAAACAGGTTTTTTAGGTACACCTCTTTAAGGGTTAGGTTTACGACTTCGACGACATCACCAATCGATTCTATGAGCAAAATTACATAAGTATACCAATTTTTAGATTTCTACTCCAAAGGATACAATTTGTAGGAAGGAAAAACGAAAATCGGCGAAAACCGAAAAAATCGTAAGGAGTACATCAGGCAATTTTTTCGATTTTTGGGCATTTTCAGTTTTTTCCTTCTAGAAATTCTATCTGTTGAGATAAAAATCTAAAAATTTGTACACTTATGTAATTTTGCCCGTAGAATCGATTGGTGAGGTCACTGAAACATTAAACCTAACTATTTATGGCGTATACCTAAAAAAACGTGATTTTATAGGTATAACTTTGAACTCAAATATCTCGAGAACGGGAAGAGATAACTGAATTCTGTTTGAAAATTTGGAATCAGCGATATCTACTTAGGTCCAAAAAATAAAAAAATTTGAAGACAAAAAGTTTCGGGGCGAAAAATTGAAATTTAGGTTTTTTCGTTTTTCTTGTTTTTCACCGAATCGTTCCAAAGAAAGTATATGTGGATAAAACATTTCTTTATATAACTTTTCCCGTAGAATTGAATGGTAAAGTAATTGAGATTGTATCTCTAGTCATTTTTGAAATATGGTCAAAAAACATACTTTTTTGAGGTACAACTTTGAGAGCAAATATCTCCGAAACGAAAAGAGATAATTAAATTCTGTTTATAAATTTGGTATCAGCGTAGCTAATTCTTTAAAAAATATTACAAACATAACTCTGAAAAATTTAGAAAAATTTCAGCTAAAAATTCGATATTTTCAAATATTTTCGGGTTTACGCAAAAATACAGCATCAGCGGCTTTGAGAATTACTTCCCCTGTTATTGCTACATACTATTAATTATTAATTTTATAAAGCCACATTTAAACAGACGGAAATAGGTAATAAACTAAGAAATTAGATAATTATTGAAAGACTAAATATTTCAACTGTTTTGTATAAATTTAGGCAAATATTAAGTTGAACTGTTAAAAATTGGTTTGTAACAAAAGATTGTCAATTCTTCGTAAAAAAGTATCTAAAGAATGTGCAAACTAGAAACTTGTATGAATTGAAACAAGAAAGTTATAAGTAAACAGCAAATTGGCTAAATAGTATTTGCTCATATTTAGTGAGCTATACATTTTTGGGGAAAACAAAAACATGATTGAAATGGGCAACTAATGCGACAACTTTTCCTCCATTTAACCGACTTCGTATCTCTTACAGTTCTCGAGATCCCAATGGTTAGCCTCTTTAAAACTTTGTACTAAGCTATAACAACACTAAAACGAACTTTAATCGAACTCAATTGGGTGATATTATAGTTGTATACCAAAACTAAAATTGAAAATTTTAAAATATAATTAATTAAGTGCAATTTCACTCGGAAATATTGCTTGCAATAAAAGAAAATATGATATATAGACCATATAAATTATAAAATAATTAAAAATTGGTAATATAACCTGATTCTTGCAACAAACAAACAATAAACAATTTTCTGTTGCTAAGGTAACGTAATTAGTTTCAAAGTAATATAACCTAATTGTTAAAAAACATATAATAAACAAAATAGTCTGTTGCTAAGGTTACGAGCAAAGTTGGGTAAAACCATCTTATCAAAATAATAAAAGGAAATAAAATAAATAAAAAAATAAACCTGTGGTTGTGGTTTTTTTGGTTTAGGAGGAACAGCCGGTCCCACCTTTTTTCCCAGAGTCCCGGAATTGGATTTCAATTCTTGGTTTTGCATCAATTGTAATTCAGCCAGTTGTTTATCCAAGTCGTCCATTTTAACCTAAAAACAAATGAACAATTGTGGGTTCGGAATAAGAATTCGGGGTTTCAACTAACCTCAAACCAAGAAATATATGAACAAATACAATAAGTTTCTATTACAACAAATGTTTGCAACAAACTAAACTATAAAATACTCGAGTTTAGACATAGATTACTAAATTTTCGTAATTAAAAATCAATTTTTAAAAGTCAAAATATCGTTAAGAAACTTGATATACGACAATATGAAACTTTAATAATAGGCTGAGGCGAACAAAGATAAAAATGTATGATAATCGTAACAATTAAATAGATTAATTTCATTTATTGTCACAGTGATGTCAGCATTCAATAAAGTCCAATTTAAAGTTAGATAAATACAAATTAAGATTACATTACGATTGTAAACTCAATAAAAATGTATTATTTCAACGTTTTTCTTTGTTTATTTCACGTAATTGCAAAAAAAAAACACCAATATACATTAAAGATCTTTAAAATATTATATATTCCACAAAAATTTTGTTTCATATATAGGTTATGTTATATTTTTGTCATATAATAAAATAAAATTAATACTTACAGTAATATTAGGTATTTAAGTCACAAATTTTAAGTATTTCAATAAAAATTTAATAGTTTTCCACTTAAAATAAGCAGAAAATGGTCAGAAATCACTGACACATACTTTCTTTGACTGGAGTGTTCACACAACTGAATATTCAACAAGAAAATACATCTAGAAAGATGTTAACGAGATGGTCGACCTTAATCCAATCAGACAAGTTAAAATAGGTTATGTTTGGTTGAATTTACACCGAATAAATGTTTGGAACTCTGTGTTCCACCCATATGATACAAATATCAGCGCATTTCAAAATGTTGAGTGATTTTGTTAAAAATATTTGAAATTGCAACAAATATAGGTTAGGAATTAACAAAACTTGTTGTTTACATCTTATTTGAATGTGTAAACATGTAATGTTTGTTATTTTTCACGTAAATACGACAAATTAATTTTATTACTTTTAATTTGAATGAGTCATAAGTTAGGAATTCAAATTTAACTCAAATATAAGTCCTTATATGGAATGTATCCCATTTCGCTGAGAAAATAAAACAGTTTCGTATATTTATTTATTAAAAAATGTATAAAAATTAACAAAAATACTTATAAATAATATTTGGCATTAATAATAAGTAATACTACTCAAATTTGTGTTACTTTGGTTTGCAAAAAACACTTGGCCCTCAATATTTTGGCAATTGAAATTGTCGTTTGGTCCTATTTTCTGTAAAAAATACAAAATAAATACACAAAATATATTAAAATGTATAAGTAATTCTTACCGATTTTTTATGTGATATGCAAAACGTACAGACTTTATGCCTAGAACTGGGTGTGAATGTTTCATTTGGTTCAAAAAATTGGTTGGTCAGACACGGCTGGTCTATTGGGCCTAAAAAAATAATAATTTGTAAATAATATATTCTTATTAGTTCCTATTATTAAATATAAATATTCTAGGGACGTCACTTATTTGCGATAGGGCATCATTTGGTGGTTATAACCAAAACTACATTTTTATTTGTAAATAATAGTCATTATCCACAAAGTTGTTTATGGTAAACTCACGAATGTATAATAATAATATTTTTTCTTTACTAGCCTAAACACTTATCATTATTTACTGTTCTTTGATATAAGAAATTATTTTTTATGCTTTTCGTTAATAATTGCCCAATTATTATATCGAAAACAGTTTAATAATACAAAATATTGTTAAACTGATTTTGGTATTTTTGTTGTTGTAAAATTGGTACTTCTAACAACTGTACCTCACTTTAAATGTCAAATTGATAACCTCAAATATTTTTAAGTGTTTTTTAATACAATTTATATTATTTCTGAGTATAAAAATCGAATAAACAAAACTAATTTAAAAGGATATAAAAATTTCATAACTCATAATATATAGATTTATAAATATTTTCATAATGTTTTAAATGCATATTGACAGATATAAATTTGCCCAACTTCATTCAACAGAGTTACCACATTTCACATTTACATATATATTTCTGGATTACAAACTGTTTTTTATTAGCAAAGAATAAAAAATAGTACATTATACTCGTTTTATACGACAAATTGTTCCATTCGTGTTTTGGAGCCCCAAACAACTCATGAAATAATAAACCGTATAATAATATACTATTTCACTACCGTTTACTTGGTAACCATGGTAACCTCTACGTCAATAATGCAAACTTTAACTTTGTAAAGAAATTCAAGTCTCTAGATTCAAATATTATTTGACTCATTAAATTTAAAAAACTGTAAATTATGGTTTCACAATTTAAATTTCTTGTCAAATTTATATAATTAAATCAAATAAAAACGAATCAAAACTCAAAAGTGAGATTAACAAACGACAAATATAAAACAAAATGCAGCGTACTTTATTTTTGTGAATATTAAAAATATACAATGTAAAACAAAATAAATAACCGAACTGTTACATTCACATAAATAGTTTAAAAAACTCAAAAATATTTAAAATTAACTGCTGACACGTGCTGTTAATAATATTTCTCGGCATTTTTACTAGAATAAATAAAAATTAGTATATTTTAGATACAAATATTGTTATTATGAATTAAAGTAATTAGACATAACCTTAAAAACAAATAAGCCCCGCCCCTTAGACAAACTTCAAGTCTTATACGACTGTAATGAGTAAGACAAAGACAAATAATACTTAGAATGTGCATGATAAAAATTTTCGAAGTGACGTAACTCTTATATAGACTGGCGACGACTATATCAAGGGACTGAAGTATATTTTTTTATTACGAATATGGAATTTACTGTACGAGGCGAAAGCCGAGAAGAATAAAATCCTCTATTCTATGTGACTTACCTGCTAGTAACTGTGCAGCCAAATGCGAGATGTAACTTGTAGCTAACCTCAAAGTCTCTATTTTGCTCAACTTCCGGTCACGTGGCTCTGTTGGGATGAGGGTACGAAGAGCAGTAAAGGCAGAATTTACACTAGAAATAAATATATTATTGTCTTATTACCCATTACTGGGTGTGCCAATCAATTTTTGTTAATGGTATTATGTACCGAAAAGAAGACTTATCAGGTGTCACCTTCCGGGCACTCACAGCTGGTGTGGAGAGTGCACTACAGAGGGACAGAAATAAAAAGATAATAAATGTCATTTACTATAAATTTACTTTAATTTAACTTTATTTTTATAGATAGTGTAACATTAAAAATTGATATAAAATTACTTGTATTTCTAACTAGCTAAGAAAGGCGTTTAAACCTTTAAACATAAAATTTTAAGATTTTATATTCAAAGGTTTAAACTTTAGATCTGAGCAGCGTCATTGTGGATAAAATTTGAAACCCTACCAGAGACATTCATTGACAGTAGAGTGAATAGGTTAATACGTAAAGTTAGCAAGAATTTTTATTTAGTTGCAAAATTGTAAATTTTAATACTTGAATATTATAAATAATGGTCAACTTGTCGATGTTCTACTTTACTTACGATTTTGATGAAATTTGGCAAAATATTCCTACTAAGCATAACAAATATGGGAAATAATAAAAAATAGCTGTCAAATTCTCTTGACCTTGAAATCGCATTAATTTGTTTTGAAAGCTATTTAATGCAAAAGGTGTGTGTAAAATATTCAATCTAGCCTAATCTAACCTAACCTAACCCAACATAATGTAATCTAACCTAATCGAACCTAAATTAACCCAATATAATCTAATTGGACTTAACCTAACGTAGCCCAATCTAATCTAACCTAACAGCACTTAATCTAACCTATCCTAACCCAACATAATCTAATCTAACTTAACCGAATCGAAACTTGACCTACTTTAAACCAATCTAACCTAACTTGACCCAGTCTATCCTAACTCAACCTAATCTAACCTTAATCAAACCTATCCTAACTTATTTTAACCTAACCTAATCAGATTATGTTAGGTTTAGGTTAGGTTAGGTTAGGTTAGATTAGGTAAGGTGATTGTATACATATATTTTGTATTAAATAGCTTTTAAAATAAATAGACAGCGATTTCAAGGTCAACAAAGTCTGACCGCCATTTTTTATTATTTTTTTTCCATATTTGCCATGCTTGGTAGAAACATTTTGCCAAATTTCATCAAAAACAAGTTGACAAATTATTGTAATTTGATACTGTTTTTGTAAAAAAAAATACCTTTACCTATATCGTACTATTATACATATCTATTCATTAATTTTCTGGGTTTCTTCACCAAAATGTAAGGAGCACACTTTAATGAAATTTTTTATCCACACCTTTTTTATATTGACCAATTCGTATTTGTTAATAGCTATTTTTAGTACAAGTGAGCAAAATATGTCTTTTTCTCACGGGCCCAGAAATTGGCCACACGAGCGAAGCGAGTGTGCCAACTGGACAAGTGAGAAAAAGACATGCTCACGTGTGCTAAACATAATTTTTTCCACAATCTTAAAATATAATTAAAAAAAAAAAAACAAAACATTGTACTTCTTTATTTAATAATGAAAATCTCAACAGTACAATTATGTTTATAAATTATAATTAAATTTAATGTAATTTAATATAAAACGTATTATAAAGTCTGTAATCCCATGAAAACATTGTGCTCAGAGTTAGTGTATTTTGCTCACTAATGTTATTTACTTTGCTCACTTGTGAAGAAATTTATTTACTTTGTTCACTTGTGATTCAATATGCTACTTTGCTCACTGTTTTAAGTTGAATAATGATGTATTTTGCTAACGATTTTGGAAAAAATTATTTTTCATTTGCATTTTAGAATTATCACTTAGAAATCTAAAGAAATGTAAATCTGAATTACGTTTTTCGTTATGAATTGCACATCGGTACGCAATAATAATTTAACAACTTGCAAAAGAAATATAGATACAAAAAAAACGAAGAAATAATATGTCAAAAGAAACAATAAGCACACAAACATTAGGCTTTAAAAAGACTATTTGGTATATATCGTACTTATAAATTAATGAAACAATTTTGTTGATAGACAGCTAAAACCAATTTTTCAAATGATTATTTTTAAAGTACAATATTAAATTATAATACCAATGTTTTTGTTTCTGTCACGTGTCTGCGTTTTAACCAATCTTGTCATTATTATAGTGAGAATATAACTCATTGATAATGTGCCAAGTTTTCTGCCAATCAACATTCAGAATTTCCGTGTTATCAGTTTATCAAAGAAGTATTAAAAAAAATTAGTTCAAAATATTTTGATTTTGTTTCCAGTGCGTTAAAAATCGGAAAAAAATATTTTCTTAGTACTAGGCACAAAGTACATACTTTACGCACTTTTTAGAGTTTGTAAGAACTCGCATTTCACGTCCAAGTGCTTGAAATGTCTATGTTGTTGTTTACAATGGTTTTGTTTACTTTTGAAATTAATTTTTATTAATATTTCATTTGTACAAGTAGCCGTTGCTAGGCAACATAAACTTTTTAAGCACTAGGGCGTGAAAAGTGACTCTTTACACACCGGTAGTAGTAATAGTTATTTATGCAACTAGTGTGAAAAGTAAGTGTTTTTAATCGAGTGTTGTTTATCAAATTATAGCACGAGATAAACAATACTATATTACACACGTGTTGTATACAACATTTTTCCTACAACCGAAATATTAATAAAAATTAATTTCAAAAGTAAATAAAACTGTAAATAAATGTGTTTACGTTACCTAGCACTAGTGCGTGAAAAGTACTTTTCAAACACTAATGCGAGAAAAGTACCTCTTTACAAACTCAAAAAAAGGCATAAAGTATGTACTTTATGTCCGGTTATAGGAAAAAAATAATAGGCATTAATGGAAATTATTTTTCGTTAAAAACATAAACGCAAATTCTAAAAAAAGGCGGGCGTGCGATTATCGTTTTAAAATCAGTCAAACAATGAAATTGCACAATACATATCGCGTAGAATGTCGCAATAAAATTGAATCTCATAGCTTGCGAACGAATTAATATTTAAATAAAATATTTTCATATTTTCTACAAAATTGTAATATTTCGACAGTTTAGTCAATTTTTCGCACTGTGTAAATTAATGATATGTGGCGCCCAAATTAAAGCGGTAAAAATTGTAACTAATATGACGTTTAGCATATCCGACATTATTTTGTTAATAGCTGTAATACCAAAAACTTAATACAGACTAAATGTGGAAGTAGTTAACTCCGATAAAGACTTCATTTTGTAATAGCTGTCATGTGTGTTGTAAATTCATTCACAAAATACAATATAAAACTCGTTGTTTCATGTATTATACAGAGATATTTTCCCAGAAACAGTTTAACAGAATGTCACTTCCTGTTAGACTATTATAAATCTAATCATCTCTTCCGGTAATAAAATACGTATAAATTCTAGTTTTAATAATTCTTTGCTTGATTACAACTGAGAATTCGTGTATATATACATAATCAGACACATATAGACATCAAAGTAAATTCGACATTATTTGATTGTAAAAAACTCTATTTGCGATTGATCTCAAAATGATAAAACGCGTAACAACTACAGGCAATGTGTTAATGTATAAATTGATGTTATAAATACCTATGAGTTCGATCTCGTTCCCTCGCATTCGCTTGATTCCTCTGTTTGACGGGTTGAACACTAACACAAATTTCTTGAACTCTTTTTCGTTTATTTTGTCGTGTATTGTTGATGTTATTGCAAGAGTTGTCGTAGTGTAAAAACTCCATGTTTGTAATCCATACGAGACACTAAAATGGTCACTTGTTCGAACGACAAAGTTATGAACTGAATAGAACTATATTTAAGCACAACTCATAATCAAGTGAAGCAAATAACATCTGAACTACTACTAAATACTACACCACATGTGTTTTCAGAGATATGAGGGTCTAACTTTGACATGTCGCACCATTTTACTTAGCTGGGCCCATAACTACAGAAGCGACACTCCGTGTCGGTACTTTTGATATTGCCCTAGTCAATTCTATGACCTTGAAGCATTGTGGAACTTTAAATTTGTTGACTGATTTATGCTCCAAATTTAAATTTTTGTTTGAATGATAAAATAATTTTTAGAATGTAAAAATAGTAAAATTATAAATGTATCAATATAATAAAAGCAAATTATATTAAATAAATAGGTACATAATTATATTTTGTAAACATTTTTATTAAACAAAACGCCTGTATTTTGCAAGTTCATCAATAAGCACAAGTTTGTATTTCTTTCTTTTTGATTAGATTTAAAATTCATATTTCTTATTTCATAGCAAAAAATATTATGTTTTACATAGTTACATATCATTTTCTTAATAATCTAGTGGAGAATTTCACGAGTTGAAACCCAATTTTTTTATTAACTCATATAAGCAATAACCTGCACCTTTAATTTATACAAATAAATTTTTCAATATTTATATAAAAAGTATTTTCTAAACAAAATAGGTAATTATAAAAATATTCTTGTCTTGTTTTAAAATTTACAAACTCAGAATTCTCCAAATTATGATTTTTATAATGTATAAATATGTTGCTGTCAAATTCGAAATTTTGTAGAAAAAACGTTTCACAAGCTTCACATTTGTGTATTTTTAAACAATTATTTAACAAGTACAACTTTGAATGAGCCAGTATCATGGTATACATGGACGTCGACAAAGCGTGGAAAGCTGATACAGCTTCTTCCACTTTGAAGTATATAAAATATAATAATTTCTTTTTGATAATTAGTTTCCCTAACTTTTATCGAAGTGATAACATATTTGTTGCTTGTTATAAATCGATTTATGTATTTTTATATTTTTATTACTATATTTTTATTTTTTTTTTAGAAAAAAGTGTATGGTAATATCACTTTTACTATTAATAACACAATATACTATTGAAAATTTGCATTAAAAAAACTGTAAAAAATCTGATGTGTCCAACACATTACCTGCTCCCGCCCCTGTAATAATATATTCTTTATTTTTTCAGAACATTCAATTTGTAATTTTATAATTATTGTAATTCTGAATATTTTTAATTCATTTCATACATAAAATTTCCTTCATAAAATTTGTATGAACGAAAATAAACAGCTGTTTTTGACGTTACTAAAACCGAAACCGAACTTACCTTGATTCACGCAAGCAAATATATTCCTTATATATTTCTTCCACCTTTTTTAATTTTACAATAAAACTACTTCAAATTTTGTGAACATATGAATATCTCATCTGTTTTATAGAAATTCCGCAGCCTACGATATGTAAAATTATAATAATTTATTTTGTTTATCTAGAAGTTTTATATAAACGTAATCAAGCAGATCAGTAGAAAATCAAAAAATCATTATATTTAATAACGAGATTTGGAAAAAATTGCATTTAGAGGATTTTTTTTTTAGGAAAAATGGTTTAAAACATCAAATAAAATACTACTTCTGGTTAACCAATCGTAGCTAAAATCTAATCAGTTAATCATATTTGAATATAACTCTTAAATACCAAATATTATATTTTTTACATGTATCGTGGTGTTATCGAGGACGAAAAATCGTTACAGACACACACACAAACAGACATACAGACATCACGGTAAAAATAGTAAAATCGTATTCTAGGCACCCTAATCCGTGCTCATATGTTGAAAATTCACACTAGGGAAATTTGACCAAAAACAATACCTCCCTTATCTATATATTGATAGGCGGGAGGTAAAAACTACGATCATTTATTTTAATAACAATTTGACAAAATCCAGTTTCTAGGCAACACACATTTTCATGCAGAGTTTTAAATCATATTTAGTCACTGTCATTCCTCTATATCTCTCAATGCACCGACAAACACATGTTAAACGATTTAAAAGGCCTCATTCATACACTGTAAAAATCATCAAACTTGTTTCATGAAATTAATTTTCGTTTCGCACTATTTAAAATTTATAAAAGTACTTTTATCAAAAATAATACGCTAATTAATAGAATAGGGTATGTAGTTTTTTTATATTTAATAGCGCTTCGTTTTTGTTTTATACAACTTTTGTTCAGATACACTGCTTTTCTACCAAAATTATATTTAGTACATTCGTCAAAACAGCTTGAAATACCCGTAAAATAATATTACAAATAAATTATAAAAATGTTTTAAAAATATTTCATATAATTTGGTATAAAGAAAAAACAGTTGGAAAGTATTTAAAGCAGTTTTTTCAGACTTTTTACTAAATAATTTTAACACAATTATAGAATATTTATTTTCTAGTTTTATTACATAACAATTTTTTATGTTCTGATTTTTAAAATTCATACATCACATTAAAGCCTGAATATTTCTCTTTAACCTGTGTAAAAACAAACCTATGTTACACTGTGTCATTTTTAAATAAATAAATAAATATTCAAAATGATCAACATTTTATACAACTTTTTTCTTACATGCTTATTAAACTTAATATTGCCCTTAAAATCCCAAAAAGTTGATTTTTACATATATTATTCTTTGTACAGTAAACTTTTAGACAGTACATTTATAATTGTATATTTTATCATAATAATTGTTTATTTGACATAATTATAAATAATGTGTATTCGGAAAACTACTCAACAGGTCAACAGTTTTACTTGAAATTAAAACTTATATAAAACATCAAATCTATATTTTATTAATTTCATAAAAGAAAATGAAACTGTTTTAAAAATAGTAATAATTTACACGGTCAGCGCGTTTAAAATGTTACAATATAATTTTTTTAAATTATTATACATGTAAGTCATGTATATTTTTTCATATTTTATCATTAAAAATATGCATATTAATCAAATATTCATATTTAAAAGCGATATTACAAGCAATAAATAAAATGCTGTCTTTTTTTTAATTATTATACATATAAACAATACTACGACACTTTTTTACTTTCTGTTTGTACATTCCTTTTCTAAGAGGATGTATTTATAATATTCTAAAATTTGAAAATAATAGTACAACATGTTCATTAGTAATTTAAAGTTAAACTTCCTCATATTCGAATTCGTATAAAAAATGCTGTCTTTTTTTATATTTATTTTATTATTTTTTAAATGGCTATTCTTAAAAAATCCTTATCTTTTATATATATCAAGAAATGAATGATGATCATTTTAAAATTTACCGCAATTCTTTATATGGATTATTATAGAATATATTCACGTTTAAACTGTACTGACTATAATTATTATTCCGATAATAATTTTAACCTAATTAAGAAGTATTTAAAATAGTTTTAGTTTGTTATAAATTAATTTTACATGGTTTTATTTAAATAATATTAATACAATTAAAAATTATCAGTTTTCAACAATTTTAAATTGGGTAATGTTTAAAAAAAATTCACTATTGTAAACAATAGTTTGTATTAAATAATTTTGAGACTCTTGGAAATTGTTTAAATAAATACATAAAATTTTATACATAAAAAAGAACTTGCATTTTCTTGATTTCAGTGTAGACAAAGACACCAGTTAATAAGTTAATTACTTAAAGATGGTTCCTCCTTTAAAATTTGTCAGAATTTAGGAAAGATTTATGTCTTTTGACCACCAGAGAATCTTTAGTTTACCGAAAGCACCCTACGGTGACTTCCTGTCCTTTTTACAATTTAAATAGGACCAGTAGCTTAGCAAAAAATGACCAATTATCATAAACCATAACAGAAATTTGTAAAATTTATAAAAATACAATTTATTACTTACTTTTAGATATATCAATGAGGTATTCCATGTTTTTTTTTCATTTTTTATATACCGGGTGTTTGTTTTAAGTACATGAACCAAACAGAGCGACGTTATTTCGAAGATTACTATCATGCACATTCAAAGTGTTATTTGTCTTTGTCTTACTCGTTATATTCGTATAAGTCTACGACTTGTTGATTGTCTAAGAAGCGGGGCTTATTTGTTTTTAAGGTTATGTCTATTTCTTTTAAATAATTAATAACAGCATTGTTATACATAATTATAATTTTTATTTATTTCATTAAATATGCCAGGAATAATTATTAACAGCATGTGTCAATATAGTCAAACCGGAGAAGCAGAAGACTCACGTCATCAACCTGAAAAAAAACTTTATAAAATGAAATATAACTTGTTAAGATTATTGGGTGTTATTTATTTTTAAAAAAAGAAGAATAATAGTTATTTATGATATAAGTGTTAAAAGTGACATTTTATGAGTGAGTGGGGAAGTTTGAAACGAGGCGAAGCCGAGTTTAACAAACCCCACGAACGAAATAAAATCACTTTTAACACAAATATCATACACTATTTTTCCTACGACCACAGTTATGTACCTATTAGTAAATAAAAACTAAGCATTAGAATGACATTTATGACAGGTCATGATGTATTTGTTATGAACAACTGAACATAAGACGTGTTAAAAGTAAATTTGTTTTTTACTTTTAACACGTTGTCAATGGCAACGTTTTAAAAGTATTTACTGTGTTATAAACTGTTATTTTTAACTTGCTAAGCAACCGTTAAAAATACTATTTTTAACAGTGGTCGTAGGAAAAAATATTTGTATAAAGAAACGTATATATTAATGAATTTACAATTATTTCTAAAGTCAATCCGTATTCGTCTTAGAGAATATAAAATTATTTGAAATAATTGTAGTTGATTTTCATACCATACATTGGCAATAATAAAAATGATCTTGTTTATATTACATTTTATACGTTTTATACCGATGGAATATTGATCTTGTCATTCGATTGTCAGTGTCAGTCAGAAAGTATCGTGTCAGTTTTTTTTGTTACTGACAAATCATGCTTAAAGCTTTATCAAACCAGTCAAAAAAACTGACAATTAATGTAGTGCATTATTTTGAACGGAAACTGGACAACGTTGGTCCATTAATTCCATTGAAAACCGTACGAGAGGTAATTTTTTTTCTATTTTTTTTTTAAATTTAATTGAAATATGTACTTTTAGAGAACAGCTAATGCCCTTCAATTTACTAAATGCACTTATTCACTATCGTTTACGTCACAAATTAACTGTGATGACGCCGACAGACTTCGAGAGGTTGTGGTTATTAATTTGTCAACTGTCACTTGAAGAAATAGGTTATAGTAAGTTATGCAACATGCACTGCACTTTTATTCTAAAAAAAATCAGTATCCCATATATTCATAGTAGTACATGACGTCATTACTTTAGTAATATTATTTGATGACGTGAGTCTTCTGCTTATTCGGTTTGACTATAGTTAATTTTAATTATTTTTGTGTTTTTTGTACTATTTATGTCAATATGACAGTTCTGATTTTGTTTTGTTTTACATTGTATTATTTTTTTATATCCTATTTTACTGATTCTTCTTGAAATTATATTTCTGTACACTTTACCACTAATAATTATTAAAATATAAATTTTTAAAATTAAAACAATTATATTTAATACGAATAGTGTCATCTCGGAAGAATATTAACTAAAACGAAATCTTTATTCATAGGAACATTCAAATGACAATCGGGTGATGTTACGTCTATATGGGTATTAAATTGAAAACACATTATACTGTTAAAAAATAAATATTTGCTTACTGTAATTAATTTAATGGGTTGTCCACTATTTTTATCTAATTTGAAAACGATGTGTAGTTTTAGAAAGTCTTAATTCTTATTTGTTAAGCCGTAATATTTTTTTAACTGTTCTGTGACGTAATGTAAATTTAATTCTGTTCTCAAACAGTGCGGTTCGTTAAAAATTTGAATTACATAAATTAATTTAATTCAACTGTTATAAAAACATAAATATGTTGTAAATTGTAAATAACTATTGTGTTCCTTACTTGGAAATATACATAAATATGTAGTAAGCATTTTAATAAAATAATTCATAATTGATTAGGAATATTGTAGTTGGAGTTTTGACAGGCACTGGCATGATTTTGCTGCCTATGTCTTTCTACATCTCTTTCATTTCCATATCGTGAATATTTTAATTTTTACAAATTTTCGATCGCACAATATTTAACAATTTTTTTTTCATATTTAAATTAGGCCTGAAATAAACTTTATATTTTATATTTAATTACCAGCTATTGATTAATTATGAAATATAAAATATTGTGATGTGAATGTTAAGGGCAGTATAAACTCGAATAACGAATAACTTTTTTTCGCAAAGTAAAGTACACGTTAACGTAGCTAAAGTAAAACTTTACAGACTCTTATGTCAAAATTTAACTTTACGAACTTATCTGTCAAAATGAATTAACCTATATTTTAAGAGTATTATCTTTTTGCAGTTTATTTTAGCACTACCTAAAATAACAAACATATCATTCTATAATATTACTTGTGAATTTATTTATTATTTACCTTTGATTATAATTGATCTGATTTGATGCAGACGACGTCTAAGCAGATGTAAACATAAATGAAAATTATAAAGAAATATTTGACATTTTGACAGTAGATTTGTCACCTTAGACTAGGAATAGTGGGGAGACAAGGCATATGGACGCGTATATTTCAAAATCATCAGAGCGATTTTGAGCCTTAATGATATGTCAAAATCAGCTGAAACAGGCTAACCGACCAGTTAAATACTGTACAATTACAGTTGTCCAAATAAATACTTGATTTTTCATGAATCAATACATAATTTTATTTTATAGATGTAAATACATATATTCGTATCAAATAACAATAAACAATACAATACAAATTATACCAAAAATAATAAATATGTAAAAGTGTAAAATTATAAAAGTGGCATTTTCTCTAATCATTCCATATATAGTAGCTGGTATAATATTATGGTGATCTACAAAACCATAATCTAATTGGTTGAAAGTTTTCCAGTTCGCGTGTTATTAGAAAAATTAAAGGTAAATTAAGACTTTTTGGGGTTGTAACATTTTAGTTATCGCGGACGAGAAAATTGTTACAGAACCACATTTATTCGCAAACATCATTGTAAAAATAGTAAAATTGTTTTGTAGATACACAGATTCATGCTTATGAATTGAAATTTCACCATTGGAAATTTAGACAGACAAACGGAGAACAGATCAGCGGGACGTGAAAACAAAATAAGGAACAAAGGAAATAACATACATATACACAAAATATTTAAAATGTTTTATTGATTTTTAAAATGTATTATTTTAGTATTTTTGTGGCGTATTCTTTGAGTTTCAAACATTTTAGATTTTGTTAAATAAAATAACCGTAATTCTATATATCTATTTAAAACCAAATAAATTAACTGGTTTCTGTGGTTATGTACAGAAGATTGTTCGAAACTATGCTCAACTAATTCATTAAAAATAAAATTGAAATTAATGTTTCTTAATGTATTAGAAATTAATATTTTAATAATATTATTATTGCCTAAAATTTTATTTGAATTGTTGGCAATTTGAAATTCCCTTTCGGCAGCTTTGCACAGCTGAATAACTGAATGTGAAGCAATGATTAATTTTCCTCTTGTTTTTCTTCTTTGCAGAAGGGAATCTGTTTCTTCAGCTTCTAATTCGTTGGAGCATACTTCACACATTAATTTAGTTTTTATTTTTCTTACTACCCATCCTGCAATATATGATACTACATCACTTGCATAGTTTGTAAGGTGCAATGCATTGAAATAATCATGATCGTGTTGGATTGGATCGTCACTTTGTTCATTGGCATCCATGTTCTCCCACTATTCCTAGTCTAAGATTATCACAGTCATCCTCGTCTCTATAGCTAACTGACGTTTTACAAACACATCATGCTATTTATTTGTTTTTAATTATTAATTTAACCTTAGATGAGGTATAACATAGAGATATGGCATTGCCCAAATATATTGTCGAAAGATCTAAGGTTTAAAATCGCTTGCAGCCAGCTGATTGAGTACAGTGGACCAGTGGAGTAGTTATATGGAAAACTCAACCAAACAAATAATGAGGATAGGTGACTATCACTATAACCAATATTTGGTTCGTCTAACTGTAAGTGTGCGCTAATCAGCTGGCGGATTGTTCTCACGCAACTGACTGTTAGGCGATTCTCGAGTCTCGACCATACATCTTTTGCTTGCTCAGTAGTACGTAGCTATAGGAGTGTATCATATCTTTATGTTATACCTCATCTAAGAATTGAACCATTTCATTCTATAATATTACTAGTGAATTTATTTATTATTTACCTTTGATAATAATAATCCTATATACTAAAAGGCATGTGTCCCAATCTATATTTATTTTCATCACGACGATCGCCAAATTTTCGGACAAACCTACAGCCTTAACCATTTATGAAATTGATATGTATAATAATATCAAATTGTAGAGAATGATGCGTAGGTGTGCCTTTTTGGTGTTTCATATTTTTACGTCGAGCAGTTTTTGCGTAAATTAATAAAAACCACACATTTTTTTCATTTTGAAACAAAAAATTGTTTAAGGATCCTAGTAGCCATGTCTAAATTTAAAAAGAAACAAGCTGTTATCTGTCACTTATGACAATCAGTCTATGAACTTTAAATGATTGTATTTTCAAATAGAACATTGATATTAAAGAAGTGAATACAGTATCATGAATAATTATCTTGAGCAAAGGTGTTACAATTAATTTAAGTTTAAAACATAACGTATTTATGTGTCGTGATGTTTATTTTCATCACGACGATCGCCAAATTTTGTCACAAGCCAAACTGCCTGAACCATCAAAGGGATTGTTGTAATTTTTTTTTTAGATTGCAGGGAATAATGTGTAGTTGTGCCTTTTGGGGGTCTCATATTTTTACTGTGAGTGGTTCTTGTGTAAAAAAATAAAAACTGTGCAAAATTAATAACTTGAAACAATGGATCCTAGTAGCCATGTCTAAATTTAAAAAGAGT
The DNA here is from genome assembly GCA_035578165.1 of Stenolophus ochropezus. Classification (NCBI taxonomy): domain Eukaryota; kingdom Metazoa; phylum Arthropoda; class Insecta; order Coleoptera; family Carabidae; genus Stenolophus; species Stenolophus ochropezus. The sequence continues at coordinate 23,359,819 of JAQOWZ010000013.1, read as the reverse complement.
CACGAGGTCATCTGTCACTTTTGACAATCTGTCTATGAACTTTAAAACGATTATAACTTTTTTTAGAACATTGATGTTAAAGAAGTAAATACAGTATCAAGTATATTAGTCTTGAGCAAAGGTGTTACAACTAATTTAAGTTTAAAACATAACGTATTTAATTAATATAAATTTTGACGTTTCCAATGTCAAAAGTCAATGTTGCCAAATGTGTGATGAAGTAACTAAATTTAAACCGAATATTCCTAAACACTCTGCTGTGTTTGATATCAAAAGAAAAAAAACCATAAGGGCTGGTTTTGAAATGACAAAAAAAAATATGTCACGTCGATCTGCATTTGTTTTGCACAAAAAGTTGTTACAAGTAGGTCGTCCTTGGATTTTAATGAAACGACACAATGTGGATTGGAGTGCACGAATGACAAAAATATTCTACGTCGATTAGAATTTGTTTTTTTGCAAAATGTTATCAGAAATATGTGTTTTGTATCGAATGAAATGTCTCGGTGAGGGCTGGTGTACAAAAAAGAAAATTTTCCTTGTTGATCGGCTTTTGTTTTATGCAAAAAGATAATAGAAGTATGTCGTGTTTGGTATCTAATGAAAGGTTTCGTAGAGGGCTGAAATGCAAAATTGACAAAAATGTTCCATGTCGATCGGCTTTTGTTTTTTTGCAAAAATTTGTCAGAAATATGTCGTGTTCGGTATAGAATGAAAGGTCTTGGCGAGGGCTCGCGTAGAGAATTGACAAAAATGATCTATGTCGATCTGCTTTTGTTTTATGCAAAAAATTCTCAAAAGTATGTCGAGTTTGGTCTCAAATGAAAGGTCTCGTTGAAGGCCAGCGTGCAGAATTTAAAGAAATGTTCCATTTCGATCGGCTTTTGTTTTCTGCAAAAAGTTCTTAAAAGTATGTCGAGTTTGGTCTCAAATGAAACGTCTTGTTGAAGGATAGCGTGCAGAATTGACAAAAATGTTCCATGTCGATCGGCTTTTGTTTTTTGCAAAAAGTTGTCAGAAATATGTCGTGTTTGGTACCGAATGAAAGGTCTTGGCGAGAGCTCGCGTAGAGAATTGACAAAAATGATCTATATCGATCTGCTTTTGTTTTATGCAAAAAATTCTCAAAAGTATGTCGAGTTTGGTCTCAAATGAAAGGTCTCGTTGAGGGCTAGCGTGTGGAATTGACAGAAATGTTCTATTTCGATCGGCTTTTGTTTTCTGCAAAAAGTTCTTAAAAGTATGTCGAGTTTGGTCTGAAATGAAACGTCTTGTAGAGGGATAGCGTGCAGAATTGACAAAAATGTTCCATGTCGATCGGCTTTTGTTTTTTGCAAAAAGTTGTCAGAAATATGTCGTGTTTGGTATCGAATGAAAGGTCTTGGCGAGGGCTCGCGTAGAGAATTGACAAAAATGATCTATGTCGATTTGCTTTTGTTTGATGCAAAAAATTCTCAAAAGTATGTCGAGTTTGGTCTCAAATGAAAGGTCTCGTTGAGGGCTAGCGTGTGGAATTGACAGAAATGTTCTATTTCGATCGGCTTTTGTTTTCTGCAAAAAGTTCTTAAAAGTATGTCGAGTTTGGTCTCAAATGAAACGTCTTGTAGAGGGATAGCGTGCAGAATTGACAAAAATGTTTCATGTCGATCGGCTTTTGTTTTTTGCAAAAAGTTGTCAGAAATATGTCGTGTTTGGTATCGAATGAAAGGTCTTGGCGAGGGCTCGCGTAGAGAATTGACAAAAATGATCTATGTCGATCGGCTTTTGTTTTATGCAAAAATTTCTCAAAAGTATGCCGAGTTTGGTCTCAAATGAAACGTCTTGTTGAGGGCTAGCGTGCAGAATTGACAAAAATGTTCCATTCTGATCGACTTTTGTTTTCTGCAAAAAGTTCTCAAAGGTATGTCGAGTTTGGTCTCAAATAAAACGTCTTGTTGAGGGCTAGCGTGCAGAATTGACAAAAATGTGCTATGTCGATCGGTTTTTGTTTTTTGCAAAAAGTTGTCAGAAGTGTATGGTGTTTGGTATCAAATGAAAGGTTTCAATGAGGGCTGGTGTGCAGAATTAACAAAAATTGTCAATGTCGATCGGATATTGTTGTTTTGCAAAACGTTGTCAGAAGTATAGAGTGTTTGGTATCAAATAAAAAGTCTAAAAATAAAAATAAAAACTGTTCAAAATTAATAACTTGAAACAATGGATCCTAGTAGCCATGTCTAAATTTAAGAAAAGTCACGAGGTCATCCGTCACTTTTGACAATCTGTCTATGAACTTTAAACGATTATAACTTTTTATAGAACATTGATATTAAAGAAGGAAATACAGTATCATGTATAATAGTCTTGAGCAAAGGTGTTACAATTAATTTAAGTTTGAAACATAACGTATTTAATTAATATAAATTTTGACGTTTCCAATGTCAAAAGTCAATGTTGCCAAATGTGTGATGAAGTAACTAAATTAAAACCGAATATTCCTAAACTAACTTCAGTGAAGACGGTGGCAGTTGTATTAGGATTGACAATATTAATTTATAAATTTAAGAATTAACTACTACTTTTTAACGCAAACAGTGTTGCCAAATTATGAATTAGGTAACTAAATAAAAATAAAATATTCGTAAATAAAATAAATTGTACACTTTGCTGTGTTTGATATCAAAAGAAAAAAAACCATATGGGCCGGTTTTGAAATGACAAAAAAAATATGTTACGTCGATCTGCATTTGTTTTGCGCAAAAAGTTGTTACAAGTAGGTCGTCCTTTTATTTTAATGAAACGACACAATGTGGATTGGTGTGCACGAATGACAAAAATATTCTACGTCGATTAGAATTTGTTTTTTGCAAAATGTTATCAGAAATATGTTGTGTTTTGTATCGAATGAAAAGTCTCGGTGAGGGCTGGTGTACAAAAAAGAAAATTTTCCATGTTGATCGGCTTTTGTTTTATGCAAAAAGTTAATAGACATATGTCGTGTTTGGTATCTAATGAAAGGTCTCGGCGAGGGCTCGCGTACAAATTTGACAAAAATGATCTATGTCGATCGGCTTTTGTTTTTTGCAAAAAGTTGTAAAAAGTATATCATGTTTGGTCTCAAATAAAAGATCTTGTTGAGGGCTCGCGTGCAGAACTGACAAAATCGGTCTATGTTGATCGGCTTTTGTTTTATGCAAAAAGTTAATCGAAGTATGTCGTGTTTGGTATCTAATGAAAGGTCTCATTGAGTGCTGATGTCGAGAATTAACAAAAATGTTTCATGTCGATCGGCTTTTCTTTTTTGCAGAAAGTTGTCAGAAGTATATCGTGTTTGGTATAAAATGAAAGGTCTTGATGAGAGCTGACATGTAAAATTAACAGAAATGGTTCATGTTAACCCGTTTTTGTTTTTTGGAAAAAGCTGTTAGAAATATGTCGTGTTTGGTATCAAATTAAATGTCTTGATGAGGGCTGATGTGCAGAAGTGACAAAAAATTGCCAAGTTGTTCTGCATTTGTTTTTTTACAATTACTTGCCGGAAGTACACCGTATTTAATATTAAATGAAAGCATTCGACAAGACCTGCCTTGCAGAAATAAAATTAGCTTTCAAATGTTAATATTTCACTGACGCCGGAGGCCTAGGGAACGCTCAGCGTAGCTGAGCATTCGCTAGTAATAATCCTAAAATTTATTTTCATAATCCATTCGATTTTGCATTAACTGGTCTTTCTGCACACAAGAACAACCTTGTGGTGCATTCACCACAGTAAGAAGAGTACCCGAGAGGTACTGTTTTACTGTTTACTGTAAAAGTAAGTTAAAATTTGGAAATAAATATTTTGAATGAGGTTAGTGTTTAAAAACTGATTGCTTATGTTTTGTGTATGGTAAAGTCATTAGAATTTAATGTCTTTCTGTGGCCACCGAATGATTTGGAAGCTAAAATGTTTACACAGTTGCTCTGCACATCTGTTTCAGCTCAGTATTGATGATGAATTTATTTTCAACAAACCGTAATAATAGCAATGACGGGTTCACACATTAATATTGAATAAAACTGTATAGTTGTTCCACGATAACAACGAGTTTATTCAATAAATCTTACATCATATAATGGGAGGTCTACAGATTTTTTTATATAATATTTAAAAGTATGAGGAAAACTACGATTGTTGGTGAAAATCAAAAAAAAATTAGTATTAATAATCGAGTTACAGACCCCAAAAGTTTGAAACATTCAATGTGACGTTACGAGTATATTTTTATGTCAAACTATTTTCTTTGTAAACCAAAATGTTTTTGAGGTATATGCGTTATCTGAATTATATTTATAACAAATAATAGTATATTATTATACAAGTTTTATAAGACGGATGAGTTGTTTGGGGTTCCAAAAACACGAATGGAACAATACGTCGTATAAAACCAGTATATATCATATACTACTTTTTATACTTTGCTTCACTTTTTAATAAATATCTTAAAATTTTCATAAGTAATATAATAAGAGCCATGAATTTATTGGAAAAAATTACGAATAGTTGTTGCGTAGTAACAGACAAACATGTTTCAAAAATGACATTTAGATTACGACAGCGAAGCTGGAGTGATTTAAGAGTCATTTTTGACCCGAGTTGTCGTTACTTCGCAGGAATTTTGAGAAAATTTTACCTATAAAATTCATAGCTCGTATTATATTTGCTTGATTGTTTCACGAATGACAACAGTTCAAACATAAAATTTTTGATATCAACAAAATGTAACCATCACTACGATACTGTGGTTTTATCAAATTTCTTTACTGAAAAACTATCTATGGCCATTAAATGACTCATTCTGATTGGGTGAAAATGACAAGTGTGAAATAATCATTTAAAAAATAACAGATTTTAATCTAGGGATATATAAATATGAAATATAGCAAATCTGTTGAATGAAGTTGAGCACATTTATCAGTCAATATGCATTTAAAATATTATGAAAATATTTATAAATCTATACATTATGAGTTATGAAATTTTAATATCCTTTTAAATTAGTTTTGTTTATTTGGTTTTCCTACTTAGAAATAATATTAATTGAATTAAAAAACATTTAAAAATATTTGAGGTTATCAATTTGACATTTAAAGTGGGGTGCATTTGTTAGACGTACCAATTTTACAACAACAAAAATGCCAAAACCAATATAACAATATTTTATATTATTAAACTGTTTTCGATATTATAATAGGGCAATTATTAACGCAAAGTATAAAATTAATATAATAATGGTGCTATTCTGAACACAAGTTATAGTAATGTAAGCGCCGTGATAGATCAACGTTAGAGAATGTATTTTATAAGTTAAATGTTATGGCCTTATTCTGATCCTCTCTGTACGGACTGTAAGCTCTGCAACTAAAAAAAGTTATAGAATGTAACATAAATGTTATTCTGTTACACTGCAGAAGCTCTATAAGAATTGCAAAACTGTTACATTCTCTGTAACTTTTACAGTGAAAAACAGATCGCTATAAGCAACTACAGTATAAAAATAATACGTATAAAATAATAAAATGGATGTATTACATTATTTAATTACGTATGAGAATTAAAATTTTAAATATAACCTATTATTTAGAAATTTTATGCGAAACGAAAGGCGTTACTTACGAGATACAACAAATCCTTTTCACTTAACAAATGCAACATTTCTCAGTAATTTCAGATTAACTAAATTATTAGTGATCGATATTATAAATTCATTACAAATATATGTTCAAACAAGACGAATTGATTCAATACCATTCCATTTGCAGGTAAAAATAATTACAATTTTATAGCTTATACATAAAATTTAATAAATTTCAATGTCAATAGGTTTTAGGAACAATATTTTTTTTTGCAAATGGATCATATCAGGAACCTGTTGAGAACTCAAATTTGATTTGCATAAGTCAGTCAGTCATGTCACGTAGTATAAATAAAATATCCCGATTAATTACAAATAATCTAATGGGCGAGTGGATACTATTTCCAACTACAATGGATGCCAAAAACGACATCAAATTGGGGTACAAAGTAAATAGTTACATATACTTTTTTTTAGATTTTACAATAATTGGGGATTCACTCGTATTTGTTACCCTCTTTCTTTTTCTTTTATTTTGTTCATAAAAAAGAATATTACCGTAACTCAGTCGAAACAAACCTGCATAAAGCATATGAAAACTCATACTGAATAATATATTCTTAATTATTCATTTTTGTATTTAATAACCTCAAAATTATATACTATTTGTCAACATTTTAACATCTTTCTGAAGTTAGCAGCACTGTAACTACGCAGTTGCAGAACGCTTGGTTATAGAATGAGGATCAGAATTACTTTCGTGCCATTCTGTAAGAACTCTGCTTACAGAGTTCTATAGCTTACAGTTACTGTAACTCTATAGAGATATAGAGGAAAGTATCAGAATAAGGCCATAGTCTGAACTCAGCGATAAGCTCTGTAATGCTACAGCGGCGATGTAAATTTTACATTAAGCTGAAGTGGTGACGTATCTGTTACATTTCAGCTGTAGACATTGTAAACTTAAACTGTCAAATTGAATTCGTCTATTTTATTCGCAGAGTTTATATATAACTTGAATATGAATAATAATAATATTCCGTTTGTTTTATATAATTATTATAAGATTTTAAACAGTAATTAATAACAAAATAGTTGTACTTTAGGAACCATATGAGAATACAAGGAAGACTTTTACGTGCTTCATTAAACGTGTTTGAAGTACCCAACGATAATTTTATAAAATTTTATTTTTGCTTGATTACAACAAAAAAATATTTTTCCTACGACCACTGTTAAAAATAGTATTTTTAACGGTTGCTTAGCAAGTTAAAAATAACAGTTTATAACACAGTAAATACTTTTAAAACGTTGCCATTGACAACGTGTTAAAAGTAAAAAACAAATTTACTTTTAACACGTCTTATGTTCAGTTGTTCATAACAAATACATCATGACCTGTCATAAATGTCATTCTAATGCTTAGTTTTTATTTACTAATAGGTACATAACTGTGGTCGTAGGAAAAATAGTGTATGATATTTGTGTTAAAAGTGATTTTATTTCGTTCGTGGGGTTTGTTAAACTCGGCTTCGCCTCGTTTCAAACTTCCCCACTCACTCATAAAATGTCACTTTTAACACTTATATCATAAATAACTATTATAGGTGAATTACTTTTTATACAACATTCTGTACTTTTAATTATTTACAAGTACTCACGGTTCCTGTGCAATACGAATATTAATTTTTACTTTTTTATTATAATAAATATTATTAAAAAAAAATCTGTCAAACATGATTGCATATGAAAGACAACAAAATGCACAGAAAGTTAGAAACGACTATGACCGAACATAAAACCAGCTCTGCATTTTTATGTCATGAAAAAAAACTATATTAAATTAAAAATGATATTCTGTGAATTTTATGCAATTTTTAATATTTCATTAGATTTTTCTATACATCGAATATTAATAAATCTATAATATTTTTGCGCAATGCGTTTTCTTTTTCAAACTTAATTTGTTTCCATTATTCTTTCAAGTAAATAAATAGATACTTTAAACAATTCAAAGTTAAATAATTAAAATAAATCAAATTAAAGAAGGTTAGTGATATTTGGTTGTAGATAGTAATGAGTTGATTGATATTTGGCGTCAGTTGGATTAGACTTCATTTTATTATTACTACGGTTACCACGGTTACCACTATTGCCTGTTTCATAACAAACCGATTGTTTATGTGAAAATTATTGAAATAAGTGTCACGTACATTAGTTTTTTATGTGGTGGCCTAAAAAATATACTTCGACTACGCCCTGTGCGGCAAAAATTATAAATTTCTGCCTGGATACACAATAAACTATTTAAAACAGTTTTTGACTATTCTGAAATAAAATAAAACATATGGAATTAATAACAAAGAATAATAAATAAAAAAAGGAGAAATGATAGAAGAGAACATGAAAAATACAGATTTATTAAATATAATAGATTCATATCAAATATAACAAAAATATATGCAAAACTAATATATCACCAATTATATTATGGCTTATTACCCAATACTGGGTATATCAGTCTACTTTGTCTTTTTGTAAAACATTTTTCTTTAATTTGAGTGTGATCTGTGATTTGAGGTTAGGTTAGTCGATGTTGGCGTTTCATTACCAAAATTGTTTCAATGTATAAAAGAGATGATATATTCGTTACATAAGTAATTTTTACCTATTAATAGGCATGGAAATCTGTGATGTCTGCTCTAGGAGTGTTAGTAAGACCTTCATCTAATGTTAACAAAACAATGAACGTGAAAAACAAAGCTACAGAACTCAAAAAGTGCCAGATGTCATGACTGTCGTAATAGCGAACTAAGGCGCATTCTTCGTTCAAATTTCTCGACTCTGCTGGCGATTTCTGCAAAAAATAATTAAAAATAGTCGTGTTTAAGTTTTTCACTCTCAAATTTTTTCATAGATATACAGCTGAAACTTCTTATTTTAGGGTCCAAAATTTTCGTTTTTCAATATAGTCGTTGATTGAAAAATGTATAGATAGGCAAGCCTGTATGTTTTGCATACCGCTGTTTTGGATTCAGATTCGACAGAGCCATCTCGTTCATAATTCCATGAACTACTTTGCAGAATTAAACAGACAAAAATATCAGATAAATAAACATGTTTTACATATTTACTGAATTTTTTGGTATCTATTAAAATGATTCTTGCAATAATTCATTGGTATATTTTAAAATAAAACTAATTTGTATTATTAATTATTTGACGTTTGCTCTTCTTTTATATAATTTGAGAGAAACGCCTGATATTAACCCAAATGCAACCAGACATAGTTATGTAGGTGAAACGAATTTTCTCATAAGTTTGCCTATCTATATATTTTTTAATCAACGATATAGATCATATACAGACGTCAATGCGCTGATTCCAAATTTACAAACATAATTTAATTATCTTTTTTCGTTTCTGAGATTTTTGCTTATTTTTTTTGGGTATATCTTAAAAATGGGTAGAGAAACAGTCTCAACGATTATACCATTCGAGAGAATGAGAAAAACGAAATAACCGGAATTTAAGTTTTTCTGTCGGGAACTTTTTTCAAAAGTATTTATTTTCTGTTAAAATGGATGCGCTGATTCCAAATTTTCAAACAGAATTCACATCTCTTACCTTTCTAGAGATACTTGCGTATAAAATTAAGTCCAAAAAAGAGATTTTTTTCAAGAATAACAATTTTTAGACAGAAGAAGAAAAAAACTTGATTTTCAGTAATTTTCGTTTTTTCCTTTCTAAAAATTGTATTCATGAAGCAAAAATATGAAAATTGATACATTTATGTAATTTGGCCGTAGAATCAATTGGTGAGGTCGTCGATGGCGTAGTGTAACCCCTTAATAGGTATATCCTTAAAAAACTCTCTGAGATCGTATCTCGGCCCATTAAGGGGCTTTTTGCTTGACAAACCTCTTTTTTTGGGTCAACTTTAAAAGCAAATATCTCGAAAATGATAAGAGATACGTCAATTTTGTTTGAAAATTTGGAATCAACGTATCTATATTTACTTAAGCCCAAAAAAATTAAAAATTTTGGAGACAAAAAATTCCCGACTGAAAATTTGAATTCCGGTTTTTCTTTTTCTCATTTTTCAACGAATCGTTCAAAAGAATTAGGTATATAACTTTATCTGTAGAATTTACTGCTATGATCGTTAAGATTGTATCTTATTCCCAAAAAATAAACTTTTTTGAGATGCAACTTTGAAAGCAAAAATTTCAGGAAAGAAAAGAGGTAATTAAATTCTGTTTATAAATTTTAAATCAGCTCATCAAAACTCAAAATAGATATTTTTGGATTATTTCGGCTATACTATACGAAAAATTTTAGTTGAAAAACTAAAAATTGTAATTTCCCATTTGCAAAATAAGATTTTTCGTGTTTTTTAAATATCACCTTTCATAATTTCAGTAAAGTTTCAATATTATTATCTAAGATGGATGTACTCACCTCCCAAGATGTTACGTTTGTAACAAAAAAGTACATCGCAAAAGCCCAAATAATTGTTGCTAAGACTATAAAAATCCAAGTAACTACTAAGATTCTTTCCTTATAGCAAATCTGAAATGAGAATTACATTTGTATTTAGTTACAAAATTAAAACAATCAAAAGTATATCAAAGTTTATCTACCTTCATAGAAATGTAGTAAATGGTATAAAACAAACCATTCATGATGAGAACCATAAGTAAATAAGTGGCAAAACCACTTCTAAAGTATATGCCATAAGCGACAACCATCCAGTTCATTAAATTTCCTATTATCCATAACACTATTCGGCCTAAAATGAAAATATATAATTTAAAACACGGATTCTGACTTATCAAAATATCCTTGGGACAAAATTTGTAATAATGACCAAAATCAAAATATAAAATTCCTACCAAAAAAGAATGAATGGCAACTAAAATAACATATTTTCAATGAAAAATATTTAATTGATTTTATTTTGTGCTCTGGTTTCAGCAAATCTCAGCTAAATTTGCCCCAGAATGTGCTCTGGTTTCAGAATGCCTAGAATTAGAGCACACGCTTCTGAGAGCTCTAATTCTTGACCCACTGAAATTAGAGCATAATCCAGAGTAGAAAAATCTGCTCCAAAATGTGTTCTGAATTCAGCAGGACTATAATTAGAGCAAACACTTCTGAGTGCTCTAATTCCTGACCCATTGAAACCAGAGCACAATCCAGAGCAGCCAAATCTGTTCTAGAATGTGTTCTGGTTTCATCAGACCTAGAATTAGAGCAAACACTTCTAAGTTCTAATTCTAGAATTAGAGCAAACACTTCTAAGTTCTAATTCCTGACCCACTGAAACCAGAGCACAATCCAGAACAGCTAAATCTGCTCTGGTTTCAGCAGACCTAGAATTAGAGCAAACAATTCTAAGTGCTCTAATTCCTGACCCACTGAAACCAGAGCACAATCCAGAGCAGCTAAATATGCTCCAAAATGTGCTCTGGTTTCAGCAGACCTAGAAGCGTGCTCTAATTCCCGGCTGGTTGAACTAGACCACCTTGAGGGCATCAGATGCCCTGGAAGGCGGTCTAGCCAGACCACCAGGCGGGGCGGAGGCCCGATGGCCCACTACCGCTCCGGCACCCCGCACAGTGGGGCTGAGTTCTGGCGTCTCAGGATCCCCGGTATATCCTCACACGCGCATTATTACCAGTCATATCCATTTCTATTGGCTGATATTCAATCTGTTATTGTAGCTGTACTAGTACGAATTTTAAAATGAAAATTTGTATGCATAGGTACTTTATTGTGAGGATATCACTGGTAATATTTTAAAGGGAGTAATTAATTCCCATTTTAGGGTATAGTCTTTTTCACGTAAAAGTGATCGTACGTCATAATGTTCCCTGATGCAATGTTGCCAAGTCTTTGTAGGCTACATTCAAGTGTTGATGGTTGCATAGTATACCATGTGTGTATATAGTCTTTTTCACGAAAATGTGATCGTACGTCATAATGTTCCCTGATGCAACGTTGCCAAGTATTTGTAGGGTACATTCAAGTGTTGATGGTTGCATAGGCCGTATTTATTTGGTAGTTTTAGGGTTGTTTTAAAATTTCCCAAATAAATACGGCCATAGTATACCATGTGTGTATATATCATATTGTGAATTATTTACATAAAATAAATTAAATTTATTCAGCATCCCCCTCTGTATCTTCGTTTGTCACGTTCTTGTTCGAAATACCTTATTACAGAATTCACCATATTCTGTGCACAAGTTCCTAAATTTTTTGCTCGATTTTTTGACATTTTTCAAAAATAATATTATTTTTGACATTTCGAGAATGGCAACGTTGTACAGTATTACCAACAATTTATTAGTAAAAGACACTAAGTTCCGTGTATTTTACTGGGTATATGCTAGGGATAGTAACATTGCTGTTTTGGCTACAATTTTATTACTAGGTATGACGTACGATCACTCTTACGTGAAAAAGACTATAGTAGTCATTTACTAAAAAATGGAAGGAGGTACAATAATTCTTTAAAATAATAACAATTAAGGGCTTTATTAACCTAAAAAATTCTTTTTAAAACACTTTTAGACTGTTTTAGATTAAGTCAAAACAGTTGTGAGTGTTTAAAATGGTTTCAAACTGTTTGAAAATTAATCAAGGCGGTTGAGAAAGATTAAAATAAATAAATTCATTGTACTTACAAATATGGACACCAGTTATTGTTTTTCTTTCATTTTCATCAAACACACTTTTAAATAAAGTTTTATCTAACGACCAAGTCAGACCTAAACATAATGAAATTTGTAAAATACCAAATATAATCCAGAAATATAGTTTGGTTCCTATAAGTAACGCCAGAGTACCTGAAAATCATAACCTCATAAAATGTTACAAAATGGCGGAGTATGAACACGAAATATAAACAATATACACAAAAATTACAACTATGCATCAAAAAATTTATAAGGAATATAATTTGAAGTTTCAATATAAAATGCTTTACTTACTCAACATCGTAGCAGCAGCCAAAATTCCAAAAACTGCGTAACCTCTTCTATCTCCAGTTTTGTGGCGGTTTTCGTACACATTTACAATCATTAAAACTGTCATTACGTACATAAAACTTGTATCTGCAAAAACAATACATGAAGTAATTAAATTGTATTTATTTTGAAGTTTAAATAAATTGAAATTCCCGCCACGGCGTAGAAATACAGCAGGAAGTATCACAAAGCATTCTGGGACTTTACCTGCCTTTTTACACTTTAGTATTTCAATGGTCTCCTACGCCATATTTTGACAAAAAAGTAGTGCGAAAAATACATTTAACATGAAAAAGTCCTATTAGATTAATAATAATAGGTTTATTTGCAATTTGAATATAGACAGTTGAAAATATTTGAAAGTTTGGGCCTCTTTAGATGTATATCAAAAACTTCTAATCAATTTTGTCCCCAATCGACTTTTAATAATGAAAAAACTGTTACCCAAAATAATATCCTTGAAAACGCGGCTGAATTACCATTACCAACTAAAATAATTACAATTACATCATATAGAGCAACAAATTAGATATTGTAGCTTCGATTTAAACAAAAAAAGGTTCCCTTATTTATTATTTTTCTTCTCTTTTGAAAGACCTCATTATAAATTAACAAATTTATTAAAAAATATAAGTTTTGAAGAATGTAAAATAAAATATACGTACCAAATTGGAAATTAGATGATTTGGGACAGATATGGTAACATGCTGACATAACTCCTTCCATTATAAGGGCAAAACCTAGGGCGTAGTACATGCCGTAGGGTTTGGGCAACCCATACGTCTGAAATATTAATAATTAAATGTTTTTAAATGTAGTACTGGACAGTTTAAAATTATTTTAAGATAGTTGGGATAGTTTTAAATAAATTTAAAACAATTTTAAACGTTTGAAAAATATTTCAAACAGTTTTAGATAATATGGAATAAATTTAAGACAGTTGGGGAGAATTTAAAACATTTTTATGAATTCTGTAAGAAATTTAAGATAGTTGAAAAGAGTTTGAAATAGGTTTGGACAACTCACAATTAATTTAAAGCTGTTGGAAGGTACTTAAATTTTAAAAAATTATAATGGGTTATATGACCATTGACGAATTAAAGAAAAAAAAGTATAAAAACTAAAAATTAATCATTGTGACTATCAATAATAATGACAAGAACCATATATTATCTTATAATTTCACTGAAATTAGCATTTCTTATTCAAATTTATGTAATGGCGCCGTATCTCTGACGTAGGAGAATAATAATTCTAAAACTGGGAACATAATCAACCTAAATATTTTACTTAATGATATCGAATAAATTTTGTTAATGATAAATTAGTTATAACTATTTATGGAACAATGTATAAGACATCAATACAAGCAATTTTGGTGTAAATTTGATTGGAATTGAAATGTCTGTACTCATCTGTCAACATTGTCAATGTCCTATGATTTTCGAAGGTTGTTTGGTGTTTACATACATAGATTTAAAAATGGAACCTGGGTAACCTGCCAAATGTACATTATTCTATGATAGATTATTTTTATCAAATGAATTTAAATTCTCTAAGTCTCCTACGTGACGTCACAAATCCCCTCTTCAAAACTTTATTATTGTTTTTCTCCGGAATTATCAATAATTATGCGATTTAAAAAATACGGGTTTTCTTACTTCTTGTACAGAACCATAAAATGGAAGAAAAAAAATATGGTCATATTCACCATTATAGATTGTATTTAAATAATACAAGACAGTTTCAAAATTCTTACCTCACTTTGAGTACTTCTCTCCAATAATTCCTTAACATAAGTGATTATAATAAACAACAACCCTAAAAATATGTACCCTACGTTTGAAAAAACATGGTTGAAGTCCGTTATGTATCCCAAGGGGTGAGAACACAAAAAATTATAGTAACACAAGTCTTCATTGCCTGTGATATGAACTATCTGAAAGAGAAAAACCATATACAGAGTGTGCAACGAAATGCGGAACATAGAACTTTAATGGTAGACGGATTTTTCTTGACTGGTCAAATGATGAAAGGAAAGAAAACTACTGGAATTCAGTCAATGGGATAAAATTTTATTTATTTCGAAACCGGTAGGAGAGGAAATAAAATTTTATCCCATTGACTGAATTCCAGTAGTTTTCTTTCCTTCCATCATTTGACCAGTCAAGAAAAATCCGTCTACCATTATTCAGCAGGAACGCAACAAGAGACCAGCAGCATCCCCTTTTCAACATGGATATCTTCAATGAAATAATCCAAACCTACGGTGAAGACCCATGTGGGGTCGAAACCGGTAGGAGAGGAAATAAAATTTTATCCCATTGACTGAATTCCAGTAGTTTTCTTTCTTTTCATAGAACTTTAACATGGCATTTCAAACAATTACGGATACTCTCTTTCCTGATAAATTTAGAACAAAACTACAAAAGTACAAAGTTGTGCAATATTAAATTCTACGTCAGATAATATTATAATTGTTGTAACAGCAGGCCTGTAATACGAGATATATTAAATATAAAATGTAATACTTTCGTTAAAAATCAGATAGCCATGGAAATAAAAGAAAATATCTATCTGTCAGTTTAGACAAGTTTCACTAATTGTAATACTTATTGTATATATTTTAATATTATTTAAGTTCAAATTATATTCATTTCTTTAACAATATGCTAATATTAAAAAATAGTACAAATATAATTTTAAAAAATATTGAACACAAAGTAAGGTTACTAACTGTCACAATTGCACATAGATAATTTCTTTAATTTCGATGGGTCTGATTTTGAACGAAAATATTACATATTATATTTGATATATCTCGTACTGCAGACGTGCTGTTGCAACAATTATGATCTTATCTGACGTAGATTTTAATTTCGAACAACTTTGTACTATAGTAGTTTTATTCTAAACCTATAAGGAGAGAGAGTATCCGCAATTGTTTGAAATCCCATGTTAAAGTCCTATGTTCCGCATTTCGTTGCACACACTGTATAGAATGATTTTCAAATTAAAAGGTTGTAACACAATTTTTTCTACGACCACTAATGTAAATACCAGGGTAGTGTAACTTAAATGGGTGACATTGGGCTCGTTTTGTCCTGCCATCTCTTGGTTGCTTCCCAGAAGCTTAATACAAATAATCAGTTAGTTGACTTTCATTTTTATACAAAACATTTCATTTCTTGTTAATAAATTTAGTACAATTGACAAAATTGACAACGTTAAAATATATTTGGTGAGAAATATGTAGCAACAACCCTTTATTTGCAAGTTTTTGAGCGATAAAATTAATTTTGTTTAGTGCAATAAAGAACAGTGATAATGATGATCCATTTAGAAGGGTGTTTGAAGATACGAAACGAATGGAAGTAGAAGTGATGAAACATCTCGCTATAAGTTTTGTTTGTGATATACGATAAAATCACGTGACAATCTGAACTGAACCAACTGATCTCCCTCGGCGAGTGGTTTACTTATATCAGTTCGTTCAGTAGAGGGGGTAAAGTGATTCAGTCAAATGTAATGAAAAATAAGTGACCGGATTCAAAAGTGTAAGTTGGATCAGTTCAATGTGGCAAATGGAATACGCTTATAGACTCACATCATCAGAAATCAAATTGGAGGAGCGTTAGAACATTCAACGTATAAATGGAAATGTAATATTAACGTTTAAATAAATTATGTATTAAAAATTAAATATTACTTTGTTTTCGAAATGATTTCTCATAATATAAATTGAAGTAAGTACCTATAATAAATTACTAAAACATAAATGGTTGCCTATAACATGTAGTTCGGTTGCCTATATATCAATTAGTTGGGGAAGCAAACACCGAGTGGCTCTGAAAGCAGTCCCAATTGATATCATTCGTTTCGCATCTATACTACACAAAAATATTATACCGGGTGTCCCAGCTCGACCGACACATGGGAGTTTTACATGGGAAATCAGTTAATTATGAATAGTATCTCCCCAGTGCAAGATATGAACTTGAAATTTTGTATGCTTATTGGGGAATATTATTTCTATTTCTAAAACACTAAACTTCCCTATTTTAAATTATCGTATAAGTATCAATATAGAATAAAACGGTAGTATATTTTAGTAATTTTATAAACATACCCCTTGATATGTGATGACTAATTGTAAAACAGGAATAACGTAGAATAAGGCAACGATACCGACATGCCAAACGTAGTTGGTACTTTTTTTACTTCTAGAAGAAGCCCTAAAAAGTTGGCGCCATCGATTGGTTTCATAACCACCTGAAATTATAATAAATAATAATTTTCTGTAATTTTCACAGTTGGGAAAAGTCAACTTAAAAGTGTTTCAAAGTATTTAATAACGATTTTTTATTACTTACTTGTTAAACTGACTCCGGCATCTGTTATATCTACTGAAGCTTCGCGTTTTTCTTTCTGAAGACTTCGAACTAAAAATACAATTAAAATTCATAGAAATACAAAATAAATATTTCCGACTTGAACAATACAAATTTTGAAATTTACCACATTCTCTAAATTCCTGGTAAAATAAGAGATTCTTGCTTAATTGAATGGATATTTGTATCATATTTTTTATAATTTCATTTTAAAATAAATTAAAAGTTTGCATCACTAGCGCCATTGCTATTCTCAAATAGTTTTTCTTTGAATATAAATTTCATTTTTAAACTTAAATAATTCAAATACCCGTGCAATTTTAAAGAATATAGACTTACACATTACAGAATATGAATATGAGAATGAGTAAACAGATTTAACACAAAAAATGTATATAATTTATATAAAAAAAATGAAAAAACAATAATTAGAAATATTACATCCTTACACAGAAATAAATTTTCACAGAACCATCAAATTTATAGATACATTGAAAATGATACACAAGAATTAATGCCTTATAACATAGACTTAATAGTTCGTTGTACCTCCTTTATTTTCTAACATTATTTTCAGTAGTTTTGGAATAGATTTTACCAAATTTCTGATGTATGCATGGTTAATTTTTAGAAATTATTCCATGAAAACATTTTTACAGCATTTTTTAGATAACGGATGTTTCCTTATTTCTGTTTCCAATTTTGACATAATATTTTCTATAATAGTTTGTTTAATATAATAATTTAAACAAAAATTTTCATATCAACAAAATATAACCAATATACAGTGGTTTTATCATTTTTTTTACTAAAAAAATACTCAAATGAACCATTCTGATTGGATGAAAATGACATGTGGAATAATTATAGTTTATACTTACTTAAGTAGATCATGCCAACTATTGTACCAATAATGAATATACCGCCAAAAATAGCAATAGTAGCCATGGCTATGGTAAAATGTTCCTCTGGAGACAATGATCTGGTGACTGTTAAACTAACTCGTTTCACTTTCGTCTCTTGTAAAGTTTCATATTGCTGTTCGTTGCACGCGGCATCATCCTGTTTCACTACCATTACTATGTAGAAACCATTTGGGTAGTCTCTTTGCTACAATAATTGTTTTAAATTATGTTTTAAACAGAACAAAATAAATAAAGATAAATGGAAAACGTTTAAAACAATCTTTTGCACGATCGGGCATTAAAAAAAGTTTATTGTTGAATGTTTGAAAAATTCCATTGAAACAGATTTCAGTTTTCCATGAATGAATTTTAATACATCTCATTTTGGATACTTTTTTTACTGATACTGAGGAAAATTAAATTTTGATCGTGCAAAAAATTATATAAGCATTATGAACGGTAAGGAATTTCGATCTCAGACAATTGAAGTCGTAGCTTCGCTCCTTTTCCAAACAATTGTCTTTGATTGGTAAAATATCCTTACTGTTCTGAGTAATTAATGAACTATATGCAATTAAAAATTAATTAAAACACTTACAGTAATGACGGTACCGGATTTGAAGTTCATAGTTTGCCAATAACTATCGAATTTCACATTATTTTCCAAATCAAAGACTGGACACTGAAAACAAAATTATTATTTAGTTCTCAAATTTTTTAGATTTAAAATACTTTCAGGTTATTCGGGACTAAGTTAAGACAGTTGATAAGTGGATATCCGCTATTTTTGTAGGAAAAAAATTATTATACATGATATTCGTTTTCAAGACTAACCATTGGGATCTCAAGAACCGCAAAAGATACGATACAGACACTTTTTTACGAGAAATTGACAGCGGTCTTCACAATTTTTGTAGCTAAAACACTTTTCAAGAAACTCATGGTAACTTTCAATTTTCATATAGGGCTCAAGATTGTTTTCAATACTGTTAAATGAAGATTTTTTTTCTCTTTCCAATGATATAAAAATAATTGATTATATTCATTTCACTCAAGTGTGCATTGAAAATAAAATCTAAAATCTTTTGTTTTAAACAAAATTTTGACTAATCAATTCAATTATTTAGGAGTTAAATGTGCTGCTTATTAAAATAAACAGATTACATTAGTAACATATCTTCACCTTTATCCAGAAAGGCTATTTACTTCTCTTTGGTAGAAATTTATGCGAATATTGAATTTAAATGTTAAAAATTTATTTCAAACAATAGATTTTAAATTTTTATTTCCACAGCACACTTGAACGAAATGAAAAAACGTATTTTATATCATTGGAAAGAGAAAAAAATCTCTATTTAACAATAATAAAGACAAGTTTGAGGCCCGTATGAAAATTGAAAATTAGTATGAATTCCTTCAAAAGTGTTCGAGATATAAAAATTTTAAGTACCGCTGTCAATACCTGGTAACAGTGCCGTTCCTGACGGGCGTGCAAGCCGTGCCTGCACGGAGGCGCCAGACGGAGAGGGCGCCGGAAGGCGCCTCATTATGATTAAAAAAAAATTGCTTTTGAATTACTAAATGTACCTAAATTTCTGAAGGTTAAAGTTGTTATTTTGTGAGTGAAACTAACTAAACACAATAAACATAAATAATCTCTTCATAACATTTATTTAATAAGAAATAAGACTATTAAACAAAAGTACTTCGTAACACCCCTACTTTGATGAATTTGACTCATCCGGACGAATATTGCCTTCTGCGCAACGCAATTCTCCAGACGAATGGCGTACGCGTACCGGCGTACAGATTCTACTTTCTACTCAGTGTTGCCAGGTATGGTGATTTTCCGTCATTTGGGCGATTTTTTTTACGATGTTCTGGAGCAAAAAAATTATTTTGGCGACAGGCGATTAAAGCCACTAATTAGAAATGTTTGGCGATATATGGTCTAAAATATTATAGCAACAGACAAAAGAAAATTGTGCCTGTTTATTTAGGTATTAATATTGTAAAAGAAACAACATCAGATGCTTTAAGGTAGATATAGTATAGAAAAAAAAACACATGCTTTCAAATATCTTTAGTTTATTAGGAAAATGGGGTTTTATAAAAGATTGAATTTTTTGTTATTAAAGTTTTGTTTACAAGATAAATATTTTTCAAAAGTATTTTTATTTATTTTAATTTTTTTTCAATTCTATTTAAAAGACAATTTCAGCATACAGATCTTGGCGATTTTTGGCGATAATTTAAGTGTGATATGTCGACTTTTTATCGCGGCCATCTGACTACACTATCTACGGTCAACCATGAGCCAAGAAAGACTAACTAATTTGGCCGTATTAAGCATTGAACATGAGTTAACTAATAAAATTAACACTTCTGATATTGTTGACAAATTTGCGGAAGTAAAGGCTAGAAGGGCACATATTTAATTCATGTATAAAATGTTATTTCAAGAATAAATAAATTATGTTGCTGATAAATTGCTTTTATTTTCCTGTTTTATTAGGTTTTATTACAGAGTATAATTTCCTGAATAGAAGAGAGACGTATAAGATGCACCTAGTAAAAAATAGTAATATACAATATATAGAGCGACATGCAAAATTTTAATAACAGAAAGAAAATAAATCAAGTATTGAAGTATCAAGCAAATGAAGTTTATCATCCCTGTTAAGGGAACGTACCCATACTACGTGACCCATTTAGGGGGGGGAGGGAGGTCTTTAAAATACTACGCTCAGTCACAGGAGCGGGGGGGGGGGGGCTTAGATTTTTGTCACGTAGTCGAATTCATCGAGAGAAATCTCGCGCTTTTTGAACTATATTTGAATATGGCGCGGAGTGCTTCTTAAACTCTCAGTTGGTGGCGCTGAGGCACATATGTCGAGACGTCAGCTGATTGAATGAAAACAGACGCTGTTTGTCCGGCAGTTTGCAGTCTAGTGAAGTTGTCAAGCAAGTCAACGAGAGTCCCTGCTACAATAAAACAGGCGTATTAAAACTAGTATCATTTTATTTAATGTTTGTATGCATTGTTCTGCAATAAATGCCGTACCAAAAATGATGAAAATGAGCCAAATTATTTTTATTTGTTTCACTTCCTGCATGCAAATTAATTAAAATTCACATTCGAAATACCACGTAACAATTTGAGGGGGTAGGGGGGGTCTTAGCATATACTACGAGTGGTCACCGAAGGGAGGGAGGGGTCGAAAAATATTAAAAAAAAGGTCACGTAGTATGGGTACGTTCCCTAATAAAATTTAAACGGTGAAAAAAAAGGGCGCCAAAAAATAAATGGCACGGAGGTGAAAACATTGCCAGGAACGGCACTGCCTGGTAACGAAGCGTAAACTAGACACTTGTTTGAATTGAAACAAGAAAGTTATAAGTCAAAAGGTAAATTGGCCAAAATCAGTTTTTTGCCCATATCTAGTGAGCTTTACATTTTTTTAGGAAAAACAAATAGGTACATGATTGAAATGGGCAAGTAATGTAGCAACTTTGCTCCAATTTAACAGTATCTCTTACAGTTCTCGAGATTCCAATAGTTAGCCTCTTAAAACGGATATCCTGTATATTATACTTCGTGTTGAAAGATAAAGGGTAAGAATCAGGGGTGAAAGTTAGGGGGTGATAAACATCGATGCTTTATATTAAAAAAACCAGTTGATTTAAATCACGATTTAATAATCTCCCACTTTAAAATGAAGGAAGGAGAGCAATGAAGTATGAAGAGAAATTAAGAGGGACACCATGGAAAACTCTTGCATTTGATTGTTGGGTAGAAATAACAAAAAAAGAAGAAAGAAAACAGGAAAAGAACCAATGGGAAGCAAAACGGGCAAAATTCTATGAAAGCAACGGACATTCAACAACAGACATAGAAAGACGAAGAAATATAGGCCAAAACATGGTAGATGAAATTACACGGACGGAACAAGATATACAAGCTCAGATAAGAAGAGAAAAGATATATAAATCAACTTATAATCCAGGATATAAATACTTATTGACTATAAGCAAACCACTATATTTGACAACAGAAAACAAAAATTTAAGAATAATCGCGAGATTTAGAACGGGAAACGAAGAAAAAAGGAATAAATACTGGATAGGAGACGAAGACAGACAATGTAGAATATGTGGGAGAGACTTTGAGACAATAAATCACTTAAGAAGAGACTGCAGCGAAAACCTGAGAAATGGCACATCTACACAACAGATACTACACGACGAAAACCCAGACACAGACTGAATGAAGAAAGTATATATAAGTAGATTAAATAGTAACTTACAATAATGTAAATACCACATGAAATGTAAAATATAGATAATGTAGAAATTTTAAAACCGAAAGGTAACTAATAAAATATTTTATCCAGCACCGTGTAATTATGACGATATAAGTATGCTGTTTTTAGATAAATAAAGTAGGTCATAAGTCACTAGTGAGCTAAATATATTAGCTCACTGTTTTTTGGTTCGTATCATAGTAACTACGTTATAAAACCTTCTCTACACTATTTTGTTCCTAAATGTCATTTCGAAATTCCATCTGTCAAAAATCTTATATGTATTTTATATCAATGATTAAAATGTGTTAAATAAAATGTTGTATGGCACACGGGTGTTAATTACCTAAGTCACTTGAAAAAATACCACACTCGGCCTAACGGCCTCGTGAGCTAAACTATTCCCACGTGACTTATCTGTAATGTAACCAGGGCATGTAACCGAAAAAAATACTGGTTAACGGTTAACCCTTATAGAGAACGTTATAATAATAACGGTTTTAGTTCGAAAACCGGTTTTTGAAAATTGGAAACCGGTTAATATATCGGTTAAAAAAATAATTAAAATTAATTAAAACAAATTAATTATAAAAATTTGATTCAAAAAAATTACAGAATAAGTAATTTAAAAAAATAATAAAAAATTACCATCTGTGAAAAATATAACAATAAAAAAAAACAATTTAATTAATGAATATTCACAAAAATTCCCGTAACATCTTCAGAAAAACGCAGGTCACTTTTCAATATTAAATTTGCCTGTGTTGACAAAGGCCGTATTTATTTGGGACTTTTTAAGTAACCTTAACGGCAAAAGAGACTACCTACATTTATGACTCTCCAATAAAATGTTAATTGTAAAAACTGTCATGACTCATGTTCAAATACAAATAGAAAACACAGATATAAAAAAAAATATTAATTTTTTTTCTTGCTAAATGATATTATATTAAAATAAAGGTTAATGTTCGCTAAAACCGGTTTATTTTTTTTTGGTTAACGGCTACCGGTATTTTCGGCCTGAAAAATATCAGTTAAAATTACGGTTAAAGTTCGCAATTTTCGTTGAAAATATCGGTTACCGGTTTTTATTAACCGGTTTTTTTAACCGGTTACATGCCCTGATAGAAACCCAGCCCCACTCACCGTAGAGTTCTGCACACTAAGCAGCATACACTCCCGTCCCTGGGACTCCACCTTGACGAGCACAGCCTTGGCGCCCCCGTTCCCCGGGCCCCCGAAGTCGTAGAAGTAGTACACGGGCTGCGAGGGCGACACCGTCGTGTTGTACGGCTTGTCCAGCTGCACGAAGAAGTCCGTCTGTAACTCCCCCGTGATGTGGAAGCGCTGGGGCATTGTGCTTGGGCTCTTGATTGTTATTGTTGGGTTCGTGGAGGTCAGTTGGTGGGTTGGGGGTGCTAGAAAAGCGTGGGTGGTTAGAGAAGGGGTTGTAAAGGCAGAATGTAGAATATGGTGTAGCATGATTTAAAGCTCACAAAATATAGAATGGGGAAGTTTAGCGTGGTTGAAATTACATGTGAAATATATTTTAGTCGTAAGTATATGAATAATTATAACTTAAAATGTAATCGAAAGTTAAAATTATGTTGCCAATTATTTATAATTAATGATTTATCTTCGAGCCACACTGACGTCACAAGTGAGATATGCGCTTGCGCAGAAGGGATGGTGAGACCTGACTTTTTGAACGTAGGTTGTATCTTGCGGCATTACACTACACGCTTCTCTGTTGCGTTCTCCGCGAGCCACTCTGACGTCATTTTTGTATAAAATTTAATTTTTTGAGAAATCTAGGCATCTTTGGGTGAAATAAAATGTAGAATATCACTTTTGAGGGCAATCTTGATAAAATAAAAAAATTAAAAAAATACGCTAAACTTCCCCATTTTGTTTTGGATTTTATAAATGTCGTACAAGACACTAAAAGTAGAAGTTGAACATTTGTGTAACTTCTTTGAGACGTTTCAATTTATACCAAGCACGAGATAATTCTGACAACTTTTCGCAAAAAACAAAAGCCGATCAACATGAAACATTTTTGTCAATTCTGCACATCAGGCCCCAACGAGACCTTACATTTGAGACCAAACCCGACATATTTCTGAGAACTTTTTGCAAAAAACAAAAGCCGATCAAGATGGATTATTTTTGTTAATTTTGCATTCCAGCCCTCATTTAGTCCTTTCATTTGACACCAAACACGATATACTTCTGACAACTTTTTGCAGAAAACAAAAGCCGATCAACGTAGACCATTTTCGTCAGTTCTGAACGCGAGCCCTCAACAAGACCTTTCATTTGAGACCAAACATGATATACTTTATGCAACTTTTTGCAGAAAACAAAAGCCGATCGACTTGGAACATTTTTGTCAATTCTCTACACGAGCCCTCGCCGAAACCTTTCATTCGATACCAAACACGACATATTTCTAACAACTTTTTGCAAAAAAACAAAGGCAGATCGACATAGATCATTTTTGTCAATTCTGCTCGCCAGTCCCCATCGAGACCTTTCTTTTAATAACAAACACGAGATACTTCTGACATCTTCTTGCAAACAAACAAATCCCGATCGCCATAGAACATTTTTGTCAATTCTGCTCGCCAACTTTCATCGAGACATTTCTTTTAATACCAAACACGTGATACTTCTGACAACTTTCTGCAAAAAACAAAAGCCGATCGACATGGAACATTTTCATTTCTGCATACCAGTCCTCACCGAGACTTTTCATTCAATACCAAACACGACAAATTTCTGACATTTTGCAAAAAACAAATTCTAATCGACCTACAACATTTTTGTTATTCGTACACACCAGTCCACATTGTGTCGTTTCATTAAAACCTAAGGACGACCTACTTCTAACAAATTTTTGCGAAAAACAAATGCAGATCGACATGACACATTTTTTTTGTCATTTCAATATCGTCTGGTCATTCAAATTTTTCCGCCCCCTAAATTGCAGCATCGGAGGCCATTACAAACCAGAGAACTAGTTCTCACCACTCTCTAGTTCTCTGTTACAAACACGTAATTTCTTTTTATTGTATGACGCCATGATTGTAAGAAAATGGATAATGTAAAATTAATCAGATTAATTGGAAAATATACATATCAAACTAATCTACATTTCAATCAGTTTTAATTGTTTTTAAACAATCAAACTGTTAATCTACAAAAAAAAAATATTTTCGTACTCACTACCTAGAAACTAATGTTTCCGGCAGCCACCTCACAATCAGAAAGGCCATATTCCCGCTATTGTTTTACTTTCACGCACTAGTATCTTAACGGAAACTACTTTGATCGAGCACCTTAAAAGTGTTATTACACTTTTAATTTTTTTACATATTATAACAAATTTAATACAAGAACATGATAATTGAGGACAATTAGTTAAAAGAATAAAAATTATCTAAATTAAACTAGATATTTCATTGCTAATTTTGACATTTTAATACTACTAGCGCTATCTATTAGCAACACAAACAAACAATAACAACGGTGGACAATAGCAAACAGTCCATAGCAACGAATGTTTATTCGCTTTATTGACGATTAAATGACTGTTTTACATTTTTATTAATTACGTTTATCCAACACCGTGTTTTTATAACGATATAAGTATGCTGTTTTCAGATAAATAAAATAGGTTATAAGTCACTAGTGAGCTAAATATATTAGCTCACTGTTTTTTGGTTCGTATCATAGTAACTACGTTATAAAACCTTCTCTACACTATTTTGTTCCTAAATGTCATTTCGAAATTCCATTTGTCAAAAATCTTATATGTATTTTATATCAATGATTAAAATGTGTTGGATAAAATGTTGTATGGCACACGTGTGTTAATTACCTAAGTCACTTGAAAAAATACCACACTCGGCCTGACGGCCTCGTGAGCTAAACGTTTCCCATGTGTCTTATCTGTAATATAACAACACTTGTACCATAAATAACTATTTATAATTAATTCGTTCGTTACAAAAAATCTTGTACAATACTTATGCGGAAATACCTTCCGTGCATTCGGCTAAATGAAATACTCGCGCGTACTTTAAATAAAAGCTCATGCACGGAAGTTCATGTTTCCGCATTTGTATTGTAAATAACTATATTTTTGTACATTTCTACTCACCAGATGGATCTGGGTTAACCTTACTATTCGGACACAAGATATGCCCGGCAGTTTTGTATTCCGTTTCATGTTTGTAGGGGTTGACAATATACGGTAACTGCCACGAGGTAATTCTCTTCTCCTGTTGCGCCACAATTAACAGTGGATGGTCTCTTGAGCTCGCTTGACTAGATACGGTTATCTTCACTGGATATTCTATCTGCAATGTCATCAGTACAGCTCATCATTTTATGCAAATGCATTTCTTTTTTGCTACTGTCGGAGAAATAATTATAGTCAGTCGGAAATAAATTTCAATAACTTTTACAGTAGGCGTTCAATTTTTAAAATTCATACATCATATTAAAGCCTGAACAATCCTCTTTAATATGTGTAAAAACAAATGTATGTTACACTGTGTCATTTTTAGTAACATAAATAAATATTCAAAATAATCAGCATTTTATGCAACCTTTTTCTTACATGCTTATTAAACTTAATATTGCTCTTAAACTATATGGCCAAAAAAATATTTTTTTACATATATTATTCTTTAAACAGTGTACTTTTAGACAGTACATTTATAATTGTATATATTATAATAATAATTGTTTATTTGACATAATTGTAAATAATGCCTATTCGGGAAACCACTCAACGATATTAAAATATGTTATATAAATCGTCAAATCTAAGAATATTTTATTAGTTTCATAAAAGAAAACGAAAATGTTTTAAAAATATTAACAATTTACACGGTCGGCGTTAAAATATAATGCTAAAAAATTATTGTTCTCGTAAGTTACGGATATTTTTTCATATTTTGTTTTCAAGTATCAATAAAAATGTGCATATTAATTAAATATTCATGTTTAAAAGCGATATCACGAACAATAAATGGAATGCTGTGTTTTTGTTTTTATTATACATATAAACAATACTATAACACTTATTTACTGTTTTTTGTACATATATTCTATTATTTTTTTATTGGCTGTACTTAAAAAATCCTTATCTTTGATATATATTTAGTTTACCGCAATTTTTTATATAGATTATTATAGAATATATTCACGTTCAAAGTGAACTGACAACTGAGTGTAATTATTCTCCGATAGTAGGTATATTTTCAAAATTTGTATATTTGAGTATAAGTTAGTACTTAGAAACTTATATTTTGAATTTAACATCTTGCATATTTTGTGATTATCTGTATTTTTCTTCTTTTTCTGACTTCATAAGAACAAATTATTTTTAAATGGTTTGAGATTTGTTTTTCGAAAATGTCAACGAACAAAATGTTTCATTTAAAATATGTACACGTGAACACTTATTGAGTAAAATTCAACTTTCAAGAAGCCGGTATAACTTAAATAGTTATTTACGAAACAAATTACAAGTACATAAAGCAAAAATTTTGTAAGTCACGAACGAGTTAGAATTTTTAGACTCGTGAGATGTATATTACTTGGAAAAATATGTAGTAATAACAAGAGAAGTAATTTCCAAATTTCCATTTCTAATTTTCAAATTTTACAGAATTGTTTCAAAAATGAATTTTACTTTACCATTCGATTCTACGGGAAAAGTTATATAAAAAAATGTTTTGCTCACATATACGTCCTTTGGAACGATTCGGTGAAAAATAAGAAAAACGAAAAAATCTAAATTTAAATTTTTCGCCCAGACACTTTTTTTCTCCATAATTTTTCATTTTTTGGACTTAAGTAGATATTGAGGCACTGATTCGAAATTTTCAAACAGAATTCAATTATCTCTTCCCGTTCTCGAGATATATGAGGTCAAACTTATACCAAAAAAATCAGGTTTTTTAGGTATACCCTTTAAATGATTACGTTTAATGTTTCGGCGACATCACCATTCGATTCTACGGGCAAAATTACATAAGTGTACTAATGTTTAGGTTTTTATCGCAACAGATAGAATTTCTAGAAGAAAAAAACGAAAATGAACAAAAATCGAAAAAAAAAATGCCATTTTGGTTTTTCCTTTCTACAAATTGTATCCTTTGGAATAAAAATCTAAAAATTGGTATACTTATGTAATTTTACCTGTAGAATCGATTGGTGAGTTGTAAACCTAGCCCTTAAAGGGGCAAACCTAAATAACCTGTTTTTTTTAGGTATTGCCGAAACTCAACTTTGAACAGAAATATCTCGAGAACGGTAAGAGATCATTCAATTCGGTTTGAAAATTTGAAATCAGCGCATAGATATTTAATGATATAAGTGTAGAAAACGAAAAGTTTTGGAGAAAAAAAAGTTCCGCGAAGAAATTTTGAAATTGAAGTTTTTTCGATTTTCTCATTTTTCACCGAATCGTTCTAAAGACCGTATATGTGAGCAAAACATTTCTTTATGTATCTTTTCCCTTTTTTGAAGTGCAACTTTGACAGAAAATATCTCAGGAACGAAAAGAGATAATTAAATTCCGTTTGAAAATTTGTCATCAGTGCGTCGAGATTTATTTTTTCGCGTTTGTCAACAGAGCTGGGCAAAATCATTTATGAAATTAATTCGCAATTCACAAATCATGAAAATATTTTTTTTCGGACAACTCATAACTCTAATTCATTTTCAAAGTGTATTAATCTCAATTCAAAATGATGTGTGATTTACGTTTGTAAAATACAAATCACAAGCCTTTTTGTGAATAGACCATATTATTTACTATAGCGTTTCTCCAGGCAAATTTGTGAAATAAGAAAGCGTGCCAGGAGCTTTTTTGCTGGCGAATCATATAAAAAAGTTGTATTTTATTTTAATAAATAAAATGAAGATAGGTTAAAGTAGAGTAAGGTTAGATTAATTTAATTTTGGTTATATTAGATTAAGTTAGGTTTGGTTAGGTTAGAACTAACCTAATCAGATTAAGTTCGATTGGATTAGCTTAGGTTAAGTTAGATTAATTTAATTAGGTTAGGTAAAACCTTCGAGCATATATTAACTAGAGAGAGTATGGGTGCTTTTGTTGTGAAGCCAACATGTGGGGTTCGGAGAGCGGTGCGGTTCCCCTATAACGGAGTATAGCGGGTTGCTGTTAGAGTACATTTTGACCTTTGAACGTCGAATACTGACAGATGCATTAATATTTGAATGTAATAATTTATTTATTATTATTATTTTAGGTTTTTGACAAGTTTAGATAAATATTTTAAAATTATTACGAGTATGTTATGTGAATATTTATTTAAAACTATCAATCACGCATAGATGCACAATTTGAAAAAATATTTTTATTTATTACTTACCATTGTCTATTTAAAAAAATCATTCATACAAAATCTAACAAAAATAATTACTGAAAACAAATATTGTAAAATCTTAGGTATTACATCAAAACTGTAGGATTTTCAAGGAAATCAGGAACCATTTTTTTATATAAACATATATATATATATATATATATATATATATATATATATATATATATATATATTTACAAAGTATTTTACTGATTTTAGATTAGAATGGTTTTTGTTAATTTACTTCTATTCTGTCTTTAATATCGGAATTTTTTTACTTAATTAGGAGCTGCACATGTGCGAACCATTTTTAAAACCACAATCAAAACACAAAGCGACACAAAACCACGCATACGGCACGCTCAAATGACATTTGTAAACAAAGAATGCAACAAGCAATACACCGTTATAGGGGCATCACCCTCCCTCCCACTTCATCATGTTTGCTACAAAACAATGTCTACCCTAGGTGGCGTATACTGTCTCTAGTTAGTATATGCTCGAAGGGTAAAACCTAAACTAATCAGATTAAGTTAGGTTGGATTAAGTTCGGTTAAGTTGGGTAAGGTTAGGTTAGATTACTTTAATTTATGTTAAATTAGATTACGGTAGATTAGGTTAGATGCGTATGTGTGTACACACCTTTTGTATTAAATAGCTTTAAAACAAATATACAGTGATTTCATTGTCAACCAAGTGTAACGCCCTTTTTTATTTTTCTCATATTTATCATGCTTAGTAGGAACTTTTTGCCAAATTTTATCAAAATCGAAGATGAAGTAGTACATCAACTAGTTGACCTTTTATCTTATAATTTTGGAAGTTATAAGCAAAAATAAAAAATCGTAAAATTTACATTTTCGTTTATATCTAGTAACTTATGCTTTTCTCTTTTTTTTAGGAAAACAATAGGCGTTTTCGTTTATTCACTCTGAGAGGTTAGTCAGAGTTCTCTGGTGACGTCATCAGATGGTTCAGATTGTCCAGAATGTTTGTGTAGTATAAGAACGGTTAAGAGCGTGTCAAAAGTGGGAATCATATCTTTTTCAAATAAAACCAACGACTTGTTACCTTTCATTGCAAATAAATTATTTTTGAAAATGATGAAATGGAAGAAATGATTTTAAAACAAATTGTAAATGATTCTATTAAAATAAATAGAGTCAAACGTATTAAAATAAATGATTACATGGAAAAAAAATGTTTCAAATTATAATGTGGACGGTAATGTTATAAATATAAAATTTCGGTTTACAATGTAATTACAGTTACAATTAAAATATTTCAGATTTTAAATCCTATTTCAAACGAAATATTAGATTTTCCAATGTGTGATTACTTATATGTATCAGTTTTAAGAAAATGAAGCTATAATAATATAAATACTTATTTTAAAATATAGTCGTAATAAAATTTGCCGATAGATTTTGGTTTATTAACCATGACCCAAATACAAAATTGGGTCGTACGAATTGGAATCGAAAACTTAACATTAAAACACTAGGTAATTATAAAATTTCATGATATTATTTTTTTTTAATATTTATGAATTATTTGTTCCCAATAATATAACGTATATTTTTATGTGATTATTTTCGTTTGTATTTTTTAATAATAACTAGTACAGCTGGTGATGCTCTTATCAACGCTATGAATGTTTAGGGTTAAGATGAATTTCGCACATTCCCGCGCATTTCATGCACTAACCCTACAGATTTGTCAGAGCGCTTGAAGACTCTCGGAGCGTTCCTCTCGGAGACATACGAGACAAAATACGAACGCAGATAGGTACGCTCCGAGACAATAAACGAACGCTTACGACCGTTCGGAGTTCTCCGAGACAATAAACGAAAACGCCTAATATGGTCCCTTAACGCGGCAATTTTGGTCTAATTTAACCGACCTCGTGTCTCTACCGATCTCGAGATGCTTATGCTTAACAAGTTATTTGGGACTCCTGTATACAGCTTTTTACTCTAATTTAATAAAATGTTTGATTGTTATGAGAAAATAGAATAGAGTAAATAATTGTAAAACATCAATAATAAGTTTATTTCATACAATATTTTTGTACTTACATTCTTTCCAGTATATTCTATAATATATTCCGTTGTACTGTTGATATCATAAGATTGCGTCTCTCCATATTTGCCGGTTTTTATAATTCTTGTGATATTATGTTGACTACACAACACTGTTGAGAATAAATAAAATAAAGTTATTATTCCAAGTGTATTCATTTTGGCACACTGGCATTCAATTTACAGGTACGAGTAGATAAATTGATTGTGGTTATCTGAAAAGATAAATATTTGAACATTAAATGAGTTATTAATTTCGTATATAGATATGCAATGTGCTTTGATAACAATAATAAATAAATCTAATGTGGTCATCGTATAAACTGTTGTTATATAATATAAAAAATAATGCTTCCTCTTTTAAATAAAAATCTATTTCTTCTACGACCACAATGAAAAGTTGATATTTATGCTCTCTTTTGTCATCGTAATGTCAATGATTACTGAGGAACGAGCAAATAAATACTTTACCGCGCGTCTCCATAAGCAACGAGCGGTAAAGTACTTAATTTGCTCGCTTAGATTATTTATTTACTCATATCGTCATGGTTACAGCAACACAAAACAGGAAATTGGTTAAGATTGAATTGAATTTTTATTTCGTTAGCAAAGTCGTAGAAAAAATTATGTGTGCATCTCTAGCGTAAAGTATCTTTATTGCTCTAGCTCGATTGTAGAGCTCGCTACGCTCGCGCTTCAATTTACGAGCACGAGCAGTAAAGATTCACTTTACGCTCTTGATACACAAATAACTATTGCGTCTATTATACAGGTATAACAACTCTTGTGTATGTTTCATACATGATTATACTTGTATACAGAATGTCATCAAAATGCCCGTCTTCGATATCTCCCTTGTCGTTAGAAATACAGCATAAATTTATTAACAGAATTTATTCGTTCACTCAAGGAACATAACAGAGTGTTGCATTACGGCTCGCCCAGAATTGTTTGACTTTTTTTAAAATGGAATGCCTATACCATATTTATACATTTTTTTAATTTTATTTTATAGATATATGAATTTTGTTTTAGTTTTCCGTGGTGGTGCTGAGTTATTCCGTTTATTCTCTAAAAAGACCAAATACACGCATTACTTTATAAAGGCGTACTGAAGTTATTTTAATAGTAAAAATGAAGTTTTTTTTTCTGTACAACTGTAACTATACTCTATGTTCGAAAAAAGTTTTTTAAAAATTTAATTATACAGGCATTCAATAAAGCGAATCTAATTTCCTCTATTTCAAATGACTATAACTCGTCTTTTCCGTCAAACGGAACAGCCTATATTTAATTATTCAGTTGTGTGTCTTTTTGTATTATCTTCATATGTTATGAAGGGTATCATATACCTAAAACGAATAATTTCGGAGTTTTTTATCATTTGTCTCTAAATGTATTTATTCAAATAACAATTAAATTTAGTATACCATGGATTTTATCAGAAGATTGTGGTTCCAACAGGTTAGGAATTATTTAAATAAAGAATTTCCTAATAGATCTATTGTAAGAAGTGACCCAAGGAATTGGCACCTGTATAATATTGTCAGTTTTGACATGTATTTACTTGGGAAATCAAACAATTTCACCCCATAAAATAATGTCATCAATCCTATTTCTCCCCAAAAATTTTAATCACATGATTACGAATGACGACGTGAAACTTCGGAAAATAGACTGTACTTTTTAACATAAAAAATCTAGCTAATAATAGAAAAACAATATAGACTTCCAATCAGAAAATGAGGACTTGCACGATATTTCATTTTTAGAATAATGAAAAAACTGTTATTAAACATGATATTCTTCAAAACGCGGCTAAATTACCTCACTTCATCCCTTGTCCAGTGACGTATCAAGGTTCTTACCTAACTTCACTTCGTTTCAAACGTCAAATACATATAATGTTTTAATTTCCAAACTGACAATTTAAATAATGTTGTGCTGCATATAGTAGTACACAAAAGCCTTACAATGCTTTCAATCACAGACTGACCACTTTACCAACTTTCAAACGCGCCAAACCACAATATTTGGGATCTGGCATCCACACGTGGATAACTTCACACCACAACCTACCTACGTCACAATTTTTGTGACTGTTTCTTTAGTGTGATACTTTAAAACGATATTATGCAACATAAAATATAAATAAAAAATAATTAAATATTGAAAGAAGCTTTCAGAACTCATAATTAATAAATAGACAATATTTGGGTTTTAGTTCTGTAAAAATTTATTAATTACAACGTTTCGACAGCTCAGTGCTGCCTTCGTCAGGTAAATAACAAATAAATAAGTAGTCAAGACAACACGTAACATAGGTAACAAATGAAAACATACAAATGACATTGACATAAAATTAAAAACGGATGACAGGTAACCACGACTTATTTAGTTCAAAGCCTGTGTTTAAATTAAAATTACTAGGAGATTTCTTGATTTCAATTGCTTCTTTCAAGAGAAAATCATTGGATAAGAAGACTTATTAGAGAAGCAATTGAAATCAAGAAATCTCCTAATAATTTTAATTTAAACACAGGCTTTGAACTAAATAAGTCGTGGTTACCTGTCATCCGTTTTTAATTTTGTCAATGTCATTTGTATGTTTTCATTTGTTACCTATGTTACGTGTTGTCTTGACTACTTATTTATTTGTTATTTACCTGACGAAGGCAACCCTGAGCTGTCGAAACGTTGTAATTAATAAATTTTTACAGAACTAAAACCCAAATATTGTCTATTTATTAAAAAATAATTTCATCACTTAGAGCAACAAATTAGACAATGTAGGTTCGATTTAAACAAAAAAGGTTCACTTATTTTTTTTCAAAACCTCATTACACGAGTTATGATTGCATACATGACAATTTTCATCACGAATATAACAGTGACTTGTGCAGAATACGGTTCTTAAGCTAAGATATAGATGTTTATATCTATATCTCTTGTCGTAAGACGTATTTGCTCTACAAATACAGAGTGTTCATTATAAGTGGTACACTACTGCTATCTCGAGAACTTAAAGAGATGCAGGTATACAATTGGTTAAATTAGAAAATAATTTCTATTAACAATTGCTCTCTTGTTACATCAAAAACCGTTTAATAATATCAGATATTGTTAAACTGTTCCTAGTAGTATTTTTTTTTTGTAATTTGGTGCTTCCAAGTACTGCGCTTCATGATAAATATCAAATTGGTAATCTCAAATATTTTAAAATGTTTTTAAGGCAATTTGGAATTATTATAAATATGAAAATTAAATAAATATTTTTTTATATTTTGCGTTAACAATTGCTCTTTTGTTATATCGAAAACAGTTAAATTGTTTTTGGTAATTTTTTTCTTTGAAAAATTGCTCGAAAAATTGGTAATGCGTCAAATGATAAATGTCAAATTGATAACCTCAAATATTTTAACATATTATTTAATACAATTTGGAATGATTAAAAATATGAAAACCAAATAAACAAAGCTAATTTAAAAGGATATTAAAATTTCGTAAGTCTTAACTTATAGATTTACAGGGTTTGCCATATTTAACATAAAACCCTAGATACACTTATTAATCTTTATAATTAAATTTTTTGAGATTTTTATAAAATAAGTGAAGCAAAGTACAAAAATAATGTTTGTAGCAGACATCTTGTTTATTATTTTGCATTTATATATTTTTAGTATTTCGTAACCTTATATATATTTATCATTTTTTATTTATGTAACTATGTATTGAGTATTATTTTGAAAGGTCAAATAAAAATACATGTTATACATCTATTGAATTAATTGATAGTATTAATAATAATATTAAATAGTAATACCACACATATTATACTCGTTTTATACGACGTATTGTTCAATTCGTGTTTTTGGAGCACTCCTCGTGCCCCAAACAACTTGTGAAACAATCATCGTATAAAATTTGTATCATAATATACTACTTAAATCATTCGATAGAGACCTTTATTTTGATTTCAAAGGTATAAAATGTTGAAATCTTCATATAACAGTTTTATGCACAACAGAGAAAATAATATAAAAAAATTGATAATTGCATAGGTATTATTCTCGGTATTATTAGTGCACCATGTTTTGTTTTAGATGTCCATCTTACAGAATAAAATGACAATTGACAATAATGAAACTCGTTCTTTAATTTTAATGTACTATAATTTTCATAATCGTGTAATAAAGAATTCAATTGTTATTTGCAACTGTCAAAAGAACTACACAGGCATAATTTTGTTGACAAATACTTCATATCATTACCACCAAACCTACAAATGAGTAACAAACAAAATTAAATTATTTATATTTACGAAACACTTTATATTATCACTGTAGATAACATCTCATAAATGATTTAAAGTATAAGACATTTAAGTACTTGTACTTGTAGGTATTTCTAGTAAATCTTTTATCTTTTTAAAAGCTTGTTCCTGTATTTCATTATTTGTAATTCTCTGAAAGATAATCTTATCTTAAAAATTTAAGGTGTGCTCTTTGGAATTATGTTGTTTGTACAACAATATTGAAGTGGACCCTTTTTTATATATTTACATTAATTTTTTACAAAAAGATTTTTATGAATATAAACAATTTCCCAAAAATTTGACGTTTATAGTATATAGTCTTTTGTGATTGGTCAACGATTTAAATTTTCAACCAATAAGATACGTAGTATAGCAGCTGTCACGTTCAAATTATTGGTTATGTAAATACTTCAATTATTTATTCCTGAAGTTTAAAATTATTTGTCAGTTATTTACAACCATTCGACGTGCTTTTTTACAGATTGTTTGTTGTTTTGAATTTGTACCAATTCAACTTTTTTAAGACTTTTATAAATTTTAAGGTAAGAAATTATGTTTTGGTAAGTATACATCATATTTTTTTATTAATTTTAAGAGCACAATAGATTATAATGTATTTTACTAATATAAAAGTTTAATTTATGATATTAGGTTATGTTTTGAAACAATTTTTAACAATATTTACAATTTTAAGTGGTTTAAATTAAAACAAAAACTATTTTAAATACTTCTTTGTAGAGCAATTTTACAATTAATTCAATCACACATACTTACATCATTTTAAAAGAATGTATATTTCCGCGGAAACAATAAACAAAGTTTATTACAAACAAAAACAATTAGAACACCATTTGTTTGAACTGCACTTTACAATATTTTACACTTGAATGACTAATACACACTTAAAAATGGAAAGTTCTGGTTTTTCCAATTTGTTTGGGATTTTTAAGACAGTTTTAGAAAACTGCACTGATATAATGCGCGAGATGATATGTGGTGCAATTTTTATAACCTTGATATACTAAGAATAAAACAATTGTTTCTAAACATTTTACTTGGCTAAAATTTACATAAACGTGTTATTTTTCTAGATTTACTGTATTAGAAAGTTGTATTTTAATCAAATATTAATATTAAGTTATGCATAAAGATAAATATAAGGGCAATAATTTAGTAATAAATAAATAATTATATATATTATTGCATTTATAATTGACTGCAGAGCCATCTACTACGAATATTGCAAACTAAAATGACATTTCAGAAGTAAAGCCCGGTATTTTCTTAAAAGTAAAATAATATTTAATAATATAATTATAATATATTGTTTGTAAATATATGTTAAGATCTTTATGTAAAAATAAATAATTATATATTTCTTCAAGGTTTGTTTTTAAGTACTACTATCCTCTATTGGAAATTCTACAAACTCTTGTGACGTTTCGACAATTCTTTTAAATATATTTCATATTTTATAAAATGTTAATTATACAGGTGTCCGTTTTAAGTGGCTAACCATTGATATCTCGAAAAAAATACACAGCTCACTAGACATAAGCCTATTTATTTTTTATTTATAATTTTTTTGTTTCAATTCATACAAGTTTCTTGTTTCCATATTCTATTGTTAAATAGAGATTTTTTTCTCTTTCTAACTATATGAAACACATGTATATTAAATGAAAATAAACTAAAAATTTTGAGAATTATTGATTTTATTCAATTTCGGTCAAACGTGCTTTGGAAATAAAATAAAAAATCTTTTGTTTCAAATTGGCTTCATTTGAAAATTTTTCCAGAAAAATGCACAGTTAACTATTAATTGAATTGATTAGTCAAAATTTTGTTTGAAATAAAAGATTTTCTTTTATGTTTCCGAAGCACATTTGGTCGAAATGAATAAAATCAATAATTATATCGTTGGAAAGAGAATTTTTTTTTTCTACTTAACAGTACTAAAGAATGAAAATTGAAAGTAAATATGAATTACTTGAAAAGTGTACGAGCTATAAAATTTTGAGGACCGCTGTTAATTCCTTGTAAAAAAAAGTGTTCGTAGAATGTGCAAACTAGAATCTAGTATGAAATGAAACAAGAAAGTTATAAATGAAAAAAACAGTTTGTTGCTCATATCAAGTGAGCTATGCATTTTTTCGGGAAAACAAATACATGAATGAAATGGGCAACTAATGCGGCAACTTTGCTCCAATTTAACCGACTTCGTATCTCTTACGGTTATTGAGATCCTAATGGTTTGCTTTTTAAAACGGACAGTTTGTATATTGTTTGTGAAGCAAATTAAGGATATGAATGTAAAAAATAAATAATTAATTGTGAATTTTAATTGTTTTAATATTTGACTACTATTGCCATCTAGTGCAAGTTTTACGAACTAATGTGACATTTACAAAGTGAAAATATATTTAATTTTTAAGTAACATTATAAAGTAATATTAAAAATATATTTATATTATTTGTATATAATAATTAAGAGTATTCAGGGACATAGAAATAATTAATTATAAATTTGTTCAAGTTTGAATTTAATTTGCTGCTGCCATCTGTGCCAAATATCCAAAATACAAGTGACACATTTTCAAAGTTAACCTAAAATTTACTACATATGTAAATAAATCATCACAAATCAATATTTGGTGAAATATTAAGTAAAAGTGTTATCATTTATTGTGTAACAACCTCTAAAAATGGGTTCTGAACAATCAACTCAAGCAGGACAGCATTTAGCCCAAAGACAAGCAAGTTTAAACCAAGCTAGAACAACTGCGGCTATTCGAAGACAACACACAATCGCTAACCCTGGGTCTGAGGGGCCCAATGACCCGGAGAATGGACGACCTGGGTCTATTTCACCGGGGCCTAGTGTTTGTAGCGATTCTGATTTGCCTTATATAAGCTACACTGTAAATAGACCTATAGGAGGTACGAATATTTGTTTGTTATTATCTTAATCTGTGATAAACAAAAGCGTGCGATATGCTAAATGATAACATAGTGAGCTTCAAACATTAAAGTTGCTTAGCAACAATCAAATCATTTACAAAACAAAACTTGGCAACGTCAACAATTGCCAACCAAACTAACAATATGACGTCACGTCAAACATAAAATAATAAAATTAATCAAACTAAAACCTAGAATAATTTTTATCAAATAAATTTATTTTTTCTTCTTTACTTAATTCGAAACAGTCTGTAACTGTTGAAAACACTTGTCCATATTTTTAACATAATTTCAAACAACTTGATAATATTTTAAGTATTTCAAAATGGGCATTGATGTTATCTGTAATTTACGGGGTAAATTACGAAATTAATTACCGCAATTTACCCCTAATTTACAATTTTAAATTACCACTAATTGCCATATCACATATTTTGGAAATATTCTTGACAGAAAACTAAATAAAGTAACAGATAACAAAGTTATTATTTGTACATTGCAATTTAAAATTATGCGAATTCAAAAGTATTTTACAAAATAACGAATTTGTGCAAGATTCTAAGGAATTAAATGCCTTAGATATGTAGAGACAATCAGTGAATTCAATCTATTGTCTATGTTTATTTTCTTTTGTAAATAATTGTACCAAATTAGTTTAAATTTTTTTGTGTAATTGTTATTAATCTTTTGGAATTGTAAGTTACTTTTTCAATTTTATTTTCTTATTTATAACAAATTTAAAATTGTATTAAAAAGCATCGTAATTTACTAAAATTATAAAATACAAGAGAATTTAAAATGGTAATAAAAAATAGTAAATTACTGGGGAAATTAACCAAAATTATAAATTACGGTAATTTAACATCACTGCCAATATGGAATATGACCATACTTTTTCTTCCATTTTCTGACTCTGTACAAAAAATAAAAATACACGTATTTTTATAAATCGTTCAATTGTTGATAATTCCGGAGAAAAACAATAATAAAGTTTTGGAGAGGGGATATGTGACGTCACGTAAGAAGCTTAAGCCGGCTTCCCACGACGCGGGGCTCGGCGAATTTTTACCTGCTTTTGGCGAGCCTCGCGTCATGGGAATGGGGTGAATCGTGGCTCGTTGGCTCGGCTCGGGCTTCCCGTCAGTTGTCGGTAAATTTGACACAAGTCAAAGGAAATGCACCGCTCGCCTAAGCTCGGCTCGTTATATATATGTCCTTTCCAACGTTCCAACAGGCTCATTTTTTGAAAATGAAACTTGTGGTTATTTATTGTACAATTCTATTTCATTAGTGTTTGACATCGTGGTATATTATCTCTGTATATTTTATTATACACATATTATATATCAGGTATTTATTTATGATTATTATTTTTCCGCATTATTTTAAACTACCTCATCTAAACTATGATCTTTGATCTACATCTTAATTATTATTATGTTGTTATTATTATGATCATTAGAAGTTTAGAAGTAGCTATAATTGAATACAGGGTGGTTGGCGAATGGCTGGCACCGAGAATATTTGTTCTCCACCAGCGTCTTTTTCTTTTAGTCTGTTGTTTTTATAAATAGGCACCTCTCAAAATGATATAAGCAGCGGCACAAGCAGCAATCTTATTTCGTCGATTATTCATTTTCAACTGAATGGCTTGGCAGAGCTA
Source organism: Stenolophus ochropezus (assembly GCA_035578165.1). Taxonomy (NCBI): domain Eukaryota; kingdom Metazoa; phylum Arthropoda; class Insecta; order Coleoptera; family Carabidae; genus Stenolophus; species Stenolophus ochropezus. Next base: position 23,319,162 of record JAQOWZ010000013.1, on the reverse strand, counting down.
GTACAAACGAGCCAAAAACCCTCCACAAACCACGAACCAGGCGCCGTGGGAATAGTCAAAGCGCGTTAAAGCTCGTGCACGTCCCAAGTCCACGAGTGGCGCGAGGCTCACCAAGCTTCGCGTCGTGGGAAGCCGGCTTTAGATAGAGAAGTTGAATTCATTCATTCAATTTTGACAGATGAGTACAGAAATTTCAATGTCAAAAAAATTTACACCAAAATAATCTGTTGTGTAATATCAAAACATTTTTTTCTATAAAGTGGCTGTGTTGATATCTTATACATTGTTTCATAAAAAGTTATAACTAATTTATCATTAACAACATTTATTCGATATTATTAAGTAAAAAAAATAGGTTGATTATATTCTCAGTTTTAGCATTGTAAACTGCTCTCTCATTCTCCTACGTGACGTCAGATATGGCTCTGTTACATAAATTTGAATTTCAAATGCTAATTTCAGTGAAATTATAAGATAATATATAGTTTTTGTCATTATTATTGGTAGACACAATAGCTAATTTTTAGTTTTTATACTTGTTTTCCTTCAATTCGACAATGGTCATATAGCTCATTGTTGTGAATTAATTAAAAAAAGTTTTAAAATGTTTTAAACGCTGTCTCACTTTTTTACTTAATTCCAAAATGTGTGAAACTATTTTGTATACTTTTCAACCTGTCTTTACTTACTATTATTAAACTGTTTTCGATATAAAAATGGAACAAAGTATAAAATAATAGTTTCAATCTATATAACAATGTAAGATTATACAATAAAAAATTGTTTAAAATAGTAGGAACATTTTAGATTCACCAAAGTTACCAAATAAACATGTTTTGAAGAAGCAAGTAACACCTAGAAAACTAAATATAGTACAAAAAAATATTAAGAAAGGGGCGCACAATATTGTAGTTGTAAATAAACCGACAATACCAGGGCCAAATGATAAGGATCCTGAAATACTTCGACTACAGGTACTGTATTATTTTCTTATATTTTGGGTTAATTAGAACCTTCAATAAAATCTAATACAGGATTGAGAAAAACCCGAGTTTTTCACAAAAAACCGTTTTGTTTTTTTAAATAAAACGGGTTTTATTAGAAACGTCAAAATATGTGAATTTTATATATTTATTTTGAATTATTTTAGATATCAATATCATAAATCATAACAATTTACAGGCCAATTCTGTAAAAATCTGTAAGAGTTACAGATCTGTAAATCTGTAAAAAAAACTGATTAATTAATATAAAATTATACATAAGAGAGACTTTCGTTGCGATTTTGTCCACTATTTATAGATTTACAGATATATAAGACTTACAGATTTGTTCAGAATTGTTATCTCTAAATAAACAGATGTTATATTTTTTGACGTATTGCCAACCTTAAAAAAATAAAT